>CM060912.1:942300131-943550131 GCA_030737875.1 Allium sativum | reverse complement strand
TCCTAAATAACTATATATATTTTAAAACAATCAGACAACATTCAAACAAGCACAGACAATTATTTTTAACACAAAAAATAATTCTAATTAAATGGTGAGTGAGGTTTACTCACCGGAATTTTGCAGTTGTCGAGTATCCCGTTCATTGCCCAATCACCGGCTACGAATCTTTTAGAATGATTACGTACCTACGATAATTTTATTCAAATTTACATGTTAACATTTATTGAAATTGAATATTTGAATAAATAAATAAATTTCCTATATGTATATATATATATATATTTTACTTTTATATCTAATTTAAACATCACTAATCCTTTTAAATTAAATATTTAAACCACGATTATATTCCAATTTCATATTAACAGCTAATATCATTTCTTTTATAGTATTTCCGTATGTTAATAACATTTTCCAACTTCTTCATTAAATCAAACATTTAAATGAATTTAATTACCTTAATCCTGCTTTTTTTTTCTCTTTCCGGCATTTCCCCAAACACCATTACAGCTTAATCTTTTCAGCACAACTTCAGCTCAATCATTAGATCGAACCACCTCCAAATATCTTGTCGGACTCCTGCTCCTTCACATGTACGAGCTCTCCTCCATCGCTTCTCCAGTCGTCGCGATTACATTCCAGTTCGCACCTTTCAGCAGCTCAATCCTCCACATCCCCTCAACGGTGATCGCCAGAACCCCTCGCAACAGCCTCCAATCGGAGATCAAAGATCGAAACCCCAATTCCATCGCACCTGACTTCGACAGTGGAACCATCTTGCTGCCGTTCAACTCAACACCCAACACCATACATCGCGAACACCCTGGTACTGTGCAAATCGAACTCGACTGCCCTGGCATCGCACATCTGAACACGTCGACATCATGGAAGCGTCGAACCCTGAAATACTGGCCTCGACAATGCTAACTCCAAACCCCAGTTGATTGTGTTCGAGCACCACTCCGTACCCCTTTCCAGAACGCGAGGAGTACAAGCTCAAAACCCCTGAAATCGCGGACCACTCCAGCGCGTTGACGAGCTACTCCGGATCTCCAGTGTCGAAGTTCGATCCCCTTCCCCTTTTAAAGCTGAACTCGATTTCAATTTGTGTATATTAATGAAGCACGGTGTGGTTTCAATTTGTGGATGGAATGAAAGCACGGGCTTTGTATTTGTTTGGATGATAAGGGAGCACGGGTTTTGATTGTGTCAACAAACTAGTTATTTTATTTTTATTTTAATTTGTTTTTGCACCGTATCCTTTAATTAAAATATCCTATTATTCTGAACTCCTTTCTGAACCCAATGACTGTCAATTCTAGGGTAATACCACTTCTCTGAACACACTGGGATAGGTTACGAAGTCCAATTCGATTGTCTATGGAAGATGTTTATTTAAATTGATATTAAAAAAAGTTCAAACCATTTAAATTCTTCGATAATAATGTAATATTATTATTCTAACTCAACTGAATTTTATACTGATCATCCGAACTGATTCGATTTAGCTATATATTTTTAAATTAAATTATTACTACATTACGTTAATTCAATTTATTCGACATTAAATCGAAATTGATTATTAAATTGATAACTTAATATAAAAATTCCATTTATATTTATCCACCCAATATTTAAATCCATATTAAATATTTAAAATTAACCCTTAAGAATCCGGGTCATTACATTCGATATCAATTCTCATAATCGATGAATACTATAAGTGGAATAACGATAAAATAATAATATCTTCTAAATTCCACAAATAGTATATGTTTACACCAAAGAATTTCATATCAAATATCCGAAGATTATTTCTATCCAACTTATCCCAATCAAATTGGGAAACCCATATCTTAATTAAAAGATTTATCCAACTCTTGGACATTAGATCTGGATAGAAATATCATCCACTTGTACTTAATATTAATCTCGATATTCTACTCACACTACAAGCGAAATAATGGGGAACTACCTTTTAAATTCCTCAAACAGTAAGAGTTGTCATCTACCGAATTAATATCAAACATCCGAAGATTTATCCCCAATCATATCCAATTATTTAAAATTAAAAACCCAAATTAATATCAATTTAAATTCCATATAAAATATTTCTAATACTTTTTGTAACGGCGTGATTTTCGATGACCTCAAAAGTTGTGTCATTATTAAAGAAATTAGAGGATGAGATAGAAAAGATAGAACTAATGGAATAGAAGAACAAGAAAACATCGGAATCTCACAGGGGAATTTCAAAAAATACATAATATATAACATAACAGGTCTGATACATCATAGTACAACAGCATAATCATAAATGATTACTAGGAAAACACAGACACTTAGACGGGATACATAGAAATAGATATACTACTAGACTGGTCTTGAACTTTAAATCCAACAGACTTCATAGGTTTCCACTTGCCTACCTGAATTACTTGTCTACTCATAACAAGTGTTATGAGTATCCAAGAGTTTATGAAACACAGGAAATAAACTCTGTGTCACTCAAGGGACTGGTGTGAGTAAACTTAGTTAAATAGATTGGAGGTAGATAATAAAAGAATAAGGTTTCTCTTATTGGACAGATTCATTTAACTTTAGAAATCTTTTAGACCAATCCATAGATATATGGATGATGACCCAAGTATTTTGATATCGAAATCATCTGATATTGCGATAGTTTTTAACAAATAAATAATCATCTAGTGAAATGCTTGCATCTCACATTTCATATATATAGTATATGATCCAAACCGTAGAGCGCTTATTGGAGATTGGATTCCAACAGACAAGGTATGGGATCACATGCCTATCAGTGTACTCTAGAGAGGAAACACCGGGGTTCAATAAGAATGTTTTGCAACCCGGCCACACATGACCATCGACTCATTTAGCTTGAGTGTGACGAATATATTATCACCCCCACGGTTGGGAATGACCGACCATTTCCGAAAGCTGCAACAGCGAAAAGAGATTAAGAAGTCAAATATGGAATTTCTCTAGATGGTGATAATACATCCTGCTTGGGTATGACCCACATAGCCATGCTGCCTGCCCGATTTTTGTCGTTTCCTGGTTGTGAGGCAAGAGGTTACGTTTATCTTTTGACAAATTATATCTTCAATTACTTTGAATTTCACGTCATCATATATGTCAGAACACTCATTCGATTTCCCAAATATATTATGGGCAATTAAGCTAAGATAAATGAATTTCTCCCCCACAACGTAATATACTTATGTAACTTGGATGTGTAAGATCTAATAGATATACGTTGTCAAACACCCGACCATACAGGTTTGTCCTGGGACTGGCAGACCAAAGGCACTATTTAAAATAGCCCTTGCATATCTCCGTCTTCAATATTTCTGACACGTGGCGTATTCTTCGAGCCAAAGTCAAATATTTATTTCGGTTCCTTCGAAACAATGTACGTAACGTCTTTTGTTTTCAGTTTACACTTAAGAATTGTTTTAATATTTCACTTGATCTCAACATTTCTAAAAAGAAATAATTATCACTAAAAGTGGAATTTGACTTAGTATAATTTATTTTACACATCCTTGTTTTATGAGTTTCAGTCAAACAGAATGGTATATGTTTGCATTGTTTAAATCTGGACATTTTGATTATCTTTTTACAATTGACAATTAAAGTGTGTGCGTCGCACACGGTATTTTACTTCGTTTGTCATCATTGTTTATACGATGTTTAATACTTCCGTTATCTTTGTAAATTATTTTCTTACTTATAATTAATCATAAATAATTTAAATTGTATATTTTATATTAATTATTTCCTTTATATTTCTATTTTCAAACTCGTCGAACTTCTATAGTCGAGCTTCTGTATTCGATCTCCTTGCTACTGTCTTTTCTTCCACTTGTCTATGACATTCGGCTTTTATTAAATAAAAATTTCTTTTTATTTATTTATTTCCTTCCTTCTTTATTTTTATTTTATTTTTTATTTTTATTTCGAACTTGGTTTAATTAAAACTTCATCTAAAATCTCCTTTGTTTGCGCATTTGCCAAAGTACCACTTTTGCCAAAGTGCCACTTCCAAAACACCACGGTGCGCTTGCCGGAAACACCCCCAAACTCCATGCGCTCAGCCAAATACTGTAACAACCCGTATTTTTGAATAACATGTTATAACATAAATCAAGGTAGAATTAAACTGTAAAATCAGAATCAAGGGAAAAGGGCTGTGCCATTGCGTTCGTCTCGGAAAAATACGTGAAACAGAGTCCGAGTTTTCGAAAAACGGAGTCCGTATGACCCAGATAAGGCCCAAAGAAGTTTTAGAAAAATTCAAAACAGATTTAAATACAAAAATTTCAATTTTCAGAAGTGGCGGGAAAATTCCCGCTAGACCTAGGGGGTCGACCTGGGGGTCGACTGGGGAGTCGACCTGCCCACCAGGTCGACTGGGGTGTCGACCCTAGGGTCAACCTGGGGGTCGACCTCCCTTGTCGGCCAGGTCAGCCTGGTGCACTTGATTGGGCTGTTTGGACCTGTTTTGAAGGTTTGTGACGTGATTTGATGGCTCGGATTGGATCTACGGTTAATCCTATGGCTAATACTATCCTAATCTTCTATAAAAAGACCCCTAAGCCTAGCCTAAATCATCATTATTCAACCCTACAACTAAACTATGCCAAATTTGTTCCTCTCATGGCCTCCACTCTCATGCTAAAATTCCTAAGCTTATTTATATGAGAGATTTTGAGTTCATACAAGTGTTTTCAAGCTTGTATGAGTGTTCATAGTTTGCATTCAAGTCAAGTTGCAACATTTCCATTTCAAAGCAAGGGTTTTTATTGATTTGGCTCAAGGGTTTTTCATTTGGAGCTTGCATATTTGGGTGATTGCATAAGGGCTTCGTCTCAATCTTTATAATAAATATAGATTTGTGTCTTCATAGCATTGTAAGCCCTTTTCTACTTTCTTTTTTTGAACTCTAAAGTTAAATGAATGATGCAAGTTTGGGGTTGATCATTATGATATGCAAGTTTGGTTGATCATTATGATATGCAAGTTTGGTTGATCATGATACAAGTTGGTTTAATCATTATGTATGACACATGTTGCTATGTTATGCAAGTTTGGGTTGATCATTATACACATGTTATCATGTTATGCAAGTTAAACTTGAGTTTGTGAGCTTAAAGCTTCAAGCTTTATATTAAAGGTTGCATTTTGGCAACATGGAAGTTATCATATCCCTTATGATAACTTGCATGTGAGGCTAAATGTGAGCTTCTAGCAACTTCTACATGTCATTTATCACCATGTATCACTTATATGCTAAGTTTGGTTTTATGCATACTTTTGAAGCCTAATAATGCAATATGCAAGTATATGAACGTATGTACATTTCATATGCCACCATGTTAAACTTGTGGCTTTAACACCTTTTTGTCATGATTATGCCAAGTTCCCTATTTTATCCTTTATGCGTTGTTGCGATTATGTAAACGATGGGATTACGTTGGGGTTGGGTAACATTATGACATGAACATGGTTTTTATAATTTGACGTGATATGTAATTATGTTTTGGAAACATAATGGACATGACACTTAGAAAAGATGAGTGTGGCCAACTCGAGGTCGGGTTGAGTTTGTAGCATAAATCTACCCGGACCCGCCCGGATTAACTAGTGGCTACAAACAATAGGACCCAATGTGAGAAGTTGGTCATGTTGTGCTCGAACCCGAGGTTAGACCAAGTTGTGGTGTAAAGCTACCTGGACCCGCCCGGCTTAACTAGTAACCACAACATGGTCTAATGCGAGAGGTTAAAGCACATTAAGTTAATGAATGCCTCCTGATTAGGGTTAAGTCATGGTCCACTTAATACTTAACCAATTTGGGCTTGATGGGTTAATCGGGGTTAAGTCATGAACCTTGGGTACACTTAACCAATTTAATCCACGTTTGGATCGGGTTAACCACATTTAACCCGTTAAGAAACCCTAGTTGCGTGGTCCTTTTAAGCAGTAACCCTCTTGATAGTATCATAAGACCCTAGGGACAAGGCTAGGGTGGGGCACGATTACTGGGCTGACATGTAAGCGACCAAAACGACGGCTGAGTAGGTACGTCGGTGTAGGTCCAGGCGGACTATGGTCGTGCACATAGTCCGGAGTTGGAAAATCAGGCATGGGTACCTGTAGATCTAGACTGTGCATACTTGATTGGTGTCCGAGGTTGACACCCTAGGACTTGATACACCCTAGGGTGGACCTAGCGTAGTTTAACTACATTGCATGTTTGGGCCGTATGACACCGACACTTGACGAGTTTAGGGTTGTAGGGAGCCGATCAACTAGACCGTGTAGTTGGACCTTGATTTAAGTCACCTCATGATATTGGGCAAAGTGTGGGCCAAGGGATCGATTCTCGTTTTGACTTGACATGTTAGAATGCTAGTACAACCGTGGTGCAAAACTTAACCTTGATTATGCGATGACATCTTTATCAATCTTGTTAGTTAATTATCATGCCGGTATGTTGTTATCCTTATGTTCATCTCAGCTTCTCATGCCAGTTAACTTTACTAGTTCATGGACTGATAGTAGTAGGGCTTACCAGTCTTTTTGACTGACCTGTTTTCTTTCGCCTCTTTTCTTCCGTTCCCCCCCCCCCCCCCACAGGTCCTCAGGGTGGGAACATTGGAGCTTAGCTTGGATCTTTATAGCTTGCTTGCGGGATTCGCTCATGTACGGTTCTGGACATTGAGCTTGCTATGGTTTATCGCTTCACTTTGGGGATAGTACTTTATGTATTTCAGTTTTTCAGTTTATGTTTTTGTCTAGACTTTGTTGTTGGAAAATAATGACCAAGTACTTTGTTGTAACATGACTATGGTTTTGAAATGCTAGTTTTATCCGCTGCTTTACTTACTCTGTTTTACTTATATGTTCTGTCTTGTGATATCTGCATGCATGTTTACCTTGTTTAAACGCCCCTTCGAAGTTAGTGTGCTTGCAAGAGTTACCCTGGCGGAGGTGGGGTGTTACATTTGGTATCAGAGCATAAGGTTTACAAGATTTGAACAAAAGTGTTTTTAAAACTTACCTTTTTAAAAACTATTTTCAAAACCAATTAAGCATTTTCCAAGAAAAGTCTAGTTATTTTAAAAGGCTATTCCCCAAAAGCCATAGCACTATCCTTCATTTCCTCGTTCTGAATCTATCTTTTTCTTTTTCAGTATGGTCGATCTTAACCATCCCGAGGGAGTGACCATTCCCGGATGGTTCCGGAGGTACTTGGAAGCTAGGGCCAACGATGTGGGCCTAGCAAATACCCCCAACATAACTGAGGTTCCTCCTCCTTCTCCCCCTCCTCAGAATCCACAAGTGGATTTCGCTAAAGTTTGCAAGGACTTTAAGGTGATGGGTGGCAAGAATTTCATAGGGACGGAGACTTTTGTGGAGGCACGAAATTGTTTGAAAGAAACCGAAGATCTTTTCGCTATCTTTGATGTGGAAGACCATAGAAAGGTTTTATTGGCAGCATGGCTATTAAAAGAAGAAGTTGCTTATTGGTGGGAGGTCACCAATGCTACGAGGCCTATAGAGACTTGGGCCAACTTTAGGACAAGATTTGGGCTTAAGTTTCTATCATCAGTTGAGGCAAATCTGCAATTGGAGAAGTTTATATCTTTGAAGCAAGGGGACATGACAGTGAGGGAGTATGTGAATGAGTTTAACAAGCTCACCCGATTCGGTTTGGACATGGTTAATACTCCCCAGAAGAAGGCTTTGCGCTTTGCATGAGGGTTGAATGAGCCATTACAAGGTTTATCCCTATCTCATATACCCATGGGGGCCACTTTTGAGGGACTAGTAGACATGGCATTGCTTCAAGGAGACGATAAGAATGGCAAGAAGGAAGTCAAGGCTAGTGAGACTCAAGCCAAGAAGACAGACTCCAAGTGGGGAGGAAATCAGAGCAATTAGAACAACAAAAACAACAAGAACAACAAGGGCAACAAGGCCAAGGCAAAGGACCCAAGAAAATGCAACTACTGTGGGGTTGTTGGGCACATAGCTAAAGACTGTAAGAAAAGGAAGAGGAAGTCGGGTGAATGCTTTCATTGTGGAGAGACTGGACACTTTAGCAAGGATTGCCCCAAGAAGCAAGGGCAGAATCAGCGTGCAGGACCTTCTGGAGGACAAGTGCATGCTCACAACGCTGCTCCAGCTCAGGACCGAGGTAATATTTCTATAGAAAGTCTTGTTTATATTTCTGATTATCCTGTTCGCACCTTATTTGATTCTGGTGCATCGCATAGTTTTATTTCTTCTGACATTGATGAAAGTTTGCACCTAAGTACTAGCCTAGTTGAGGATCCCATTTGTGTTTCAAATCCAATTGGGGGTTCCGCCCATCTATCTATGATTTGTGTGGATTTGAAGATTTCTATCTTGGCCGTAGAATTCACGTGTAATGCTTATGTTCTTGGATTCACGGGATACGGGTTGATCTTGGGCATGGATTGGTTGTCCAGTTATGGAGCCATCCTCGATTGTGAGCATAGTGTGGTGAGGCTCATGACTCGCCTCGGTAATACCCTTGAAATTTCTTGTAACCCTAGAGGTCCCGTCATGTTATGTTATCTTGAATCTCTCGACTCGTCCATTGATGATATGCAATCTGTAAGGGTGGTCCGAGACTATCCTGATGTCTTTGAAGAAGTTAAGGGGTTACCCCCTAAACGAGAGATAGATTTCCGCATTTGTCTAGTCGATAATGCCAAGCCAGTATCATTGCCCGTTAGGCATATGGCTCCATGAGAAAGAAGAGAGCTCAGTAAGCAAATCAAGGAGCTGCTTGAGAAGAATTTTATTAGACGAAGCATTTCTGAATGGGGTGCTCCGGTGGTATTCGCTACTAAGGCGAATGGTTCGCTTCGTCTATGTGTTGATTATCGAGAGTTGAACAAGCTGACAAAGAAGAATAGGCACCCTTTACCGAGGATTGATGATCTCTTTGACCAGCTGGTTGGTGCTTCTGTTTTCTCTCAGCTCGATCTAGCCACCGGATTCCATCAGCTTAGAGTAGCTGAGGATAACATTGATAAAACTACGTTTAGGACTCCAGATGGATTCTTTGAATGGCTTGTCATGCTATTTGGATTGACTAATGCACCCGCCTACTTCGTAGACTTAATGAGTAGGGTGTTCAGGGAGTTCCTTAACAAGTTCGTGGTTGTCTTTGTGGATGACATCTTAGTATTTTCTAAGAGTGAAGAAGAGCATGCCCTACATCTTAGGGAGGTATTGGAGACTCTTCGAGCACATAGCCTTAAGGCTAAATTCTCTAAATGTCACTTCTGGAGGAAGGAAGTGCGGTTCTTAGGGCATGTGGTCTCCAAGGAAGGGATAGCTGTGGATCCCGCGAAGGTAGTATCCATCCAAGATTGGAAGGTTCCGAAGAATGCTACCGAGGTAAGGAGTTTCTTGGGGTTGGCTGGCTACTATAGGAAGTTTATCAAGGACTTCGCGAAGATATCAGCCACATTAACTCGCTTGACAAAGAAGAATCTAGTCTTCGCATGGGACGTAGACTGTGATGACGCATTCCGACGGTTAAAGAGAGCTTTAACCACAGCTCTAATCTTAGTGTTGCCAGATGGGAGTAAGCCATTTGTTGTCTATACCTATGCTTGTGGGACAGGACAGGGCGCAGTCTTAATGCAAGAGGGAAGGGTAATAGCCTACGGTGGAAGGCAGTTGAGGGCGCATGAGAAAAATTATCCTACCCATGATTTAGAGTTGGCCGCTATTGTTTTTGCGCTTAAGATTTGGCGCCATTACCTTCTGGGAGAGAGGTTCGAATTATTCACTGACCATAAATCATTGAAGTACTTGTTTTCTCAGAAGGATTTGAACTTGAGACAACAAAGGTGGATGGAGTTCTTAGCATCCTATGATTTCGAGATAGCGTATACCCCTAGCAAGGGTAACGTGGTGGCAGACGCCTTGAGTAGAAAAAGGTTGTCCTTGAGTCCATTGTTCGTGGAACAACGAAGCTTGGAATATATCTCGACGTTTGATTTTAGACCTTCCGTTGACTATATACCCGGTTTGATAGCATCCTTGGAGGTCAGGCCTACTCTTTTGGGATGGATTGGTGAGGCAGAACGGGACGACCTACAGTTGGTTGAGTTGGTAGAGAGGCTCATAAGGGGGGAGTCGTCCAGCCATTTGAGTAGGTACAACCTAGACGATAGGGGGTGCTTGCGTAGAGACGGTAGACTTTGTGTACCGCAAGATGAGGGGTTGAGGAAGGCTATTCTTGATGATGCACACCGTTCTAGGATGACCATTCATCCCGGTGGAGACAAGATGTACCAAGACATGAAGCGAGTTTTCTTTTGGGCCGGTATGAAGAAATATGTGGCCGAGTATGTCGCTAGATGCTTGGTGTGCCAACAACTGAAAGCGGAGCAAAAGAAACCCGGCGGGTTGCTTCACCCATTGGAAGTTCCGCAATGGAAGTGGGATAGCGTCTCGATGGATTTTATTGATGGGTTACCGAGATCGAGGAAGGGTAATACGGGAATTTGGGTTGTGGTAGACAGACTTACTAAGAGCGCCCATTTCATAACCGTGAAGAGCAAGAGGACTGCTCCATGGCTAGCTTTAGTTTATCTTCGAGAGATAGTTCGATTGCATGGGGTACCTTCTAGCATAGTGAGTGATCGAGATCCTATCTTCACTAGCGAGTTTTGGAAGAGTTCGCAAGAAGCAGTAGGGACTCAGTTGTGTTTGAGCACCGCATATCATCCTCAGACGGACGGCCAGACCGAGAGGGTGAATCATGTTCTGGAAGACCTTTTGAGGCTTTGTATCTTGGATTTTGAAGGTACCTGGGAAGAGCATCTTCCATTGGTGGAGTTCGCATATAATAACAGCTTTCAGTCTAGTATTGGTATGGCTCCTTTCGAAGCTCTTTATGGAAGGCCTTGCCGATTACCTACATGTTGGTGGGAATCTACGGATAAGATCTTGCTTGGGCCTGATATGGTTAGAGAGACCTCGGAGAAGATTGATTTGATTCGAAGAAGGATGAAAGCAGCACAAGACAGGCAGACATCCTACGCGCATAAGATGAGGACGGATCTAGAGTTTGATGTTGGGGACATGGTCTTTGTCAAAGTATCCCCATTACGGAATGTTTTCCGCTTTGGGTCCGTTGGGAAGTTAGCTCCAAGGTTTGTAGGACCGTTTCCCATTAAGGAATGGATTGGACGGATGGCATATAGAGTGGATCTACCCGAGAGACTTAGTGGGGTACATGATGTATTCCATGTGTCACATTTGAGGAAGTGCCTACATGAGACCGCAGAGGTGGTAGAGCCGAGCTTGCTTAGAGAAGTGGAGGTAGAGCGTGATGCGACTATTCGACGAGCTACTACCCGCATCCTTGGGTCAGAGATTAGGAAGTTGAGAAACAAAGAGGTTCGACTAGTCAAAGTGCAATGGGGAGAGGATGAGAGCAATGCTACTTGGGAGAAAGAAGCGAAGATGCGTTCACTTTATCCATTCCTTTTTGAGGGTACATTCTCAATCTCCTTTCTTAATTAGCATATCTTTCTATCCGTGTTTATCCTGTTTATCTTATTATCTCGTTAACCTTGTCATGAGAACCTTACGTAGAAACCCTTTGGATGAAACATGTATTTGAAACATGTTATGCTTGATGGTTGCAAGTGGTTGCAAGTGTTTGCACGTGGATACTCGTGGATGCATGATACACATTAGGCACTAAGATCGGCTCACACACTTTCATGTTGCATATGCATGAGTGCTTATACTTATTCATGGATGAAACTTGTTATACTATCACGTGGATGTTGCATATGGATGAATGTTATGTGCACTCATGTAGAGATTATAAATTATGTTAGGAATTTGCATACATATGGACTCATTTCAACATGTTTTGCATTAAGGGGGTTTACTGAATCAGTAACCTCCTGATTTTCGCATTAGATAAGTACATGTACACACACCTTTGCATATGATCATACAGCATTTAGAATCCTTAAAGGACAATGACTGCACGTGGATGATGTTTTGAGTAGATGGATGATGGATGGTAGGATACGTTCTTCATAACTTGGAGATTTCGGGGACGAAATCCTTTAAGGAGGGGAGAATGTAACAACCCGTATTTTTGAATAACATGTTATAACATAAATCAAGGCAGAATTAAACTGTAAAATCTGAATCAAGGGAAGCGGGCTATTCCATTGCGTTCGTCTCGGAAAAATACGCGAAATAGAGTCCGAGTTTTCGAAAAACGCAGTCCGTATAACCCAGATAAGGCCCAAAGAAGTTTTAGAAAAATTCATAACAGATTTAAATACAAAAATTTCAATTTTCAGAAGTGGCGGGAAAATTCCCGCCAGACCCAGGGGGTCGACCTGGGGGTCGACTGGGGAGTTGACCTGCCCACCAGGTCGATTGGGGTGTCGACCCTAGGGTCGACCTGGGGGTCGACCTCCCTGGTTGGCCAGGTCGGCCTGGTGCACATGATTGGGCTGTTTGGACCTGTTTTGGAGGCTTGTGACGTGATTTGATGGCTCGGATTGGATCTAGGGTTAATCCTATGGCTAATACTATCCTAATCTTCTATAAAAAGACCCCTAAGCCTAGCCTAAATCATCATTATTCAACCCTACAACTAAACTATGCCAAATTTGTTCCTCTCATGGCCTCCACTCTCATGCTAAAATTCCTAAGCTTATTTATATGAGAGATTTTGAGTTCATACAAGTGTTTTCAAGCTTGTATGAGTGTTCTTAGTTTGCATTCAAGTCAAGTTGCAACATTTCTATTTCAAAGCAAGGGTTTTTATTGATTTGGCTCAAGGGTTTTTCATTTGGAGCTTGCATATTTGGGTGATTGCATAAGGGCTTCGTCTCAATCTTTATAATAAATATTTATTTGTGTCTTCATAGCATTGTAAGCCCTTTTCTACTTTCTTTTTTTGAACTCTAAAGTTAAATGAATGATGCAAGTTTGGGGTTGATCATTATGATATGCAAGTTTGGTGGATCATTATGATATGCAAGTTTGGTTGATCATGATGCAAGTTGGTTTAATCATTATGTATGACACATGTTGCTATGTTATGCAAGTTTGGGTTGATCATTATGCACATGTTATCATGTTATGCAAGTTAAACTTGAGTTTGTGAGCTTAAAGCTTCAAGATTTATATTAAAGGTTGAATTTTGGCAACATGGAAGTTATCATATCCCTTATGATAACTTGCATGTGAGGCTAAATGCGAGCTTCTAGCGAACTTCTACATGTCATTTATCACCATGTATCACTTATATGCTAAGTTTGGTTTTATGCATACTTTTGAAGCCTAATAATGCAATATGCAAGTATATGAACGTATGTACATTTCATATGCCACCATGTTAAACTTGTGGCTTCTACACCTTTTTGTCATGATTATGCCAAGTTCCCTATTTTATCCTTTATGCGTTGTTGCGATTATGTAAACGATGGGATTCCGTTGGGGTTGGGTAACATTATGACATGAACATGGTTTTTATAACATGACGTGATATGTAATTATGTTTTGGAAACATAATGGACATGACACTTAGAAAAGATGAGTGTGGCCAACTCGAGGTTCGGTTGAGTTTGTAGCATAAATCTACCCGGACCCGCCCGGCTTAGCTAGTGGCTACAAACAATAGGACCCAATGTGAGAAGTTGGTCATGTTGTGCTCGAACCCGAGGTTAGACCAAGTTGTGGTGTAAAGCTACCCGGACCCGCCCGGCTTAACTAGTAACCACAACAAGGTCTAATGTGAGAGGTTAAAGCACATTAAGTTAATGAATGCCTCCTGATTAGGGTTAAGTCATGGTCCACTTAATACTTAACCAATTTGGGCTTGATGGGTTAATCGGGGTTAAGTCATGAACCTTGGGTACACTTAACCAATTTAATCCACGTTTGGATCGGGTTAACCACATTTAACCCGTTAAGAAACCCTAGTTGCATGGTCCTTTTAAGCAGTAACCCTCTTGATAGTATCATAAGACCCTAGGGACTAGGCTAGGGTGGGGTACGATTACTGGGCTGACATGTAAGCGACCAAAACGACGGCTGAGTAGGTACGCCGGTGTAGGTCCAGGCGGACTATGGTCGTGCACATAGTCCGGAGTTGGAAAATCAGGCACGGGTACCAGTAGATCTAGACTGTGCATACTTGATTGGTGTCCGAGGTTGACACCCTAGGACTTGATACACCCTAGGGTGGACCTAGCGCAGTTTAACTACATTTCATGTTTGGGCCGTATGACACCGACACTTGACGAGTTAGGCTTGTAGGGAGCCGATCAACTAGACCGTGTAGTTGGACCTTGATTTAGGTCACCTCAAGATATTAGGCCAAGCGTGGGCCAAGGGATCGATTCTCGTTTTGACTTGACATGTTAGAATTCTAGTACAACCGTGGTGCAAAACTTAACCTTGATTATGCGATGACATCTTTATCTATCTTGTTAGTTAATCATCATGCCAGTATGTTGTTATCCTTATGTTCATCTCAGCTTCTCATGCCAGTTAACTTTACTAGTTCATGGACTGATAGTAGTAGGGCTTACCAGTCTTTTTGACTGACCTGTTTTCTTTCGCCTCTTTTCTTCCGTCCCCCCCCCCCCCCCCAGGTCCTCAAGGTGGGAACATTGGAGCTTAGCTTGGATCTTTATAGCTTGCTTACGGGATTTACTCATGTACGGTTCTGGACATTGAGCTTGCGATGGTTTATCGCTTCACTTTGGGGATAGTACTTTATGTATTTCAGTTTTTCAGTTTATGTTTTTCTCTAGACTTTGTTGTTGGAAAATAATGACCAAGTACTTTGTTGTAACATGACTATGGTTTTGAAATGCTAGTTTTATCCGCTGCTTTACTTACTCTGTTTTACTTATATGTTCTGTCTTGTGATATCTGCATGCATTTTTACCTTGTTTAAACGCCCCTCCGAATTTAGTGTGCTTGCAAGAGTTACCCTGGCGGAGGTGGGGTGTTACAAATACCAAAGTACCAGTACCAAAGTACTACTTGCCATCTCCATGCTGCACACATCCGATTACACCAAAACTCTATGCTCCGGCCAAAGTATCACATCCCAAAACTTCATGCCACAACCATGATTTTCCTCCCTAGCCAACTACCACCTGGTAGTAACACATGCCAATGTACCACCACTCAAAAACGAGTGCCACACTCGATCGTTCACCAAAAAATCACCATATCAGCTCCTCCTCCATCTTCTTCACCTCCACTGATGCACACACATGTGCACATGCACGTGCACACGTCATCGAGCCACCACTGACCACCTGCAATCGTCCCCACATGTCATACGTCACCTCCTGGTCTTGCCACCACGCCCTGCTCTGACCATCAGAGTTGCTACATGTTTTCACTGTCTTCTTCCACCATCAACGAATGGGTTTCATCGGAGAAACCTTCGACTGTTCCTTCCCCTGGCCACAGAACATTGTCCAACTCCTGCCACGTCATTGTGACATCCCCCTACGTCGATCCCCTTGGTGCGCAACCTCCCAACGCCACCGAGGTTGTGCAGTTCAGACGAGAACAATGGTCACCCAAAACGAACCCATTTACCCTATTTTTGCATCGTTTACAAAATCTATGCATTTGAAAAATCATTTTCTATTTTTTCCTATAATCTGGGAACCCTCACGCTTCTCTACGCCTCGCGCCACGTCGCTCAACCCACATAATCATCGGAATTCGACCCAACACCATTTTCCGATCATCACATCATATCTCAACCATCCCATTGTTAAAAATCACGAAACTACCACTAAAAATCATCATTTTGTATTTCGAGTCCATTCATATACGTAAAAGTCGATTCTGAGATGTTTAGAAATTCATGTTTTACAGTGTTGGTTAACAAACAGTGTATTTCTTGGTTTTCTTGTACATATAAATAATACCGAGGTTTCATTTCTATATTCCTGAAGATTCGAAACACCTAAGTACACATGGGATCCTTACATTCAATTTCATATCATATGATCATGTGGTATGATTATTTTCTGGTTAAACAGGGTGTTCATACCTGGTTTACTTTATAATAGGATAATCAAAACATCAGTATTCCTCATTAATGAAATAACAGTTTGGGACAACATATAGTGATAAAAGTTGCAAACATCAACTGACCACAGATGTCTATGTTACAGTAGCATGTTTCAGATCCTAAAATGATAGCAGTCCATAGTATAAACACATACAAATATTGATATTAACACATAATGGTAAAAGCAGTTCTAGATTAAAGATTTTAAAAAACTAGTTTACTTGCCGAAATGCTTACCTATTTCCTGCTAGAATGATTACAGAATTTAGTTTTGAACTTAGTGTTTTTGTGAAAGAAGAATGCATGGTTTTTGTGTATAATATATAGCTAAGCCCTCATGTTTCAAAACCATTTTCTCTAATGTTTCTATAGTGATTTTCATAATAACCTTTCTCTTATGTTTTAGCTTCTATGCCACATTTTCAGGAACCAATCTCATGAAGGAATCGAATAGTTTAAGGATAAATTGACCAATTGCTTTGTCCTATGTTTCTTTTCAAGCACACAATATTCATCCCATGCTTTCACTAAATTCTCAGAATGCTCCTCCCATTTTCATCCAATATAAAATTGTTTTATTTGTAGTTTACTTGTTTGATATTTTGCTAATATGAGATGTATACACGCAAACTTGAAATGAGATGTTTTAGGTGATGGTTTCCCCTATATTTTTCATGACATTATTTATGTTAAATCACATTATGGATTTTTTCTTCATATGAATTGCATTTGTTTTTGTCTTCACATATGTTTTCATTGATATTTCCTATTGAGTCAATGAGTCAAACATGTTATGTGCAAGGTCCTTTTTATGTTTCATGTGTATGTGATGGCCAAATTATTCCAACTGCACGTGTTCACTTGTTTTTCTTGTTTTTTGCAAAGTACTTTACATTTTAAAGTGAACAAATGTCCCCTTTAGATATGTAAACTTTGTCATCACCCTTTTTGTGCTTGTTTAAGGCTTTAGTTTGCAATGTTCTTGCTTGAATTTTGTGTTAGGGTCTAACTATATGTGTGCATTAAAGTATACACATATATATACATATTGTTCTACTTCCATGAATATGATTAAGGTTTTTAGTTGTCATGTTTTTAATATGTTTTCAAGTTATGATTTTAATATTGCATATAAATATATTTATACATAGTTGTATAATTTTTAAGCAATCATAATTTACTTTAATTTCCTCATTAAATCAAATGTCAAAAGTCAGAAAAAGTTGGGATATTACACTTTTAAACTTTTGAAAACATTCCACAAATCATTACTTATAGTTCCAAAAATAGTTTACGGGTTAAAAGTTCAAAATAGATTGTTTTGAAGAAAGCGTTACAATAGTGTTTGAAAAGCATTACAAAAGTTTTACAAACAGTTATCCTAATTACTTTGATCAAAATATCGTTTATCTTAGCCAAAACATAGACTTTACAACTCAAAACACCTTTTCATAATTTTTAATGATTTTACAAAAAAATTCCACATTTTTAAAACATTTAAAAAATAGTTGTTTATAGTTATGGTCGACTACTGCTCTTACAGCGTCCTTTTCCAAAATGGTTTTAAATATAACTTGAAAATTATAACTCGAAATTAAAAAATGTTTTCACTCATTTGAAAGCTCTTGTTGATGGAAATCAAACGTTTTTCATTTCATGGAAATCTGATTTGAATTACAAAAGTTAAAGCATTTACAGTTTGTAACTAAAACACACGAATTTGCCATTGTGCGACAAGCTCTATTTTGACCGAAGTAGAAATTATTCTTCAATACTTCAAAATACCCTAGAAATCCATTATATATTCATGTAATTCATTTAAAACCATTTAAAGTAATTTACATTGACTTTCCAAATTATTTTAGGTTCAAAATTCAACTTTTATTTTTTACTTAATAAATCAAATTTCAATTTATTTATAAATTCAAATCATTTCAAATTAACCATTCCATTCGTCAGATCAGCTAGGGATAGCCAGGGAGAGCAGGAAACTATATTTTTCAAACCCAAGCCTAGACACTATCCTCTCTGTCATCCTAAAATGTTCTGGTTTTTCTTTATTCATTTAAAGAACTTTATCCACATATATGAATTCATACATATTCTCTTTCCGTATTATTAACCTTCAATTTCAATAATATTATTATTTCTAATTATAAAGGAGATTTTTCGATCTCCAATGTGTTACCATAATTGTTGTGTCATAGTGTGTGCAAAACAACATAAACAACCAGTATTAACATCCACAGCAACCATCATTAATATGATTAAATAAATCATAGTTGTGCACAAGCGTTATAACACTAACGCTTAATAGTGTGTGTTCCAAACTACGCATCCATCATTCATCATAACAAACATCAACCATCATTAACCACTAATAATCCATCACTATATTTAAATTAGTCTAACTACTAATTAAATATATAAACCCTGGTTAAAGAGTTCTTACCAAACAGCTTTCCAAATTTCCTGATAGGCGATCCTAGCTGAGCAAACCATCGGAAAGTATTTCAGCGCAACGTTTTCTTCACCAAAATATACATATTAATCTCTCTCTCTATCATAAGAGGAGGAGGATGGCGATGAACTTTGGCAAGGTGGTTGTGGAAAACAAAAAGACTTATGCCGTGGAAACCATGGCCATAAGCTGTAAGAAGAAGATGAAAAGGAGAAAATGGAGTGAAATGTTAAAAAAGTGGAGAAAATGCCTCCTTATATAGGAATGGAGGGTTAAGGAGATAATGACACATAAGGGGGCAAGTGTAAGGATTATTAAATATTTTTATAATTTGACAAATTCAATCGAACTACAAATAGTGTTAATAAATCCAAACTTATTAATACTCATTCTCATTTATACTTCATATAAAATCTATCATTTAAATTATCAGAATTATTAAATATTATTAAAATTATGTATTTATGTCAAACTCAAATTTAAATTCAAATTGAGTAATCAAAATTCCAATTTTAAATTGGCTAAAAATTCTGGATCGTTAATTCACCCCACCATAAAGCTTTTCGTCCTCGAAAAGGAAAGGGAATCACAATTACTGATTTGTGATCTTGTAGATTTTCAAACACAAGATTAAAATTCTTTATATCAAAGCTCCCTATTCTCATAATGAATATACCGGGTAGAATATTCTTACACACATATTCATGGACAACCTTATCTACCATGTCCTCCAATGAAAAATTCCAATTACCCTTATATTTGATTCACCGTTTACTAGGCCAATTAATTATACTTAACCATTTATTTCTTCAAAAAAAATTAGAGTTAAAAATTTATTCTCTTAGGTCTTATTTTCCAAGTTAAATGGTTATGAAACTTAATTTGTGAATTGTAGTGCAAAATCAGAAATTTGTGCAGCGGAATACGAATAAACCCAATGATCTAGCCTATCAACTATTTCAACAATGCCAAAAAAATAAAATAAAGTGATAAAAATTATAGAGAGATCAAAACAGAAAATAGAGGAAAGAACACACCAATTTTAACGTGGTTCAGCTTTGCCTACGTCCATGGAGAACCAACAACTTTTATTTCTTAATGAAGAAATGATTACAAAAAGATTACAAAAGAGATAGGAATAATAGTGGATTGCTTGCTTCATACAATAACATGATCCCTATTTATATAGAGAGATTTCTTGGGGATAAAGAAGAGAAGTTTCTAGATTACTTTGACATGAAGGAAAAATAAATAATATCTTCCTTGATTTGATTGATGGCGCAATTACGGTCTCAATCTCTTTCCAAAAGTAAATTGATTCTTGACTAATTGATTGATTGGCCTTTTATTTTTCTTCCAAAAACTTCTTCTTATATCTTTCCATATACGAGCCAATTAATTGATTGACGATCAATCAATTTCTTTCCTTCTCTACAAATATTTAAATCATTAATTTCCACACTCCACCTTGATTCAAATATGGCAATCTTTCTTCAGTATCTCATCTTCAACAATCAACATAGAAGTTATTCGGCCCAGCTCCCCATGGCGCTCAAATAGCAGGAAGCAAACAGATCAAGTTTGAGCAATGCTCAAACTTGTCCTTTGGAAGTGACTTGGTCATCATATCTGAAGGATTATCCGAAATACCCACCTTCAATAATTTGATCTTGCTTCGTTCTTCCTCAAGCATAAGAAAGAAGCCTCTAACATCAATGTGCTTTGTCCATGAACTATAAGCCTGATTCTCAACAAGATGAATAGCACTCTGACTGTCTGAAAATAGTTTCACTGTCTACTACGCCATTGAAAGATCATCCAATAACAGAAGTAAGTACAATCCTTCCTTTGTTGCTTCCACAATTGATATCAACTCTGCTTCGGTAGTCGACCAAGCTACGATAGACTACAACTTTGATCTCTACAAAATCGGGCTTACCCAAGTGTAAAAACATAGCCCGACACCGACTTCCGTCCATCTCTATCCCCAGCGTAATCTGAATCACAGTATCCTCTAAGAGAGATGTCTCCATATACTCCACCATATAACAAGCCAACTGAAGAAGTGCCACGAAGATATCTGAGTATCCATGTCACTGCTTGCCAATGCTCTTTACCTGGGTTAGACATATATCGACTGACAACACCAACTGCATGGGCCAAATCTGGTCTCGTGCACACCATTGCATTCATGAAACTACCAACAGCACTAGAATAAGGTATATTACGCATATTCCTTTTGTCTTCATCCGATGTGGGACATATATCTTTGGATAGCTTGAATTGAGAGCCTAATGGAGTAGCCACCGATTTAGCATTCTCCATACTGAATCGAGTTAGGACTTTCTCGACGTATTGAGTTTGAGTGACCCAAAAAAACTTTGCTTTCTACCCCTCTGAATCTGCATCCCTAAAATTCTCTGTGCGTTTCCCAAATCTTTCATCTCAAATTCCTTACCGAGCTCCATCTTCAACTCCGAAATTTTAGACATGCTCTTAGAAGCTATCAACATATCATCAAAATAAGGTAACAAATAGATGATGTCATCATTACATTTTTAAAATAAACACATTGGTCCTTAAAGCTTCTAGAGTAACCATGTGAGATCATAAACTTATGAAATTTCTTACACCACTGTCTAGGAGGCTGTATTAAGCCATAAAGAGATTTTTACGTTTACAAACATGACTAGGCCTGCTGCTATCAATGAATCCCTCTGGATGATGTAGGTAAATGTCCTGCTTAAGGTCACTATGCAAGAATGCTGTCTTGACATCTAGTTGTTCCATCCATGTCGAAGTGAGCAACTAGTGCCAAAAGAATGCGAATGGAAGTGTGTCTAACAACTGGAGAAAAAATATCATGAAACTCTGTATCTTTCTTTAGAACATAACCCTTCGCCACTAATCTTGCTTTGTACCTTAAGTCACCATTGCCTCAATCTTTCACCTTATAGATCCATTTACATCCAATTGCTCTCTTATTGGAAGGAAGTGGCACTAAATCCCAAGTGTGATTTTTTTGCAAAGGCACTATCTCCTCCTCCATTGCTACTAGCCAACTGGAGCTATCAACTGAACTAATGGCATCTGTAACAACCTGTATATTCAATAACCTGTTACAACGTAAATCGAGGCAGAATTTTATTCAAAAATCTGAATCAAGGGAAACGGGCTATGCCATTGCGTTCGTCTCGGAAAAATACGCGAAGTAGAGTCCGAGTTTTCGAAAATCGGAGTATGTATGACCCGATTAAGGCGCAACGAAGTTTTCAGAAAATTTCAAAGCAAAAACAGATTTCAAATTCAAGTTTGAATTTGGAAAATTGGGTAAGATTGGGCCAGGTTGGAAAATTCCCGCCAGAGTACCCAAGTCGACAGCCCTGTCGACTTGGGAGTCGACTTGGTTGGACCCAAGTCGACAGCCCTGTCGACTTGGCTGTCGACTTGGTCCAGGCGGGCAGTTCTGCCTGGTGCACCATTTTGGGTTTGTGTTGAGCTTGGGGGCCAGATTCGGTTTTGAGGGCTGAGATTGGAACTAAGGTTTAATCCTAGGGTTGAAACTAGTCCTAATCTCTATAAATAAGGCCCTAACCTAACCCTAAATCATCATTAATCAATCCTACAACTAAACTATAGCAAAATCAATCCTCTCATGGCCTCCACTCTCTTCATAAAATTCCTAAATAAATTTCTATGAGATTTTCCATGCATACAAGTGTTTTCAAGCTTGTATGAGTGTCATTAGCTTGCATTCAAGTCAAGTTTCTATATTTGCATCATAAAGCAAGGGTTTTGATCATTTTGGCTTAAGGGTTTTTCTATTGAAGCTTGCATTTTGGGTTTAATTGGTTGCATAAGGGCTTTGTCATATTTTTGTGTCTTCATAAGCATTGTAAGCCCTTTTCTACTTTCATATTTAAACTCTTAAGTTAATGAATGATGCAAGTTGTGTTTGATCATTATGATATGATATGCAAGTTTATTATGATATGCAAGTTTGTTATGATATGCAAGTTTACTATGATGTGTTATGCAAGTTCATCATGTTATGTTATGCAAGTTTGATATGCAAGTTTTTCATATGATATGCAAGTTGTGTTATGCAAGTTTGGGTTGATCCTTTTGCTCATGTTATCATGTTATGCAAGCTTATCTTGGGTTAATGAGCCTAAAGCTTCAAGCTTTATGCTAAAGGTTGCATTTTGGCAACATGTAAGTTATCATATCTCTTATGATAACTTGCATGTGAGGCTAAATGCGAACTTATGGCCATTTCTACATGTCATTTATCACCATGTATCAGCAATATGCTAAGTTTGGTTTTATGCATGCTTTTGAGGCCTAAAAATGTAATATGCAAGTATATGAACATATGTACATTTCATATGCCACCATGTTAAACTTGTGGCTTCAACACCTTTATGTCATGATTATGCCAAGTTCCCTCTTTCTATCCTTTATGCGCTATTGCGATATGTAAGCGATGGGATTGCGTTTGGGGTTGGGTAAATTTAAAAGACATAAAAACATAAGCTTGGGAATTTACCTATTAAGTTAGGTCTACCCTTTGGGAATTTACCTATTAAGTTAGGTCTACCCAAATGCTTGAAAACTTGTAACATGTTTTGGAAACATGATGGACATGACACTTAGAAAAGATAAGTGTGACCAACTCGAGGTTGGGTTGAGTTTGTAGCGTAAACCTACCCGGAACCGACCGGCTTAACTAGTTGCTACAAACAATAGGACCCAATGTGAGAAGTTGGTCATGTTGTACCTTGAACCCGAGGTTAGACCAAGTTGTGGTGTAAAGCTACCCGGACCCGACCGGCTTAACTAGTAATCGCAACAAAGTCTAATGTGAGAGGTTAAGGCGCATTAAATTAATTAATGCCTCATGATTAGGGTTAAGTCATGGTCCACTTAACACTTAACCAATTTGGGCTTGGTAGATTAATCGGGGTTAAGTCATGAACTCATCGTTACACTTAACCAAGTTAATCCATGATTAGCAAGAGGGTTAAACCGTACTTAACCCACTAGAAAATCCTAGCAACGGGGGTCCACTCCAGCAGTAATCCCAAGTTTGTATCATCATGACCCTAGGGTCTAGGCTAGGGTGTGGGGCACGAATTACTGGACTTGAGGTAAGCGACCAAAAGCGACGGCAGAGGGTATGCCGGTGTAGTTCCGGGCGGACCATGGTCGCGCACATAGTCCGAAGCCGGGGAAAGCATGCATGGGTACTAGTAGATCGAGACTGTGCACTCATGTTTATGGTGTCCAGGGGTTGCCACCCTAGGGCTTGATACACCCGACGGGAGACCCTGCACAGTCTGACTACAATTATGTTTGGGCCGCAATGACACCAACACGTGACGAGTTAGGCTTAGGGAGCCGATCGACTAGACCGTTTGGTTGGACCGCGTATTAGGGTCACTTCATTTTATTGGGCCAAAGCTTGGGCCAAGGGATCGATACTTGTTTATTCAAGTCATGTTAGTTTGCTAGTACACCTGTGGTGCAAAACCTTAATCCTGAGTATGCGATGACACCTTTATCTACCTTGTTAGTTAATCATCATGCTAGTATGTTGTTATCCTTATGTTCATCCCAGCTTTCATCATGCCAGTTAACTTTATCAGTTTACATTGATTGTAGTAGGGCTTACTCAGTCTTTTTGACTGACCTGTTTTCTTTCGCCTCTTTTCTTCCGTTTCCCCTCCCCCCCCCCCCCCCCCCCCCCAGGTTCTCAGGGTGGGAACGTTGGAGCTTAGCTTGGATTTTGGATTGCTTGCTTGTGGGATTTTAGCTCATGTACGGTTTCGACATGAAGCTAGCTATGGTCATCAATTATTTGGGGATAGTACTTATGTATTTCAGTTTTTCAGTTGATGTTGTTTTTATCTAGACTTGTTTATTTGGAAAGCTATGTTGTACCAGACTTGTTTTGAAATAGTATGAAATCTTCCGCTGTTTTATCTATGTTATTTACTCTGTTTACATATATACATATGTTCTTGTTCTGCCTTGATATATCATTATGCATGTTTACCTGATTCAAACGCCCCTCCAAAGTCAGAGTGCTTGCAAGAGCCACCCTGGCGGAGGTGGGGTGTTACATTTGGTATCAGAGCCAGGTTTACGAGAAGGAACAAAAAGGTTTTTAAAACTTTTGGAAAACTATTTTCAAAACCAAGTATAATGTATTTTCCAAAGAAAAGTCTAGTTTATTTTAAAGGCTATTCCCCAAAAATCCATTAGCAAAAATTCCTTCGTTTTTCTCCATTCTGAATCTGTCTTTTTCTTCGTTTTCAGTATGGCCGATAACTTTGCTATTCCGGAGGGAGTACACGTACCTGTTTGGTATAGGAGACTTTTGGAGGCTAGGGCGACCGAAGCTGGCCATGCAGATGTCCCTCCTCCTCCTCCTCCAGTAGTTAATGTTCCTCCTCCTCCTCCTCTAGTAGTTAATGTTCCTCCTCCTCCTGTCGCTGAGGTTCCTCTTCCTCCTCCCCCTCAGCATCCTCAAGCTGACTTCGCAAAGACTTGCAAAGATTTCAAAGCAATGGGTGGCAAGAACTTTCAAGGCACTGAGACTTTTGTAGAGGCCAGAAACTGGTTGAAAGAGACTGAGGATTTATTTGCTATATTTGGGTTAGACGATCAGAGGAAGATCTTGTTGGCGGTTTGGCTTATGAAGGATTAAGCCGCATATTGGTGGGAAGTCACCAATGGTACTAGGCCTGTTGAGACTTGGGTCGATTTCAGGGCAAGGTTTGTGCTTAAGTTTCTATCTTCTGCTGAGGAGAATATGCAAATGGAGAGGTTCATAACTTTGAAACAAGGAGATATGTCTGTCAAAGAATATGTGAACAAGTTCAATCAGTTAGCTCGTTTTGGCTTGGATATGGTGAATACTCCTCAGAAGAAGGCTCTTCGTTTTGCTAGAGGATTGAATGAGCCATTGCAGGGATTGGCTATGTCACATATTCCCCATAGGGCCACGTTTGAGAGCTTGGTTGATATGGCGTTACTTCAGGGAGATGTCAAGAAAGAGATCAAGATGAATGATACTCAAGCCAAGAAGACTGATTCCCAGTGGAAAGGAAATCAGGGTAATCCAAGTAGTCAGAGCAGTCAAGGCAATCAGAACAAGAACAAGAACAAGAGTCAAGGCAACAAGGGGAATAACAACAAGGGCAAGAACAACAAGGGGAAGTGCCATTATTGCGGTTCAGTTGGGCATCTTATTAAGGATTGTAAGAAAAGGAAAAGGAAGAATGGTGAATGCTTTTTCTGCGGTGAGACTGGACATTTCAGTAAGGATTTCCCGAAGAAGCAAGGGCAAGGCCAGGGTCAGACTCAGCGTGTTAGACCTTCAGGAGGGCAAGTTCATGCTCTCAATGTCGCTCCAGTTCCCGATCGAGGTAGTATTTCTGTTGAGAGCCTTGTATATATTTCTGATTTTCCAGTTCGTACCTTGTTTGATTCAGGTGCATCGCATAGCTTTATCTCATCTGATCTTGTTGATAGTTTGCACCTTAGTACTAGCTTGGTAGATGATCCCGTCTGTGTCTCAAATCCTATTGGGGGTTCCGCCCATCTGTCTATGCTATGTGGGGATTTGAGGATCTCTATACTGAGTGTAGAGTTCTTGTGTAGTGCTTATGTTCTTGGTTTTAGGGGATACGGATTGATATTGGGCATGGATTGGTTGTCCAGATAAGGAGCCATCCTTGATTGTGAGCATAGGGTTGTGAGGCTCGTGACTCGCCTCGGAAACACCCTAGAGATTTCTTGTGATCCGAGAGGTCCCGTCATGTTGTGCTATCTTGAATCACTCGACTCGTCAATGGAAACTCTTCAGTCTGTGAGAGTGGTTCGAGAGTATCTGGATGTTTTTGATGAAGTTAGGGGGTTGCCCCCTAAGCGAGAGATTGATTTCCGCATTTATCTGGTGGATAATGCAAAGCTTGTTTCTTTGCCCGTTCGGCACATGGCTCCGCGTGAAAGGCGGGAGCTAAGTAAGCAAGTGAAAGAGTTGCTTGAGAAGAACTTCATTAGACGAAGTATATCTGAATGGGGAGCACCTGTGGTATTTGCTACCAAGGCAGATGGTTCTCTCCGACTTTGTGTTGACTATCGAGAGTTGAATAAGCTGACTAAGAAGAACAGACACCCGTTACCGAGGATTGATGATCTCTTTGACCAGCTTATCGGTGCTTCTGTTTTCTCTCAGCTTGATCTTGCTACTGGATTCCATCAGCTCAGGGTAGCAGAAGATAGTATAGACAAGACTGCGTTCAGAACTCCAGATGGATTCTTCGAATGGCTTGTCATGCCGTTCGGCTTGACTAATGCACCCGCATATTTCGTGGACTTGATGAGTAGGGTGTTCAGGGAGTTCTTGAACAAGTTTGTCGTGGTCTTCGTATATGATATCCTGATCTTCTCTAAGGATGAGGAAGAGCACGCAAGGCATCTCGTGGAGGTGATGGATACGCATAGAGCCCATCAGTTGAAGGCCAAGTTCTCCAAGTGTCACTTTTGGAGAAGGGAAGTTAGATTCCTTGGGCATATAGTATCTAAGCAAGGCTTAGCGGTGGATCCCGCTAAGGTAGTTGCAGTTCAGGATTGGAAGACTCCAAGGAATGCAACCGAAGTGAGAAGTTTTCTAGGTCTTGCAGGCTTTTACCGGAAGTTCATCAAGGACTTCGCGAAGATTTCTGCTCCTCTCACTAAATTGACGAAGAAGAATTTAGTTTTTGCTTGGAGCATAGAATGCGAGCTTGCTTTTCAAAAGCTCAAGAGAGCTCTCACATCAGCACCTGTTCTAGCTTTGCCCGATGGAGGGAAGTTATTTACAGTATACACCGATGCATGTGGCACGGGGTTAGGAGCTGTTCTGATGCAAGAAGGAAGAGTGATATGCTTTGGCGGTAGACAACTCAAAGTGCATGAGAAGAATTATCCCACTCATGACTTAGAGTTGGCAGCATAGTATATGCACTCAAGGCTTGGCGCCATTATCTTCTGGGAGAAAGATTTGAGCTTTATATCGATCACAAGTCATTGAAGTATCTCTTTTCTCAGAAGGATCTTAATCTAAGGCAACAAAGATGGATGGAATTCTTGGCGTCCTACGATTTTGAGATAGCTTATACCCCTGGCAAGGGGAATGTGGTAGCAGATGCATTGAGTAGAAGAAGGTTGACCCTAAGTCCTCTATTCGTTGAGATGAAGAATTTAGAGTATGTGGCAACCTTTGATTTCTCTTTGGCGGTTGATTCGATGACCGGTTCTTTAGCATCTCTGGAACTCATACCTACCCTTCTTGATCAAGTTGGGGCTTCGCAGAAAGAAGACCCTCAGATAGTTGAGATTATGGATAAGCTGATTCGAGGAGAGGCGTCTAGTCATCTCGCTCGATATTCTATTGATGACAAGGGTTGGCTGAGGAGAGACGGAAGGTTATGTGTCCCAATGGTAGAAGATTTAGTAAGAAAAGTTCCTGAGGAAGCGCATCGCTCTAAGTTGACTATACATCCGGGCGGAGATAAGATGTATAAAGATATGAAGCGCATTTTCTTTTGGCCTGGGATGAAGAAGGATGTGGCAGAGTTTGTCTCTAGATGTATCATTTGCCAGCAAGTTAAGGCCGAGTCGAAGAAGCCCGGTGGGCTATTGCATCCTCTAGACGTTTCACTATGGAAGTGGGAGAGTATTTCCATGGATTTTATCGATGGGCTACCAAGGTCAAGGAAAGGGAATACGAGCATTTGGGTTATTGTGGATAGACTTACGAAGAGTGCTCATTTCATTCCGGTGAAGAGCAAGAGGACCGCATCTTGGCTAGCGTCTGTATATCTTCGTGAGATTGTGAGACTACATGGAGTCCCTTCTAGTATAGTCAGTGACCGTGACCCAATCTTTACAAGTCAATTCTGGAATAGCTTGCAAGAAGCTATGGGCACAAGGTTGAATCTAAGTACGGCTTATCACCCACAAACGGACGGTCAAACCGAAAGGGTGAATAGGGTACTCGAGGATCTGTTGAGGCTTTGTATTCTGGATTTTGGTGGTACTTGGGAAGACCATCTTCCTCTTGTTGAGTTTGCATATAATAACAGTTATCAGGCAAGCATAGGGATGGCACCATTTGAAGCTTTACATGGGAGGCCGTGCAAGTCGCCTACATGTTGGTGGGAGACTACAGATAAGCTTATACTTGGGCCTGATCTGATCAGAGATACATCCGAGAAGGTCGAGTTGATTCGGAGACGGATGAAAGCGGCCCAAGACCGACAGAAATCCTATGCTGATAAGCGAAGAACTGATTTGGAGTTTGATGTTGGGGATATGGTTTTCGTGAAGGTTTCTCCTTTGCGGAATGTGGTCCGATTTGGAGCCGTCGGGAAGTTGGCACCGAGGTTTTTTGGACCATTCCCTATTATAGAGAGGATCGGGCAGATGGCTTATAGAGTGGAGTTGCCCGAGAAGCTTGCCGGAGTACACGATGTTTTTCATGTCTCGCATCTCCGGAAGTGTTTACATGAATCAGCAGAGGTTGTTGAGCCAAGTGTTCTGAAAGATGTGGAAGTGGAGAAAGAGGCTACTTTGAGGAGAGCTCCGATTCGTATCCTGGGGACGGAGACCAAGAAGCAAAGGAATCGAGAGGTCAAGTTGGTGAAGGTTCAATGGGGTGAAGCCGAAGAAGACGCAACTTGGGAAACCGAGGAGAAGATGCGCGGGCTTTATCCATTCCTTTTTGAGGGTACACTCTCAATCTCTTTTCTTTGTTAGCATATCTTTCTCTTTGCTATCCATGTTTATCTAGTTTATCGTGTTAATCTTGTCATGAGAACCTTAGGTAGAAACCCTTTGGATGAAACATGTGTTTGAAACATGTTATGCTTGATGTTTGCAAGTGGTTGCAAGTGTTTGCAAGTGGTTACTCGTGAATGCATTATACACGTTAGGCACTAGATCGGCTCACACACTCCTCATATTGCATATGCATGAGTGTTTATGCTTATTCATGGATGAAAATTTTTGTGTTATCACATGGATGTTGCATATGGATGTATGTGATGTGCACACATATAGATGTTATACATTATGTTAGGAATTGCATACATATGGATTCATTTCACTAACATAATTTGCATTGATAATATTTGCATTAGATAAGTACATATACACACACCTTTGCATATGTTCATACAACATTTAGAATCTTGTAAGGACAATGATTGCTCGTGGATGATGTTTCGAGTAGATGTATGTTGGATGGTAGGATACGTTCTTCCTAACTTGATGATTTCGGGGACGAAATCCTTTAAGGAGGGCAGAATGTAACAACCCGTATTTTCAATAACCTGTTACAACATAAATCGAGGCAGAATTTAATTCAAAAATCTGAATCAAGGGAAACGGGCTATGCCGTTGCGTTCGTCTCGGAAAAATACGCAAAATAGAGTCCGAGTTTTCGAAAATTGGAGTCCCTATGACCCGATTAAGGCCCAACGAAGTTTTCAGAAAATTTCAAAGCAAAAACAGATTTCAAATTCAAGTTTGAATTTGGAAAATTGGGTAAGATTGGGCCAGGCGGGAAAATTCCCGCCAGAGTACCCAAGTCGACAGCCCTGCCGACTTGGGAGTTGACTTGGTTGGACCCAAGTCGACAGCCCTGTCGACTTGGCTGTCGACTTGGTCCAGCCGGGCAGTTCTGCCAGGTGCACCATTTTGGGTTTGTGTTGAGCTTGGGAGCCAGATTCGGTTTTGAGGGCTGAGATTGGAACTAGGGTTTAATCCTAGGGTTGAAACTAGTCCTAATCTCTATAAATAAGGCCCTAACCTAACCCTAAATCATCATTAATCAATCCTACAACTAAACTATGGCAAAATCAATCCTCTCATGGCCTCCACTCTCTTCATAAAATTCCTAAATAAATTTCTATGAGATTTTCCATGCATACAAGTGTTTTCAAGCTTGTATGAGTGTCATTAGCTTGCATTCAAGTCAAGTTTCTATATTTGCATCATAAAGCAAGGGTTTTGATCATTTTGGCTTAAGGGTTTTTCTATTGAAGCTTGCATTTTGGGTTTAATTGGTTGCATAAGGGCTTTGTCATATTTTTGTGTCTTCATAAGCATTGTAAGCCCTTTTCTACTTTCATATTTAAACTCTAAAGTTAATGAATGATGCAAGTTGTGTTTGATCATTATGATATGATATGCAAGTTTATTATGATATGCAAGTTTGTTATGATATGCAAGTTTACTATGATGTGTTATGCAAGTTCATCATGTTATGTTATGCAAGTTTGATATGCAAGTTTGTCATATGATATGCAAGTTGTGTTATGCAAGTTTGGGTTGATCTTTTTGTTCATGTTATCATGTTATGCAAGCTTATCTTGGGTTTATGAGCCTAAAGCTTCAAGCTTTATGCTAAAGGTTGCATTTTGGCAACATGTAAGTTATCATATCTCTTATGATAACTTGCATGTGAGGCTAAATGCGAACTTATGGCCATTTCTACATGTCATTTATCACCATGTATCACCAACATGCTAAGTTTGGTTTTATGCATGCTTTTGAGACCTAAAAATGTAATATGCAAGTATATGAACATATGTACATTTCATATGCCACCATGTTAAACTTGTGGCTTCAACACCTTTATGTCATGATTATGCCAAGTTCCCTCTTTCTATCCTTTATGCGCTATTGCGATATGTAAGCGATGAGATTGCGTTTAGGGTTGGGTAAATTTAAAAGACATAAAAACATAAGCTTGGGAATTTACCTATTAAGTTAGGTCTACCCTTTGGGAATTTACCTATTAAGTTAGGTCTACCCAAATGCTTGAAAACTTGTAACATGTTTTGGAAACATGATGGACATGACACTTAGAAAAGATAAGTGTGACCAACTCGAGGTTGGGTTGAGTTTGTAGCGTAAACCTACCCGGAACCGACCGGCTTAACTAGTTGCTACAAACAATAGGACCCAATGTGAGAAGTTGGTCATGTTGTACCTTGAACCCGAGGTTAGACCAAGTTGTGGTGTAAAGCTACCCGGACCCGACCGACTTAACTAGTAACCGCAACAAAGTCTAATGTGAGAGGTTAAGGCGCATTAAATTAATTAATGCCTCATGATTAGGGTTAAGTCATGGTCCACTTAACACTTAACCAATTTGGGCTTGGTAGATTAATCGGGGTTAAGTCGTGAACTCATCGTTACACTTAACCAAGTTAATCCATGATTAGCAAGAGGGTTAAACCGTACTTAACCCACTAGAAAATCCTAGCAACGGGGGTCCACTCCAGCAGTAATCCCAAGTTTGTATCATCATGACCCTAGGGTCTAGGCTAGGGTGTGGGGCACGAATTACTGGACTTGAGGTAAGCGACCAAAAGCGACGGCAGAGGGTACGCCGGTGTAGTTCCGGGCAGACCATGGTCGTGCACATAGTCCGAAGCCGGGGAAAGCATGCACGAGTACCATTAGATCGAGACTGTGCACTCATGTTTATGGTGTCCAGGGGTTGCCACCCTAGGGCTTGATACACCCGACGGGAGACCCTGCACAGTCTGACTACAATTATGTTTGGGCCGCATTGACACCAACACGTGACGAGTTAGGCTTGGGGAGCCGATCGACTAGACCGTTTGGTTGGACCGCGTATTAGGGTCACTTCATGTTATTGGGCCAAAGCTTGGGCCAAGGGATCAATACTTGTTTATTCAAGTCATGTTAGTTTGCTAGTACACCTGTGGTGCAAAACCTTAGTCCTGAGTATGCGATGACACCTTTATCTACCTTGTTAGTTAATCATCATGCTAGTATGTTGTTATCCTTATGTTCATCCCAGCTTTCATCATGCCAGTTAACTTTATCAGTTTACATTGATTGTAGTAGGGCTTACTCAGCCTTTTTGACTAACCTGTTTTCTTTCGCCCCTTTTCTTCCATTCCCCCCCCCCCCCCCCCCAGGTTCTCATGGTGGGAACGTTGGAGCTTAGCTTGGATTTCGGATTGCTTGCTTGTGGGATTTCAGCTCATGTACGGTTTCGACATGAAGCTAGCTATGGTTATCACTTATTTGGGGATAGTACTTATGTATTTCAGTTTTTCAGTTGATGTTGTTTTTATCTAGACTTGTTTATTTGGAAAGCTATGTTGTACCAGACTTGTTTTGAAATAGTATGAAATCTTCCGCTGTTTTATCTATGTTATTTACTCTGTTTACATATATACATATGTTCTTGTTCTGCCTTAATATATCATTATGCATGTTTACCTGATTCAAACGCCCCTCCACAGTCAGAGTGCTTGCAAGAGCCACCCTGGCGGAGGTGGGGTGTTACAGCATCTCTATAGTCTCTTGGTTCATCATGAAATATGCTTAATGCATAAGATACCATGTCATCAAAGTCAATATCTTAAATGATTAATCCCACAAAATTATCGAGCCATGTAGGTCTTTTCTTCTCTCTCGTTGGTCGAGTTTGAATTTGAGCTCCACCTTGAGGTTGATCTTCTGTCTTTTCCCTATCAACCACGGTATCATCGGAATCACTATTTTTACCCGTATGGAAGTCTGATGATATGCCTTGTGTTTGGTATTTTGAATTTGTCCTCTCAGTATCATCATTAACTGAAGAAGAAGAAGAAGTCTCCATATTCAACATAGCCTTCTCATCAAATGTAACATGCCTGCTAGTAACAATCTTCTGGGTAGTAGGACACCACATCCTAAAACCCTTAATTCCTTTCTTATATCCAAGAAAAATACACTTGCTCGATCTTGGATCCAACTTCCCTTAGCTCTCATACACATAAGCTGGACAACCAAGCACTCCGAGAAAGGAATATGATACTGGCCCTCCCTTCCATACTTCTTCAGGAATCTTCATATCTATGGAGGTAGAAGTTGTGCGGTTGATAAGGAAAACCACCATAGATAATTCTTCTGCCCAAAATCTCTTATTTAATCCTGTAGTCAGCCGTAAACAACGAGTTCTTTCCAACAAAGTCCGATTCATTCTCTCTGAAACCCCATTTGATTGAGGATCTCCTGGTGTGGTGCAATGTCTTTTGATTCCCTCGGACTCACCAAATATAATGAATTTTTGAGAAGTGAATTCACGACCATTATCTGAACGAAGAACCTTCACTTTCATTCCAGACTACTTCTCAACAAGAGGTTTCCAACTTTGAAACCTATCAAAAGTTTCATCTTTGGACTTCATAAAATAAACCAATAGTATTCTAGAAAAATCATCAACAAATGAAACGAAATACCTGGCTCCTCCATAAGATAGGCATGGTGCGATGCCCCAAACATTAGTATGAACATACTCTAAAACATCTTTAGACTTATGCTCTACAATGCCAAAAGAAACCTTCGTCTGCTTTCCAAGTACACATCCTTCACAAAAGTCAAGTTTTGAATGATGAACACCGTCATTCATGCCTCACTTTCTCAATATTTCTAAATTGCGCTCTCCAATGTGGTCCATACGAAATTGCCATAATCTGGTAGAATCGGAATCAACTGAATCAATAACTGAAGCAGACTCCGCAACAGCAGTTGTACCATTCAACAAATATAGATTTCTAGCTTTTACCCCTTTCATTACTATCGATGAGCCATTTGTAATTTTTAATGAATATTTTTCTATTACACACTTTAAGCCAAAATTGCACAATGCTCCAATTGATCAAATTGCGCATTAAATCAGGCACATGCCTGACATCACATAAAGTATGAACAACACCAACAAACATTCTGATTTTTACTGTTCTAATACCAATCATGCGACAAGAAGCATTATTTCCCATGAGAAGCTCTCCACCATCAACTGACGATAAGTGGAAGAAGAGTGCCTATTAGGTGACATGTGATAGGATGCTTTCGAGTCAATAATCCGTAAAGTACTCATCATAAGAGAGGCGGAAACTGTAAAAATGTCAGAATCATTATCTGAATCTGATGTCTCCGTTGTAGATGCTGAAGCTTTCTAGGGAACAACTTTTCTTTTATTCTCCAACTTGGGGCAACTTTCAATATAATGTCTAGGTTTTCTGTAATAATGACAAACTCCCTTCTGAGCTCCTCTTGACTGAGATCTGGACTTAGCTCTATCTCCACCATATTTGGGTCTACTTTTACTTCTTCCTCTCTGTGCAACAAGGCTTTCAGAATCATTCTCCGTGCTCATGCTTGTTAACTTTCCTCACAACATCTCGTTATGCAAATTTGTCTTCACATCCTCCAAGCAAATAGATGAATGTCCATAGATCATAGAGTTAACAAAAGTGTTATACTCTGGAGGTAAAGAACATAAAAGAATAATAGCTTGCGCCTCATCCTCAATCTTTACATTAGTTGCTCGAAGATTCATGACAAATGTGTTGAGGGCATCTATATGAGAAAATACATTTGTTCCAGACCACATTTTGAAAGAATAAAGTTGTTGTTGTAATATGATGCGGTTGGTGAGAGACTTGTCATAGAACTTTCTCTGAAGACATCCCACAATTCCTTAGCAGTTTTCACATGAGAAAACTCTCTAAGTACTTCATCAGAAAGGCTAAGTTGGATGGTAGTTAGAGCATCCTCTTCCAATCCTTCTAAATCTTCAGGTGCTGATTTCTTCAATTTCTCTGGATCTGAGACAACCTTAAATGTCCTCTCTTTCTTCAACACTGCTTCCATCTTCATCTTTCATGTGCCAAAATCCCCCTTTCCATTAAATCTAGCAACTCCATAATTTGTAGGGCTTCTACCACCATTATTCTTTGCGGAATTTGACATGGTTGAAAAAGTCTTTGAACATGACAACTTGCTCTTATACCAATCTGTAGTGCAAAATCAGAGATTTGGGCAGCCGAATACGAATAAACCCAATGATCTAGCCTGTCAACTATTTCAACAATGCCAAAAAAATAAAATCAAGTGGAAAAAATTATAGAGATAACAAAAGTAGAAAATAGAGGAAAGAACACACCAATTTTAACGTGGTTCGACTTTGCCTACGTCCATGGAGACCCAACAACTTTTATTTCTTAATGAAGAAATGAGTACAAAAAGATTACAAAAGAGAGAAGACTAATGGTGGATTGCTTGCTTCATACAATAACATAACCCCTATTTATATAGAGGGATTTCTTGGGGATATATAAGAGAAGTTTTTTGATTACTGGACATGAAGGAAAAATAAATTATATCTTCCTTGATTTGATTGATGGCGCAATTATGGTCTTAATCTCTTTCCATAAGTAAATTGATTCTTCATTAATTGATTGATTGGCCTTTTATTTTTCTTCCATAAACTTCCTCTTATATCTTTCCATATACGAGCTAATTAATTGATTGACAATCAATCAATTTCTTTCCTTCTCTACAAATATTTGAATCATTAATTTCAACATAAATAACAAATATTGGAAAATTTCAACAATAATATATTTAAATGGTTCAAGATATGGCAACCAATGTAAATTAAGCAAGAAATGTTTCCTTATTTTGACTTTGTATTTAAACTCTTGTGAAAATATAAATAAGATTGGATTTGTTTTTTTTATATAAAGAAAAATGAATAATCATATTGTAATCCTATCTATATTATTTTCCTTCATAAGTGGATGTGTGTGTGCATGCAAGTAAGTAATATCTTATATATATATATATATATATATATATATATATATATATCCATATGAATTAAAAACCTTAATGTATATATATTTATCTTGTTCTCCTTAACAAATGAACACATGTTTATATAAAAGTATTTTTTGTAAGTTGTTTTATATATGTTGTTTTATATATTATTCTAATGATTTCGAACTTATATAAATTGATAATAACTTATGTAAAATATGAGGTCTTCATATTTAAGGAGTACTTCATTAAATTGAGAAGTTTTATTCCGCTGTATTTAAGACTAAAATCAATGGAATAAGAGATTGAACACTTCAAATCAAAACATCTAAAATAAATATAGGCTATGTAGCTAGGATATGCCATTCAGAACATTAAGGACATATGCATTTGAAATTGGGATACTTGGCTGCAAAGTATTTACATGTTAAACCGCAATTCACCTGGTTGTACAAATATGTACACCTCGAACAAGACTTGGCCGTGTTTGCAGACTTTCCAAATCTCTTCAATCAATCAAATGTTAGAGCTACTACCCTGTATCCATCAATCTGCACATGGATATATACACCTACTATATGCACATGGCTATACTACTTGCATATAGCTCATTTTCCGAACTATATATGTTTATGATTTCACTACATTTAGGACTGTCATGGTTGCTTCAAATGAATATAAAACCAGCTACACTCTTCTGGGTTGACAGCTACTCTTTCAATCCGAATACACAGCTAAGTCCCCCATAGCCCTCTCCTTTCAATCAAAACACACACTATGCAATACTAATAGCAATAACCATATCATCTTTCAGTCAAAACTTAGCACCTTCTTTTCACAACTGGACAGAGCTATGAATCCATAGCTTCACATTTCTATCAATCACTCAAAGCAACAGTCTTAAACTTTCCATCACCGTGCCTTGTTCTCTATACACCGTTGTGCAATGCCCATATTTTGTTATATTTTCTCCTATAAATACATGGACAGACACTACATTACATGCATAAGATTTCAAACTGAAACTGTAAAGAAGTATGGTGACAAAACCATAGGCAAACTAAGAAAAAAAAGCTATCTCCTTGCAGCCATTGCTGCTCTTAAGCCTCCTTCTAAATCTCTTCTTGATGATAATCCTCATTCCAATAGGAGCAATCTCCCTCACTCTTCTTCTATCTCTCCTCCTCCTTCCTCTTCCTCTCCCCTAATTCTGAATTTCAATCGTAAGCCAATACATCCAGCCCCCGTCTTTATTACGGACGAAGATGGATTCACTACGGTGAGAAATCGCAGATCTAATGCTCGGATGAACCAAAATCTGAATAAATCCTATCAATTCAACAAGGGAAAAGGCAATATTCAAGAAAACCCATCTAGGGTAAACAAGAAACCATATCCATCCCCGAATGGGTAAAAGAAACCAACGGATAATGCTCAAGTCAAGAATCCTTTGGATTATATTTGCATCAATGGGACTTCAGCAAGAATTGATGTTCCAATGAAAAAAGCAACCTCCACTTGGGCAGATTTAGTTAAAATATGGGGTCAAGAATCAGATTAAGACCTTACATATATTGCTCCAATTTCTATTATTGGTGAGGAAAACATTGTTATTATTGATGAGGAGGTTGGCATTCGGAAAGAATTTAAATGGGGATTCTTTGTTGTTGTGTATGTGTTTGGTAAGCGACCTCCCTATTTTCATTTTAGAGCTTTTGTCGCTAGGACATGGAATCCTAGTGGGTCTTTCGAGATATTCACAAGAGAAAATGGTTTTTTTATCATCTGCTTCACCAATATGGAAGATTGTGAAAAATTGTTAAAAGGAGGACCTTATTTCATTAATGGTAAGCTCCTAATGTTAAAAAAGTGGAACAAGAAATCAGTTCTTGACCGTGATATTTTTAGCACGATGCCAATATGGATAAGGTTGCCTAAACTAGGTCTAAGGCTATGGGATAAGCAAGCGTTTAGCGCGATTGCTATTGTTGTAGGGATACCACTTAGACTGGACGAACAAACAAGAAAAGAAACTCGTTTGAGTTACGCCAGAATTTTAGTGGAAATTAAAGCGGATGCGGATCTACCTAGCGAGGCGACTATCTATTTACATGATTGTGAAATTGTCTCACAGCCTATCACGTATGAGCAAAGACTTGATAGATCAAGTATTACAAATGCTTTAGGCATTCAACTGCAGATTGTGCAAGTAACAAGAATGCAGAAGAACTGCCAAATGAATCTGCAAATCTTTAAAATTCAAGAAATAATATCAGTGGTATTCACCCATACGTGACCCAAACTGTAACGACCCGGATTTTTAGCCGTTGAATTCTGAATATTTAAATTTGTTATTTGAATTATATATAGGAATTTATATGAAATTATTTAATAAAACGATATTAAAATATATAATTTATAATATAATTTAAAACGAGATCAAAATAGTCGCGGTAGTTCGTAATTTACGATTTAAACTTCAACTAAATATACAGAATCCAAAATAAATTTGATTTTAGCGAAACAAGAAATATTTGAATCTGTTTGAAAATATCTTTCCAACGAATGTGAAAAATCCAGATTTCATAGCGGGAATTAAAAGTTATGTCCAAATCAAATTTTCAGAAATTTGAAAATATATCAATATTTTGGTGTTTCATAATATAAGTTAAACTACCGATATTATTATATTTTTGGAACCGTGATGTATTGCTTGTCACGATTATATTTTTATTTCTGTCCATGGCAGTTGTAAATAAACATAGTTTTTCTGTAACCGGTACCGAATAATACCTCAAATAAAAATATACTCCCATCCTATGTTCAAATAAACAAGATCCTTAGAGGAGAAAAATAAACGAATGTACGGCCTAGGTAATATTTTCATATGCCTTGTTTGAAGCCGATAATAAAATATATGTCCTACCCTCCACTTTAACCTTTTCAACAATTGTGTTTTCCACGTTTACTATGAGTGCCTTCCAAGACATTCAGAAGTGTGTTATTCAAGCCTTTCCATTTCCGTGCGCCTCAAGCTACTGCCAAAACCGTGCTCTCCAAGTGTTTTAAAACAAAACCGTCCATGCCAAGAAAATTTAAAGACCGTGCTTACCATGCCATTATGATACCATGTATAGCACACTTCCAACACCGTGAGTACCACGCTTCACAAATATATATAAATAAACCAAGCGGACATCTCTTTTCTCCCTTCCAGTAAAACCGAAACTTTTCTCCTCAAATTTTAATTGGCCTCTTCAAAAGAAAATCCAAGAAATATAATTCGATAAAGGAAATAGTTATATATTAGAATTCGTCCTTGGCTTCTCGTCAAGCTTATGTGGGTTTTATTGGTTTCGAACCAAATTTAGTTCGATGTCCTGTTAATAACGGAAGCTAGGGTTTAACGTTGATGCTAGAGGGACACCGGAAGTTGGCGTTGAGGTCAGAATGATGTTCCGAGAGGGTGCTGCGGTCAGGCATGACAAATGGTGAGTGACTTTCGAGTTTGCTGGTGTTCCGTTCATTGCTATTTTGGTGAGGGTTGTGTGCCTCGATCTGACATCGTATGGTGCAAAACGCTAGGGAGTTAGCGTGTGAGAACTAGGAGGATGGAGCTGGAAAAAATGGTGAGGGGGTGTTCTATCTGGATCATGCCTATGAAAGTGATGAAGGGGATTTGGAGGTTCTGTTATGTTTTGCGTCACGGTGGAAGTGGGGAGGCGGTATGTAAGGGAAGCGTGAGCTATATGGGACAAGTGCGTTTGGGTTAGAGGGTGATTAGCAGCTAATTTCAAATAGAGATGGATTAACGGCATAATAGAATGATTAAATGTAGATTAAAGTAGTGATTATGAGCTAGTAAAGGGGAGGTTAGAAGGAGAGTGGACGGTGCTGTTATGGGTGCTTTGGTGCAGAAAGTCGCTGCATTACAGAAGTAAAGAAGGAGGACAGCATGAGTTAATTAGCAAGTAAGGATGATCAGTACTTGGGAGTAAGGAGTTTGGCAGGGAGGGCACGGTTGGTTTCATGGACACATTAGTGCATGGAAGGTTGACCATTGATGATCTGTTGGGCTTAGGGTTGGCAATCAAAATAGTTATCGGAAAGAAAGTGAACGTAGAGGATTCAAGTGAGTGCAAAACGTAGCGTGATTCACAAATCACGAATTCACATGGATAATCATGTTATTGCCAGAGGAGTTAACGACAAGACTGGTATTCATAACTTAATCACTGAAAAAGCATCGTCTTTTAGTTAAGGATCAAACATAATCGGTGACATTGGTATTGTAGCAATGAGACCTTCATCGTAGAACTGATTTCAATGAGAACGAAGTTACTATAATTTCGTAGAAAATTCAAATGCTTGTTTGATTTTAAACGAAACCCAAGAAAAATAGTCAGCTGCGAACCGAGGTGAGTAAACTCATTAACTCTGACTCGTTTATATTTTTATATAAACAAGTTTTTTTTTTAAATTTATTTTATACTGTGTGATGGTTGCTTAGTTGAATAGTTGATAAAATTGGTTGATATAATTACGTCGTTGATCGATTATTAGTTCTGATATTTCATATTGATGTGAAATAATATTATTGATGTTGATTAACATCTGTGGATGCAGGGAAACAGGTTGGAGGGACCCAACTGGGTTCCTCAATATTTATATTACTGTTTTTCCTTGATTTTGATGTGTGGTGTGATATATATAGTCAGTGATTGACTTTGTTGTGTTTGAGTTACCCTGGCCCTAGAATTTTGGTATTTAAATACCGTAAAATATTCTCGAATAGAAAAATGAAATTTGAGATTTAAAAAGAAAATATATTTTTTTCAAAAAATAAAATAAAATTGGAGTGTTGGTTAAAAGGTAGAAACTTGTTTTATTAAAACAAGAAGTTGATTTTAAACGAGTATATAAATTAAGTAAATTAGTTATCGTGGGATAAATTGAAATATAAATCCAAATAAGAATTTATATTGGAAAGTGGAAATGGGATTTGAAACCAATATTTGAAATAAGATTTGAACTTAGCAAATTATAAAGGGAATTATAAACGAAAATTTAAATAATCAGAATAAGAATGAGATTTGGATGAAAACTCTGAATAAAGGTTATGAATAGAATTTGGATTTCAAGTATTGTTTTTAAGTATGAAAATCAAACTGATTTGATTATATATAAAAGGAATATATTTACGATTAGATTGAATAATGGTTTAAAGGAAATATTTTGCAAATGAAATACTTATAAAGGAAATTTAGATGATTTGGAATATGAACCCAAATTGGAAATTGATTAAAAAGGGAAATGGGAAATCGTTTTAAAAGAAAACGATGAGTTCAAGATTCATAATATAAATAAATTGTGATAATGTTTCATAGATTGGAATGGTTATAAAGAAATTTAAAGGATAAATTCAATAGTGAATTTGAAATTTGTACCTGAAATGGTAAATAAATTCTAAAGTTAAGAATATAAATCGAATATAGAGTATTCGAATGAGAGTTATTTATTGAAATTCGATTATATCGAATTTAGGGAAGTAGTTATTTTACTTTCCGTTTGAAACAAACTTAATATTTATTTATTTATTTACTTATTAATTTATTTATTTAAATAAATAAATACAAGTTACATTTTTGTGAACAAAATATTTTTAAATAGCAATTTTAAACGCTGTCGTTATAATAAATGTTTTGGTAAACCTAAATAGCAATTTTAAACGATGTCGTTATAATAAATTTATGGTAAACCTAAATAGTAATTTTAACGCTGCCGTTATAATAACTGTTTTGTAAATCTTAACAGCGATCTTAACACTATTGTTATAATAAGAGTTCTATAATTCTAAACAGTGAATGTAACATTGTTGTTAAAAGCAATGTTTTATAAATCAAATATTTGGAGGCAGCGATTATAACGCTACCGTTATAATCAATATTTTTCCGTAAAATAAGTGTAATCAAGAGAGAAAAGTAGAGCTTTGAAAGGATACGACAGACGAGATAACAGGATTTGGAAATAATAATTTAATAAGAAATTAAATCAAAAAGGGGCCAGTGTTGTTTGATGATTGATTGATCAAATTCCTACTTGGAAATAAGATCGTTGGTTGTACACTTATTTTTCTTTGATAGTTAAATCACAGACTATAGAAATTTTTGACAATTTTTCCGTCGTCAATATGGAGAGACCGGGATCAGATCCTGTATCTAAAAAACCCTCTGTATGGACGTTAGCGTTATGATCAAATATGATGATGAAAATTGAAGACGGAGTTATGCAAGGGCTATCCTGTTTATAGAATAGTGCCTTCGGTTTGTCCAGTCCCTGGACAACGTGAATGGACGAATGTCTGATAGAGCATATCTAACGTGTCGCGTAAGTTGATCTCTTCAAACGTACTTATGTTTGGTGGCGGAGGACCTCGTTTCTCTTAGCTTTATACCCGTGGTATTTTTGGGGAAATCAGTTTGTGATTTGGCGGGTATGATGATGTGTCATTCAAAGTGAATGAGATATTCTGGAAGATAATTCAAACGTCAAGCCTCACAACCGGGAATTGACAAAAATCGGGCAGGCAGCATGGCTATGTGGGTCGCTCCCATTAGGATGTATAATCACATATCTAGAGAAATTCTATTTGCTGCTATAATCTATCGATGTTGTCCCTTTCGGGAAATGGTTGTGAATCCCAACCGTTGGAGATATACATTCGATACACTGAAGCGAAATGAGTGGTCGGTCATATGTGGGCAGGGTTGCAAGATGTTCTTGTTGAACCCCACTGTATCGCCTCTAGAGTACATTGATCAGAAGGTGGTTCCATACCTTTTCATGTTGGAAATCCAATCTCCAATAAGCGCCCTGCGCTTTTTGATTTAATATTATATATTGTAACAACCCGTATTTCAATAACATGTTAAAACGAGAATCAAGGCAGAATTTAATTTTGAATTCTGAATCAAGTAAAACGGGCTATGCCATTGCGTTCGTATCGGAAAAATACGCGAAATAGAGTCCGAGTTTTCGAAAAACGGAGTCCGTATGACCCGGTTAAGGCCCAAAGAAGATTTCTGGAAATTTGAATTTCGGAGACAGTTTTGGAAATCAGATTTGGGGCTAGGCGGGTAGTTTCCCGCCTAGGCCATGTCGACAGGGCTGTCGACAGGCCTGTCGACTTGGGCCCAGACCAAGTCAACAGCCCTGTCGACTTGCCTGTCGACAGGGGGTGGCCGGGGCAAATAGCCTGGCGCACCTGTTTGTCTCACCTGGTCTTGTTCTTGGGCTGGGTCTGGAAGCTTCCGAGATCTGATGGTCCAAATCTATCCTAGGGTTAATCTAAGGGCCTAAAACTATCCTAATCTCTATAAAAAGACCCTAAACCTAACCTAAATCCCTAAAAATCAAACCTAGCAACTAAGTGCTGCCAAAATCAATTTTGATCATGGCCTCCATCTCCAATCCCTAGAGCCTATGCACTCAAATCAAGTTCAAATCAAAAGGTGCAAGCTTGCTACACCAAATGAAGGCCAAATCAACGTTGCTATGCGAGTTCCATGACGATTCTTCAACAAAGGAGGCACCTTTCTTAGCCAAGATGATTCATGCTTCTTTGCCTAGGCCTAACTATGTAAGTTCTAGCTACTTTTGGATCAAAACGGTATTTTTAATGTTGACATGGGATAAAATGAGGCTTAACATGATTATGCGAACCTATATGAACCTTACCTTGCCTCTTGTGTTCATGTTTATGATTTTAGGCCATGTGAGTGACTTAATCATGCCTCTCATGCTATGCATAACCTAGTTTAACTTGCAAGTTTGGATCTTTATGCATGGAATGCTAGCATGAACCTTTAGGAACCACTTTACTTATGAAACATTGGCTAAGGCAAGATATTGAGGCTTATGCATGTTTATTAACCCAAACCCCTTATGGTAACATACGAGTTTGTGGCCAAATCCTTTATGAGACTATGCATGCTCGTGGCTAATCCCCTCTTTTAAGTTGTGCATGTTTATGGCCAAACCCTTTTTGATAATATGCATGTTTGTGGCCAAATTACCTTACGACATTATGCATGTTTATGGCCAATCCCTTTATGATGTTATGCATGTGGAAGCCAATCCCTTCTTGGCATCATGCATGTTTTGAGACCAATATGTGACATAGTATCCCTACTATGTTGACTCGCTTTGCTTGCGTTGGGAAAACACGATTTTGGGTAGTTAGATAAACATGAACATGTCGCAAAATCTTAACTTGAATATGACATGTGTTTATACTTGAAAATATGACTTGAAAGATAACATTGAAGTTGGCATGTAAGTATGCATAAAACATGAGCTTGGGAATTTACCTATTAAGTTAGGTCTACCCTTTGGGAATTTACCTATTAAGTTAGGTCTACCCAAATGCTTGAAAACTTGTAACATGTTTTGGAAACATGATGAACTTAGATAATATGAGTGTGGCCAACTCGAGGTTGGGTTGAGATTGCAACGTAAAACTACCCGGAACCGACCGGCCTAACTAGTAGTTGCAAACAATAGGACCCAATGTGAGAAGTTGGTCATGTCGCGCTTAAGACCCGAGGTTAGACTAGGTTGTGGTGTAAATCTACCCGGACCCGCCCGGCTTAACTAGTAACCACAACAAGGTCTAATGTGAGAGGTTAAGAGTGCATTAATTAAATTAATGCCACATGATAAGGTTAAGTAAATTTGACCAATGACACTTAACCAATATGACACGAATGGGTAGGTTAAGTGGGACCGGGCTTGATTTCCTTAATGACACTTAACCGTGCAAGATGATTAGGAGATGGGGTTAAGTAATTTACACTTAACTAATCCGACTGGGTAATTAGATGAGGTTAAGTAATTAAGACTTAACTAACCTAACCACGGTAATTAGATGGGGTTAAGTAATCCACACTTAACTAATCTAAACACGGTAATTTGACGGGGTTAAGTTAAACACTTAACCAATTTAAACTTGGTAGTTCAATGAGGTTAAGTAACCAATACTTAACCAACTTAACGTGATAATTTAATGGGGTTAAGCAACTTATATTTAACCAATTATACATGAAGATTTGATGTGGTTAAGTGACCTAAACTTAACCAATCTAACTCGTTAATTTGATGAGGTTAAGTTAACCTATACTTAACCAATCTAACGTGAAAACATGATAAGGCTAAGTCACGAATCACTTGAATACGCTTGACCGATTTGACTCGGTAATTTGACAAGGTCAAGTTAATTTATATAATCAACCAATCTAAAATGATAATTAGACGAGGTTAAGTTATGGATTGCTTAATATACTTAGCCAACTTGACACATGGTCTGTAGGGTTAAGTCTTGGACTTGGATACTTAGCCAGTTTCGACATGTTTTGTAGACGGGGTAAGTTGTGAACTTAAGTGACACTTAACCCATTAGATAAACCCTAATTCGGAGGATTAGGTAAATAACCATAGTTAACAAGGATAATGGAAATAAGGCTAAGTGGTAAACCTTAGTTAAGGGAAACTAAGTAATAATTCTTAGTCAAGGAAATTTGGACCATTTCTTAGATAGATCAGTAACCTGATACGTTAGGTCAACGTTAAGTATGCGTGTATGAGCAGGCTATCTGATTTAGATAAAGGCTCCAACGAACTGGGTAACGAAGCAGCGGCTTCGGGGAACGTGAGGATATTCTTGGGATCCCTCTGTGAGCTGCCAGGTCATTATACTAGGCTCACGAGAGGTTGAGGTCTGCGGCAGAAGAACCAAGAATATGCCTTGGTTGCTATGCGAGCGACCTAAAGACTGGGGTGGATAGCAGTGAGTCGGCGAATACATAAGGTGCCCGAGATAGCAAGTTCGTCGATCATCTACCATCTTGAGTCAAGCGTGTACGTACGGAAAGGCAAGGAACACCCAACAGACCATGATTTGCTATCTAATTATGGGTGAGGTAGGCCGTAGGATGTGGGCTGGCCGGAGTGTAGTTCTCATGGAAGATTTTCTCTTGTGTTGCCTTTCACTAGTTGAGGGAGGGGTCTCGTGGGACCATAGCCACCTGTAGAAAAGCAGACCTTAGTATCTGCATCGGCAGATAAATTTAAAGCTCCCGACCGAGTCCTGTATTTCTTGTTTTGCCCTGTGACAGGACTCGGATGGCACGATGTGATACATGTGCATACAGTTATAGAAAAACGATTCACGGTGAATGCGTGGGAAAAAGGGCGCGGTTGGGGGTTAGCGTAATCCCTAGTGGCCTAGGTGGTTTAAACCAAACCGAAATACGAAAGCGTGCAATAGGTAAGCGTAATCCCTAGTGGTGCTAGGCGGCGTAAGTCCTAGTAGTTCAAACAATGATTCATATGGAAGAGCCTAGCTAGAACAAGGGTGACAGTCCAAACGATTTCAAGGATAATACGACATGCGGAAGCCCGTACGAGGTACGGCAAAGGACTGAACTTATATACAGGGAAAGAAACATATGATTTGAGTAACCTATATATGCGATATTAGGTTGACATGGACCATTACACGACTTTGAGCACGGGACATTCATGGTTAACACATGATGCGGGTAGGGATACTAGTACGAGAGGTGCAGAGCAAATATACATGTTAGAACTAGGAAGAATATACATAATAGATACCGTGGGATGTTAGACGGGGTAGATACCTTGGGATAATGTACTCGATAGAAATCTGACGATGTGATACCTTGACTTATCATAACACCGTAGTATATCATGATACCTTAGTTTGCCTTGCCGCAGTAGTTCAACCGGCTACCCTGGTTTATCTATCTGGTAGTTATCCTTATGTTTACTTTCAGTTTATGCATGTCATGTTACCTTTACCTGTTTTTATACTGGAAGTAGATAGGACTTACTCAGTCTTTTTGACTGACCCGTTTTGTTTCGCCTCTTTTCTTCTGTCCCCCCCCCCCCCCAGGTTTCAGGGAGGAAACAATGCTGTTTAGTTCGGACTTCTTCTGCTTGAAGGTCATCATGGATGGCTTGGACTTCTCTTGGCTATGGCTACTTTACTGCGTTTTCTTGGGGAATAATTTATGAAAAAGTCTTTATGCTTCTTTATTATTGCAAGACAGGTTTTGATGTACTCTGATGTAAAAGGCTTTAGACCTTATTTATTCATGTTATGAAAGTTTGATTTTACTTCCGCTATTACATATATGTTCTGTCTTGTAATACTTCTGTGCATGTTTACCAATAATACTCCTCCAAACCTAGTGCATTCCCTTTGTGAGTGACCCTAGCGGAGGTGGGGTGTTACATTTGGTATCAGAGCAGAAGGTTACCAGACTGGGCAAAAGTTTTTAAAGACCTTCTGAAAACTATTTGAAAATCGTTTACAAAGAAGCATTTTTCAAGAAAATTTTCTTTTAAAAGAAAAAGGCTATTCTCCAAAGGCCATTAGCACTATCCTTGTTTCCTTAATTGAGTCTCTTTTCCTGTCTTTCCTCCATCTGTAGTCACAGTAGTTTTAACTGCGACTAGTCTTTTCTACCTACGAAAGTGCTTTCCATACGATGGAGGTGGTTCTCGAGAGACCAGTGACCGCGTTATAAGAAAGGATCGTGAGAAAGAAGGATAAAGGATACGAGCTTAAGGATGAGCAACTTGTTGGTATGGCTTAGTCCTCAAAGGAGGGAGAGAGATGAACAATGAAACCCATGACGAGAGAGTACCTTTGGCATGGTAAAACGGGGCGGATAGTTAAGTATTATGGGACAAGGACAAGATCATCGGGAGGGCGGTAGTATGCTCTCATTTCTAGAGTACCTCGGAAGGAGGGTAACGATCTTGTCAAAGGTTTAGCTTTTCTTCTCTATCATCCCGTTAGGACTTCGTTGTTCGTATCATTTAAGTCTGCTTCGGTAGTTGAGTCTCTGCACCTTAAGTACTAGCGTAATAGAGGATCCCATTTTTGTCTCAAAGTCCTATTGGAGAATCAGTCCATTTATACATGACTTGTTTGGATTTGGGAATGTCTATGCCAAGTGTTGAGTTTGGAAATAATGCTTATGTTTATAAGCTATGGATGGATTCTAGGGATGAAGTGGTTATCCAGTAGGGGGTGCCACTCTCGGTTTTGATAGGAGGGTAGTTAGACCTTTTGACTAGCCTTGGTAATGCCCTCGAAGTATCGTGTAACCTTTTTGAGGTTCTGTCATGATTAGTTACTTAGAATCCCTTGATGCCTTTATTGGAAATTTGAAGCCCGATCGAGTGGTGTTCGCCGATAAGACGGATGGTTTACTTCATTTATGCATGGGTTATAGAGATCACCCTAGTAAGTGCGCTTGATAACCTGGTTGACATCTGTTTACTTTCAAGAGAAAGTTCTTCTACATGGAATACCTTATAGTATATAAACGAGATCCAAGATTCACTAGTGAATTTTGGAAAGCTTGGATGAGATCATGAGTACGCAGTCATGTTTGCGCCAAGTATTCTAGAAAAAGGATAAGTACAAGTGGAACGAGAGGCGACGAAGAAATGAGTTCCAGCTCATGTTATGGAAACAGGAAATAAGAAGCTACGAAATCGCGAAGTTAAAAGACGGTCAAGGCACAATGGAATTAAGCACGAGGAAATACGACTTTGATGGTCAAAGACTAGATACGCGCATGATATCTCTTTTTGGGAGTATATCCTTGATCCCTGTTTTCGGTAGAGCTTACTTGTAGGCTATCTTTTGTGGACATCCTCTCGGTCCTATTTTCTGTTACAAACCCCGTAAGGAGTTTGTTTTGTTTATCTTCTCGACCCTGTTTCAGGGAATCTTAGGTAGAACCCTATGGATGTAAACATGTATTTGAAACATGTTATGGTTGATATGGTTGCAAATGGTTGCAAGTGGTTGCTCGTGGATGCGCGAATTTACATTAGATATTAGCTCGACTCGGTCACATTTCATATTGCATATGCACGAGTATTTATACTTGTTTATGGATGAAATTGAATGTGTTACCATGTGGACGTTGCATATGGATGAATGTTTGTGTACGCATATAGTGTATATATATGACTAGGACTATTTGCATACATGTTGGATTCATGGCACTATACATATTTTTGCATTAGGAAGATTATCCAGGCCTGATCATTAGCATTAGCTAAGGAACATGTACACACACGTTTTGCATATATTCATATAGCATTAGAAATCATCTAAGGACAATGATTGCTTGTGGATGATGTTTTGAGTAGATGGATGATGGATGGTAGGATATGTTCTTCCTAACTTAGAGATTTCGGGGACGAAATCCTAAAAGGTGGGGAGAATGTAACAACCCGTATTTCAATAACATGTTAAAACGAGAATCAAGGCAGAATTTAATTTTGAATTCTGAATCAAGTAAAACGGGCTATGCCATTGCATTCGTCTCGGAAAAATACTCGAAATAGAGTCCGAGTTTTCGAAAAACGGAGTCCGTATGACCCGGTTAAGGCCCAAAGAAGATTTCTGGAAATTTGAATTTCGGAGACAGTTTTGGAAATCAGATTTGGGGCTAGGCGGGTAGTTTCCCGCCTAGGCCATGTCGACAGGGCTGTCGACAGGCCTGTCGACTTGGGCCCAGACCAAGTCGACAGCCCTGTCGACTTGCCTGTCGACAGGGGGTGGCCGGGGAAAGTAGCCTGGCGCACCTGTTTGTCTCACCTGGTCTTGTTCTTGGGCTGGGTCTGGAAGCTTCCGAGATCTGATGGTCCAAATCTATCCTAGGGTTAATCTAAGGGCCTAAAACTATCCTAATCTCTATAAAAAGACCCTAAACCTAACCTAAATCCCTAAAAATCAAACCTAGCAACTAAGTGCTGCCAAAATCAATTTTGATCATGGCCTCCATCTCCAATCCCTAGAGCCTATGCACTCAAATCAAGTTCAAATCAAAAGGTGCAAGCTTGCTACACCAAATGAAGGCCAAATCAACGTTGCTATGCGAGTTCCATGACGATTCTTCAACAAAGGAGGCACCTTTCTTAGCCAAGATGATTCATGCTTCTTTGCCTAGGCCTAACTATGTAAGTTCTAGCTACTTTTGGATCAAAACGGTATTTTTAATGTTGACATGGGATAAAATGAGGCTAAACATGATTATGCGAACCTATATGAATCTTACCTTGCCTCTTGTGTTCATGTTTATGATTTTAGGCCATGTGAGTGACTTAATTATGCCTCTCATGCTATGCATAACCTAGTTTAACTTGCAAGTTTGGATCTTTATGCATGAAATGCTAGCATGAACCTTTAGGAACCACTTTACTTATGAAACATTGGCTAAGGCAAGATTTTGAGGCTTATGCATGTTTATGAACCCAAACCCCTTCTGGTAACATGCGAGTTTGTGGCCAAATCCTTTATGAGACTATGCATGCTCGTGGCCAATCCCCTCTTTTAAGTTGTGCATGTTTATGGCCAAACCCTTTTTGATAATATGCATGTTTGTGGCCAAATTACCTTACGACATTATGCATGTTTATGGCCAATCCCTTTATGATGTTATGCATGTGGAAGCCAATCCCTTCTTGGCATCATGCATGTTTTGAGACCAATATGTGACATAGTATCCCTACTATGTTGACTCGCTTTGCTTGCATTAGGAAAACACGAATTTGGGTAGTTAGATAATCATGAACATGTCGCAAAATCTTAACTTGAATATGACATGTGTTTATACTTGAAAATATGACTTGAAAGATAACATGGAAGTTGGCATGTAAGTATGCATAAAACATGAGCTTGGGAATTTACCTATTAAGTTAGGTCTACCCTTTGGGAATTTACCTATTAAGTTAGGTCTACCCAAATGCTTGAAAACTTGTAACATGTTTTGGAAACATGATGAACTTAGATAATATGAGTGTGGCCAACTCGAGGTTGGGTTGAGTTTGCAACGTAAAACTACCCGGAACCGACCGGCCTAACTAGTAGTTGCAAACAATAGGACCCAATGTGAGAAGTTGGTCATGTCGCGCTTAAGACCCGAGGTTAGACTAGGTTGTGGTGTAAATCTACCCGGACCCGCCCGGCTTAACTAGTAACCACAACAAGGTCTAATGTGAGAGGTTAAGAGTGCATTAATTAAATTAATGCCACATGATAAGGTTAAGTAAATTTGACCAATGACACTTAACCAATATGACACGAATGGGTAGGTTAAGTGGGACCGGGCTTGATTTCCATAATGACACTTAACCGTGCAAGATGATTAGGAGATGGGGTTAAGTAATTTACACTTAACTAATCCGACTGGGTAATTAGATGAGGTTAAGTAATTAAGACTTAACTAACCTAACCACGGTAATTAGATGGGGTTAAGTAATCCACACTTAACTAATCTAAACACGGTAATTTGACGGGGTTAAGTTAAACACTTAACCAATTTAAACTTGGTAGTTCAATGAGGTTAAGTAACCAATACTTAACCAACTTAACGTGATAATTTAATGGGGTTAAGCAACTTATACTTAACCAATTATACATGAAGATTTGATGTGGTTAAGTGACCTAAACTTAACCAATCTAACTCGTTAATTTGATGAGGTTAAGTTAACCTATACTTAACCAATCTAACGTGAAAACATGATAAGGCTAAGTCACGAATCACTTGAATACGCTTGACCGATTTGACTCGGTAATTTGACAAGGTCAAGTTAATTTATATAATCAACCAATCTAAAATGATAATTAGACGAGGTTAAGTTATGGATTGCTTAATATACTTAGCCAACTTGACACATGGTCTGTAGGGTTAAGTCTTGGACTTGGATACTTAGCCAGTTTCGACATGTTTTGTAGACGGGGTAAGTTGTGAACTTAAGTGACACTTAACACATTAGATAAACCCTAATTCGGAGGATTAGGTAAATAACCATAGTTAACAAGGATAATGGAAATAAGGCTAAGTGGTAAACCTTAGTTAAGGGAAACTAAGTAATAATTCTTAGTCAAGGAAATTTGGACCATTTCTTAGATAGATCAGTAACCCGATACGTTAGGTCAACGTTAAGTATGCGTGTAGGAGCAGGCTATCTGATTTAGATAAAGGCTCCAACGAACTGGGTAACGAAGCAGCGGCTTCGGGGAACGTGAGGATATTCTTGGGATCCCTCTGTGAGCTGCCAGGTCATTATACTAGGCTCACGAGAGGTTGAGGTCTGCGGCAGAAGAACCAAGAATATGCCTTGGTTGCTATGCGAGCGACCTAAAGACTGGGGTGGATAGCAGTGAGTCGGCGAATACATAAGGTGCCCGAGATAGCAAGTTCGTCGATCATCTACCATCTTGAGTCAAGCGTGTACGTACGGAAAGGCAGGGAACACCCAACAGACCATGATTTGCTATCTAATTATGGGTGAGGTAGGTCGTAGGATGTGGGCTGGCCGGAGTGTAGTTCTCATGCAAGATTTTCTCTTGTGTTGCCTTTCACTAGTTGAGGGAGGGGTCTCGTGGGACCATAGCCACGTGTAGAAAAGCAGACCTTAGTATCTGCATCGGCAGATAAATCTAAAGCTCCCGACCGAGTCCTGTATTTCTTGTTTTTCCCTGTGACAGGACTCAGATGGCACGATGTGATACATGTGCATACAGTTATAGAAAAATGATTCACGATGAATGCGTGGGAAAAAGGGCGCGGTTGGGGGTTAGCGTAATCCCTAGTGGCCTAGGTGGTTTAACCCAAACCGAAATACAAAAGCGTGCAATAGGTAAGTGTAATCCCTAGTGGTGCTAGGTGGCGTAAGTCCTAGTAGTTCAAACAATGATTCATACGGAAGAGCCTAGTTAGAACAAGGGTGACAGTCCAAACGATTTCAAGGATAATACGACATGAGGAAGCCCGTACGAGGTACGGCAAAGGACTGAACTTATATACAGGGAAAGAAACATATGATTTGAGTAACCTATATATGCGATATTAGGTTGACATGGACCATTACACGACTTTGAGCACGGGACATTCATGGTTAACACATGATGCGGGTAGGGATACTAGTACGAGAGGTGCAGAGCAAATATACATGTTAGAACTAGGAAGAATATACATAATAGATACCGTGGGATGTTAGACGGGGTAGATTCCTTGGGATAATGTACTCGATAGAAATCTGACGATGTGATACCTTGACTTATCATAACACCGTAGTATATCATGATACCTTAGTTTGTGTAACACCCCGAATTTTAGTTAATACTAAAATTCACTAATTACAGGATAAAAAATCTCAGACGTGGGAATTGGGGGTAACGGGCTGCGTTATTGCGTTCGTCTCGGAAAAATACGCGAAATAGAGTCCGAGTTTTCGAGAATCGGAGTCCGTATGGCCCGGTTATGGCCCAAAGAAGTTTGCAGAAAATTCAAAGTTAAAAACAGATTTAGAAATTTAAATTCAGATTTCAAATTAGAACCAGCGGGGCCAGGCGGGAGAATTCCCGCCTTGACCATGTCGACAGGCCTGTCGACAGGGGGAGTCGACTTGCCTGTCGACTTGCCTGTCGACACGGCGTGTCGAACCAGGGTGCTTGGGTGCACCAGATCTGGTTTTCTGGCTAGGGCTGGGCTGGGTTCTAGATATTTCCTAAATCTAACGGACCTAATCTTATTTAGGGTTAATCTAAGGGCCTAAAACACTCTCCTAATCTATAAATACACCCTAAACCTACCCTAATCCATACTAAAAATAGAAATGATGGCCTCATGCCGCCAAATTAAATCTTAGAAGGAGCCTCCACTTGTTTATGAAGGAAGTTGCAAGCTAATCACTCTCTAATCAATCTCTAATCATCACCATCTTCATATTTAGCAACTAATCCCACTTCATAAGTTTGCTAATCTTGGTTTTGGTGAGTTTCTATCACTTTAACATCAATTGTTAAAGTAAGTAGATTGGGTGTAATGAGACTTATGTTCTTAGATGCGGATTAGTGAGTTTGAATCCTTTGTAATGATATGCTACTCTATGTTTTTCTATGTTTATGCATAATTAATAAGTGAGTTTATGCATGTTTGATAAGTTGGTTTATGCATGCTTAACAAATTGGTTTATGCATGTTTAATAAGTGGGTTTATGCATGTTTAATATGTGGGTTTATGCATATTTAACAAGTGGATTTATGCATGTTTAACAAAGTGAGTTATGCAAGTTCATATGCAAGTCATGTGTATGATGTTATGTAAGTTATGTGTAGGTTGATATGCAAGTTCATATGCAAGTTGTGTATATGCTTAAATGCAAGTTTAACATGATATGCAAGTTATGCATGCTTATGCAAGTATGTGAATGCTTATGCAAGTATGTGAATGCTTATGCAAGTTATGTGTATGCTTAAATGCATGTTTAACATGTTATGCAAGTTATGAGAAAGCTTATATGCAAGTTCAACATGTTATGCAAGATATGTGTATGATAATATGCAAGCTCATATGCAACATGTTATGCAAATCATGTGTATGATAATATGCAAGTTTGGGTTAAATGTAGTTGGGTTAATATGTGCTCATATATGCAAGTTGACATCCTCTTAACCCATGACAAAGTTATATGATATTTGTAATGGATCTTCCCCTTTTCTATGTCATGAGAACGATTTACGTGGGGAACGATGGGGTTGGTAAATATGTTAATAAAAGTATGATTGGGTATGATTAAGCATACCATAAAAATAAATTACCATAAGTGGGAATTTACCTATTGAGTTAGGTCTACCCCATGGGAATTTACCTATTGAGTTAGGTCTACCCATGTTATGGAAAACTTGATATTAATTAGGGATAATTAATATGGGGGTGATTAATTAGGTGTAATTAATCGACTAAGACACGAGGTTGGACTCATTTGTAGTGTAAAACTGCCCGGACCCAACCGGCTTAACCAGTTGCTACAAATGTCAGCCCAATGTGAGAGGTCTTAGCCATAAATTAAATACGTTATTAAAGTAAAGACACGAGGTTAGACTCTGTTATGACGTAAGACTGCCCGGACCCTACCGGCTTAACCAGGCGGTCATAACAGCTAGTCTAATGTGGGAGGTCTTTATGGGAGATCACGGTCTTAATTAATTAAGAAACACTTAACCATATTAGCATGTGGTGGGACATGAGGGGTTAAGTGGGTGCCTTGGGTGGCATGTGGAAATTTAATGGTTGCCTTGGGTGGCATGTGGAATCTAGTGGGTTGCCTTGGGTGGCAATAGAAAATACGATTAGAATACTTAACCAAGTGAAACATGTAATTAAACATGATTAAAGGGTTAAGTGGGATACACTAGATAAGTGACAAGCTTAGGTGGGTAGCTTGTGGGGGCCCATTTCAACCAATATCCCAAACGTATCTTTGTGGGCTCGACCCATGTCGAGTGACGGGACACGCATATTGGGCTTGATTATAAGAGTCCAAAACGGGTTAGCGGTGGCAACGCAAGTCCAACGGGTTTCATATGCGTGTGTGGGCCCGGGCTGGTAGATAAGCCGTTGTTGCATCGTGTAGATATAAAGCCGTGCATCGTTGATATTGTCAGGTGGCCACTTTAGGGGAGTGATACACCCCACTGTGGGACCAGCACGGGTATCTACGGTAGGGAGCCGATCGCTGGGGAGTAGTGGGTACACCTAATAAAGATAGGGGCAGACGGCACCTATGTAGGGGTACACGGAACTACTGGGTAAAATTACTAAGTACACCTAGTGGAGATAGGGGCAGACGGCACCTATGTAGTCAGCTAGGGGTATACGAGACTACCGGGGAAAAATTTTCTAAGTCCTTGGGAGGGATCAACCTTTAAGAAGAAATGACTGGTGTGGTGCAGTTAGTAATTATCCTTGGGCGGGTAGATGCGTCTTTACGGTTATCTTAGTCTATCCTAAGTCTATCAAGCTGCTTAGTGTAGCCATTCATCCCCAGACATTACCGTGGGTCAAGTTTATATCTTCTCTGGTTACTTTAATGATTGTATTGTTAAAGTTATAGGACTCGCTCAGACTTATGTCTGACCCCGTTGTTTTTATCTTTTTCCCAACCCTCAGGTCCTAAGGTGGATCCTAGCAGTAGTGGAGCTTGATCGGATTGCTGTTCCAGTCTTTAGGAGCTTGGATAGATGTAAAGCTCCAGTTATCCAGTTATCTTTTCTTTTGTTCTGGCTATTGTATGAGAGAGTGGGATTATGTACTTCTTTATTTTGACGGATATTATACTTGACTTTTATCGTGGTTTTATGATGTAACCAGACATGTTTATTTCCGCTGTTATGAGATGATGTTTTAAATTTCAAGTACTATTTATATCTGTCTTGTTGTAATTTTTCTGTTCTATATTCACTAAAATACTCCACCGATGTTATGGCATTCCCTTAGTGAGTGACCATAGCGGGCGTGGGGTGTTACACGTGGTATCAGAGCAAAGGTTATCGGAACAGATAAAATTTTTAGAAAACTATTTTTCTAAAACATTTTTGGAAGAGATATTTTCAAAAACATGTCTTTAAAGAGAAAGGTTTTTGAAGGAAAAGCATAATCCCCAATAGCCATATCTATATCCTTCGAATTCTCCGTTTTGAATCTTTCCCTTTTTCGTTTCAGCATGGCCGAGAATCTTAACTTTCCGGAGGGTGTGACGGTACCAGCATGGTATAGGAGATTGATGGAGGCTAGGGCCACCACTGCGGGTCCAGCAAATGTTCCTCCACCAACCGTAGCACCCGATCTTCCTCCTCCCCCTCCTCCTCGCACGGATACTTTTGCTAAGACTTGCAAGGAATTTAAAGCTATGGGAGGGAAACCTTTTCAAGGATCTGAAACTTTTGTGGAGGCTAGAGATTGGCTTAAGGAGGTGGAAGAATTGATAGATATCTTTGAGATGGAAGAAGGAAAGAAAGTCAAGTTGGCTGCTTGGTTAATGAAGGGAGAGGCCTCATTCTGGTGGGAGGTCACTAATGGAGAACGCATCGTTGACTCTTGGGCGGATTTAAGGCAAAGATTTGTGGCAAAGTTTCTCTCAAGGGCGGAGGAAAACTTGTATATGGAAAGATTCTTGACTCTAAAGCAAGGAAATCTCTCGGTGAAGGAATATGTCAACAAGTTTAATCAATTGGCAAGATTTGCCCTAGACATGGTGAATACACCGGAGAAGAAGGCTTTGAGGTTCGTGAAAGGCTTGAATGAACCGATGCATGGGTTGGCTATGACTCATATCCCTATGGGGGCCACCTTTGAGAAGCTAGTTGACATGGCACTCATGTATGAAGAAGAGAAGGGTCCCAATGCTAATAGGGCACCCCAAGAAGAAGGGAGATCAAAAGAGACCTCAGCAACAACAGCAAAATAAAGGTGGGAAAGGCAACGATGGCAAGGGCAAGAAGAAGAAGTGTTTCAATTGTGGGACACCTGGCCACCTAAGCAAGGATTGTCGCAAGAAGAAGAAGACTGACTGCTTCCACTGTGGCGAAGCAGGGTATCTAGTGAAAGATTGTCCTAAGAAGGGGCAAAGGACGGGGTCTACCTCAGGAGGACAGGTGCAAGCTCTTATGGCACCGAGTCAGGCTAGGGGGCAAGTACAGGCTCTCGCAGTCCCACCAATTCAGGAAAGAGGTAGAACTATCTCTGTTGAAAGTCTGGTTTTTCTATTTGATCATCCTGTCCGTACATTGTTTGATTCAGGCGCATCGCATTCGTTTATCTCATCATCATTAGTTGAGTCACTGCACTTAGACACCAGTCTGGTAGATGATCCCTTGGTTGTTTCAAACCCAATTGGAGGCTCCACTTATTTGTCCATGATATGTTTGGGTTTGAAGATTTCTATACTTAGCATTGAGTTTAGATGTGATGCTTTTGTGTTGGGCTTCACGGGCTATGGGTTGATTTTGGGCATGGACTGGTTATCCAGTAATGGTGCCGTTCTTGATTGCGAAAGGAGAGTTGTTAGGCTCATGACCCGCTTGGGTAACACTCTCGAGATTTCTTGTAATCCCAGGGACTCTGTTATGCTAAGTTATCTTGAATCGCTTGACGCTTCGGTCGAGAGTTTGTAATCTGTTAGAGTGGTCCGGGAATATCCGGATGTGTTTGAGGAGGTGAAGGGCTTACCTCCGAAGCGGGAGATTGACTTCCGAATATATCTGGTGGATAATTCTAAACCTGTATCTTTACCAGTGCGCCACATGGCTCCTCGTGAGAGGAGGGAACTCCATAAGCAAGTGGGGGAGTTGCTTGAGAAGGGGTTCATAAGACGAAGTATATCGGAGTGGGGTGCTCCAGTAGTATTTGCTACGAAGGCGGATGGGTCCCTCAGACTTTGTGTAGACTATAGAGAACTCAACAAGCTCACAAAGAAGAATAGACACCCATTGCCGAGGATTGATGGTCTTTTCGATCAGTTGGTTGGCGCTTCAGTATTTTCTCAGTTGGACTTAGCCACGGGGTTTCATCAGTTGAGGGTGGCTGAGGATAGCATAGACAAGACTGCCTTCAGAACTCCGGATGGTTTCTATGAGTGGCTGGTGATGCCATTTGGGTTGACGAACGCCCCTGCATACTTTGTTGATTTGATGAGTAGGATGTTCAGGGAGTTCCTTAATAAATTCGTGGTGGTCTTTGTGGATGATATCTTAGTATTTTCTAAGAGTGAAGAAGAGCATGCCCTACATCTTGGGGAGGTATTGAAGACTCTTCGAGCACATAGCCTTAAGGCTAAATTCTCTAAATGTCACTTCTGGAGGAAAGAGGTGCGGTTCTTGGGGCACGTGGTCTCCAAGGAAGGGATAGCTGTGGATCCCGCGAAGGTAGTATCAATTCAGGATTGGAAGGTTCCGAAAAATGCTACCGAAGTAAGAAGTTTCTTGGGGTTGGCGGGTTATTATAGGAAGTTTATCAAAGACTTCGCAAAGATATCAGCCCCGTTAACCCGCTTAACAAAGAAGAATCTTGTTTTCACATGGGACGTAGATTGTGATGATGCGTTCCGACGGTTAAAGAGAGCTTTAACCACCGCTCCAGTTTTAGTGTTGCCAGATGGGAGCAAGCCATTTGTTGTCTATACTGATGCTTGTGGGACAGGGCTAGGCGCAGTCTTAATGCAAGAGGGAAGGGTGATAGCCTATGGTGGAAGGCAGTTGAGGGCACATGAGAAAAATTACCCTACCCATGATTTAGAGTTGGCCGCTATTGTTTTTGCGCTTAAGATTTGGCACCATTATCTTCTTGGTGAGAGATTCGAATTGTTCACTGACCACAAATCATTGAAGTACTTGTTTTCTCAGAAGGATTTGAATCTGAGACAGCAAAGGTGGATGGAATTCTTAGCATCCTATGATTTCGAGATAGCGTATACCCCTGGCAAGGGTAACGTGGTGGCGGACGCCTTGAGCAGAAAGAGGTTGTCCTTGAGTCCATTGTTCATGGAACAACGAAGCTTGAAGTTTATCTCGATGTTTGATTTCAGACCTTCCATTGATTATGTACCCGGTTTGCTAGCTTCCTTGGAAGTTAGGCCTACTCTTTTGGGGCGGATTGGAGAAGCACAGAGGGACGACCCACAGTTGGTTGAGTTGGTAGAGAAGCTCATAAGAGGGGAGTCGTCCAGCCATTTGAGTAGGTACACCCTAGACGATAGGGGGTGTTTGCGCAGAGACGGTAGACTTTGTGTACCGCAAGACGAGGGTTTGAGGAAGGCTATTCTTGATGATGCACACCGTTCTAGGATGACCATTCATCCCGGTGGGGACAAGATGTACCGAGACATGAAGAGGGTTTTCTTCTGGGTCGGTATGAAGAAAGATGTGGCCGAGTATGTCGCTCGATGCTTGGTGTGCCAACAAGTGAAGGCGGAGCAAAAGAAACCTGGTGGGTTGCTTCACCCATTGGAAGTTCTGCAATGGAAGTGGGATAGCGTCTCGATGGATTTTATTGACGGGTTACCCAGATCGAGGAAGGGTAATACAGGAATTTGGGTGGTGGTAGACAGACTTACTAAGAGCGCCCATTTCATACCTGTGAAGAGCAAGAGGACCGCTCCATGGCTAGCTTCTGTATATCTTCGAGAGATAGTTCGATTGCATGGGGTACCCTCTAGCATAGTGAGTGATCGAGATCCTATCTTCACTAGCGAGTTCTGGAGAAGTTAGCAAGAAGCAGTGGGGACTCAATTGTGTCTGAGCACCGCATATCATCCTCAGACAGACGGCCAGACTGAGAGGGTGAATCGTGTTCTAGAAGACCTTTTGAGGCTTTGTATCTTAGATTTTGGAGGTGCATGGGAAGAGCATCTTCCATTGGTGGAGTACGCATATAATAACAGCTTTCAGTCCAGTATTGGTATGGTTCCTTTCGAAGCTCTCTATGGAAGGCCTTGTCGATCACCTACATGTTGGTGGGAATCTACGGATAAGATCTTGCTTGGGCCTGATATCGTTAGGGAGACTTCTGAGAAGATTGACTTGATTCGAAGAAGGATGAAAGCAGCGCAGGATAGGCAAAAATCTTATGCGGACAAGAGAAGGACGGATCTTGAGTTTGAGGTTGGGGACATGGTTTTTGTCAAAGTATCTCCGTTGAGAAATGTTGTTCGCTTTGGATCCGTTGGGAAGTTAGCACCGAGGTTTGTTGGGCCGTTTCCTATTAAGGAAAGGATTGGACGGATGGCATATAGGGTAGAGTTGCCCGACAGACTTAGTGGTGTTCATGATGTATTCCATGTATCACATCTGAGGAAGTGCTTACATGAGACAGCAGAGGTGGTAGAGCCGAGCTTGCTTAGAGATGTAGAGGTAGAGCGTGATGCGACGATTCGACGAGCTCCTACTCGCATCCTTGAGTCAGAGACTAGGAAATTGAGGAATCGAGAGGTTCAGCTAGTCAAAGTGCAATGGGGAGAAGATGAGAGCAACGCAACTTGGGAGACGGAAGCAAAGATGCGTTCATTGTACCCATTTCTTTTTGAGGGTATGTTTTTACTTTCTCCTCTATCGTTGTCTAGTACTTATCTTATCTTTAGTATATCCTCTCGTTAGTACTAATTGACCTTTAGATAGGGTAAACCTATGGTTGAAACATGTGTTTGAGACATGTTATGGTTGATGGATGCAAGTGGATGCAAGTGGTTGCTAGTGGTTGCTCGTGGATGCATGTACACACACTCTAGGCACTAGATCGGCTCAATCACTTCATATTGCATATTGCATAAAATTTTGTGTAGGAAGCTATATTTATGGATGTATAATGATTGTGTTATCATATGGATGATGCATTTTGGTGAATGATTGTGCACTCATGTAGATATTGTATGTGTCGATAGGGTTCTCTCGCATACATAATGGATGCATGGCACTATCATGGTTTGCATATGTTCATACATTAGATAGGGAACATATACACACACTTTTGCATATGCTCATACATCATTAGAAATTGTTTTAAGGACAATGGATGCCCGTGTTTTGATGGATTGAGTAGATGGCTGTTTGGATGGTAGGATATGCATTCTCCTTAGCTTAGAGATTTCGGGGACGAAATCCTTTAAGGAGGGGAGAATGTAACACCCCGAATTTTAGTTAATACTAAAATTCACTAATTATAGGATAAATAATCTCAGACGTGGGAATTGGGGGTAACGGGCTGCGTTATTGCGTTCGTCTCGGAAAAATACGCGAAATAGAGTCCGAGTTTTCAAGAATCGGAGTCCGTATGGCCCGGTTATGGCCCAAAGAAGTTTGCAGAAAATTCAAAGTTAAAAACAGATTTAGAAATTTAAATTCAGATTTCAAATTAGAACCAGCGGGGCCAGGCGGGAGAATTCCCGCCTTGACCATGTCGACAGGGTTGTCGACAGGCCTGTCGACAGGGGGAGTCGACTTGCCTGTCGACTTGCCTATCGACATGGCGTGTCGAACCAGGGTGCTTGGGTGCACCAGATCTGGTTTTCTGGCTAGGGCTGGGCTGGGTTCTAGAGATTTCCTAAATCTAACGGACCTAATCTAATTTAGGGTTAATCTAAGGGCCTAAAACACTCTCCTAATCTATAAATACACCCTAAACCTACCCTAATCCATACTAAAAATAGAAATGATGGCCTCATGCCGCCAAATTAAATCTTAGAAGGAGCCTCCACTTGTTTATGAAGGAAGTTGCAAGCTAATCACTCTCTAATCAATCTCTAATCATCACCATCTTCATATTTAGCAACTAATCCCACTTCATAAGTTTGCTAATCTTGGTTTTGGTGAGTTTCTATCACTTTAACATCAATTGTTAAAGTAAGTAGATTGGGTGTAATGAGACTTATGGTCTTAGATGCGGATTAGTGAGTTTGAATCCTTTGTAATGATATGCTACTCTATGTTTTTCTATGTTTATGCATAATTAATAAGTGAGTTTATGCATGTTTGATAAGTTGGTTTATGCATGCTTAACAAGTTGGTTTATGCATGTTTAATAAGTGGGTTTATGCATGTTTAATATGTGGGTTTATGCATATTTAACAAGTGGATTTATGCATGTTTAACAAAGTGAGTTATGCAAGTTCATATGCAAGTCATGTGTATGATGTTATGTAAGTTATGTGTAGGTTGATATGCAAGTTCATATGCAAGTTGTGTATATGCTTAAATGCAAGTTTAACATGATATGCAAGTTATGCATGCTTATGCAAGTATGTGAATGCTTATGCAAGTATGTGAATGCTTATGCAAGTTATGTGTATGCTTAAATGCATGTTTAACATGTTATGCAAGTTATGAGAAAGCTTATATGCAAGTTCAACATGTTATGCAAGATATGTGTATGATAATATGCAAGCTCATATGCAACATGTTATGCAAATCATGTGTATGATAATATGCAAGTTTGGGTTAAATGTAGTTGGGTTAATATGTGCTCATATATGCAAGTTGACATCCTCTTAACCCATGACAAAGTTATATGATATTTGTAATGGATCTTCCACTTTTCTATGTCATGAGAACGATTTACGTGGGGAACGATGGGGTTGGTAAATATGTTAATAAAAGTATGATTGGGTATGATTAAGCATACCATAAAAATAAATTACCATATGTGGGAATTTACCTATTGAGTTAGGTCTACCCCATGGGAATTTACCTATTGAGTTAGGTCTACCCATGTTATGGAAAACTTGATATTAATTAGGGATAATTAATATGGGGGTGATTAATTAGGTGTAATTAATCGACTAAGACACGAGGTTGGACTCATTTGTAGTGTAAAACTGCCCGGACCCAACCGGCTTAACCAGTTGCTACAAATGTCAGCCCAATGTGAGAGGTCTTAGCCATAAATTAAATACGTGATTAAAGTAAAGACACGAGGTTAGACTCTGTTATGACGTAAGACTGCCCGGACCCTACCGGCTTAACCAGGCGGTCATAACAGCCAGTCTAATGTGGGAGGTCTTTATGGGAGATCACGGTCTTAATTAATTAAGAAACACTTAACCATATTAGCATGTGGTGGGACATGAGGGGTTTAGTGGGTGCCTTGGGTGGCATGTGGAAATTTAATGGTTGCCTTGGGTGGCATGTGGAATCTAGTGGGTTGCCTTGGGTGGCAATAGAAAATACGATTAGAATACTTAACCAAGTGAAACATGTAATTAAACATGATTAAAGGGTTAAGTGGGATACACTAGATAAGTGACAAGCTTAGGTGGGTAGCTTGTGGGGGCCCATTTCAACCAATATCCCAAACGTATCTTTGTGGGCTCGACCCATGTCGAGTGACGGGACACGCATATTGGGCTTGATTATAAGAGTCCAAAACGGGTTAGCGGTGGCAACGCAAGTCCAACGGGTTTCATATGCGTGTGTGGGCCCGGGCTGGTAGATAAGCCGTTGTTGCATCGTGTAGATATAAAGCCATGCACCGTTGATATTGTCAGGTGGCCACTTTAGGGGAGTGATACACCCCACTGTGGGACCAGCACGGGTATCTACGGTAGGGAGCCGATCGCTGGGGAGTAGTGGGTACACCTAATAAAGATAGGGGCAGACGGCACCTATGTAGGGGTACACGGAACTACTGGGTAAAATTACTAAGTACACCTAGTGGAGATAGGGGCAGACGACACCTATGTAGTCAGCTAGGGGTATACGAGACTACCAGGGAAAAATTTTCTAAGTCCTTGGGCGGGATCAGCCTTTAAGAAGAAATGACTGGTGTGGTACAGTTAGTAATTATCCTTGGGCGGGTAGATGCGTCTTTATGGTTATCTTAGTCTATCCTAAGTCTATCAAGCTGCTTAGTGTAGCCATTCATCCCCAGACATTACCGTGGGTCAAGTTTATATCTTCTCTGGTTACTTTAATGATTGTATTGTTAAAGTTATAGGACTCGCTCAGACTTATGTCTGACCCCGTTGTTTTTATCTTTTTCCCAACCCTCAGGTCCTACGGTGGATCCTAGCAGTAGTGGAGCTTGATCGGATTGCTGTTCCAGTCTTTAGGAGCTTGGATAGATGTAAAGCTCCAGTTATCCAGTTATCTTTTCTTTTGTTCTGGCTATTGTATGAGAGAGTGGGATTATGTACTTCTTTATTTTGACGGATATTGTACTTGACTTTTATCGTGGTTTTATGATGTTACCAGACATGTTTATTTCCGCTGTTATGAGATGATGTTTTAAATTTCAAGTACTATTTATATCTGTCTTGTTGTAATTTTTCTGTTCTATATTCACTAAAATACTCCACCGATGCTATGGCATTCCCTTAGTGAGTGACCATAGCGGGCGTGGGGTGTTACAGTTTGCCTTGCCGCAGTAGTTCAACCGGCTACCCTGGTTTATCTATCTGGTAGTTATCCTTATGTTTACTTTCAGTTTATGCATGTCATGTTACCTTTACCTGTTTTTATACTGGAAGTAGATAGGACTTACTCAGTCTTTTTGACTGACCCGTTTTGTTTCGCCTCTTTTCTTCTGTTCCCCCCCCCCCCCAGGTTTCAGGGAGGAAACAATGCTGTTTAGTTCGGACTTCTTCTGCTTGAAGGTCATCATGGATGGCTTGGACTTCTCTTGGCTATGGCTACTTTACTGCTTTTTCTTGGGGAATAATTTATGAAAAAGTCTTTATGCTTCTTTATTATTGCAAGACAGGTTTTGATGTACTCTGATGTAAAAGGCTTTAGACCTTATTTATTCATGTTATGAAAGTTTGATTTTACTTCCGCTATTACATATATGTTCTGTCTTGTAATACTTCTGTGCATGTTTACCAATAATACTCCTCCAAACCTAGTGCATTCCCTTTGTGAGTGACCCTAGCGGAGGTGGGGTGTTACATATATGAAGCGTGAGATGCAAGCGTTCCGCTGGATTTCTATTTATTTGATTTAGACATTATTATAATATCACCAGATTTTGATATCAAAATGTTTTGGGTTATCGTAAGGTTAAAAAAAACCATCCATGTTTATGTGTGGATCGGTCTTACGATTATCATTTCTTTTGAAAGAATTTTTAAAATTTAAACCAATGGTTGGAGTTTACTCACACCAGTCCTATGACTGACCTAGAGTTTATTTCGTTTGTTTTCCCTAAACTCTTGGGTGCCCAAATTTGTACGGGCAGTCAAGTAGTCGGGATTTTTTCAGATTCACTTGGAAGAGCTGGAAGTAGGAGGCTTCACCAGTTAGCTATAGACTATCATATTTTCCATTGTGTACTTTGTTGTATCTGGAAACATGTGTTTATAACTGTTCCAGGAATAACTGTTGTGCTCTGATGATGGTATGTATATAAAGTTACTGATTTGTATTTCAAAGTTTACGTTATCTAATATATTTTATTCGTTCCGCTGTGAGTTTGTGATCTTCGTTTTTCTTCTATTCTAATATTTCTTTCTTTCTATTTCTCATCCTCTAACTTCTTTCTAATAATGATTCTTGTTTCTGTGCGATTTGGGTTGGACGTGCTGTGTTATTAGTCGACTCAAAGGGTACGGAAATTCGGGTCGTTACATAAACTATAAATCCTGTTCCCTCACATCTTCTTATATCCTCTGAGGAAGATTCTATGAACCTTGACCCAAAATCTATTTAATAAAGAACGACCTTAATCTCAGTTCAGAACCTCCTCAAGAAACTACGCGTACTGTGGATAAAATGCAATTGGATGTGGCTCTTAACAAATCTGCAGGTACTATAAAGGTAGTACACACATAGATGGATGAGAAAAAGAGGAAAAAAACTCAATCAGACACGGTTACAGATGAGAATTTATATAAACGGGACATTGGTTCTTCTCTTCAATTGAAGAATCCAAGTCTTAATACAATTAGTGAAACTATTGGATCTAAATCTTTTGATTTAGAGTGCTTCTCAAACTTGCTTGCCGCAAATCCTATTTTTACGAACCCTGATCTGATTTATGATGGTCTAGCTCCTTCAAACCCCTCTGTTTCTGAGGAGGATATCCAGAAAGCTGTCAATAAATCCATATCTTCTTCTAAAGCTGCTCCTAAACCTGTTTTGCAGAAAAAGAAAAAGACTAGAACCAAAAGTATTTTTGATATAACTGATATTGAAGATGTGGAGGACAAAAAGAATCATGATTTCAGGAATAAATTCATTTCAAAAAATACTAACTAGGGAAAGCAGTTGAAAGCTAATGACAAAACTAGCTTCAAAAAAAGTGGTAAGCAGTCAGAGGTGAAGGGGGATAATAGCAAGCATAGTGATCCACTGTAGATTGCAATATATCCTTTGTGGTATCCTTTCTTTATTATTTCTGTCTATTATTATTTTTATGGATATTATACCCTGGAACATTAGAGGTCTAAATTCTCCTAGTAGAAAATTAGATTTCTTAATTTTTTAAGTGAACATTAGCCTAGCAATATTGGATTGATGGAGCATAATCTCAATAATATCAATATTGTTAATTTTCACAATAGAAGCCTTTTTAATTGGCATATGATTAACAACAATGAAATGGGGGGAAATGGTAGAATTATGGCTCTTCATAACCCCAATGTTTGGACTTTAGACAATCTTTTGTTGATTTTCAATACATTCACTATAGTTTTATAAATAAAGGTGGATTTTCTTCAAAAATCACCTTTATTTATGCTTCTAATCGGGAAACAGATAGGAACAAACTATGGGAATGTATTGAGCTTTTTAGTTTAAATATAAACTGTCCTTGGATTGTATTGGGTGACTTCAATACTGTTTTTCATGGTTTTAAAAAAAGGGGGGTAATCCTATACCATTCAACAAACTTGAGAAAATTGCTAACTTTATTATTAGATCTAGTCTGATTGAACCACCAATTAATGGAAATAAATTTACCTAGAAATCAGGTAAATTTAGAAATATCCACTGCAAATTAGATAGAGTGTTATTCAATCAAAATTTTGTTAGTACTTTCTCTAAAGTTTGTTGTTGTACTCTCCCTCAGAATTCTAGTGAACACACTCCTACTCTGGTCACCTTTAATAATGAAGATAAGGGGGTTAATAAATCTCCATGTAGGTTTGTTAATGGCTGGGGGTATGAAGAAGGTTATAAGGAGATTGTATCTAATAGTCCAAATAATAACCTCTTTGGTACTGCCCAATACAAATTTAACAAATCGCTTCAAATTATTAAAGGTAATCTTAAAATTGGAATAGCACTAGAAATAAATCTGATGTTAATTTCAATAGGGATGAATGTGAGAGACTTCAGAATGTTTTAGATAATAATAGCTCAGACTCTAATATTTCATCTCAATTTTTTAATGCTCAAGCCAAGTTGGTTAAATCATTGCATATTCACTCAATTAGTATTAAGAAAAAAGCAAAGATTGACTGGTTAACTTCTAGTGATGAAGCTAGTAAATTTTTTTATGCTAGAATGACTAGTAGAAAGAATAGAAATGATATTGGTAAATTGATAAATGCTGATGGCAAAATAATTAATGTTGCCTTTCTTCTGGAAGAAAAGGCTATTAATTATTTTAACACCCTTTATAACTCTAAGGACATGGCTAGCAATTTTTCTAATATTATTTTTAAATGTACTGTTAATCATAACAGTGCTGATTTGCTTCTTGCTCCTATTAGGGATAAAGAGGTTAAAAATATCATATTTAATGGTAAAATTGATAAAAGCCCTGGTCCAGATGGTTTTGGGGCTTTATTCTATAAAAATCTCTGGGCTGAGATTAAAACCCCATTGGTTGATTCTATCAAAAAAGTATTTAGCTCGGGTAAGATTTTAAAAAATTCTAATCATACTTATATTACTTTAGTTCCTAAGGTTGCAGCTCCTTTTAGATTGGAGGATTATAGGCCTATAGCCTGCTGCAGTTTATTTATAATTTCCTTCATTCCTTGTAATAGAGCAAAAAAATTCCTAAAGTTTCTTATTTCTGAAAATCAGAGTGCCTTCATACATGATAGGCTTATTTCAGAAAATACGTTGCTTGCTCATGAGCTTATTTGAGATTTTACTAAAAAAAAGTATTATGTGTTTAAAAGTTTATCTTCAAAAAGCTTTTGATAAAATCAATAAGAGCTTTATTATATTTGTTATGAAACAAATGGGGTTTGATAGCAAATTCTTTGATTTAATTAAAGAATGCATTAATAATGTTACCTTTTCAGTGATGGTTAATGGCTCTCCTAAAGGATTTATTCATAGCAATAGAGGTATAAGACAAGGAGATCCTTTATCTCCCTACTTATTCTCTATTGTTACGGAATACTTTTCAGTTCAAATAGAGCCTGAATTACTTAAAGGTAACATAAAACCTATCTGTAGAAATAAGCCTCACATCACTCATCTACTTTATGCAGATGATATGCTTATTTTTACCAAAGCAGATAGAAAAAGTGCCTCTTCAATTAAAAACATTTTGGACAATATGGACAAATATGCTGGGCATAAAGTTAATGAGGATAAGAGCAAAATCTATTTCAGCAAAGACTCTACTTATAAATATGATATTCTTAACCTCTTGAATTTTAAGGAAGGAAAGTTACCAGTCAAATATCTTGGGTTGCCTCTTAGTATTAACCCTATTAAGGAAAGGGACTATACCAGGCTTCTAGATACCATTCATGGTAAACTAGAAGGCTGGTCCAGTAAGCTCCTATCTATGACTGGTAGAATGGAACTTACTCATATAGTAATCACTGCTATCATTATCTGTTGGGTCCAAACTAACAATATCAGTATCAACGTGTTTCAAAAAATAGAGAGGATTTGTGCTAACTTTATTTGGAAAGGTAAATACCACAAAGTCTCTTGGGATCAAGTCTGTAAACCTAAGAAATTTGGTGGTTTGGGTCTGAGAAATATTAGGAATTTAAATGAGGTTAGCAAATTAAAGTTGTTCTGGAAATTCTTAGATGGGAAATCTTTTTGGGCCAGGTGGATGAAGGCTAAGTACTTAAAATTTAATAATTTTTGGACTGCAAAAAAAGAAAATCACCATTCTTTTGTTTGGAAAAATATTTTGGACTGTAGAGAAATAGGAAAAATTAATAGAGAGAAAACTGAAAGATGGTAGTCAAACCAGTTTATGATTTGATCCATGGATATTTGGAAATTCTCTCATTAATCTTTTAGGGTGGAATAACTTACATATCCTTGGTGGTGTAAGGGATACAGTCCAAAGTATTATTCTAAATAATAGTTGGCCCTTAAATAATAGTCTAGTAGCTTCCATTTATAAAACTGCCATTTATAAAATTCCTATTGATAGTCATTGCTTTAAGGACCACTGGTCTTGGAAGTTAAATTCTAAAGAAAGGTTCTCTTTTAAAAAAGCATGGGAATTTTTTATTGGCAAGGAGGTAGAGGTAAATTGGCATAGGGTTATATGGTGCAAGTCAAATTTCCCAAAAATGGCTCACTGTGCCTATTTTGCTCTCCTTAATAAACTTCCTACTAGGAACAAATGTATTAAATGGAATAAAAATTCTGATATGTGTTGTCTCCTATGTAGGAAGGATTTGGAAACTGCTAGTCATTTATTTTTTGATGTCCCTATTCTCAGTTCATATGGTTTAACACTAAATGTATCTTGAATTTCAATCTTAACATTCCTACTCTGAACATTAGGGATAGTGCTTCTTATATCATGAGTAATTTTAATCCTAAGTCTCTTTCCTTTAAAAGGGCATGTTCGTTATTAACTACTGTTATCTACCACATTTGGAGAGATAGAAATGAAAGGCTGCATACTTTCAAAAAGTCACTTGCAATCAACTTTGGAATAACATTGTTTCTGATAGTCAGATTATTATTAAAAAGGCTAATAGACATAATAATAATCAAAATCCTTATCAAAATATTCTTTGCAATGATGAATTGGAAGTTGAGAACTTTTTACTCAATGAAAAGAAAAATTTGAGTAAACACAGAGATCACCAGTACATTTCCAGAGCTGGTCCAAATAAAATAGCTGGTAGCTATGAGCAAGTTTATCACTTTGAATATATTGGTGGACAGTAACCAGTTTAATTTACCTGAAGGGAAGGGTTAGAGCCATACTACCAATATAACCAATAAGGCTGGGAAAAGTCAAGTTTTTAGCATGACTGTTAACAACATGAAAGATGTAAAGCTCTCTGGTTTCCTTCCCAGAGATAGCAGACCTAATCTTTGCACCAATTACCTAAAGGGAAGTAAACAGGTTACAAAAAAAAAGTGCAGTTTAATGAGTAACAATTTAGAGGTTAATCACTTTTTCCTACCTGTTGCAGAGACTAGGGTTTCGCTATCCACCAGCAGTGATCCAGAGCAAGCTTCCTTGCTAAAGACAAGAAAAGAATATAAAGCTCGCATATTTCTCAATAAAGTGGACAACAATCACTTTAAGAGTGAGATTAATAATCAAGTCTATCACTTATCTTGTTGGCAAATGGGAGAGAGCAGTGTTTGCAAGAATACTGAGGTAAATCATAGCTTAAAGAGGCAAAGAGCAAGCATGTTGAGTTTGTGGAGTTCGAACAAAGGCAGATCTGAAGAAATTGCGATCTATGAAGAAAGGAATTGCACAAACTACTCAAACCCTAACTTCTCCAGAGGCAATACAAAGGAAGATGAAGACTTCATTTTGCAGCAGCCTTGATAAACATTGCGATAGTTTACATCTATTTTAAATGTGATTTCACACAATTCGTGAAAAATAATAGAAAAGTTGAATATGCAATGCACTACAAAACAAGCCATTTAATTTGATACAGCATAAGATGGAAAAATGTACAAATCATTCAAATTGAAAGCAAAAAAATAGAAACAGTAATCAACCGTTAAATTTACTACTACTATTGTATATGTAGTTGAAAGAATAAAGAAAACGCTTTTACAATGAGTAAAAAAAAGACAAAATAAGTATGTGTAAGAGCAAAGTAAATCTCCTGCACAACTTCGTTTTTCCCTTTTGTTATGAATTGCATGTGAAAGAAAACCATTTATGACCCCTATTTTTTGTTGTGTTGGACATATGTTATGATCTCCTGTGAATTAATAACATCACATAATGTACGTTAATGTCTACTGAATATATGTGATCCTCCCTAAATATTTATGACATCATGTTAAGGGTAAAATTAGTAAAAGAAAAACATGGATTGACTAAAGAAAATTAAACATTAAAATAGCAATGACAATAGACCGAAGCTTTTAGCTGGTTCTTATATTCATTTTATTCTAGCTAAGCTAATATATCCAGAATCGGCCATACCTTATGGGTTGCTTAAGACGAAATGCGACTTTGTTGCTTTAGTCCAAGAAAACCTAAATTGTAATAGAAATAAAATGGTAATATGAATATAACTATGTTTTCGGTTCCATTAAAAAACAAACTTATTACTTTTAAACATACTAATATTCCGCTAAACTATTATGAAACTTTATTATAACCCATATATATAGACGGTTATTTGGACACAAAATTAAACACAAAAAGAATGACACAAAGCCTCCACCGTTGGATCTTTTTGTCTTTATATGAAGTAGTGCAATTCATGGGGTAATCCAATGATGCAAATCAATTGTGTCACCAATTGTGTCAAAGATTTGTGTCTAAATAAACTTTCCCTATATATAGAGAGAGAGAGAGGGAGAGGGAGGGAGGGAGAGAAAAACAGAGAGAGAGGATCAGGAGCACCTCAAATAGTGCAACACCCCTTTAGCCCCCTGATTTTCACCACACATTCTCGTTTCTCTCTCTTCCCACTAACTGTCTCTCCCCCTCTAACTTATTTATATATAAATGGGTGCTCTAGGATGAGGAACATTTGGGGTGCTATAAATTTGGGGTGCATATGTATGTATGTATATATATATATGTGTGCGTACGCGCGTGCGCGCATGCACACACACAGATATATATATATATATATATATATATATATATATTGTAACACCCCAAATTTTCTGTTAATTGTATAATAACAAATTTAAGTATAATTAATTCTAAATGATAGAATTAAGGGAAACGGGTTTCACCTTGCGATCGTCTCGGAATTCTGCTTGAGATAGAGTCCGAGTTTGCGTGAATAGACTCCGTATGAAGGAGTTATGACCTCCGGAAGTTTCATAATTCAAATTTAAATTCAAACAGTTCAAAAAGAAGTTCAAAATTCAAAATCAGACCCAAATTGGGCTGGGCGGGAATTTTCCCGCCCAGGCACCAGTTAGACCAGGGGTCGACCTGGGGGTCGACCTAGGTGACCAGGTCGACCTGGGGGTCGACCTGGGGGTCAACCTGGTTTGGCCCTGGCTGGCCTGGTCCGGTTCTGGTCGATTTGTGAGGCTTGGCTGTGTCACTAGGGCTGACATGTCGCATTTTGGTTGGCTCCTTTCAAAATGAATGGTATAGATTCGTCTATGATCATCTGACGGCTCAAATCAATCTGAAATTCTATAAATACAACATAAGACTCCAACCTAAATTAACATAAGAAATTAGAGACAGAGCCGCCATGTTGTCGGTAGGAAATTGAGAGGAGCCTCCACTTGTAGAAAAGCTTAGAGACGAGCCAAATTAGAGCTAAAACACGAATCAAATCAACGTTAGTCTACCAAAAGGAACGCATCTCAATTTCAGAACTCAGAATCCAGAATTCAAGTTCATCGATGGTTGTAAGACTAGTTACGTTTGAGATGTGAATTGAAAAAGAACGTGATTTGATATGAATTGGAAATTGGAATCACATTATGTTATATAATGTATATGTTGTATAAATGTTAACAATGTATTTACGTTGCGATGATTTTTATCGTGAATGGAATTGGGATGTTTGTGGTATAAATTGATGTGATGTGGACCTGTTTAATGTTTGTAATTGAAAACAACATCACTTGCAAATTTGTGGTTAATATTTGAATTTACACCTTTATGTTTATGTGGTTAACAGGGATTGTATAGATTTTGCTAAGTCCAAGTTAAGACTTATATACACATGTTCTATGTTAAGACCGTTATCCCAACATGATTAAAATACTTGTATATATATTCTTATGCTCATTTCAAGTTGTAATTGGATCCATTTAGGTTACACAATTAATACAAGTTTCATGTTGAAATAGGCTACATGATTTGAGTTAGTTCACATCTTTGTGTAAATACCAAAATTTGACATTTTTATGAACAAGTAATAACCTTGTCACATGCTAGTTTTGTGTTTAAAGTTATGCCTAGATAAATATGGTTAGGCCTATGTTTATGCAAGTCAAGATCATGCCATTTTATGTGACACCTATTTAGATTTAGGCATTTTGCAAGTTCACCCCTATTATGTTCGTAATGGCTATGCCAAAATGCCAAGTTCACACCTATGACATTCATGACGATCATTTTGCAAGTTCACCCCTATTATGTATAAGTTTACACCCATGACATGTTATGTAGATAGATTCCTTTATGCAAACTTTATGCGCTAAATTAGGCTCAGTTTCTAGCCTAATATCATATGTTAAAATCATGCGAACGAAAATTAGGCTAATAGTTGTTAGCCTAATATTTAGACGGGGTAACGTTGGGTAAAATGGGTTGGAAAACTTGGCATAAAATTATATGAAATTGGCATGTTTGTCACATGCCAAAATTTGTGAATTTTAAACGGTATAAATTCTTATACCAAAAATGTTAAACTTGAAATGTGGGCCATAACCTTTAATGGTTAACAAACTTACATATAACAGGTAATAAAGACAAATATGTAAATTTAGAAAATACGAATGTGCTTAACACGAGGTTGGATTGAGTTGTGATGTAAACCTGCCCAGACCCGCCCGGCTATCTAGTAGTCACAACAATAGCTATCCAATGTGGGTGGTTAAGCATGGAGCCTAATAAGGACCCGAGGTTAGACTGAGTTACGGTGTAAATCTGCCCAGAACCGACCGGCACATCCAGTAACCGTAACAATATCTGTCTAATGTGAGTGGTCGGTGCTTTAAGAGGCTAAGGACAGAAGATAGGGTTAAGTTAACTAAAACACTTGACCAATTCAACATGTTAAATAAACTGATGGGTGGGGTTAGGTAACTACAGACACCTAACCACTTAACATGTTTGACTAGAAAACCCTAGTAACGAAGGACCCGTTTCAGCAGTAAACCAAATTAGGTATCATGGTACCCTGAAACTAGGCAAGGTGGGGCACGATTATTGGGCTGATTGTAAGCGGTCAAAAGCGACGGCGGTTGGTGCACAGTGTGGGTTCTAACGGAGTGCGGGCGTTCACACACTTTGGAGCAGACAAATAGGGCACTGGCGCATTAGTAGTATAACCTATGTATTCTAAGGATTGTGTCGGGCCGCCACCATGGGTCTGGATACACCCCACGGTGGGACCGGCATAGGTATCTACAATCATTGGGGGTCGTAAGACACAGATGATTATGCAAGTAGGAGCCGATCTTTAGAAAAAGGGGATCACTTTACCCTCAACTCGGGGTGCCAGTTCAGAACTAATACATGTAGGTGCAGAGATATAGTGTGTGGTGCGATGGAATACTCGATTCAAACTGCTTTATCTTAGTTTATGATACTTTCCTATTTCCAGTTTATACCTATCATGCCCTTATTCTCATTCACATACTGAAGAGTCACTAGACTTACCAGGCTTTTTGTCTGACCCTATTTTCTTTCGTCTTCTTTTCTTCTGTCCCCCCCCCAGATCCATAGGGAGGAAACAACTCAGCTTAGTCAGACTCTTTGCAAAGCTTCAAGATAGTAGATGTACGGTTTGGACTCTCTTGCTTTGGCTATGGCTGTTGGATTCAATCATGGGGATTTATGCAGTTTTAATTATGTTTTATGCTTCTTTATTTAATAACTAAGACAGAAATGATGATGTAATGTTTAGGAAGTGTTATGTGACAGTTATGGAAGTGTTTTTGTATGAATAAGTATTTTTATGAAATAAAAAGTCTGTTGTTTTTCCGCTGCTTATATATATGTGTTTATATCTGTCTTGTGTTTATATGTGACTGTTACTTACAAACCTCCACCAAAGTTAAGGCAGTCCCTTTGTGAGTGACCTTAATGGAGGGTAGGGTGTTTCACTTGGTATCAGAGCATAGGTTTACCAGATAAGATAAAAGTTTTGAAACTATTTTCAAAAAAGAAGTTTAAAGAAGCATTGTTTTCAAGAAAAAGTGTTATTTTTAAAAGGCATAGTCCCCCAAAGCCATACACACTATCTCTCAAACCTTTTGTCTTGAATCTTTCATTTTCGTTTCAGCATGTCTGGGGACCTTACTCCCCAGCTACAGACGCTTTTACTCCTCCTCCTCCTCTACGTGAAACAGCAAGCGGAAGAATCGCAGAACAAGAAGACGGATAATGGTCAAGGAGGAAAGGACCACAACAATAATAATAAGGCACATGAGAAAAGGAAATGTTATTTCTGTGGCATTGTTTGGCATATAGTCCAGAATTGTAGAAAGAAGAAGATGAAGATGGGAGCATGCTTTCAGTGTGGTGATATTGGACATATCAGCAAGAACTGCCCTAAGAAGCAAGGGCAAGGCCCGCAAGTAGGACCTTCTGAGGGTATATCTTTAACTTATTCTCCTGGATGCTTTGTTTTATCTTGCTTATCTTCTCAATCATATCTTGGGAACCTTAGGTAGAAATATTTCTGTAGAAAGCTTAGTTTATCTTTATGATCATCCAGTTCGCACTCTCTTTGATTCTGGTGCATCACACTCCTTTATTCCATCTGCTTTAGTAGAATCTCTGCACCTAGACACTAGTATGGTAGAAGATCCCTTGGTTGTCTCAAATCCAATTGGGGGGTGGCTTTTTTGTCGATGGTTTGCTTAGATTTGAAAATCTCTATTCTAAATATTGAATTTGGATGTAGTGCCTTTGTTTTGGGCTTCTCAGGATATGAATTGATCTTAGGCATGGACTGGTTATCCAGTAATAGTGCCATTCTTGATTGTGAGAAAAGAGTGGTTAGGCTCTTGACTGTAACACTCTTGAAATTTCTTGTAATCCCTTGAATACTGTTATGCTTAGTTATCTAGAGTCGCTTGACGCTTCTATGAGAATTTACAGTCGGTTAGAGTGGTTCGGGAATATCCGGATGTCTTTGAAGAGGTGAAAGGCTTACCTTCGAAGAGGGAAATAGACTTCCGCATATATCTTGTTGATAATGCAAAGCCCGTGGCTCTGCCTGTTAGACACATGTCTCCAAAGGAGAGACAAGAGCTCAGTAAGCAAGTTAAGGAGCTTCTCGAGAAGGGGTTTATAAGGAGTATCTCGGAATGGGGTGTTCCAGTGGTGTTCGCCACCAAAGCAGACGGTTCACCACGTCTTTGTGTGGACTATAGGGAGCTAAACAAGCTGACTAGGAAAAATAGGCACCCTCTTCCCAGAATCGACGATTTGTTTGATCAGCTTGTAGGTGCGTCGATTTTCTCCCAATTTGATCCAGCTACTGGGTTCCACCAGCTAAGAGTAGCTGAAGATAGCATCGATAAAACGGCGTTTAGAACCCCAAACGGTTTCTTCGAGTGGCTTGTCATGCCTTTTGGCTTGACAAACGCACCTGCTTATTTCGTAGACCAAATGAGCAGGGTATTCAGAGAATTCCTCAATAAATTCGTGGTGGTCTTCGTATATGATATCTTGATCTTCTCAAAGAATGAGAAAGAACATGCTCAGCATCCGAAAGAAATCATGGAAACTCTTCGATTTCATCACCTAAAAGCCAAATTCTCCAAGTGCCACTTTTGGAGAGAAGAAGTAAGATTTCTTGGACATATAGTGTCCAAAGAAGGGCTAGCAGTGGACCCCGTGAAAGTGGTGGCAGTGCAAGATTGGAAGACACCAAGAAATGCAACCGAAGTCCGAAGCTTTCTTGGGCTAGCAGGTTTTTACCAAAAGTTCATTAGGGATTTCATGAAAATCTCAGCTCCACTCACAAGGCTAACAAAGAAGAATTTAGCATTTGCTTGGGATTTGGACTGTGACATTGCCTTCCAACGCCTAAAAAGGGCTCTTACAACAGCTCCAGTTCTAACTCTGCCTGACAGAAGCAAAATGTTCATAGTATACATAGATGCTTGTGGTACGGGACTAGGCGTTGTTCTGATGCAAAAAGGGAAGGTAGTAGCTTATGGTGGAAGACAATTGAAAGTGCATGAAAAGAACTACCCAACCCACGATCTTGTGTTGGCCGCCATCGTCTTTGCGCTTAAGTCTTGGCACCATTATCTCCAAGTTCAAATTATACACTGATCATAAATCATTGAAATATCTCTTCTCGCAGAAGGATCTTAACTTGAGGCAGCAAAGGTGGATGGAGTTTCTTGCTTCATATGATTTTGAAATTTCCTATACTCCCGGCAAAGGCAACGTAGTAGCAGACGCGTTGAGCCGAAAGAAACTAACCTTAATCCCTCTCTTTGTGGAAAGGAAAAGCTTGGAGTATATAGCCAGTTTTAACTTTAGGCCCTCCTCGGATTTTTTACCTGGTTTGTTAGCATCTCTCGAAGTACACCCTACTCTCTTGGACTCAATAGGGGTTGCACAACGTGAAGACCCTCATCTTGTTGATGTGATTGATAAACTTATTAGGGGTGAGACTTCTAGTCACCTCAATAGAAACACCATCGATGATAAGGGTTGGCTGATGAGAGATGGAAGATTATGCGTCCCACAAGCAAGGGAGTTGACAAAGAAGGTTCTCGAGGAAGCGCATCATTCCAAGATGACTATACACCCTCGCGGTGATAAATGTACAAGGATATAAAAAGAACTTTCTTTTGGAGCGGCATGAAGAAGGACGTGGCAGATTTCGTTTCTAAGTGCATGACCTTCCAACAGGTCAAGGAGGAACAGAAGAAGCCTGGAGGACTACTTCATCCTTTAGAGGTCATTTAGTGGAAGTGGGATAGCATTTCAATGGACTTCATTGATGGACTGCCTAGGTCAAGAAGAGGCAATACTAGCATTTGGGTAATAGTGAATAGGCTTACTAAAAGCGCCCAATTTATACCCGTTAAAAGTAGAAGGACTGCCTCATCTCTAGCATCTCTTTATCTCAAGGAAATAGTTCGACTCCATGGGATACCCTCCAGCATTGTTAGTGACCGAGACCCTATCTTCACAAGCGAGTTTTGGCGGAGTCTGCAAGAAGCTGTAGGCACACAGTTATGTTTGAGCACGGCCTATCACCCCCAAACCGATGGTCAGACGGAAAGGGTGAATAGAGTTTTAGAGGATCTTTTGAGACTTTGCGTTCTTGACTTTGGAGGAACATGGGAGGATCATCTTCCTTTGGTAGAATTTGCCTACAACAACAGCTATCAAGCCACCATCGGTATGGCGCCCTTCGAAGCTCTATATGGAAGACCGTGCAGATCACCAACTTATTGGTGGGAGTCTACAGATAAACTTATACTTGGGCCGGACATGATTCGAGAGACTTCAGAGAAAGTGCACTTGATACTGAGAAGGATGAAGACAGCCCAAGACAGACAGAAATCGTACGCCGAAAAAAGAAGGACCGACCTTGAGTTTGAGGTTGGGGACAGGGTTTTCCTTAATTTATCCCCTTTAAGGAACGTCGTTCGCTTTTGATCGACAGGAAAGCTAGTACCAAGATTTGTAGGACCATTCCCTATCACCGAGAAGATTGGGAAAATGGATTATAGAGTAGAGCTGCCTGAAAGGTTGGCTGGAATTCACAACGTCTTTCACGTTTCTCATCTCCGGAAATGTCTACATGAATCAGCGGAAGTGGTGGAGCCAAGCATTCTAGAAGAAGCCGAAGTAGAACGCGAAGCAACTGTAAGGAGTGTTCCAACTCGAATCGTAGGAATTGTAATCAAAAAGCTACACAACCACGAAGTAAATCTCGTCAAGGTTCAGTGGGGAGATGCCGAGGAAGACGCGACTTGGGAAACTGAGGATAGAATACGCACGGCCTACCCTTTTCTTTTTGAGGGTATATCCTTGATCTCTCTTTTTCCTTAAGTTGTGCTTTATCTATCTTTTTAGGTATATCTCCTCAATATTATCCTTTGTCCTTAGGTAGAAACCCCTTTGGATGTAAACATGTATTTGAAACATGTTATGATTGATGGTTGCAAGTGGTTGCAAGTGGTTTCTCGTGGATGCATATACACACACAACCTAGGTTTTAGATCGGCTCAGTCACTTCATATTGCATATGCATATATGTATTCATATTTGTATGTGTTTGAAACTTGATATGTCGTCATATGGATGTTGCATTTGTATAAATGGTTGCACACTCATGTAGAGTTATGAGTAAGGACAAACTTTTGCACACATAATGGATTCATGGCACTTACATGATTTTCATTAAGGAGGTCAACTGAATCAGTAGACCGCCTGATTTTGCATTAGATAAGGGCATGCACACACACTGTGCATATGATCATAAAGCATTAGAAGTCTTTTAAGGACAATGGACGCTTGTGTTTGATGGTTGAGTAGATGGACGATTGGATGTTAGGACTTACGTTCTTCCAGACTTGAAGATTTCAGGGACAAAATCCTAAAAGGAGGGGAGAATGTAACACCCTAAATTTTCTGTTAACTGTATAATAACAAATTTACATATAATTAATTCTAAATGAAAGAATTAAGGGAAACGGATTTCACCATTGTGATCGTCTCGGAATTCTTCTTGAGATAGAGTCCGAGTTTGCGTGAATCGGCCTCCGTATGAAGGAGTTATGACCTCCGGAATTTTCAGAATTCAAAATAAAATTCAAACAGTTCAAAAAGAAGTTCAAAATTTAAAATCAGACCCAAACTGAGCTGGGCGGGAATTTTCCCGCCCAGGCACCAGGTCGACCTGGGGGTTGACCTAGGTGACCAGGTCGACCATGGGGTCGACCTGGGGGTCGACCTGCCCTACCGACCTGATTTGGCCCTGGCTAGCCTAGTCGGGTTCTGGTCGATTTCTGAGGCTTGGTTGTGTCACTAGGGCTGACATGTCGCACTTTGGTTGGCTCCTTTCGAAATGAATGGTCTAGATTCGTCTATGACCATCTGACGGCTCAAATCAATCTGAAATTCTATAAATACAACCTAAGACTCCAACCTAAATTAACATAAGAAATTAGAGACGGAGCCGCCATGCTGTCGGTAGGAAATTGATAGGAGCCTCCACTTGTAGAAAAGCTTAGAGACGAGCCAAGTGAGAGTTAAAACACGAATCAAATCAACGTTAGTCTACCCAAGGGAACGCATCTCAATTTCAGAATTCAGAATTCAAGTTCATCGATCGTTGTAAGTCTAGTTACATTTGAGATGTGAATTGAAAAAGAACGTGATTTGATATGAATAGGAAATTGGAATCACATTATGTTATATAATGTTTATGTTGTATAAATGTTAACAATGTATATATGTTGCGATGATTTTTATTGTGAATGGAATTGGGATGTTTGTGGTATAAATTGATGTGATGTGGACCTGTTTAACATTTGTAATTGAAAACAACATCACTTGCAAGTTTGTGGTTAATATTAGAATGTACACCTTTATGTTTATGTGGTTAACATGGATTGTATACATTTTGCTAAGTCCAAGTTAAGACTTATATACACATGTTCTATGTTAAGACCGTTATGCCAACATGATTAAAATCCTTGTATATATATTCTTATGCTCATTTCAAGTTGTAATTAGATCCGTTTGGGTTACGCAATTAATACAAGTTTCATGTTGAAATAGGCTACATGATTTGAGTTAGTTCACATCTTTGTGTAAACACCAAAATTTGACATTTTTATGAACATGTAATAACCTTGTCACATTCTAGTTTTGTGTTTGAAGTTATGCCTAGATAAATATGGTTAGGCCTATGTTTATGCAAGTCAAGATCATGCCATTTTATGTGACACCTATTTACATTTAGTCATTTTGCAAGTTCACCCCTATTATGTTCATAATGGCTATGCCAAAATGCCAAGTTCACACCTATGACATTCATGATGATCATTTTGCAAGTTCACCCATATTATGTATAAGTTTACACCCATGACATGTTATGTAGATAGATTCCTTTATGCAAACTTTGTGCGCTAAATTAGGCTAAGTTTTTAGTCTAATATCATATGTTAAAATCATGTGAACGAAAATTAGGCTAAGAGTTGTTAGCCAAATATTTAGACAGGGTAAAGTTGGGTAAAATGGGTAGGAAAACTTGGCATAAAAATATATGAAATTGGCATGTTTGTCACATGCCAAAATTTGTGACATTTAAACGGTATAAATTCTTATACAAAAAATGATAAACTTGAAATGTGGGCCATAACCTTTAATGGTTAACAAACTTACATATAACAGGTAATAAAGACAAATATGTAAATTTATAAAATACAAATGTGCTTAACACGAGGTTGGATTGAGTTGTGATGTAAACATGCCCGGACCCGCCCGACTATCCGGTAGTCACAACAATACCTGTCCAATGTGGGTGGTTAAGCATGGAGCCGAATAACAACCCGAGGTTAGACTGAGTTACGGTGTAAATCTGCCCGGAACCGACCGGCACATCCAATAACCGTAACAATATCTGTCTAATGTGAGTGGTCGGTGCTTTAAGAGGCTAAGGACAGAAGATATGGTTAAGTTAACTAAAACACTTAACCAATTCAACATGTTAATTAAACTGATGGGTGGGATTAGGTAACTACAGACACTTAACCACTTAACATGTTTGACTAGAAAACCCTAGTAATGTAGGACCCGTTTCAGTAGTAACCCAAATTAGGTATCATGGTACCCTGAAACTAGGCAGGGTGGGGCACGATCACTGGGCTGATTGTAAGCGGTCAAAAGCGACGGCGGTTGGTGCACAGTGTGGGTTCTAACGGAGTGCGAACGTGCACACACTTCGGAGCAGACAAATAGGGCACTGGCGCATCAGTAGTATAACCTATGTATTCTAAGGATTGTGTCGGGCCGCCACCATGGGTCTTGATACACCCCATGGTGGGACCAGCATAGGTATCTACAATCATTGGGGGCCGTAAGAAACAGATGATTATGCGAGTAGGAGCCAATCTTTAGAAAAAGGGGATCGCTTTACCCTCAGCACGGGGTGCCAGTTCAGAACTAATACATGAAGGTGCAGAGATATAGTGTGGGGTGCGATAGTATCGATTCAAACTGTTTTATCTTAGTTTATGATACTTTCCTATTTCCAGTTTATACCTATCATGCCCTTATTCTTATTCACATACTGAAGTGTCACTAGACTTACCAGACTTTATGTCTGACCCTATTTTCTTTCGTCTTCTTTTCTTCCGTCCCCCCCCCCCCCCCCCAGGTCCATAGGGAGGAAACAACTCAGCTTAGTCAGACTCTTTGCAAAGCTTCAAGATAGTAGATGTACGGTTTGGACTCTCTTGCTTTGGCTATGGCTGTTGGATACAATCATGGGGATTATGCAGTTTTAATTATGTTTTATGCTTCTTTATTTAATAACTAAGACAGAAATGATGATGTAATGTTTTGGAAGTGTTATGTGACAGTTATGGAAGTGTTTTTGTACGAATAAGTATTTTTTTGAAATAAAAAGTCTGCTGTTTTTCCGCTGCTTATATATATGTGTTTATAATTTGTGACTGTTGAGTGACCTTAATGGAGAGTGGGATGTTTCATATATATATATATATATATATATATGTGTGTGTGTGTGTGTGTGTGTGTGTGTGTATGTGTGTGTGTGTGTGTGTGCGCGCGCGCGTGCGTGCACGTGTGCACCCTTACTTCGCACATGGCTATGGAAAAAATAATGTATTCTCATTTGTAATTGTCTTGCGTAGATATGAAAGAGCCCGCTATATGAAAACTATCTATCGGTAAGTTGACATATTGCATAAAAATGTTTGGTTGATGAGAGTAATCCAAAAATTAAAATGTAGATAGCAAGTCATATAAAGGAAAAAAGGAAAAACTACATTGATATATATCATGTCATTTAATATAGGAATATTTGTAGAGAATATAGAATTGAATAATAATTAGGTGGTACAAATCGGGTTGTTTACGGAAAATTAGGAACTACAGTGTTGTAAATTTTAAACAGAGAAAAAAAAAGTAATTTGTTGAACGTGAATTTAAGTAATATCAAGCCAACAATTTTAAACCGAAATATGGAATAAATGAAAAAATAGTGATTTTTAGGCACGTTTATAAACTTGTCCAAGTAGAACGCAGCTGCAAGAATACAAGCGAAACATCGAGATAAACTGTCTAAGCATGGCAACAATAATAGTAGTGAAAACAGTTGGGGAAAAACCCTACAAAGCAGATTGGTGCGATTAGGGTGCGTTTGGTTTCAATTTTGAGTTTTCAATTTTGAGTTTTCATGGTTGTTTTCAATTTTCCATTTTAAATGTTTTCACTATTTCTTAAAATGCTTTTGGTTATCCTTTTTTCGAAAACAAGTTTTCAAAACCAAAAATTGAAAATGCGTTTGGTTTGAAATATAGTTTTCAAATTTTGAAAATTTGAGTTTTCATTTTGGCAATTCAAACATATATTATTTAAATAGTCGCCCCCAATGATGTATACTATTCATTTTTCATGTTTGCATGAACATACTACATGTTGTAAATCGAACAAAAAACAAAATGAAGAATTCAAACAAAAAGAAGTTGAATAAAAACAACTTTAAATATATCAAGCTGCTAATTAAAAACTATTATATATGAAAGATAATAAGCTGAATTCTAAACTTAATGATTAAACATTAGAAAGAATACAATATTTTAAATTACATAAGGCCGAATAGTACATGAATAAAATTACAATAAAAAAGTTCATAACACGGTTTTAAAGTTAACATAAGAGATAGGCTAGATAAAGAGAAAGTTGAAAGAGAACAACTCAAGCATCTATCATAACAATATGATATTTATATTAGCCACAAAATTTGTAAGCAACGTGCTTCTGATGTCTTCCAAGTTACATCTGCAAATGATAGTACAAAAGTAAGACATCTACTGAATCACAACATAAAAGTAAATAAAAATAAGAGTACCTGAACAACTCAAATATGTTACTGAAATAAAGATGGATTGATTTATTAAATTGGAATTGAAATAAAATTGTACCTGAACTATAAATGACGAGTTGTCACATACTCGTTCCACATCCTTGTGGCTATTTGATCTCTAACATATCCCATTTGAGCCGATTGACTAACATTAAACTGCACAACCTCTTGTTCATGATTTGACTCCAATATGGGTTGAAATACCATGTTTTCAGATGAATATTCAGTAAATAGAGTATCCATCGTGTGTTCTTCCCGAATAAAGTTGTGTATTGTGCAACATGCAATTGGAATTTGCCTTTGTCTAGAAAGCGGGAAATTTGTCATCAACTTTAAAATAGGAAATCTTGCTTTTAGAACTCCAATACAACGCTCAATAATGTTCCGACATGATGAATGTCTATAGTTAAATAAGTCTTCCTTTCCACGTAGTCTTCCTTGTCCGTTATAGTCACGTAAATGATATCTTTGTCCACGATAAGGAGAAAGAAATCCAGGTATGTTTGGATATCCAGAATCAACAAGATAGAATTGTTCTACAAATAAATTATAAAAACCATCATATGAAAGAATTGTACTTTTGAATAAGTTAATTATAAATATTTGTAAATTTTTGTTATCTATCACAAATAAAACTAGTTAAAAGTACCTCCTCGTGGCAATGGAAATTTGTTGCTTGGTTTTGAAACTGCATCGATAAATACTCGAGAATCATTAGCGGTACCTTCCCATCCAGCATATACAAATATGAATCTCATATCGAAGTCACATGCAACCATCACATTTTGTGTCACGGCATTTTTCCTGCCAAGGAAGGATGTTTGCCTTGAAGAAGGAGCCCACGCTGAAACATGTGTTCCGTCTATTGCTCCAATACAATTCTGTTGTATGATATTAAATGACAATATTACTATTATTCCATTTCTAACTAGATAAATATCATAAGTATTCGATTGTATCACCTTGAAATGAGGATACTTTTGCAAAAGACGCTCATGGACAGTATTCTGATTTTTTGGTTGAATAACCTCCATGCCTAACGAGCAAACAGCTCGCAAAACTTTACGAAACCATTTTGAGATTGTATGATTGGAATGCTAAAAACGATCACCAACCACTCTGTAGCGTGTTGTGTGTCCTATAATCATCAAAAACATAGCAACACCCTCCTCAACATCCACTTTTTTACCATTTTTTAGTAGTCCCTTCTCTTTCAAAGCATTACAAAAGTTCAGAAACACATGTTTTTGCATGCGAAACATTTCATGACAGACAGATGGATGCCCATTTAAAATCTCAAGCATAAATCCTTTTCCGGTAAGAGATGATGTCCTACAAGGCCTTCCACTAACGACACTTCTTCGGTTAGCAAATAAAAAATTAATCATCATTATATCTTCACTGTCATCTGATGTAATGTCATCCATTGTTATGGAATCATCATCGCTTGAACCATTGTCGCTTGAACCATCATTATATATGTTTGAAATTTCACCAAACTCAACAGGCATCTCACTGGAAAAATGCTTAACATGAATTCATCATTTAATGAACTTTTGCATTTATAATAAATTTTCAAAAGGTTGACTGAAAAATTAGACAAGTTTTAAATTATAAACTTACTTGGTAGAATTCATTATGCTCTCTTCATCCATGTTATAGTAACTTTAGTACCTAATATAAAGTTAACGGAGCAAATGTCAAACAAATACGTGTTATATGTAATATAAAATTTGTAACCATGGGTAGAATTTTATCATTAAACAAAAATATCAAAGGCTTACTGCAACCAAAAAACACAGCTTCACATATCATGGAAAAATCATCACAAGACATCCAAAAACAAAGACCACAATGGAAAAATAAATTGACATTCACAACAGGCCATTCACATCAACAATACATGGAACAATGCAGCTCTACAGGGAAAGAAGAATAGACACCACCAGACCCAAACACTAAATGATGGTAGGGAAACAAAATGAGAAGCAACATGTGTCCAGAAAATCAAAAGTGAAATTAGACATAGCATTGGCAGCAACTTCAAACCAGAAAAAGGCATAGACACCACCAGACCCAAACATAACAACGTACAAACAATCATAACAACATAACAATGTATCATAGTTTAGAATTAGCTAAGCTCCTAGCACAAAAGAACAGTAGAGCAAAATACAACAATAACATGATTTAATTCAGATAAACATTATGTGAATCAAAGAAGCTCTAAAACAGGTAAGCGCCTATGCTCCGCCATCTTCACAAATGTCACTCGAAAAGCTGGATCCTTAAAAGCTTTTACTGCTTTGACATAAACTTCGTTGGTCACCTCAGTCATGCTATTCAATATATCTAAACAAGCCATATGTGAGTAAGGGCCCAAATCAGTGGCACTGCTCTCCGAAGTAGATGAATTTCTCTGAAGGCGTGCAAGCTTTTCTTTCAAGCATGCATTTTTCAACTCAGCTTCTTCACTACGTATGCTAATCCACTTTTCCATAAAAGCTTCAAGTTTGTCTGTCTTGTTACTTTTCAATTTCTTATGACGACGATCGTTCGTACTCGTATCATCACTCATACGGAAGCTTGCTCCATCATCATCTTCGGTCTCCACGTGCACATGCACTCCTTTGGATAAGATGTTTTCTTCTAATTGTCGTTCTTCATCTGAAGTAGGAGGTTGCTGAGTAGAAGCATTTCCCAATCCACCTGTGGCGGTTGTCCCAACAAATATCTCTCCAAGAATTGCATAATGCTCACATCCTTCCTTCCTAAATTTCTTGTACTCCGTCTTGTTTTTCTATAATTGCAAAAGTAATATATTATATATTATTTAATTACAATATTTACAAGGATTATAAATTTTAGTTTAATTGTACATTTTTTCATAACGTATATTACCGTATAGAAGTGTTGCCAAACTTCTTCTGGGGCATTGACTTGATTTGTATTAGAATCCCATGTAACTCCCGTATGTGCTAAAAGATCAGAAAATAGACGATGCTCACAACGAAGACGATTCCATTTTCCTTTTAGCTTATCTATCCCGTAGTCTAATTGCGTTGCCTGAATCATCTGTTGATTAATCTGACCCCATACGTCTTTTGTGAAAGTAGAACATTGTAATTTTCCCGCTTTCACATTCTCATAAAGTATATCAATGAAAATCTTCTCATTCTTTGCAGACCATGACATCGGTTCTTTTGTTTTTCCACCTCCCATATTCTATTTTTTAAGAAAAAACAACCTTATAAGTGGTTCCTCAAAATGACAGGGGTTTCCAAGAACTAGAGAACCTCTCAAAGGACTAGAGAAGAGCATCATATATAATTAGAAAAAACTATGAACAAGATCATAACAAGTATAATCCACTCACGAAAAATCATAATTGTCCAACACTATTAATCTGCACTAACTTTATAAGTCAAACACAGGCAAGACTGCTACATGTGTGTGCATTTGAGGAAGGTTTGTCTCAAGTTTTGTCTCAAGTATCATTCTTTGCTAGTAATACTTGGATGATTACAAGAATTTATTCAACACATGAAAATAATTCTAACACATGAATATTATTGAAAATTTTCACAGCATAACGGCAGGGTAGTTAAAACCGGCACCGTCCCTAGTACGGCTCCTCGCTCTACCTTAAAGCCTCGCAGCTTTTGACAATGGGGATTTTCAATATCTAGTTCGTACGCAGACGAATTTTCCCATATACTAATCCTATTGGGATTTCAACCACAATCAATCATTTCAAATCAATCATTCATGACATTCACCAAATTTCACATCAACCAATATTCCAAACAATATCACAACCAATATATATCGTCCATAGTCTGTGGACGAGGGGAGTATATATATATATAGATATACGTATATAACTATGATATACGTATATAACTATGACATAGATAATCTGAAAGAATTTTGGCTACGAAATTGAGCTTGTATCATCAATGGTAAATGTATTCATACCTGGTTATCAATAGTTAAATTGACTGCTTCAGTTTTTGTTATGTAACCCTGAATGCCTGCTTCTATCTGCATTGTGTACGATAATAAATGGTGATAAATACAATCAGACTAGCTAGGTTACAACTTTAATTTTGTCATGACAACAATTAAATGGTGCATAAACAAATGCATAAGACATGTGAGGAAAAAAAATACAGAATAGACCATTAAGACACTAGAAATCGATGAGAAGGCAGTTATCAGTTTATAGGAAAACTCATAATAGAGTGAACAATTAAGACACCAGAAACAAAATTACATTCAAAAATAATAAAAATGTGCAACATATATAACATGTTTTTTTTTCCTTTTAGATGAACCTGAAAACCAATATATAGTAGTAAACCCAGAACAGACAAGTATTTATTTAGTAAAGTGGCAATACGATTATACAAAAAAATTAACCAATTTAGTTAATAGGAAGAAAAATTCTGTTAAAAAGGCAGTCGAATCTACCTTGCAGCTAAGTAGATATTAAATCAAGAAGATATTAAAATGCAGGTATTAAAATGCAGGTATTAATGCTCTCTAATTTCGGTTTATTTGATGTATTTTATTTAGAGTACTGTGCTAGAAAATGGTAAATTGCTAACTCAATTTCTTCCGTTGTTCACTTGTAAATTCTTGATCCAACTTTTACAGTTGTTTGGGCGAAACACTTAGTCAGGTATGCATAAATTTTGAAAAGTAACTACAGCCCCTCCCCCCCCCCCCCCCCAACTTTTACAGTTGTTTCGGCTTCCTTTCCTGCACATACCGTGTCCTTTTTCTATTCAGGCTAGCGCTTCTCTAACCAATAAGGTAATAAATTAATGTGACCCCATATTGGGTTAACCATAAAATTGTAAACAAAAAACAACAGCACCAAAATCATGTTCCATGGCCTTATGTCTATATTTGCACAAGAATATTTGGGCAAGAGTAAATGCCTAGGGTACATAAGAAGGTTAAATTCCTCTGCTCTCATCTTCCATGGCCTTATGTCTATATTTGCACTGTTTAAAAAAATGATTATGGTAATTATGGTTTAGAGCGCATAGCAACTGAATTATTGCCTAACCCATCATAAATAAAAATGCTTTGTTTCGCATATATGCATCACATGGTCATGGCATATATATTTGTAGCTAGTAAATTTGTTGAGTACGTACACCTGCACCTAATTCCAAGAACAGGGAACATGAAAAAATAGAATAAAATAAGCACTCAAATATAAATAAAAACACTCTAACAAAAACAATAAGGGACCTCAATAGTTGATTTAGAATGCAAGGCATGATTCTTTCATTACTGAGATTCAAAAAAAAAAAAAAAAAAAGAACAACATTTTAATATTTAGTAGTTAAAAGCATAATTTCGGTACTTCAAATGTCAGCAACCATTATTGCATCTTACCACATTTCCCATTTTGATCTTTAATAAGATTAAGGACAACATGATAATGATGTCCAATTCTGAAGTCGTCAATCTATATAGTGGAACTAAAATGCAGGTATCCCAAATGTTTCATCATGTCCAATTCTTTTTTAATATTTTGTAGTGCATAAATATACCACATGTACAATAAGGTACATAAATATACCATATGACACCCCTAAGTTGAAGACAAAAGAGCACAAAGAACCAACACACAACTAAAAAAACAGAGCTTGCACAAACTGTTTTCAGAACTGAAATGTTTTTTTTAAAGAATGAAACCAAACACAAATGAAAGTGAATACAATTTGCATTTATGTGACTGCAACCAAAATGCACAAACATTTAATCAATATCACTAAACAATAGAACAAAGTCATGTTTCTAAAAAGCAACATTAAAGAGGCATCCCGTATATGAAAAAAAGATAAAAATCCGCAACATAAAAGCTCATATTACAATTTTTTCAATTTACTAATGGATTCAAAAATATCATAAAACTGAATTGCACATTTTATGTTATTTAGTAACCTAACTCATGCTCAAAACAAATAACGTTTGAGTTAGTTCATTTCCAGAGAATTCCAACGACATGTGTCCAGCTGAAAATATATAAAAAGAGAACAGTATTTAAAAAAAAAAAAACCTAGAATATGGAAAGATGGACATTTACTCAAAAAAGTTGTGAACGTAAAAGGTACGAAGTAAAGAGGCCATGTTGAAATAGGTGCACTAATTATGCAAATTTATTAATGTAAGATTAAATACTGACAAGAGTAGAAATGCCTTTATTTGAGTCCTATGCATCAAATAGTTGAAAAGGAGATAGGTAACAGAGAGGCTGCTAGACTTGCAGATTGTGGAGAAGAGTTAAAATGAGTGGTGCATGAAAATTAAACATGGACATCGTTGTTCAATCGCCATTGAATAATCATTTCCCATGGATATGCAACTAACACCAAATCGATGCACCAACCAAAATTCATTTACTTCTGTCAACTTAGAAGTTGGCATAAGTGTAGAAGTGAACTATTGTTGCTTCAGTAAATCTTAGCAACAAATGTAAGTGCTTATAACTAAACAATCATTTGTATATAATAACTAATACAATTTGCATTGCAAAATGGATTTATTTCAATATATCAAAATGGGTTTAGAACTGGAAAGGGGAAAAGGCCAGGCTGTCACCTATAACTACCTGCCTAAAGCTATGCATAACCAATCAAGATTACACTTGAACCCTCTAACCTATTATAGTTAGATGATAGAATCAACTTAAAATCCATTAATAACATACAGAGGTAATGGAAGTTAGTTGCAAAAATTGATCATGATGCAATCATTTTTAAAACAAAAAAATATATCACTAAATGTTTTATAAATTATTAGCTGAACCAACAAGCCATTGTGGAGTTTGACCAAAAAAGGGAAAAAAAAAATATCTCAAACATTATTGTCGCAAAATACTGGAGGTGGTAAACATTATTTTCCATGGTTTGCTGGCTGTCGGAAACCAAACGCACCTTAAGGGATATAATCATTGAATTATGGATTCCCATCCCTTACAATACTGCTACTCCTCAAAACCAAACACAACCTAGGGGATTTACATCATAATTCAAAAATAGAAGCATTCGATCAAACTACAATATAATGAATCAAAGAATTTACCTTAAAACAGCACTAAATCAAAAGCTGTCCACAAAACCGAAACCCTAACCCGTACCAGAGGGAAGGAAAGCTGTGACAAATAGCAAAAAAATTGATGAATCTAGCAAAATCGAATCAAACGAATTATAAACGAATTAAGAAATCAAGAATTTACCTGACTTTCGTCGACGATAGGCAAATTCGAAAATCGAGAGAAATAGTTTTTTGCGGCCAGAGAACGAAAGGTAGGTTAGAACGTGTGTTTGTTTTGTTTTTGGATTTTGGGTTTTGAATTTTCAATTGGGCCTCAAAAGGCTGAAAACAAAATAATTTTGTTTTGAGTTTTCTTCATTAGGCCCATTTTTAAAAATGATAATTTTTCAAAAATGAGTTTTTCAAAACGGTAAAAGGAACGAGTTTTCATCGTTTTTCAAAACTGAAAATGATTTGAAAATGAGAAACCAAATGCACCCTAAGGTAGTGTTTGGTTTACCATTTTAAGTTTTGGGTTTTCGTCCATTCAAAAATGTACACAACGCATGTAAATCATGGAAAACAACAATTTTAGAAAACAATGTTAACACACAAAATAAAAAACAACTTTTAATCATTTTTCATGTTTTGAGAAATAAGAGAAATATGGAGATCAAATCCTCATTTCATGATTGCTACATCCCCTCCGCGGTCCCCTCCATCTTGCTTTCATTTTAGCATTCCTCCTTCTACACCTTTAAAGTTTTGTAATTGATTTTAAAAACTAAAAACTCAAAACTCATTTTTAACCAAACACACTAATTTTCCATTTTTCAAAATTTTTATATATTAGGACTTATAAGTAAAAACTTATATTCCATCATTTTCCTTAGTGCGGTATGATTTAATCCTAAAACCGTTATAGTAAAATCAAATAATCATTTCTTTGTACCAAACCTGAGCATTATGCCTTAAAAAGGTGGCAGGAACCGAATGCAGTAAAAATTTGCAAGAAGAAATGAAAGCATGTCATTCATATTTCATATTAGAAAACATGTGAATGTATACATTTTTGAATAAAACAATATACTGAAATAATAAGCAACGTTCAAAATGTTTTGGTACACCGATCTGACATAAGCCTCAAATTAAAACAAATAGCTAAAGTTTAGGTTACTCGAGCATTAAAACAAATTTTTATACCATATCTGAATCAGCCATTTGTCAAATAGTGAGATCTTGTAACTAAATTGATATAGCTCGGTCAGATGATTGATGTAAAATAAGTAGGAGTCGTAGTGTATATGAAGGTTTACTTGATACAAAACATCAAATTAAAAAGTAAAAAATAAGTTTAAAGCAGATTCCACGGAGCTAAAGCTATATGTAATGACTAAATTCAATATAATCAAATATATAAAAACATAAGGAAAACATTCAATTGCATTAGCCAAAATTATGTTTTGAAGAAAGAATTGTTTTAGAACAACTGTACATTATGGGCAATGTTAGATAGCTCAATAACATAACAGTCACTTTCATTGGATGCTAATCTCATGTTATTACGCTAGATTTGTTTGGTATCCAGTGTAATATGATAGCATAAAAGAACATAAAAATATAATGCATAACAAAGATGACAACATTGCAGGCTTATTATTGGTCTTCATATTGCCAGATTACACATATTTATGCGTCTCAAGGAACTCAACTTTAAATTTAATTGACAGCCGTATGGAAAACGAAAATTCTCACAGTGCTTATTGGTATTTTTTTTTCAAGTTCGACTAATTAATTTAATTCTAGAAATGAGTTCTTCCCCTATTCCTTTCTTCCCAATGATAAAAAGTAAAATACCATAGTTCTTTTATTGTTCTTGCATCTCAGTTCCTTCCCAAGTTGCCATGTGAACAGGCACATCAATGTTTGCAACTTCATTCTCAAGCTACCCTATTTTGCAACATGAAACTAACTAATTCTACAGTTATAAAAAAATAGAGTTGCATTACTTTTATATAGTAATCAGATATTCTGTCAATGATAGATTGTGAACACTTTTTGAGCATCTTATTTCAATATAAACCAAGCTATTTCCTATTGAACTCGTTCTCTTAAACGTGAATATGTCATATATCATCATAAACATGTTATTCCATGAACTTAATACCAAGCAGTTTCAAGCATCAACTTGGTTGGGAGCATATGGCAGCATTGCCATATTTAAGAGAATGTATAAAACGAATTAATATAGATTATCAAGATTTTTAATCTAGAAAGCAGAAAAATAAGCAGTAAAAACGGTAATAAGAAGAAGATTAACAATTAGCTACTGAAAGATCAGGCTATATTTAAAGTTGATAAGTGATGCCAATACTTCAAAAAAAATTGTTTTTTAGAGGAAGACGGATGTGTAGCGTGAAACTACACAGCCGGTTACGCGTATACTTCAAAAAAGTTGTTGATAATTATTTATAGCATTACCCTACCTCGGACAAAATTTACCACCCTAACAAATAGATATTTCATCATTCAACTAAGTATTTTACCATAATTGGTGAAAAAATGATGGTTTACGTATCACATCATGTTGAACTTATCGCCTAGAACCGAGAAGATACAACATTATTTGTGACTTTTAACCAGTAAGACCTTGTTAATATTATTTAAAGGTAATTTTTATTCTAATCCACATTTTTAATAAGTTAATCCACCCTATAAAATAGGATATTTGACTTTTAATAATATTTAGTTTTTAATTAGTTCATCCACCTAACAAATTGTCAAATATCCTTTTCTTCTCAGTTCTCGTTTCTTTTTCTCTACATCTTTCTTCTTCTCAGTTCTATTTCTTTCTTCTTCTTAGTATTGCATCATATATTTCTTATTTCTAAAATCCCACATCTAAATTCAAGTCTAAGCGGAATACATCATTTAACGTAATAACAGTAAGTAGTTTGTTTATTTTTATTTTGAATTTGATTAATTGTATGCAAAATTGCTTTTTTTATATCATTGTTATTACATATAATTGTTAGCTATTTTTTGATATCTTGAAAAATTGATAGAAACATATCTGAAAATTTGATCTTGGGTGAATCAACTTCAGCAGAAAGAGATGTTGTAAAAGAGCTTCTTGTTGCTTCTTTTGTCAAAAGCAGTGAAAAATTCATCAATTTAATCTTTCCAATACTCCACTGCTTTCGGCTCTTGGCAAAGTTCCTAAGCAAGCCAACCACCAACAGCAACCTCGTTATGGTTATGTTTAACATCCGTATTGATTAGCCGAACAAGTTTTAGTAATACCTGATTGCTGCATTTCATTTTTCTTTGATAGAGTAAAACAAATAACACAAAAATCGATTGTAAGCTTTATGATAGAGTGAAATCTATAAGTTAATTCACTCGTGGATTAACTTAAAAAATAATTGTGGATTGACTTATTAAAATAAAACGGTGGATTAACTTATTAAATTTTTGTATTAGAATAAAGATTACCTTATTTAAATCCTAACCAGTTAGAAGAAAAATAATACTAAATATACAAAGCATTATTATTGTAAAAAACTGGACAAGATAACTCAAGCTGAAGTGTACTGAAATGATCATAAATGTGTTACATGTATGAGTTACGTATAATGAAAAATAGCCTTCCTTAACACTTTGTACTCGATGATATCTATTCAAGTGAACTCACATGGATTTAGCTACATTAATATAGTGATTAGAAGTTGGAAAATTTTATGCCGTAACTAAATTTTTTTTCCTTCAATTTAAAGACTACAGGAAACCTGCACACTCTGTTGTTGTGGAGAAATTTTGATTCAAGAACGCTTAAATCAAAAATCCCCAACGCCACAGAAAACGAGATTGTTGTAATAGTGCAAAAACAACCAATCGAACAATCTCAATCTTACAATCACCAAACAATGAAAATAATAGAGCAATAACGAGAAACTAAATCACACAGGGATTTATAGTGGTTCCACCGACGTCTTGTCAGTGTACGTCCACTTTGAGAGAGAAACCTTTATTAATATCAATAGATGAGTACAAGAGATTGGTTACAATGATCAAATTTACTAGAAAATTTTGATTTTGTGGAGAAAGGAATTGAAGAAGATTAGGATTGCCTAAACGCTAATTAGAATAAACTTAGATCTAATCTCTTGATTTGTGATACACCTCCTTTTGTATCTGATGTAGCTTATATAGGCATAGAGAAGTATACGGATATTCCCAAAATTTTCTCCAAAATATCCTCTAGATCCAAAATTTCCTCTAGATCTAACACATAGTATCGCATACTTCAACACTCCACCTCGATACTATATCCGTCTACATCACAAACTCCAATGCACCCAAGCATTTCCTTCTATCATCAATCAAGAAAGCTTGAATGTTTCCCCAATGAACTCCTGGTCCGGCATAGCCACCGACCATTGCACTTCACTAACGAGTTCAGTCATAGCCCCCACCCGTCAATGAAGTGTTGAAACATCCAACTCCTAAACCAGTCTTACCAAAAGACAATGTACTCGGGAGTGAAAACGAGTACTTACCATGAAGATAGAACACCAACCTCTCACCGATACTCTTCTACATCCAAGTTTCTCTCTCAACCGTGCCACCCCGTGGCACCTAGCATCTCTCCAAGCGAATTAAGTTCGAGCAATGCTCGAACTTCCCAACCGGTATTGCCTTAGTGAACATGTCCGGCGCGTTATCCTTTGTGTGCACTTTCGGAAGGCATACTTGCTTGTCTTCGTCCATGGCTACTAGAAATGACTCCCTCATTTCAATATGCTTCGTCCGTAAGCTAAATGCCAAATTCTCAGCCAAGTGAATAACACTTTGGCTATCACATTGAACATCAACACTGTCATGTTCAAAACCCAAGTCACACAACAGTCGCTTCAAAAAAAGTGCTTCCTTTGCTACCTCTACCGTAGCTATCAACTTAGCCTCCGTAGTGGATAAAGCAACTACGGTCTGCAATCTCGATCTCCAACGTATGGCTGTACCACCAAGAGTGAAGACATATCCAGAAGTTGATTTTCTTTGATCCCTATCACCAGCGTAGTCTGAATCACAGTAACCAACCAACATGCAATTCTTCTCTTTACTACCCCCAAAAACAAGGCCATGAGATGTTGTACCTTTCAAGTATCTAAAGATAAGCTTCACTGCTTCCCAATGCGATTTCCTCGGATTAGCCATGAACTGACTAACCACCCCGACGACATTTGCAATATCGGGTCTTGTACACACCATAGCATACATCAAACTTCCAACCGCACTAGCATATGGCACCTTTGCCGTGTAAGCCTTGTCTTTCTCCTCGATAGGTGATCCCTTACTCGAAAGCTTTATATGCAAAGGTAAAGGTGTATTTGACGCATTTGCATCCTCCATGCTAAACCGACAAAGAACTTTCTTAATGTACTCCTTTTGAGTCAATCTCAACTCAAAACGCTTTCGGTCCCTTACAATCTCCATGCCCAAGATTTTCTTTGCTTCTTCAAGGTCTTTCATCTCAAACTCCGCCTTTAATTTCTCTTTCAACTTGTTGATTTCTGCCTTGTCCTTAGAAGCAATGAGCATATCGTCCACATACAAGAGTAAATACACCCAACAATCATTTCCTAACCTCTTGAAGTAAACGCAAGCATCCTTGATACTTCGAAGGAAGCCACTTTCAAGCATAAAATGATCAAATCTCTTGTACCATTGCCTAGGTGATTGCTTCAAACCATACAGTGATTTCTTCAACTTGCAAACTAGTTCTGACTTACCTTTTACAACAAACCCTTCTGGTTGGTGCATGTAGATGTCTTCATCCAAGTCTCCATGCAAGAAGGCGATTATCACATCTAGTTGCTCCAACTCCAAGTCGTGAATAGGAACTATGGCAAGTAATATCCGGATAGAAGTATGTCTCACAACCGGTGCGAAGATCTCATCATACTCCTTTCCTTTCCTCTGTGCAAACCCCTTAGCCACTAGCCTAGCTTTGTATCTTCTGAAACGACCCAAACTTCCCAGTACAGAAAAGGCTGGATTGCTTTGAGAACAACACACATCAGAACATAAACTGAAGAACATTTTATTGCTGATTACAACAATTACATCAGAGTACAAGAATATAACAGAGTATGAAAACTCATTACACAATAGAAATACAATAATATCAGAGTTTTAAATTATATTTAAATAGCAGCAAAAAATAATACAAATATACAACCGAAAGGAATACACAGATACAGAGCTTTCCGAATATCGCTTCAGCTGTAGACCAGGATCCTGTAAATATATCTGCAAAAAGCTACTCGACTGCCCGTGTGGAAAATATGGGCACCCGAGTTGCCAGTGAAACGAACTACAGGCCAGTCATGGGACGGGTATGAGAAATCTTAACTTAACTATCTAAAAATAAGGCTAATCACAGGATCACGCCGCTAACGCGGAACGGGTTTACTCCATTGGATTGCCAGTGCATAAAATAACGTAAATCGTTAAACAACGCAATGCTTTTTGGAAAAATGAAACCATTATAGGACCCAAGTCCCATCACACAATGCAACGCAAACCAGAGGATAGGGTTTTACCTTATAATGGTCAAAAGATGCTTAATACGATAAATTGGATTTAATGTTAGTGTGTATATATATTTAAAAAAAAAACAATTTCAATCATAATGTATCAACCATAGACGACATGGGTACCATATATCATGTCGCCATACTAGTTCTACAATCAAAACCGCAAGGTCGTATTGGAAGTTGGATTTCCATCATGAGTCGAGGCTAGGGGCAAGCTCCTCTCCGATTTGAGACACTCTAGCAAATGCCTCAGGATCCCCCGTAGTGAACCCTTGGATGCGGTAGGGCCGGTTCCCGCCTATCGGCAGTGGATTGGTTATGCCTGAACACACGTTTCCCGGTTCCTTTGAACCTATGGTATGACCACTAACGACCTATAAAAAAAATCCTAGGCACCTCAAAATCCATCATCCACCTAAGTAAAATGTCAGTCAGTATAAGCACTGAGACTACCACTAGCTAGAAAGAAATGTGTGCACTCCCTACGGTCCATATCCCCTTTTTGACTCATACCGGGGTGTGAGGCTTGCGAAGTCATGATATACACAAAGAAAAGCCGTAATAGGCTATACTTTGATCATCCCACAAGGCCCTGCTTTTCAACAAAAACCTTGATCATTTACATCTTGGCGTGCCACATTGACAATTCACGCCATGCGATCAATCACTATTAACATATACCAGGGTGTTAAGCAGAGAATAAATTCTCCACCACCAAACAGACATACATTAACAGAAATTGACTTAATTCACATGGAACGAAATCCAATGTCAGACACGCATCCATTTACATGCTTATGCTCTGGGTCTGAGCGAAAACCAAATCTGAACAATCAACAATAGTCCGGACGGCCACCACTGAAGCCCCTTAAAGGTAGCTACTCCCATCATGGGTCTCAGTAGCAACACATCCATTTGATGTGAAGATCGTCGGTCTTCAACCACCGTCTTCATCTTCGACTTTTCATCGTCGTAGTAATTATTCGGAATGGGTTAAACCCGGTCTTCTCGAATAATTCACGTATTTTATAATTAAAAAATCAAGTACTATAAAAACACATCCAACGCCTCATTCCAATTCAGAATATTCTTTTAAATAAAATATTCAAATTATTCTATCAAAGATAAATTCTTTAACTTTATACTTAAATCTTTCTTTTAAAGATTTATTAAATGCCCAATTTGGTTTTAAACATAAAAAATCATTCAATGATTGTAATAACCCGGAAAATCTGAGCTAGTTTAAAATTTTTATTTTGGCAATTTTAGCGAATTTTGAACATTTAAAATGAATTATTTTAAATAATATCGACGAGAAATTTATTTTGAATATGATTCGAGCGTATATATTATATACGTCGTCATTAGAATATAAATAATTATATATAATTATAAATAGAATTGAAAATGGCACGGTAGTTCGATAATTCGATTTCAAACTTCAATTGAATGTACTGGGTGCAAAACAATCCGGATTTTAGTGAAACCATAAACATTAGGATCTAATTGAGAATATCTTTGCAACGAATCCGAAGAATCGAAATTTCATAGCGGGAATCAAAAGATATGTCCAGTTGAAAATTCTGAATAGTCTCTATAGAATTCAGGCCCTTAAAAATAGGAATTTTGCAAACGACCTCGGATTTCGACGAAACCACTTTTGTTGGGTCCGTGATGTCTAATTATTGCTAGATTCCAAATTTCATAATTTTTCGAATCAATATGTGAGCGTGGCAAAGGAAAACGCATTTGACCAGTTTCAGTTGATTTTAATCGACTGGAAAATGGCCATTTTTCTAACGGTCTCAGAATTCGACGAAACTAGTTTTGTTAGGACCGTATCGTCAATACGAAGCTAGAAAATATTTTTTATGGGATTTATAGAGTTAGTAAGTGACCCCGGTAATTTGAAATGTACGTTTAAAATTCAATATAATGATTTAAATGTAAATTCAATGGAAACTGATCGAAACGATTGAATCAGCTTACGATACGTATCCCATTGTGTTCGGAATGGGGGAAAAACGCTATGGACGATAGGCGGTGGGCCTCGTTTAGAGGTCATATGTAAAAGTCAACTTTTTTCGAATAAAATAAAATATATATATATATATATCTCCTCCCCTTAATTCACTCTGCCCCCCCCCCTCACGTTCAAAATAATTTCAAGCAGAAAGAAATAGAAATAAAAAAAAAAGAATCGAGGCGGAGAGGAGCATCGCCCCCCCCCCCCAGGGCAACGCCGCCTACCGCCGTGCCCCAGGTGGCGGCGCGCCACCTCCGAAACCCCTCCCCCCTTTTTTTGCCCTCGCCTGCGACATCGAGCACCCCCTCCCCTTAAACCCCCCCTTCAACAGCCACCGCGACAGCTTTCCCCCCCCCCCCCCCCCCCCGATGACCGACGCAGCGAAAACCCTTCCCCCCCCCCCCCCCCTTCGGCAAATTGACTGTAAGTATTTTCTGATTTCGATTTTATATATGATTTTTCTTTAGGAATGTATATGATTTTTATTTAGGAAGTTAAACGATATTTTTTATTCATGAAGTTCTATGTTTTTTTATTATGAAGTTCTTGGATTTTTAACATGAACAAGAATGGATTTATTTTTATGAAAAGATATGATTTTATATTTTTAAAGTAATAAAAATATGATCTTTATATTTTTAAAGTACTAAAAATATAATCTCTACTATATAGAAGATGTAGGAATATGATTTTTGCTTAAATAGGAAAGACTATATTTTTAGAGAGAAAAATAGGATTTTTGCTTTCGTAAAGTTCGGATTTTTAATATTTTTGAAAAGGCGAAATCTTTATATTTGAAAAGGCGAAATATTTATATTTGAAAAGGCGAAATCTTTATATGAAGAATAGCGTGATAAAAATATAATCTTTACTATATGAACATCGTTGTGAAAATATAATTTTTATCTATATAGTAGCGGTATAAAAATTCGATTTTTATATATTGAATAGCAAAGTAAAAATTCGATTTTTATATATTGAATAGCAAAGTAAAAATTCGATTTTTATATATTGAATAGCAAAGTAAAAATTGGATTTTTATATATTGAATAGCATAGTAAAAATTCGATTTTTATATATTGAATAGCATAGTAAAAATTCGATTTTTATATATTGAATAGCATAGTAAAAATTCGATTTTTATATATTGAATAGCATAGTAAAAATTCGATTTTTAAATGTATGAAGTGATTATAAAAATATGATTTTTAAAATTGAAAGTAAACAAATAAAAATGTGATTTTTATTTTAAAAAAAAGACAGCAATATAAAAATGTGTGATTTTTATATATGTAGTGGCTACGGGCAACGAAGATGACGAAAAGGCGAGAACGACGAAGATTTCTATAAAAGAAGTGTCGTGGAGTTGGGTAGCTATCGGTGAGAATTTCTCACCTTTCAATTTCTTTTCTAGTTATATATATATATACTAGGATGCAGACGGTGTTTAGTAGCACCCAACACAATCGTCCACAGACCATGGACTTGTTTGGTTGGTTACATAGATTAGTCAGATGATTTGATTTGAATTTGGTTGTTTGGTGATTTTGATTGATGTTTGAATGGCGTGTGCCTTCACTAGACCGGGGATAAGGCTAGGCCTCGTCCCGTTTCTAGTATCGTGCCGTTATGCCGCCGAAATTTTCTAAAATAAGTTAGAAAAATAAAGATAGCATTTTATTTAAAGAATGAACTGAATAGAAATTCATATGTTGAAATAAAATGTTTTATCATTAGAAATATAATTTTTAACGTGAATGCGAATAAATAAATATTCATTTACAAACCGGATGGTTTGTTTATGTACACTTATTTGAAGGACATTGATGGGGACGATAAATTTTACACATCGCCCAACTGCACAAATAAAATCTGTGTTTGATTGTTTGAAACCCCACACGGGTGTTGGGATGAAATTTGAAGTTCACTCATCCTGATTGATTAAATATGTCGATCGATTGATTGACAGGCTGTTATAAGCGTTAGATATCTATATTTGATGCTTATACAGTGTAGTGCACTTTGGTTGATGGTTGATTATTTTTCAATGCTATGATATACGTGTGATGAATGAAAATCCATACAATTAACTTTATATGGTGATTGATTGGGCCTCATTCCAATTTAGAAAATAAAGAATATTATAACATAAAAGTTCATGTGTTGACTGTACTCACCCGTTGAGATTAGTCATGTGTTGAACGAAATATTTTAATAATAAAATTTACATCTTTATCAACGGAAAATAAAATTCATGTGTTGACTGTACTCACCCGTTGAGATTAGTCATGTGTTGAACGAAATATTTTAATAATAAAATTTACATCTTTATCAATGGAAAATAAAGGTTCATGTGTTGACTGTACTCATCCGTTGAGATTAGTCATGTGTTGAACGAAATATTTGAAAATGAAACATTTGAAAATGAAATACTTGAAAAGGAAATATTTGAAAAAGAAGTATTTGAAATAGAACATTGGAAATTGGAAACATATGAAGCCGTGTTGGTTAGATTGACGCCATTTTGACGTGAACGATATTCATATCGATTTTATTCATTTTAAAAGGAATATTGAAAGGTGATTTCGAAATCGAATATTTTGAAATGAAATTTGAATTTGAATAGAATAGAAAATCAATCAAATTTGAATAGAAAAGAAAGTGATATCGAAATGAATTGAATATAAACTGATTTCGAAATGAATTGAATATAAAGCGAATTGAAATGAATTCAAATTGAATTGAAATTTGAATTGAATAGAAATGAATTTTAAAACGAATTTATAAAGAAGAATTCAATTTTGCTTTGGATTGAAATGGAAGTTGAAATTGGTTTTGAAATGAATTTAAAACTATTTGTATAATTCGTTTTAAATAGAAATCGATGATCTATATATTATATATATAATATAATGGCCTGAATAGAACGCGCCGCGCCGCGGCAGTTCGTGAATTTCGACCATTTATTTCAAACGGACATTACGGAAGATTCGACCGTCGGATTATCCTAAAACTGGAACCATTGGGTTCGTATCGAAAAGAGCTTTCTAACGAATATTAGTAATTCAAAATCTAACGGTTGGATTTGGAGTTACGTCCAAATCAATTTTGAAAAAGGTCGCTGTAAGTGCAGTTCGATGGCCATTGATGGAAATCGACTGTACGTGCCTTGATAAAATTATTAAAAATATCAATAATTTGTGTAAAATCATAAGAAATGATTTGGGAAAATTTGGGATGAAAAACTCCATATTTGAAAAGATAAAAATAGATTTTTATCGAAATGAACTAGTTTTGAACTAAATTTAAAACCCAATTATTTTTAAATAAATGAATTAGATTTAAAAAGGGGTCTTAAATTATCGGAATTTCTAATATATTGGATTGGATTCAAAATGGGTTTATTGTGAACTGTGTTTTAAATAACACTTGTTCTTTAACCCGATAATAAATAGAATGTGATTTGGGTTTATCGTGAACTGTGTTTTAAATAACACCTAGTTCTTTAACCCAGTAAAAGGAGTTTTAACGAATCTGCAAATAGATTGAAATGTAAATCTATAATCTAAATTATCAAATTTAGAAATGAGCGAGAATGGAGTATCGCCAGTTTTGCTCCAAAGCGATAGTTAAATCTTTAATTAGATTTGAACGTGAAATGGTAATTAATTTTACCGACAACACCATAGTATTAGATATGGAGTATTACCAGTTTTGCTTCATGGGATGAATAGGTTGGGATTGGGAAATAAAATAAATAATTACTTCGGTATAGTTCGCTAATCTCGACTAGCTAGGAAAAACCATAATTGGTTTGATATGACATCCAAAGGAAGATTAAAGGATAAATTTTAAAGAATTTATCTTGGATAAAATTAATGGGAACCTTTCCCTAAAAATGTGATTTTGTGAATAAAAGAATATTCTGAATTGGAATGAGGCGTATGTTGTCTTTGTGTAACATTTGTTTTTAATATACGCGGGTTGTTCGGAAAGGCCGGGTTTATACCCATTCTGAATAACCGATTCGACGATAAGTCGAAGATGAAGACGGTGGTCGAAGACCGGAAGTCTTCACATCGTTTGGATAATTACTGACGATCCTGATTGGGCTGTACACCCAAGAGGATGGAAATAGTTGGTGGTCGTCCAGACGTACTTGGAGATGGATGGATATGCGAGGAAAGTGCCTCCGGTTTCGTTCAGACCCAGAACGAAATTGTAAATGGATTGTGTGTCTGACACTGGATTTTATTCTGTGTTGATATATTTCTATTAAATATACATCTGTTTGGCGGCGGAGAATTTATTCTTTTGCTTAACGCCCTTCTCTGAGACGTACGAGCTCAGAGATTATAGATCGATGGACATCAGTCGCATGGCATGAATTGCCCGTGTGGCATGCTAAGATGCAATGATCAAGGCTTCTGTTGAAAAACAAAGTCTTGTGGTTGATGATCAAAGCATGCCTACGTGGCAGCTTTGTGTATAACGTGAATTCGCGAGCCTCACACCTCGGTATGAGTCAAAAACGGGATACGGACTGTAGGGAGAGCACGACGTTTCTTTCTAGCTTTGGTGGTGTCAGTGACTTACCAGCCCAGAAATTTATATACTTTTCACCTATGTGGTTGTTGGAATGCGAGGCGCCTCGATTTTAGGTCTGTAAGGACCGGGAAACGTGTGTTCAGGAATTGCTAATCCTCTAACGTAAGTGAGGACCGGCCCTGAAGCATCCAAGGGTTGCCCAGAGTGCGTAGCACTGAGAAATTTGCTAGAGTGTCTCGAACGCGGAGAGGAGCTTGCCCCTTGCCTCGACTCATGACGGAATCCAATTTCCAATACGTGTAATTCGTCTTTAATTGTAGAACTAGTATGGCGACATAGTGGTATAGGGCACTTATGTCGTCTATGATTTATATTTATGATTGAAATTGTTTTGACACTATATTATAGTATCAAATGATTTGTTTTAAACGTATCAAGCATGTTTGGTTATTATAAGGGAAAACCCTATCCTCCGGCTTGCGTTGCATTGTGTGATGGGACTTGGGTCTTATAATAGCTTCATTTTTGGAAAAAGCATTGCGCTGTTTATTCTATGCACTGGTATCCTTGGGAGGAAACCCGTTCCGTGTTATTCGGCGCGGTCCCTTGAATTACTCTCTTTTAAAGTAAAGTTTTAAATAACTATTTTAGTTCTCACACTAGTCACATGACTGACCTGGAGTTTATTGTTTTAACCTAAACTTTGGTTGCCCCTATTTTCCGCACGGGCAGCTAGTAATTTTGGTTTTGCAGATTTATATTCAAAGGATCCTGGTTTACAGCTGGAATGATATCCGGAAAGCTCGGTATCCGTATATCACCTTCAGTTGTGCTTTGTATTATTTTCCGCTGCTATGTAATTTATTGTAATCTCTGATATTTATTGAATGTAATTTATTCATTTATACTCTGTATATTCTTGTATCTGATGGAATTGTTGTAATAGCAATGAAATGTTCTTCCCTATGCGTTCTGATTTGTCTTGTCCTCACAGTAATTCGTTCTTTCTCATCTCTTCGGAGATCGGGGAAGTTCGGGTCGCTACAGTTGGTATCAGAGCTTGGGTTTACAGAGCTCGAGAACAAGACACATTAGAACCATACGAAATAATTCATCAGATATTGGATTAGTAATTTCCAATTAGAATGACTCGTTAGAGATAGGATCAGTAGTATCCTAGAACGGGTGTGAAGAGTATATTTTTCAAATGAAAACAATTTTTGTTTTGAAAATTTAAACCATTTTATACGTATTTGAATATTTATTTATTTTGAACATGGACAATCTAGTATATAAAGGTTTTGCATATACGCGTCATGAACGTATATTCGAAGTTTTAATATATTAGATAGATATGGAATCATGCTCTAGTCACCCGGAGATGATGTTGATAATCACCATGGCATCATCAATATTTATGTTCATGTTTCGAAGGTGTGATATCTATATATTTCCATTAGACTGGTGTGAGAACCAAAACTTATATAGTTAGAACACATTGTTGTGAATTGGCATCAAAAACATGATTTTTTGTATATATATCAAAATTATCAGTTTGAAACGTTAATCCACTAATTGATTGATGTTTGTGTTGTTTGTTTATTTGTTTGATAATTTTGAACCATTATGCCTAATTGAATCAAATATTGAATTGTATCGAAAATTAGTCGCATTTGCTTGCATATACATATACTTACATTGAACAGGTCATAGCAAGGAGGCTAGAGCAGAGAATAAAATTTGTTTGCCCGACAAATAGGTACATGTTTACTATAATTTACTGCTTTGTTTGGGTGATGATGATTTTATGATCCTATTGGCTAGCCGCTTGGCTTTTTCTTTTTCTTTTTGAGATCAGAAGGCCTATATGGCAATTTCGGGATTTTCCCGTGGCTCCCAGTGCAGGGCAGGTTATGGCGAAATTTTTTGAAAATTTAGGGTGTTAGCCAAATTTTTGAAAATTTGAAAATTCTCAGAAACTGAAAAGTTGAGAATGAAAGCCAAATCGAACGTAGAGTTGATTAATCAAACCACTTTCGACTTTGTTCCTTTTCGGGGACGAAAAGTTTTAAGTGGGGGAGATTGTAATAACCCGGAAAATCTGAGCCAGTTTAAAATTTTTATTTTGGCAATTTTAGCGAATTTTGAACATTTAAAATGAATTATTTTAAATAATATCGACGAGAAATTTATTTTGAATATGATTCGAGCGTATATATTATATACGTCGTCGTTAGAATATAAATAATTATACATAATTATAAATAGAATTGAAAATGGCGCGGTAGTTCGATAATTCGATTTCAAACTTCAATTGAATGTACCGGGTGAAAAACAATCCGGATTTTAGTGAAACCAAAAACATTAGGATCTAATTGAGAATATCTTTCCAACGAATCCGAAGAATCGAAATTTCATAGCGGGAATCAAAAGATATGTCCAGTTGAAAATTTTGAATAGTCGCTATGGAATTCAGGCCCTTAAAAATAGGAATTTTGCAAATGACCTCGGATTTCGACGAAACCATTTTTTTGGGTCCGTGATGTCTAATTATTGCTAGATTCCAAATTTCTTAATTTTTGGAATCAATATGTGAGCGTGGCAAAGGAAAACGCATTTGACCAGTTTTAGTTGATTTTAATCGACTGGAAAATGGTCATTTTTCTAACGGTCTCAGAATTCGACGAAACTAGTTTTGTTAGGACCGTATCGTCAATACGAAGCTAGAAAATATTTTTTATGGGATTTAAAGAGTTAGTATGTGACCCCGGTAATTTGAAATGTACGTTTAAAATTCAATATAATGATTTAAATGTAAATTCAACGGAAACTGATCGAAACGATTGAATCAGCTTACGATACATATCCCATTGTGTTCGGAATGGGGGTAAAACGCTATGGACGATAGGCGGTGGGCCTCGTTTAGAGGTCATATGTAAAAGTCAACTTTTTTCGAATAAAATAAAATATATATATATATATATATATATATATATATATCTCCTCCCCTTAATTCACTCTGCCCCCCCCCCCTCACGTTCAAAATCATTTCAAGCAGAAAGAAATAGAAAAAAAAAGAATCGAGGCGGAGAGGAGCATCGCGCCCCCCCCCCTAGGGCAGCGCCGCCTACCGCCGTGCCCCAGGTGGCGGCGCACCACCTCCGAACCCCCCCCCCCTTTTTTTTTTTGCCCTCGCCTGCGACATCGAGCACCCCCCCTCCCCTTAAACCACCACCGCCTCGAGAAGACCCCCCCTTCAACAGCCACCGCGACAGCTTCCCCCCTCGATGACCGACGCAGCGAAAACCCTTCCCCCCCTTTCGGCAAATTGACTGTAAGTATTTTCTGATTTCGATTTTATATATGATTTTTCTTTAGGAATGTATATGATTTTTATTTAGGAAGTTAAACGATATTTTTTATTCATGAAGTTCTATGTTTTTTTATTATGAAGTTCTTGGATTTTTAACATGAACAAGAATGGATTTATTTTTATGAAAAGATATGATTTTTATATTTTTAAAGTAATAAAAATATGATCTTTATATTTTTAAAGTATTAAAAATATAATCTCTACTATATAGAAGTTGTAGGAATATGATTTTTGCTTAAATAGGAAAGACTATATTTTTAGAGAGAAAAATAGGATTTTTGCTTTCGTAAAGTTCCGATTTTTAATATTTTTGAAAAGGCGAAATCTTTATATTTGAAAAGGCGAAATCTTTATATTTGAAAAGAATAGCGTGATAAAAATATAATCTTTACTATATGAACATCGTTGTGAAAATATAATTTTTATCTATATAGTAGCGGTATAAAAATTCGATTTTTATATATTGAATAGCAAAGTAAAAATTCGATTTTTATATATTGAATAGCAAAGTAAAAATTCGATTTTTATATATTGAATAGCAAAGTAAAAATTCGATTTTTATATATTGAATAGCATAGTAAAAATTCGATTTTTACATATTGAATAGCATAGTAAAAATTCGATTTTTAGATATTGAATAGCATAGTAAAAATTCGATTTTTATATATTGAATAGCATAGTAAAAATTCGATTTTTAAATGTATGAAGTGATTATAAAAATATGATTTTTAAAATTGAAAGTAAACAAATAAAAATGTGATTTTTATTTTAAAAAAAAGACAGCAATATAAAAATCTGTGATTTTTATATATGTAGTGGCTACGGGCAACGAAGATGACGAAAAGGCGAGAACGACGAAGATTTCTATAAAAGAAGTGTCGTGGAGTTGGATAGCTATCGGTGAGAATTTCTCACCTTTCAATTTCTTTTCTAGTTATATATTTACTAGGATGCAGACGGTGTTTAGTAGCACCCGACACAATCGTCCACAGACCATGGACTTGTTTGGTTGGTTACATAGATTAGTTAGATGATTTGATTTGAATTTGGTTGTTTGGTGATTTTGATTGATGTGTGAATGGCGTGGGCCTTCACTAGACCGGGGATAAGGCTAGGCCTCGTCCCGTTGCTAGTATCGTGCCGTTATGCCGCCGAAATTTTCTAAAATAAGTTAGAAAAATAAAGATAGCATTTTATTTAAAGGATGAACTGAATAGAAATTCATATGTTGAAATAAAATGTTTTATCGTTAGAAATATAATTTTTAACGTGAATGTGAATAAATAAATATTCATTTACAAACCGGACGGTTTGTTTATGTACACCTATTTGAAGGACATTGATGGGGACGATAAATTTTACACATCGCCCAACTGCACAAATAAAATCTGTGTTTGATTGTTTGAAACCCCACACGGGTGTTGGGATGAAATTTGAAGTTCACTCATCCTGATTGATTAAATATGTTGATCGATTGATTGACATGCTGTTATAAGCGTTAGATATCTATATTTGATGCTTATAAAGTGTAGTGCACTTTGGTTGATGGTTGATTATTTTTCAATGCTATGATATATGTGTGATGTATGAAAATCCATACAATTAACTTTATATGGTGATTGATTGGGCCTCATTCCAATTTAGAAAATAAAGAATATTACAACATAAAAGTTCATGTGTTGACTGTACTCACCCATTGAGATTAGTCATGTGTTGAACGAAATATTTTAATAATAAAATTTACATCTTTATCAATGGAAAATAAAGGTTCATGTGTTGACTGTACTCACCCGTTGAGATTAGTCATGTGTTGAACGAAATATTTTAATAATAAAATTTACATCTTTATCAATGGAAAATAAAGGTTCATGTGTTGACTGTACTCATCCGTTGAGATTAGTCATGCGTTGAACGAAATATTTGAAAATGAAATATTTGAAAATGAAACATTTGAAAATGAAATACTTGAAAAGGAAATATTTGAAAAAGAAATATTTGAAATAGAATATTGGAAATTGGAAATATATGAAGCCGTGTTGGTTAGATTGACGCCATTTTGACGTGAACGATATTCATATCGATTTTATTCATTTTAAGAGGAATATTGAAAGGTGATTTCGAAATCGAGTATTTTGAAATGAAATTTGAATTTGAATAGAATAGAAAATCAATCGAATTTGAATAGAAAAGAAAGTGATATCGAAATGAATTGAATATAAAGTGATTTCGAAATGAATTGAATATAAAGCGAATTGAAATGAATTCAAATTGAATTGAAATTTGAATTGAATAGAAATGAATTTTAAAACGAATTTATAAAGAAGAATTCAATTTTGCTTTGGATTGAAATGGAAGTTGAAATTGGTTTTGAAACGAATTTAAAACTATTTATATAATTCGTTTTAAATAGAAATCGATGATCTATATATTATATATATTATATATATAATATAATGACCTGAATAGAACGCGACGCGCCGCGGCAGTTCGTGAATTTCGACCATTTATTTCAAACGGAAATTACGGGAGATCCGACCGTCGGATTCTCCTAAAACTGGAACCGTTGGGTTCGCATCGAAAAGAGCTTTCTAACGAATATTAGAAATTCAAAATCTAACGGTTGGATTTGGAGTTACATCCAAATCAAATTTGAAAAAGGTCGTTGTAAGTGCAGTTCGATGGCCGTTGATGGAAATCGATTGTACGGGCCTTGATAAAATTATTAAAAATATCAATAATTTGTGTGAAATCATAAGAAATGATTTGGGAAAATTTGGGATGAAAAACTCCATATTTGAAAAGATAAAAATATATTTTTATCGAAATGAACTAGTTTTGAACTAAATTTAAAACCCAATTATTTTTAAATAAATGAATTAGATTTAAAAAGGGGTTTTAAATTATCGGAATTTCTAATATATTTGATTGGATTTGAAATGGGTTTATTGTGAACTGTGTTTTAAATAACACTAGTTCTTTAACCCGATAATAAATAGAATGTGATTTGGGTTTATCGTGAACTGTGTTTTAAATAACACCTAGTTCTTTAACCCAGTAAAAGGAGTTTTAACGAATCTGCAATTAGATTGAAATGTAAATCTATAATCTAAATTATCAAATTTAGAAATGAGCGAGAATGGAGTATCGCCAGTTTTTCTCCAAAGCGATATCTAAATCTTTAATTAGATTTGAACGTGAAATGGTAATTAATTTTATCGACAACGCCATAGTATTAGATATGGAGTATTACCAGTTTTGCTTCATGGGATGAATAGGTTGGGATTGGGAAATAAAATAAATAATTACTTCGGTATAGTTCGCTAATCTCGACTAGCTAGGAAAAACCATAATTGGTTTGATATGACATCCAAAGGAAGATTAAAGGATAAATTTTAAAGAATTTATCTTGGATAAAATTAATGGGAACCTTTCCCTAAAAATGTGATTTTGTGAATAAAAGAATATTCTGAATTGGAATGAGGCGTATGTTGTCTTTGTGTAACATTTGTTTTTAATATACGCGGGTTGTTCGGAAAGGCCGGGTTTATACCCATTCTGAATAACCGATTCGACGATAAGTCGAAGATGAAGACGGTGGTCGAAGACCGGAAGTCTTCACATCGTTTGGATAATTACTGACGATCCTGATTGGGCTGTACACCCAAGAGGATGGAAATAGTTGGTGGTCGTCCAGACGTACTTGGAGATGGATGGATATGCGAGGAAAGTGCCTCCGGTTTCGTTCAGACCCAGAACGAACTTGTAAATGGATTTTGTGTCTGACACTGGATTTTATTCTGTGTTGATTGATTTCTATTAAATATACATCTGTTTGGCGGCGGAGAATTTATTCTTTTGCTTAACGCCCTTCTCTGAGACGTACGAGCTCAGAGGTTGTATATCGATGGACATCAGTCGCATGGCAAGAATTGCCCGTGTGGCACGCTAAGATGCAATGATCAAGGCTTCTGTTGAAAAGCAAAGTCTTGTGGTTGATGATCAAAGCACGCCTACGTGGCAGCTTTGTGTATAACGTGAATTCGCGAGCCTCACACCTCGGTATGAGTCAAAAACGGGATACGGACTGCAGGGAGAGCACGACGTTTCTTTCTAGCTTTGGTGGTGTCAGTGACTTACCTGCCCTGACATTTATATACTTTTCACCTATGTGGTTGTTGGAATGCGAGGCGCCTCGATTATAGGTCTGTAAGGACCGGGAAACGTGTGTTTAGGAATTACCAATCCTCTAACGTAAGTGAGGACCGGCCCTGAAGCATCCAAGGGTTGCCCAGAGTGCGTAGCCCTGAGACATTTGCTAGAGTGTCTCGAACGCGGAGAGGAGCTTGCCCCTTGCCTCGACTCATGACGGAATCCAATTTCCAATACGTGTAATTCGTCTTTAATTGTAGAACTAGTATGGCGACATAGTGGTATGGGGCACTTATGCGGTCTATGATTTATATTTATGATTGAAATTGTTTTGACACTATATTATAGTATCAAATGATTTGTTTTAAATGTATCAAGCATGTTTGGCTATTATAAGGGAAAACCCTATCCTCCGGCTTGCGTTGCATTGTGTGATGGGACCTGGGTCTTATAATACCTTCATTTTTCGAAAAAGCATTGCGCTATTTATTCTATGCACTGGTATCCTTGGGAGGAAACCCGTTCCGTGTTATTCGGCGCGGTCCCTTGAATTACTCTCTTTTAAAGTAAAGTTTTAAATAACTGTTTTAGTTCTCACACCAGTCACATGACTGACCTGGAGTTTATTGTTTTAACCTAAACTCTGGGTGCCCCTATTTTCCGCACGGGCAACTAGTAGTTTTGGTTTTGTAGATTTATATTCACAGGATCCTGGTTTACAGCTGGAATGATATCCGGAAAGCTCTGTATCCATATACCACCTTCAGTTGTGCTTTGTATTATTTTCCGCTGCTATGTAATTTATTGTAATCTCTGATATTTATCGAATGTAATTTATTCATTTATACTCTGTATATTCTTGTATCTGATGGAATTGTTGTAATAGCAATGAAATGTTCTTCCGTATGCGTTCTGTTGTCTTGTCCTCACAGTAATTCGTTCTTTCTCATCTCTTCGGAGATCGGGGAAGTTCGGGTCGCTACAATGATTATTTAAATTTAACAAATTAATCTTATCTTTAACTGGGTTAAAGAACTAATGTCATTTAGAACATAGTTCATGGTAAACCCAAAATCATCTTTAATGAAACATGGAATCTTTACAGAAATCAAATCAATATGTAATCGTAATTAATTTATGTATCCGACCAATAATATAAATGGAATAACGGCAAAGCCTCTTAAATTCCATATGTAGTATCGGTTTTCTTTTACAGAAGCTTACCTCGGTTATTATTAATTCGAATTCCATTCAATTCCAATTTAATATATTAAATTGGAAAACATTACTTTTGGAAAATTCCCATTTAAATCTTAATAAAAGATTTATAAATTCCAAATCATATTTTCACTGTCAGTCGGGTTAAAGAACATATGTCACTTAAAAACACAGTTCACAATAAACCCAACTCACATTTCTCTAGAATATGCTTTATCGGAATGTGACTCAATCAACAACCATATATTGTGTGTGATCAACAATCATGATAAATAATTATCAGACATCCAAATGACGACCAAGGTGGAATTTATAACTATGTGAGCACTAAAGTACATAACTAACGCTCATCACAGACTATCAATCCATCGATTGACAGATAACTAAATATTGGGACTAGTGTGTGTCAAATTTCATCCCAATACCCGTGTGGGGTTTCATCCATCAAGCAAATAATAAATTATTTGTGCCCTTGGGCGATGTGTGAAAATTATCGTCCCAATCACATAAACAAGTCGGGTAACTTGTAAATAGGAGTGTAATATTCAAACTTCAATATACTAAACATTATAATTAACATATCACACATTTCAACATCACAGACATATATCTCTATTCTTCTTATTACATATAAATAACATTACAAATGTAACTATTAAAACTATTCTTTTAATTGTCTCTAAAATGACAGTAAAAATGCTTCTTTTAGTTTCATACTTTTTATTGAACATAAAATATCAATAAAAATGTCGCTTTATATCTACTCTTTTTATTTGTTTTTAAAGTGACAATAAAAATACAAGTTTTTCATCTACTCATTTATTTACATTTAAAATGTAAATCAAAATGTAACTTTTAATCTAATCTTTTATCGCATCTAAAATGACGATAAAAATATCACTTTTTAATTCATGGTTCTATTTATATCTGAAATGTAAATATAAATGTAATTTTTAATTCTAGGTTTTTATTTACATCTAAAAATGTAAATAAAATTCACGTTTTCAATTCATGTTTTATTTACATCTTAAATGTAAAATAAAAATGCTCTTTGTAAATTCATGTTTTATTTACACTTTTTAATGAACAAAATGTCTATTCTTGTTTAATCCCTATTGATGATCACAAATGTGTATTTTGATTTCATTCACTTTAAATGACAAAAATGTATATTTCTAATTCAACTATCCTAATTTGTCAAAATTGTTCATTTTGGTTTCAACAGTTCTAAATAGACAAAAAGGCCAATTTTGTTTTCAACCATTACATTTGACAAAAATGTCTTAACTCTTTTATTTAACAAAAATGTAGTTTTTGTTTTTAACTCTTGTTATTGTAAACAAATGACAAATAAAATCTATTCTTTCAATTGAAATCAATATTACATGAGAATGTAATGTTCTAATTCTATTCTCTTTAATGATATTTTAAATCCTAAGAAACATTGCCTAACAAAAATGTTCCTTTAGTCATATTAAACATTTCTAAACAAAAATTTATTTTTTCCACATTAACATTTCTAACCAAAAATGTACTTTTTATCCTATTTAACATTTCTAAACAAAATGCTAATCTTGATCTAATTCTTTTTCAGTGACCAAAAATGGATATTTTGGTGTAACTCTTTTTAATGACCAAAAAGGTATATTTTGGTTTAATCATTTTAAGTGACCAAAAATGTATATTTTGGTTTAACCATTTTTAGATGGCAAAACCAAATGTTTGTACTTCATTCCTATAAAATGACCAAAAATGAATGTTTTTAATTCATTCTATTTAATTTGCAAAAATGAACATTTCCAATTCATGTCCAAAACTGATAATTTTGTCTAATTCTTTATAAATAAACAAAAATGTGAGTTCTTGTCTAATCTTTTAAAGTATGATATTTTTCTTCACTAATCATGTTTTACACAAAATGATATTTTAATTTGCAAAATCCATTTCTAACAAAAACGTGGTTTTTATTTATGTAACAACTTTCAAATCAAAATGTCATTTTTATATGCATAATATATTTCAAATAAAAATGTTGATTTTATTTACATAACAAGTTTCAAATCAAAAATGTCCTTTTGTTTGCATAACATATTTCAAATAAAAAGATTGTTTTTATTTAATAAACATTTTCTAACAAAAATGTACTTTTAGTTCTAATTCTTTTAAAGTAACAAAAATTGTAATTTTGTCTAATTCCTTTTAATGTACAAAATAAGGTACTTTTGTTAAATCCTTTTCAATGTAACAAAATATGATAATTTTGTCTAATCTTTTCAATGTAAACACAAATGTCATTTTTGTCTTCATTCTTTTAAAGTAAACAAAAATGCTAATTTTCTTTAATCCTTTTTTTTAATGACCGAAATGTGATCTTTCTTCTAAATGAACAAAAATGCATATTTTTGTTTTAATCCTTATTAATGACAAAAATGTGATTTTTACTTCGTTCTTTTAATATGACAAAAATTTCCATTCTAATCATATTAACATTTTATAGACAAAATGTTCTTTTTAATCATATTAACATTTTATCAAAAAAATTGCTAATTTAACAAATTATCAAAATTCTGTGTTATACGTATGTTGAAAATTTCTAATTCAACATATTTACAACATTTGGGCTGATACACATTTGATTCTTTTTATATAAACAAAAATGGTGTATTTTTGTTTAAATCAATTTCTAATTTACAAAAATGTTTCAATTTCGATAGTACAACAAACAAAATGATAATTTTGTTTAGTCTAATTCAAATTAACAGAAAAGTTAATTTTAACAATAAAATGAACAAAATAATAATATGTTCAATCTAATTCTAATCAACAGAAATGTAACTTTTAACAATTCTATCGCCACAATCAACATCAAACAAATAGATGTGTATTTACAATTAACACAGAATAATAACAGTATGAAGTAACTGCAAATTTATAACAATAATTTTAGAATTTATTTCAATTATAAAAGAAAGAAATAAAATAGATTTCTCACCGACAGTCTAATTCAGAACAGTTCAGGTTTGAAATTTCCATAATTCAGATTTGCTTCGTTTTCAGTTCTAGTCTTTTCCATGGCGTAGTGTTCTCTATTGTGATTCCAACGCAACTGATGGTTCGCAAAACGGACCTCGTACGAAGAAGATTCGAATTTTAAACTTGGAATACATAATTAGATAGTAAAATTTTAATTAAAACTAAATTACCCTCTTATAACGTTAAACAATCGCTGCCTTATGCGCTGTCCTTTTTCTTCATCTTCTCGGTTGTTCACTGTAATTGGAGAAACCCATCCTCGAATTCTTCATGCCGACGCCGCACCACCCACGGTCCTCTGTGCTCCGATCAGACGACACCACGATGACCGCCTTCGAACGCCGCCTCAATGCCCAGAACCGACGCCACCTCGGTGGACTCCACCTCCCCAAAATCCACAGCGAACGTCGCCAGTTCCCCCTCGAAATTCGAACTCCACGCACCCCCAGAGGAGATCATGGCCGTACCAAATTGAAAAGCCAAGGAAGATCTTCAATCTTTTCGTTGTAATGGTTGGAAAATACTTAGCGGATTGAGAATCATTAAGGGTGAAAGATTGGACGAGTTCAGCCATTGATGGAATAGAGGCGGCTGTATAACGATGGGAATAGGGTTCGGTATAGTATACGGTATTTATGCCGTATTTTACCTTTGTTTTAATTTTTTTATTTCAATTTAATTTCTGTATCGCTCTCAAACCGAAATCAAACCCAACGAGTGATGCCGCCAACTAAATACCCCCGTTCCGGACACAATGGAATATGCCTCGTAACCCAATTCGGCTGTTATGATATGTTTTTATTTAAATTAAAATATTAAACATTTATATATTTAATTTATACGTACAATTTAATTTACCGGGGCCACATACTGACTCGGAAAATTATAGAAAATTTATTTCTAGCTATGTTTTGACAATACGGTTCTAACGAGACTAATTTCGTCGAATTCTGAGACTGTTTGAAAAATGGCCATTTTCAAGTCGATTAAATTTGACTAAAACAGTCAAAACACATTTTCTTTCGCCACGCTCACATATTAATTTGAAAAATTCTAGAAAATTAAACTTAACAATAATTTGATATTCCGGTTCTAACAAAAGTGGTTTCGTCGAAAACAGAAGTGGTTTGTAAAATGACTATTTTTAAGGCCAATATATTATATTAAAATATATATAAATTCTACAGCGACTTTTCTAAATTTTAAACTGGACATAACTTCTGATTTATAAAGTGAAATTTCCGTTTTTCAGATTCTTTAGAAAGATATGATTAAACAGATTTAAATATTTCTGTTTCGTTGAAATCCGATTTATTTTGAATCCTGTACAGTCTGTCAAAGTTCAATTTCAAATTTTCAAACTGCCGCGCTGTTTTAGACTCCTTTTATATTGAATTTAAATTTATTCGTTTTAAAATAAAATTTTAGTCGTTCTTATTTAAAGTAAATTATTTTAAATATTAAAATCCACTAAAATTTCTAAAATAAAAATTTTAAATTTTCCCCAAAATTCCGGGTCGTTATAATCGCCCCCACTTAAAATCCTTTCGTCCTCGAAAAGGAACGTAGCTAAAAGTTGTTTAATTAACCAACTCAACTTTAAATTTCTATTATTTTAATTAATTATCATCCAAATATTTTAATTAGTGAATCAAATATCACAACCAGCAATCAATTAGGTGATTAACTTTGCAAATATATATAACTTTTATATATAGCCAAAAATTATATTTTTAGTGCAAATCAAAGCAATTGTGTACTAACTAAGTTTTGATTCTCATACCAGTCAATGGAAATATATAGAAATCCCACTTCCGAGACTCGAACATAAATATTGATGATGGAGCTCCATCATTAGAATTACCCCCGGGCGAGTAGAGTGTGATTCTATATCTATCTAGTATATTAAAACTTCGAATATCCATTAATTAATCGTATATTCAAAATCTTTATATACTCGATTGTCCACATTAAAATATAATAATATACTCAAATACGTATTTTAAGATAAAATTTTCAAAACTAAATTTGTTTTTACCTTTTAAGAAAATAATACTCTTTACACTCGTTCTAGGATACTACTGGTCCCATCTCTAACGAGTTATTCTCATTGGATATTGCTAGTCCAATCTCTGATGAATTCTTTCGTTCAGTTCTAATGTATCTTGTTCTCGAGCTCTGTAAATCAAAGCTCTGATACCAAATGAAACGACCCAAACTTCCCAATAAAGGAAAGGCTGGATTGCTTTGAGAACAACACACATCAGAACATAAACTGAAGAACATTTTATTGCTGATTACAACAATTACATCAGAGTACAAGGATATAACAAAGTATGAAAACTCATTACACAATAGAAATACAATAATATCAGAGTTTTAAATTACATTTAAATAGCAGCAAAAAATAATACAAATATACAACCGAAAGGAATACACAGATACAGAGCTTTCCGAATATCGCTTCAGCTGTAGACCAGGATCATGTAAATATATCTGCAAAAAGCTACTCGACTGTCCGTGTGGAAAATATGGGCACCCGAGTTGCCAGTGAAACGAACTACAGGTCAGTCATGGGACTGGTATGAGAAATCTTAACTTAACTATCTAATAATAAGGCTAATCACAGGACTACGCCGCTAACGCGGAACGGGTTTACTCCATTGGATTGCCAGTGCATAAAATAACATAAATCGTTAAACAACGCAATGCTTTTTAAAAAATGAAACCATTATAAGACCCAAGTCCCATCACACAATGCAACGCAAACCGGAGGATAGGGTTTTACCTTATAATGGTCAAAAGATGCTTAATAAGATAAAACGGATTTAATGTTAGTGTTTATATACATTTAAAAAGACAATTTCAATCATAATGTATCAATCATATATGGCATGGGTACCATATGTCATGTCGCCATACTAGTTCTACAATCAAAACCGCAAGGTCGTATTGGAAGTTGGATTTCCATCATGAATCAAGGCTAGTGGCAAGCTCCTCTCCGATTCGAGACACTCTAGCAAATGCCTCAGGATCCCCCGCAGTGAACCCTTGGATGCGGTAGGGCCAGTCCCCGCCTATCGGCAGTGGATTGGTTATGCCTGAACACACGTTTCCCGGTTCCTTTGACCCTATGGTATGACCACTAACGGCCTATAAAAAAATCCGAGGCGCCTCAAAATCCATCATCCACATAAGTAAAACTTCAGCCAGTTTAAGCACTGACACTGCCACTAGCTAGAAAGAAACATGTGCACTCCCTACGGTCCATATCCCCTTTTTGACTCATACCTGGGCATGAGGCTCACGAAGTCACGATATACACAAAGCTAAGCCGTAATAGGCTATACTTTGATCATCCCACAAGGCCCTGCTTTTCAACAAAAACCTTGATCATTTACATCTTGGCGTGCCACATTGACAATTCACGCCATGCGATCAATCACTATTAACATATACCAGGGTGTTAAGAAAAGAATAAATTCTCCACCACCAAACAGACATACATTAATAGAAATCGATTTAATTCACATGGAACGAAATCCAATGTCAGACACGCATCCATTTACAAGCTTATGCTCTGGATCTGAGCGAAAACCAAATCCGAACAATCAACAATAGTCCGGACGACCACCACTGAAGCCCCTTCAAGGTAGCTACTCCCATCATGGGTCTTAGTAGCAACACATCCATTCGATGTGAAGATCGTCGGTCTTCAACCACCGTCTTCATCTTCAACTCTTCATCGTCGTAGTAATTATTCGGAATGGGTTAAACCCGGTCTTCCCGAATAATTCACGTATTTTATAATTAAAAAATCAAGTACTATAAAAACACATTAAATGCCTCATTCCAATTCAGAATATTCTTTTAAATAAAATATTCAAATTATTCTATCAAAGATAAATTCTTTAACTTTATACTTAAATCTTTCTTTTAAAGAATTATTAAATGCCCAATTTGGTTTTAAACATCAAAAATCCAATGATTATTTAAATTTAACAAATTAATCTTATCTTTAACCGGGTTAAAGAACTAATGTCATTTAGAACATAGTTCACGGTAAACCCAAAATCATCTTTCATGAAATATGGAATCTTTACAGAAATCAAATCAATATGTAATCGTAATAAATTTCTGTATCCGACCAATAATATAAATGGAATAACGACAAAGCCTCTTAAATTCCATATGTAGTATCGGTCTTCTTTTACAGAAGCTTACCTCGGTTATTATTAATTCGAATTCCATTCAATTCCAATTTAATATATTAAATTGGAAAACATTACTTTTGGAAAATTCCCATTTAAATCTTAATAAAAGATTTATAAATTCCAAATCATATTTTCACTGTCAGTCGGGTTAAAGAACATATGTCACTTAAAAACACAGTTCACAATAAACCCAACTCACATTTCATCTTATTACAATTACTAAATATGATTGAAAACTTAAATAATCTAAATTAAAAGATTGTTCTTTTCATACGGGGTTTAAGAACATTGTTATTCAAGACACTATTCACGACAAACCCAAAATCCAATTTATTCGATTTAATTTTCAATTGAATATTAAATAATTGGAAAAACTTCATTAAATCTTAATTTAATGACTCATTCTAGTTAATAACTAGTTCATTTCAATAAAAATATATTTTTCTAAAATATATTCTTTTTTTTCTAAAATTCTCTTTTTCTAAGACATTTTCTAACAAAAATTCTTTTCTCTAGAATATGCTTTATCGGAATGTGACTCAATTAACAACCATATATTGTGTGTGATCAACAATCATGATAAATAATTATCAGACATCCAAATGACGACCAAGGTGGAATTTATAACTGTGTGAGCACTAAAGTACATAACTAACGCTCATCACAGACTGTCAATCCATTGATTGATAGATAACTAAATATTGGGACTAGTGTGTGTCAATTTTCATCCCAATACCCATGTGGGGTTTCATCCATCAAGCAAATAATAAATTATTTGTGCCCTTGGGTGATGTGTGAAAATTATCGTCCCAATCACATAAACAAGTCGGGTAACTTGTAAATGGGAGTGTAATATTCAAACTTCAATATACTAATCATTATACTTAACATATCACACATTTCAACATCACAGACATATATCTCTATTCCTCTTATTACATATAAATAACATTACAAATGCAACTATTAAAACTATTCTTTTAATTGTCTCTAAAATGACAGTAAAAATTCTTCTTTTAATTTCATACTTTTTATTGAACATAAAATATCAATAAAAATGTCGCTTTAAATCTACTCTTTTTATTTGTTTTTAAAATGACGATAAAAATACAAGTTTTTCATCTACTCATTTATTTACATTTAAAATGTAAATCAAAATGTAACTTTTAATCTAATCTTTTATCGCATCTAAAATGACGATAAAAATATCACTTTTTAATCCATTGTTCTATTTATATCTGAAATGCAAATATAAATGTAAATTTTAATTCTATGTTTTTATTTACATCTAAAAATGTAAATAAAATTCACGTTTTCAATTCATGTTTTACTTACATCTAAAATGTAAAATAAAAATGCACTTTGTAAATTCATGTTTTATTTACACTTTTTAATGAACAAAAATGAACAAAATGTCTATTCTTCTTTAATCCGTATTGATGATCACAAATGTATATTTTAATTTCATTCCCTTTAAATGACAAAAATGTATATTTCTAATTCAACTATCCTAATTTGTCAAAATTGTTCATTTTGGTATCAACAATTCTAAATAGACAAAAAGGCCAATTTTGTTTTCAACCATTACATTTGACAAAAATGTCTTAACTCTTTTATTTAACAAAAATGTAGTTTTTGTTTTTAACTCTTGTTATTGTAAACAAATGACAAATAAAATCTATTCTTTCAATTGAAATCAATATTACATGATCATGTAATGTTCTAATTCTATTCTCTTTAATGTTATTTTAAATCCTAAGAAACATTGCCTAACAAAAATGTTCCTTTAGTCATATTAAACATTTCTAAACAAAAATGTATTTTTTCCACATTAACATTTCTAACCAAAAATGTACTTTTTATCCTATTTAACATTTCTAAACAAAATGCTAATCTTGATCTAATTCTTTTCAATGACCAAAAATGGATATTTTGGTGTAACTCTTTTTAATGACCAAAAAGGTATATTTTGGTTTAATCATTTTAAGTGACCAAAAATGTATACTTTGGTTTAACCATTTTTAAATGGCAAAACCAAATGTTTGTACTTAATTCCTATAAAATGACCAAAAATGAATGTTTTTAAATCATTCTATTTAATTTGCAAAAATGAACATTTCCAATTCATGTCCAAAACTGATAATTTTGTCTAATTCTTTATAAATAAACAAAAATGTGAGTTCTTGTCTAATCTTTTAAAATATGATATTTTTCTTCACTAATCATGTTTTACACAAAATGATATTTTAATTTGCAAAACTCATTTCTAACAAAAATGTGGTTTTTATTTATGTAAAAACTTTCAAATCAAAATGTCATTTCTATATGCATAATACATTTCAAATAAAATTTTTGATTTTATTTACATAACAAGTTTCAAATCAAAAATGTCCTTTTGCTTGCATAACACATTTCAAATAAAAAGATTGTTTTTATTTAATAAACATTTTCTAACAAAAATGTACTTTTAGTTCAATTATTTTAAAGTGACAAAAATTGTAATTTTGTCTAATTCCTTTTAATGTACAAAATAAGGTACTTTTGTTAAATCCTTTTCAATGTAACAAAATATGATAATTTTGTCTAATCTTTTCAATGTAAACACAAATGTCATTTTTGTCTTCATTCTTTTAAAGTAAACAAAAATGCTAATTTTCTATAATCCTTTTTTTAATGACCAAAATGTGATCTTTCTTCTAAATGAACAAAAATGCATATTTTTGTTTTAATCCTTATTAATGAAAAAATGTGTTTTTTACTTCGTTCTTTTAATATGACAAAAATGTCGATTCTAATCATATTAACAATTTATAGACAAAATGTTTTTTTAATCATATTAACATTTTATCAACAAAATTGCTGATTTAACAAATTATCAAAATTCTGTGTTACACGTATGTTGAAAATTTCTAATTCAACATATTTACAACATTTGGGGTGATACACATTTGATTCTTTTTATATAAACAAAAATGGTGTATTTTTGTTTAAACCAATTTCTAATTTACAGAAATGTTTCAATTTCGATAGTAGAACAAACAAATGATAATTTTGTTTAGTCTAATTCAAATTAACAGAAAAGTTAATTTTAACAATAAAATGAACAAAATAATAATATGTTCAATCTAATTCTAATCAACAGAAATGTAACTTTTAACAATTCTATCGCCATAATCAACATCAAACAAACGTATGAGTATTTACAATTAACACAGAATAATAACAGTATGAATTAACTGCAAATTTATAACAATAATTTCAGAATTTATTTCAATTATAAAGGAAAGAAATAAAATAGATTTCTCACTAACAGTCTATTTCAGAACAGTTCAGGTTTGAAATTTCCATAAATCAGATTTGCTCCGTTTTCAGTTCTAGTCTTTTCCATGGCGTAGTGTTCTCTATTGTGATTCCAACGCAACTGACGGTTCGCAAAACGGACCTCGTACGAAGAAGATATCGAATTTTAAACTTGGATTACATAATTAGGTAGTTAAATTATAATTAAAACTAAATTACCTTCTTATAACGTTAAACAAGCACTGCCTTATGCGCTGTCCTTTTTGTTCTTCTTCTCGGTTGTTCACTGTAATTGGAGAAAACCATCCTCGAATTCTTCATGACGACGCTGCACCACCCACAGTCCTCTGTGCTCCGATCAGACGACACCACGATGACCGCCTTCGAACGCCGCCTCCACGCCCAGAACCGCCGCCACCTCGGTGGAGTCCACCTCCCCAAAATCCGCCACGAACGTTGCCAGTTCCCCCGTCGAAATTCGAACTCCACGCACCCCCAGAGGCGATCATGGCCGTACCAAATTAAAGAGACAAGGAAGCTTTTCAATCTTTTCGTTGTAATGGGTGGAAAATACTTAGTGGATTGAGAATCATTAAGGGTGAAAGATTGGATGAGTTCAGCCATTAGTGGAATAAAGGCGGTTGTATAACGATGGTAATAGGGTTTGGTATAGTATACGGTATTTATACCATATTTTACCTTTGTTTTAAAATTTTTTATTTCAATTTAATTTCTATATCGCTCTCAAACCGAAATCAAACCCAACGAGTGACGCCCCTAGCTAAATACCCCCGTTCCGGACACAATGGAATATGCCTCGTAACCCAATTCGGCTGTTACAATATGTTTTTCTATAAATTAAAATATAAAACATTTATATATTTAATTTATACGTATATTTTAATTTACCGAGGCCACATATTGACTCAGAAAATTACAGAAAAATTATTTCTAGCTATGTTTTGACGATACGGTTCTAACGAGACTAATTTCGTTGAATTCTGAGACTGTTTGAAAATGGCCATTTTCAAGTCGATTAAATTTGACTAAAACAGTCAAAAAACATTTTCTTTCGCCACGCTCACATATTAATTCGAAAAATTCTAGAAAATTAAACTTAACAATAATTTGACATTCCGGTTCCAACAAAAGTGGTTTCGTCGAAAACAGAAGTGGTTTGTAAAATGACAATTTTTAAGGCCAATATATTATATTAAAATATATATGAATTCTAAAGCGACTTTTCTAAATTTTAAACTGGACATAACTTCTGATTTATAAAGTGAAATTTCAGTTTTTCAGATTCGTTAGAAAGAAATGATTAAACAGATTTAAATATTTCTGTTTCGTTGAAATCCGTTTTATTTTGAATCCTGTACAGTCTGTCAAAGTTCAATTTCAAATTTTCAAACTATAGCACTGTTTTAAACTCCTTTTATAATTGAATTTAAATTTATTCGTTTTAAAATAAAATTTTAGTCGTTCTTATTTAAAGTAAATTATTTTAAATATTAAAATCCACTAAAATTTCTAAAATTAAAATTTTAAATTGGCCCCAAAATTCCGGATCGTTACATCTTCCATCGTCCTTCACCTTATATATCCATTTGCACCCAATAGCACGGTTTCCTTGAGGAAGTGGAACCAACTCCCAAGTCTGGCTCTTCATCAACGATTGCATTTCTTCCTCCATGGCGCAAATCCACTTCGAGCTATCACTCGAATCCATGACGTCATCAAGGTCCATCGGCTCATCTTGGACTACATGAAGAGCATAGTCCAAATTCTCACAAAAGCTAAGATAATTCCAATCACCATATCTTTCGGGTGGCCTTATAGCATGACGACCAACCCGATTAGCAATACCATCACCCGGTCTTCCTTCAGCTCCACCTTGAACTGAATCTTCTCTAGGCTCGTGCACATCACCAACACTACTAGAGGAATCATGTGGACTATGTGATGTAACATCAACCGCATTCACCTCGCAAGAACCTCCAACAACTCTACTCTCTCTAGGCCTGAAAGTGGGAATAACTTCCTTCACCTTTGTTTCACCATGAACAAAATCCGGAACATCCGATGAGCCTTCATTATCCATGAACATAGCCGACTCATCAAAAGTAACATGACGAGAAACTGAAACCTTCTTCGTTTTCGGATTCCAAATCCGATAGCCTTTGACTCTATCCATATAACCAAGCAAAATCCCTTTGAAAGCTCTAGGTGATAGCTTATCATTCCCCGGATCATGCACATAAACAGGACTGCCAAATACACGAAGATAACCCAAGTCAATGCTCTTCCCCTTCCACAATTCCTCCAGAATTTTGTTACCAATAGCCGAGCACGGAATTCGATTAATAATATGCACCGTGGTTGACAAAGATTCGGCCCAAAATACCTTAGACAAAACCGATGTCAATCTCAAACATCGAGCTTTCTCTAATAGAGTTCTGTTCATTCTCTCCACCACTCCATTAGACTGCGGATCTCTCGGTGTAGTAAAATGCCTCCGAATACCATGATGCTTGCAAAAATTCAGAAATTCTCCGGAAACACACTCGCCGCCATTATTGGACCTAAGAACCTTCAAAGTCTTTCCACTCTCATTCTCAATAAGAGCCTTCCATTCTTTGAATCTTGCAAATGCCTCCGACTTGGCCTTCATTACATACACCCAAACCTTTCGAGAAAATAACCAATGAAAGAAATATAATATCTTACTCCTCCCAAAGAAGCTACAGGTGCTGGTCCCCAAACATCCGTGTGCACATACTCAAGAATCCCTCTTGAATCATGATTTCCTTCAACGAATGACACTCTAGTTTGCTTCCCCATGACACGTTCCTCGCAAAACTCTAAATTGCTGAAACTCTCACCATCAATCATTTCCCTTCGACGAAGAACATCTAAACTCTTCTCCGAGACATGACCCAATCTCAAATGCCACAGCCGTGTCGCATCTAAGCCACGAGTACTATCAACACTGACACAAGATTCGCCTTCCATGGTCACTCCTTGAAGCAAATAGATACCATGAGTTCTAGCACCCTTCATAATCACAAGCGCACCCTTCGAAACCCTCAAGCTATCACTCTCAATGGTGATCTTGCAACCTAGAGAATCCAACTATCCCAAAGAGATAAGTGACTTCCGTAGTCCCGAAACATAGCGCACATTAGTGAGAGTACGAACCACTCCATCAAACATCCGAATTTGCACAGATCCAATGCCTTTCGTCTTGCAAACTGCACCATTTCCCATAAAAATTGAATTTTCTTCTCGATCAACATAAGAAGATAAACAATTCCTATTAGGCGTCATGTGATATGAAGCCCCCGAATCAAGCACCCAATCGCTGCCCGAAACATCCGATGCTATAGCCGACAAAACATCTACATCTTCCTCATCAACATCTCTCTCCACAGCAACTGATGAAGATGCTACTTCCTTCTTCCCCTTCTCTGGACAATCATTCTACCAATGACCAGGTTTCTTACATATAAAGCACTTGCCATTTCTTTCCTTCGATTTTCCTCTTCCACCGGGCTTCTTAGACTTAGAACGCCCCCGGTTTCCCTTCTTCTCTGACTTTTCTTTCTTCGGAAATAAACCTTGACCATTACCAGCACCATTACTACCATCACTCAGCTCCTTCATCTGATCTCGCGGTTCCTCACTAAGAAGACCCGTCTTGACATCATTTAGAGTCAATGTATCCCAGCCATAGATCAAACTATTTGAAAACCCAGTATACCGTTCAGGCAACGAACATAGCAATATCATCGCGTTCTGCTCCTCCTCAATCTTCAAATCTACCGCCTTCATCTTCATTAGCAAATCATCAAACACATTTAAGTGCGCCTTTAGCGAAGTTCCTTCCGTCATCTTGTAGGTAAAGAAAGTCCGCAACAAGATCAGTCGATTTGTGAGTGACTTCTTCATATACAACTCCTCCAACTTGTTCCAAATACCTTTAGCAGTCGTCTCACCACTAATTTCGGAAATAACATTCTCCCCTATGGCAAGTTGAAGTGAAGTGAATGTCCACTCTTCCATTTCTTCTCTCTCTATATCTGAGATGTCCTCTGGCAATAAATGTGTATCAAACACCACCCGATGTACCTGATTCCGCCTAAGAACCGCTTTCTTCTTCCATTGCCACTTTTCGAAATCATTATCGCCATTCCACTTGTCGATAATCAATTGTGAACCAACAGCTGCATACGACCCACGTACAAAAGGAGCAACACAACTTGGACCACCTGTTGATGGATTATTTGAACCTGATTCCGGCATTTCTACAATTATCTACCAACACCAATGCTCCGATACCAAATGTGGTTGAGAAATTTTGATTCAAGACCGCTTAAATCAAAAATCCCCAACGCCACGGAAAACGAGATCGTGGTAATAAAGCAAAAACAACCAATCGAACAATCTCAAGCTTACAATCACCAAACAATGGAAATAATAGAGCAATATCGAGAAACTAAATCACACAGGGATTTATAGTGGTTCCACCGACGTCTTGGCAGTGTACGTCCACTTTGAGAGAGAAACCTTTATTAATATCAATAGAAGAGTACAAGAGATTGATTACAATGATCAAATTTACTAGAAAATTTTGATTTTTTGGAGAAAGGAATTGAAGAAGATTAGGATTGCCTAAACCCTAATTAGAATAAACTTAGATCTAATCTCTTGATTTGTGATATACCTCCTTTTGTATTCGATGTAGCTTATATAGGCATAGAGAAGTATATGGAAATTCCCAAAATTTTCTCCAAAATATCCTCTAGATCTAACACATAGTATTGAATATTTCAACATCTGTAGCTGTAGCATTCATGTATGATGAAGTAGGTCAAATTAAATTAGATCTAACGGATACTGAAATTCAAAATTATAGTAGTTCCATTGCCAACGTTCTTTTTTGAGCTTCGCAAAATTAAATAGAAGAGTGACATATTTCGAAATGCAAATCCATTGATTCCATCTTATAGGCATTAATGTAACAATCAAACAAATGTGTTTATCCATGACCAAAAAAAAATAGGATACTCACATTTATTTGATGCAGCAATGGAAATAAATGTACCAGCAAAAAATGAATGTGATCATAAATAAAGATGGGAAACAATTCAACATGTCAGGCTATCAAACATAGTATCAAATATATGTTTTTGAAATCGGTAAAATAATTAGTGAGATAGTAATTAATTTGTAAGTGAACAGCAGAACATGGACAAAATTTAATGCACAAAAAGAAAATATGGGCTGGTTTAGATAATAATAACATTTTTCAAACATCGGTTATTGTATGCCGAAGAAATCAAGTCAAGCTGATGTTTTAAAAGACATGAAGCATTGAATAATAAACAACAGCCGGTGCAAACTATGTAGCAACTATAACACGATGGACAAACGAACTAAACTTAGGGTTTTTTTTATCTCTATTCGTAGGGTTGATCACTTGTGGGAAGAAAGTGAAAAATCGAGTATGGAAACTGAACGATCAGTGATGCTCTTCGCACCTAGTCGATGAGTTGCTTGACTCCATAACTATATCTAAATTTTTGGTTAGCCAAAGAAACCCTCTAACTGTGAAGGCCCAAAGTTGGAAATCGATAGTAATTGATCAAAGGTGGTCTGTCCACCTAGTCAATAGTGGTCTGGATCCATTTCTTAGAATATTCAATTATAAGAAAAGTTCTTGTATGTTCCAACCAATCGGCCATAAGAAACACAACATTTCAGTTCAAAAGTTTAACAATAATAAAAATTAACAAATTCAATTTTTGATTAATGCGACCATTATAAAAAGTCAACTATGAAAAAGTATGTCAAAGTAACTTCAGTGACAAAGTACCAACTACACTACTATAATTAAAACATACTCGCTAATATTAACCTATATGAAACCAAGAGTCGTTCTGTTCAACTTTTTAAATATATTTGCATTTACAAAAAAGGGCAAAAAAAAATAGTGAAGAAGAAAAATAAAGATGCAGACAAAAAGGTTTCGTATTTAATTATGAACATAGAGTATCCTTCTATAGTAAATTAAACTATATTGTAGTTTATAGTATATGAAATTTATCCAAAATATATATTAAAGAAGTACTGAACTTATTATTATAGTTGGCTGTTGTCTGAGTTGCATAACGTGCCAGCACCTTGTGAGTATTTTCTTCAGCTGTGTTGCTTGTCTGCACCTTATGATTATTATTTTCAGTTGTGTTGCGTGCCTGCATCTGATTTGTATTTGATGAACAATGCCCTAGAATTTTCTATGGCTCGAGCCAAGTACTTTACCTTACCTGCTTTACCAAAAGGGCAGATCTGTGTAAGTGCATCGAATTTTGTACATACATGGTCATTATTTTATAAATATGCAGGAAAATGTATGAAAATAATTGACAGCAAACAAATCAAAGAAACTCACTTAATCATCTTATATTATTAACTGCCAAAGAATTTTCCTATATGTTTGTATAAACATTGAAAATTCGTATAATTAATAAATAAAAAATTCTCCAATCGTGATGCTAATTTCAAGTAGAGAATTCATCCTTAATTTCTATTTGCCGAACCTCAGACCACAACATGTGAAAACAATTCAGTTTAAACAACTCAATAACCATTATAGATGAAGGGTAAATCTCTTTTCATTTAGATAAGCTTCCACATGTAGGAACATTATTTATAATCCAAGTAGCAATGAATTGAATTAGCTTATAGGACTAAAAAGAAAATTGAGAAACAAATGTTTAAAAAAATAGAAGTAAATAGTGCAGGTACTAATCTTGCAAGATGTACACTGAATCATAGAAGTAATGAAACAACTAAAGATATATGACTGGCATGGTGTTAATTATATACTATAATTGATGCTTTCCTTGTTAAATAGTGATACTAAATACCATATATCATTCGCTTATCTAACACGATTAGCATAAACAAATAAGCATCATGATTCTACATAATTCCATTTTGTAGTCAATCAGTTTGATACAAAAAAATTGCATTACACTGTAATAGATGCCAAAATATGAGAGCCCGTAGAAGGAATATGAAGATGTAGAAAACTGAAAAATATTTGGGGTTTTTGTAAACATGACAAAAGATATAACAACTTCAATTCAGAACATGAAAGAAATTGATGTTAAATTTGAAACTAAAGCAAAATTAGAATATGACAGAGTTTGATATTAAAAGGACATCAGTCATATTGATATCAAGAATCAACCATGAAAAGTTAACCTTATCATTCGACAATGAAAACCATTATTACCTTAAACTTGAAATGTGGAATTGTTAACCAATATATGCAAGTAAATTTGTATTATCCATTAGTATCCAAATATTTAAGATGCAACAACCAAATTAAACTGTATCAAGATAACAGGTAAACCAAACACTACCATTTAACTAATATATCATCAGCTCAACACGTTACCCACTAAACAGAGTTTCAAAACAATGATTGAAGTGTAGAACAATGTATATTATCTGAAAAATACAAAGAAATAACCATTTATAGAAAAACAACATAAGAAGTGAGTAAATAATTGTTACCTCAATCAGAATTGCACAGTTTACAATGTATTTTTCATTTTTGTTTTCTTTTGATATATTCTGGGATAGATTGTGAATCTAAGTACTCGTATTTGTGATTCGATTTCAGCCTATGAGTTGGCAGATTTTTTGGGATCAAATTCTAAATCCTGTTTATCAGGACTCCTCTATACTGTTCATACTTGTGGACCAGAATGGTACACATGAACTGTAACACCCCACCTCCGCTAGGGTCACTCACAAATGGAATGCACTAGTTTTGGTGTAATAACCCGGAAAATACGAGCCAATTTAAAAATTTTAAATTGGTTATTTCAAAGGAATTTGAACAATTGAAATAGAATATTTCAATAAAATAGTGAATTAGGAATAGTGAGTCAGTTTGAAAATTTGAATTCAAACTTTGAACGACTATGTAGGGTGGAAAATATAACGGATTCTAGCGAAACCAAAAATATTTAAATCTGTTAGTCAATACCTTTCTAACGAATCTGAAAAATAGAAGTTTCATAACGGTAATCAAAATTTATGGCCGAATAAATTTTCAGAAGAGTCGGTATATAGAATATATAGGCCTGGAAAATTGATATTTTGCATACGACCTCGGAATTCGACGAAACCACTTTTGTTGGGTCCGGGATGTCAAACTATTGCTAGGTTTCAAATTTCATAATTTTTGAAGCTAGTATGTGAGCGTGGCAAAAGAAAATGTGTTTGGTCGATTTCTGTTAAATTGGATCGACCAGAAAATGGCCATTTTCAAACGACCTCAGAATTCGACGAAACTAGTTTTGTTGGGACCGTAGCGTCAAAACATAGCTAGATTTATTTTTCTGGAATTTTTCGAATCAGTTTGTGGCCCTGGCAAATTGAAATGTGCGTTAAGAGTTAAAAATTAAATGTTTTATACTTTAATTTGAAAAATAACTGACTGTAACAGTCGAATTGGCCTACGAAACATATGCCATTGTGTCCAGAATGGGGGTATTTAGCTAGGGGTGACAGTCGTTGGGTTTAAAAGGAGTTCGTTTGAGAAAACACTATTTAAAAATTTAATATAACCCTCGGCCAATCAGAATTTTCCTTTCATAAATTTTATAAAAAAAAAAACCCCCGTTCAACGGCGAAAACCGCTCCCTACCTTCTCCCCTAAATCGCCCCCGCCTAAGGCGATTTCCGCCTGCGCCACCCCCTACCTCGACGCGCCTCCTCCTCCTCTTCAAATCCGACCCCACCACCGCCGCCACAGTCGTCTCCTCCGCCCGTATCGACGCCAGGAAGTCGAGTACTTCCCGCCGCCGCCCTGAACGCCACCGACCACCGAACGCCACCAAACCACCACCGATTTGAAGCCCTCTCTTCCCTCTTCCACGTCCAACTCCCCGATCGTCCCCACATGCAACTGATTTTGCGAAAACTGTAAACCTAGTTTTGAAGCTTCGTGAAAGTGAGTTCTTATTTGATCTTTACACTTGGAAAAATCATATCTTTTTGATGTGTTGACGAAATTCGATGAAACAGGAAACATCGAGACCGCAAGGAATCTCTCTACCCAATAGAAGAAGCTGTGGATTTTTCTGACATCGTATCGATTTTTAGCGCTCAGAAAACCAATGTGAGAAATCTAAATTAACGTGAAATTGAATGGAAAATGTCGTTTATAATTTATATAAGCGAAATATAAATTACATACGTGTTGTATACCTCATGTACATGCGTAGTGTAAGCTATATAAGCGAAGTATGAATTTTTACATGCATAGAATAAGTGATATATGTGTTGAAATGCTAGTGAAATATAGCAAATATATATTATATTATATATATACTCCCCTCGTCCACAAACCATGGACGATATTTATTGTGGTGAATTGGTGTGAAATATTGGATGAAAAATACGAATGGTTGAATAATTGTTTGTGGTTGATATTGTTTGGTTGTGGTTGAAAAATACCCATTGGTGATTGAAATGAATTGGAAATATTTGTGGAAATAAAAATAAACATGCCGCCTGCGTGCGAAGTAGATGCATGAATCCCCATTGTCAAAAACCGCGAGGTTTTAAGGTAGAGAGAGGAGCCGTACTAGGGACGGTGCCGGTTTTAACTACCCTGCCGTTATGCTGCCGAAATTTTGAATAATCTTTGTGTGTTAGAATTATTTTCATATGTTGAAATTATCTTCTTGCGTTGAAATTAAAGTCATATATTGAAACTATGTCCATGTGTGGAAATATTCATGTGTTGAAAAGTGTTGTGTGAAGATTAAATTCATTTGTGAATGAGTGAAGTGTTTAAACAATAAAAATCACATTTTTATATATATATGAAGTATGAAAAATATTCGCCTTATATAAATAATTTCAATCATAAAAATCCCATCTTTCTAATATGAACAACATAAATAAAATGTCCATGTGTGGAGATGCTCATTTGTTGAGAAGTGTGTGTAGTGGAAAAGTTCATGTGTTGATTAAAAAGATCGAACGATAAAAATTACATTTTTATTGAAACTACGAAGTGCTGAAACATCTATTTGTCGAATAAATATTATAAATGATAAAAATATCATTTTTATCATGTGTGATATGCTAAAGAGATGCGGACGTTGAAATAAATATTTGTGGTAGAAATATTATTTTTAACATGCATAGGAACTAAATAAAATAGTTATGTGTTGAAATCTATTTTAGTTCGCCAAAATTATAATCTTTGAAATGTGAAGTGTTAAAAATAGCCACTTATTCAAATAAACGTGCATGAGTTGAAATATACATTAACTAGCTAATGATATGATTTTAGCCTATGCATGCAACATTAGAATGAATGGTGTTTTTAAAACCAAAGCAAATCAAATATGAAATTGAATGGAAAAAGATAAAAGTTAGAAATTGTATATATGTACATGCATATCTATTGAACAGGTTAAAGCAAAAGGGGCTAGAGAAGAGAAATAGAATTTTGTGCCCGACAAATAGGTACACATTTACCGCTTTGTTTGGGTGATGATTTTATGAGCCTGTTGGCTAGCCGCTTGGCTTTTTCTTTTTCTTTTTGATATGAGACGCCCGTGTGGCTATTTGGGAATTTTCCCAGACCCTCCCGTACAAAGGAGGTTATGGCGAAATTTTCCAAAATTTAAAGGCGTTAGTGAAATAATTGAAGTGGAAACGATATAGGAATTTTTGAATGAACTATATTTATATAAATATTTAAATATAAATAGAATTAAAACGAAACGTGGCCGTGCAGTTCATTTTTTGAAACCGTGATTTCAAACGACTAGTTCGGGAAATCCGACCGTTGGATTTTCCCGAAACCTCAACCGTTGGGTTCGCCTTGGAAATATCTGTCCAACGGCACCAACTTTGTGAAGATCCGACGGTTGGATTGTCTGGAATGTTTAATTCAAAACTGAAGAAAAACAGCACAAGAAACGATTATATTTATATATATATATAAATATAATTAAATTAAATCGAATAACGACGCTGCAGTTCGTAAATTGAAATCGTAACTTCAAATGGTTAGTGTGGAAGATCCGACCGTCGGATTTTCCCAAAACTGAAACCGTTGGATTCGTTTTGAAATGACCTTCCTAATGATGTAAAATTTGTGAAGATCCAACGGTTAGATTTTCATATATGTGTAAAACAAAATTAATGAAAAGCAGCGCCAGTGCATCGACACGACCTGAAACGTCGTTTAATTAAATATGGCCGTTTTAAATTAAATAAAAATGGCGGTATATCGTTATAAAGTACTATAGACGATATAGAGTGAAAATAAACCAATTTTGTTGTGTTTGCTTGATATGTGATGGTTGAATGTATTTGACATGAAAATTATAACTAAATAACTGAAATGTGAATGTTGAATAGTCCAACCACGTGATTAATTGATTTGAAAATCTAAATATACGTGGGTTATTTGAAAAGGCCGAGTTTAACTCATTTCAAATAATCGATCGACGTTGAGAAGTCGAAGAGTCGAAGACGACTGAAGACCGACGATCTCCACATTGGATGGATGGGCGCTACTGATGCTCGTGATTTGAGTAGCTACCATGAAGGAATTGAAGTAGTAGCCATCCACACATACTGTTGATTGTACGGATATGCGAGGAATTGATGCCTCCGGTTTCGTTCAGACCCAGAACGGACTTGTAAATGGTCTGTGTGTCTGACATTGGATTTTGTTCTGTGTTGATTGATCTCTGTTAAATATATATCTGTTTGGCGGCGGAGAATTTATTCTCTTGCTTAACGCCCTACTCTGAGACGTACGAGCTCAGAGGTTATGTATTGACAGAAATCAGTCACATGTAGTGGATTGCCTGTGTGGCACGCCTAAGTGGCATATGATCAAGGCTTCTATTGCAAAGCAAAGTCTTGTGGTTGATGATCAAAGCATGGTCTGTGTTACATAGCTTTGTGTATAACGTGAATTCGCGAGCCTCACACCTCGGTATGAGTCAAAAACGGGAGAGTGACTGCAGGGAGAGCATGACGTTTCTTTCTAGCTAAGGTGGTGTCAGTGACCTACCAGCCTTGACATTATATATACTTTTCACCTGTGTGGTTGTTGGAATGCGAGGCGCCTCGATATAGGTCTGTAAGGACCGGGAAACGTGTGTTCAGGAATAACTAATCCTCAAAAGTAAGAGAGGACCGGCCCTGAAGACCCAAGGATCATAGTGGGGTCCTGGGACATTGTCTAGAGTGTCTCGAATCGGAGAGGAGCTTGCCCCTTGCCTCGACTCATGAAGGAATCCAATTTCCAATACGAAATATGCGGATGTGATTGTATTACTAGTATGACAACATGATATATGGTACCCATGCCGCCTAGGATTGATATTTATGATTGAATTTGATTTTGAAACATATATGCACTAGTAATAATACCAAACACTTTTGTTTTATTCGTATGAAGCATCTTTAGCCATTATAAGGGAAAACTCTATCCTCCGGCTTGCGTTGCATTGTGTGATGGGACCTGAGTCTTATAATGGCTTCATTTTATAAAAAGCATTGCGTTGATTTAATCATTTACTTTATTTCATGCACTAGCACTCATTGGAGTAAACCCGTTCCGCGAAAGTGGCGTGGTCCTTTGATTTGCCTTATTATTGTTGTTAATAGGTTGAGTAGATTTCTCATACCAGTCCCATGATTGACTCGTAGTTTATTTCACCTTGCAAACTCGGGTTCCCTCATTTTCACACGGGCAGCCTAGTTACAGGTATCTGACGCACCTTTTGGCTCATGGCGAGGCTTGACTACACTGTGCTGACTTGGATTTTCTCCGCCATTATTGTATCTATATTATGATTCCGCCACTGGCGATGTAGACTGATATTCCTTTTGTGTACTCTTCATGTATGATTCCGCCTCAGGCGATGGTGACTGATTATGTATCATTATGCACTAAGTTGTATCCTGTACTGTGCTTCTCTGATGTGATGATATATATATGATTCCGCTGTCATATGTGTGTAAATTATTCTATTTTCTGTTTATGCTATTATCTGTGTTCTGCTAATGATGATTAATGTGTTATATTCCTATGATTATCCTTAACACCGTGCCACGGGGTTTTGGGATCGTCACATTTGGAGGAGCGTTATCGAGGTAAACAAACACAGAAATATTACAAGACAGAACATAGATAAAACAGTGGGAGAATCCAAAGAAAGTTTCATTACTTTCAAGAAGAGTCAAAACCTTTAACATCAAATAGCCAAAGTCATTATTTTCCATTACAACAAATTCCGTCTTGCATAAATAAAGAAGCATAAACTTAAAACATCAAGCTTTATTCCCCAAAGGTAGTAGAAATCCAGCCATAGCATAGCTCAAGATCAAACCGTACTTGAGCTGAACCGAAAGTAAGCGAAATCCATGCTAAGTGCTAGATTTTCCTTCCTGAGAACCTGGGGGGGGGAGGGGGGAACGGAAGAAAAAGAGGCAAAACAAAACGGGTCAGTCATAAAGAATGGTAAGTCCAAGTGACGTTCAGCATAAAAGAAGATAAAGGTAATATGACATGTATAAACTGAAAGTAAACATACGGATGATGACAAAATGGGCAAGATAGACTAAGATAACATGATAAATCAAGTATAGCATCATGTATTCAAGGTTCGCTGCATCAACTATACTAGAATCTCAAGCCATGTCTTATATTAATCATGAAATGATCCCTTGGCCCAATATCATGAAATGACCCATTACTAGGTCCAACAAAACGATCCATTAGTAGATCGGCTCCCTACAAGTTCTAGCTCGTCATGTGTCTGTGTCAAACGACCCTATCACGAATGTAGTCACCTGTGCTAGGTCCACCATAGGTTGTATCAAGACCTATGGTGCCAACCACCGACACGAATCAAGAATGCACAGATAAACCTGCTGATGCCCAATGCTTGCTTTTTCAACTCCGGACAACATGCACGACCATAGCCCGCCCGAACCTACACTGGCGCACCAACATAGTCGCCGTTCTGGTTGCTTACAATCAGCCCAGTAATCGTGCCCACCCTGCCTAGTCTCAGGGTACCATGATACATCTAGTGGGTTATTGCTGAAACAGACCGCGTAATTAGGGTTTCCGTCCAATAGGTTAAGTGTTGCCATTTAAACTTGTGACTTAACCCCTATCAGTCTAGCATGTCTAGTTGGATAAGTTTGTCTTACATGTTCATGACTTAACCCTATCATGTGGCATTAATTCACTAATGCACCCAACCTCTCACATCAGACCTGTTGTTGCGGTCACTGGATATGCCGGGTGGTTCCGGGCAGAATTACACCACAACTCAGTCTAACCTCGGGTTTTCAAGTGTGATATGACCAACTACCCACATTGGATCCTATTGTTTGCAGTAACTGGATTTGCCGGGCGGTTCCGGGCAGAATTACACTACAAACTCAACCCAACCTCGAGTTGGCCATTTTCAAGTTCATTCTAGTGTCATGTCCATGTTCAAGATTGATGTCAAGTTCATGTCAAGTTTTCAAGGTAAGTTTCATACCAAGTTTCCTATAATTACCAATTTTTCCCAATGTTACCCCGTCTAAATATCAGGCTAACAATCTTAGCCTAATTTCTCGTCCGCATGATTTTTGACATGTAATATTAGGCTAAAAACTTAGCCTAATTCAACATACACAAAATTGGCATAAAGCAACTCGTTAACATAAATATGACATAGGTGTAAACTTGGCATTTTCGGCATAGTCAATATGAACATCATAGGTGTGAACTTGCAAAATAGTCAACATGAATATCATAGGTGTGAATCTTGCAACGTAGACTAAATCAACATACATATATGTGAACTTGCAACATAGACTAAATCAACTTACATATATGTGAACTTGCAAATCAGTCACGAGCATATGGATAAGTGTGAACTTGAAATATGACATAGGTTTAACATTTACACATAAACATGTAGACCTAACATTCGGTCACATATGTGATATGATTTTACAACCTAAAACTTGCATAACATGATAAACTACACAACTTGTCATAACGGGTTATACTTCAAGTTCCTATACATATGAATAGACTTATTCATTAATTCCCAATTTAACATGATAATAAAATATAACCACAGGCATAGATCAATATCATTCAATAACATAATCAATCTATTTTCAAGGTATGACATAACTGAATAAATTGATTAAAACATCACAGGCATATAAATCTGATAACATTACAAACATGAAAAGGTTTGAATACTAATCTAGATTCAAGAACATGGATAGATATAACTTAAATAGAAAAATCCCCAAAATCGAGATCCAAGGACAAATAAAGAAAATAGGTCTGAATAGAAAGTCAAGCTTAGATCCAATTTCATAGTCATAATCCTAGGCAATGAATCATAGGTGATTAACCACAATTGTCCTTGTCATAGTTATAGGCAATAGTCTTATTGTTCATAGTCATAGGCAGTCTTATGTTCACCGTCATAGTCATAGGCACAATCTTATTAGTCATAGGCAGTCTTATGTTCACCGTCATAGTCATAGGAATAGTCTTATGTTCACCGTCATAGTCATAGGCATAGGGTAAAATATTATGTCCATAGTCATTGGCATAGTCATAGTCTTATGTCATTAACAATAGTTTCAACGTCGTAGGCCATATTCCCAATAGTCAAGATCCAAGAAGAAACCAAGAATAAATATGAATCATACATAAATCACTTACAAATTATACCATGCACATATTAGATTTATATTTTTTATCTAAAAGTAACTAGAACTTACAGATCGTGGTCTAAGAAAGATGTAGAAGTCGAATCTATAAACTAGTCGTCGAATTGTTGAATCTTGCTTTGATTGTAGAAGCAAATCCTCAATTCCTAGCCGTAGTCTTCAAGAAATAATCTTCGCGTTTTATTTTTAATTTAATTTAATTAAGGTGGAGGCAGCATAACATTGCAATGGTTTGGTGTGGAGAGAAAGCTAGGTTTAGGGGCGTTTAAATAGGAGAATAGTGTAATTTAGAGCCTTCAGATCAGTCCAGAAGTCATCAGAACCACCCAGCTCGAAGACAGGTCATCCAGCCACTCAGAAGAAGACACGTCATCATAGAATACTCCAGAATTCTGTGCTGGATCGGTGTGGGTGCACTTGGCAGGTGTGCCAGTGTATTTTTGTACTGGCGCACTTTAAAAGTTGGCTAGTGTATTCTGGCCTGTTTCCGGTTTTCGGCCTAACTTCGTTCGTTCATATCTTCTTCATACGGTATCCATTTTACGCAAACTCGGACTCTATCACAAGCAGAATTTCGAGACGAACGCAATGGCGTAACCCGTTTCCCTTGTTTCTTATTTTAAAAATTAATTCTGCCTTGATTTATGGTTTTAACATGTTATTAAAATTTGGGTTGTTACACTCTCTCCTCCTTAAAGGATTTCGTCCCCGAAATCTTCAAGGTAAGAAGAATGCATCCTATCATCCAATCAACCATCTACTCAACCATTATCCACAAGCAACCACTGTCCTTAAAAGATTTATAATGCTATATGAACATATGCAGAAAGTGTGTGTATATGTTCCTTATCTAATGCAAATGATCAGGCCTGATTGATCTTCCTAATGCAAAATATGTTTAGTGTCATGAATCCAACATGTATGCAAATAGTCCTAGTTATATAAACGCTATATGTGTGCACAAACATCCATCCATATGCAACATCCACATGATAGCACATTCAATTTCATCCATAAACAACTATAAACACTCATGCATATGCAATATGAAAATGTGTCTGAGCCGATCTAGTGCTTAATGTGTGTTCACGAGCAATCACTTGCATCCACTTGCAGCCATTTGCAAACATCAACCATAACATGTTTCAATCACATGTTTACATCCAAAAGGGTTCTACCTAAGGTTCGATAGGATTGGGAAGATAAGCAAGATAAAACAAAGTATCTAGGAGAAGAAGTTAAATATGTACCCCCAGAAGGTCCTGCTTGCGGGGCTTGCCCTTGCTTCTTAGGGCAGTTCTTACTGATATGTCCAAGCTCACCATATTGAAAGCACGCACCTATCTTCTTCTTCCTTCTTTTACAATCCTTGATAACATGCCCAACTATACTACAGAAGTTGCACTTCCTCTTATCACGTGACTTTTTTGGTTCTCGCCTCCCTTTTGGAAGTCTATCTTCTCGTTCTGAGACTCATCCGCCTTAACTTTTCACTCACACCTTTCCTATGTAACATGTTAATAAGCCTCACGGAAACTATCTCCTTCGTACGGAAAACCCTCTACGAAGCTAGAAAGAAGACTAGCCGTAGGTAAAAACTACTGTGACTACAGATGGAGAAAAGAAAGGAAAAGAAATTCAAACGAGGAAACAAAGGATAGTGCTAATGGATTTTGGGGAATAGCCTTTAAATAAAACAAGTCTTTTCTTGAAAAATGCTTCTTTGTAAACGGTTTTGAAAATAGTTTAAGAAGGTTTTAAAAACTTTTGCCCAGTCTGGTAACCTTCTGCTCGGATACCAAATGTAACACCCCACCTCCGCTAGGGTCACTCACAAAGGGAATGCACTAGTTTGGAGGAGCGTTATCGAGGTAAACAAACACAGAAATATTACAGGACAGAACATAGATAAAACAACGGAAGAATCAAAAGAAAATTTTCATTACTTTCAAGAAGAGTCAAAATCTTTTACATCAAATAGCCAAAGTCATTATTTTCCATTACAACAAATTTTGTCTTGCATAAATAAAGAAGGATAAACTTAAAACACGAAAAGTAGCTTGATTCCCCAAAGGTAGCAGAAATGCAGCAATAGCATAGCTCAAGATCAAACCGTACATGAGATGAACCGAATGCAAGCGAAATCCAAGCTAAGTGCTAGAGTTTCCTCCCTGAGAACCTTGGGGGGGGGGGGGAACAGAAGAAAAGGAGGCGAAAGAAAACGGGTCAGTCATAAAGACTGGTAAGTCCACGTGACTTTCAGCATAAAAGCTGATAAAGGTAACATGACATGTATAAACTGAAAGTAAACATACAGATGATGACAAAATGGGCAAGATAGACTAAGATGACATGATAAATCAAGTATAAATCAAGTATAACATCATGTATTCAAGGTTCGCTGCATCAAATGTACTAGAATCCTAACCCATGTCTTATATTAATCAAGAAATGATCCCTTGGCCCAATATCATGAAATGACCCATTACTAGGTCCAATGAAACGATCCACTAGTCGATCGGTTCCCTACAAGTTCTAGCTAGTCATGTGTCTCTGTCATACAGCCCTATCACGAATGTAGTCACCTGTGCTAGGTCCACCATAGGGTGGATCAAGCCCTATGGTGCCAACCACCGACACGAATCAAGAATGCACAGATAAACCTACTGATGTCCAATGCCTGCTTTTTCAACTCCGGACCACGTGCACGACCATAGCCCGCCTGAACCTACACTGGTGCACCAACAAAGTCGTCGTTCTGGTCGCTTACAATCAGCCCGGTAATCGTGCCCTACCTTGACTAGTCCCAGGGTACCATGATATATCTAGTGGGTTACTGCTGAAACGGACCGCGTAACTAGGGTTTCCACCCAATAGGTTAAGTGTTGTCATTTAAACTCGTGACTTAACCCCTATCAGTCTAGCATGTCAAGTTGGTAAAGTGTTGTCTTACATGTTCATGACTTAACCCTATCATGTGGCATTAATTCATTAATGCACCCCAACCTCTCACATTAGACCTGTTGTTGTGGTCACTAGATAAGTCGGGCAGTTCCGGGCAGAATTACACCACAACTCAGTCTGACCTCGGGTTTTCAAGTGCGATATAACCAACTACCCACATTGGATCCTAATGTTTGCAGTAACTGGATTTGTCAGGCGGTTACGGGCAGAATTACACTGCAAACTCAAGCCAACCTCGAGTTGGCCATTTTCAAGTTCATTCTAGTGTCATGTCCATGTTCAAGATTCATGTCAAGTTTGTGTCAAGTTTTCAAGGTAAGTTTCATACCAAGTTTCCTATAATTACAAATTTTTCCTAACGTTACCCCGTCTAAATATTAGGCTAATAATCTTAGCCTAATTTCTCATCCGTATGATTTTTGACATATAATATTAGGCTAAAAACTTATCCTAATTCAACGTACACAAAATTGGCATAAAGCAATTCATTAACATAAACATGACATAGGTGTAAACTTGGCATTTTCGGCATAGTCAATATGAACATCATAGGTGTGAACTTGCAAAATAGTCAACATGAATACCATAGGTGTGAATCTTGCTACGTAGACTAAATCAACATAAATATATGTGATCTAGCAACATAGACTAAATCAACTTACATATATGTGAACTTGCAAATCAGTCACGAGCATATGGATAAGAGTGAACTTGAAATATGACATAGTTTTAACATATACACATAAACATGTAGATCTAACATTTGGTCACATATGTGATATGATTTTACAACCTAAAACTTGCATAACATGATAAGCTACACAACTTGTCATAACGGGTTATACTTCAAGTTCCTATACATATGAATAGACTTATTCATTAATTCCCAATTCAACATGATAATAAAATAGAACCACAGGCATAGATCAATATCATTCAATAACATTATAATTCTATTTTCAAGGTATGACATAACTGAATAAATTGATTAAAACATCACAGGCATATAAATCTGATAACATTACGAGCATAAAAAGTTTGAATACTAATCTAGATTCAAGAACATGGATAGATCTAACTTAAATAGAAAAATCCCCAAAATGGAGATCCAAGGACAAATAAAGAAAATAGGTCTGAGTAGAAAGTCAAGCTTAGATCCAATTTCATAGTCATAATCCTAGGCAATGAATAATAGGTGATTAACCACAATTGTCCTTGTCATAGTCATAGGCAATAGTCTTATTGTTCATAGTCATAGGCAGTCTTATGTTCACCGTCATAGTCATAGGCATAGTCTTATTAGTCATACGCAGTCTTATGTTCACCGTCATAGTCATAGGCATAGTCTTATGTTCACCGTCATAGTCATAGTCATAGGCAAAATCTTATGTCCACAGTCATAGGCATAGTCATAGTCTTATGTCATTAACAATAGTTTCAACGTCGTAGGCCATATTCCCAATAGTCAAGATCCAAGAAGAAACCAAGAATAGATATGAATCTTACATAAATCACTTCCAAATTATACCATGCACATATTAGATTTATATTTTTTTATCTAAAAGTAACTGGAACTTACAGATCGTGGTCTAAGAAAGATGTAGAAGTCGAATCTATAAACTAGTCATCGAATTGTTGGATCTTGCTTTGATTGTAGAAGCAAATCCCCGATTCCTAGCCGTAGTCTTCAAGAAATAATCTTCGCATTTTATTTTTAATTTAGTTTAATTAAGGTGGACGCAGCATAACATTGCAATGGTTTGGTGTGGAGAGAAAACTAGGTTTAGGGGTGTTTAAATAGGAGAATAGGGTAATTTAGAGCCTTCAGATCAGTCCAGAAGTCATCAGAACCACCCAGCTCGAAGATAGGTCATCCAGCCACTCAGAAGAAGACACGTCATCACAGAACACTCCAGAATTCTGTGCTGGATCGGTATGGGCGCACTTGGCAGGTGCGCCAGTGTATTTTTGTACTGGCGCACTTCACAAGTGCGCCAGTGTATTCTGGCCTATTTCCGGTTTTTCTGCCTAACTTCGTTCGTCCATATCTTCTTCATACGGTATCTGTTTTACGCAAACTCGGGCACTATCTCAAGCAGAATTTTGAGACGAACGCAATGGCGAACCTGTTTCCCTTGACTCTTATTTTAAAAATTAATTCTGCCTTGATTTATGGTTTTAACATGTTATTAAAATTCGGGTTGTTACATTCTCCCCCCCCCCATAAAGGATTTCGTCCCCAAAATCGTCAAGGTAAGAAGAATGCATCCTATCATCCAATCAACCATCTGCTCAACCATCATCCACAAGCAACCACTGTCCTTAAAAGATTTCTAATGCTATATGAACATATGCAGAAAGTGTGTGTATATGTTCCTTATCTAATGCAAATGATCAGGCCTGATTGTTCTTCCTAATGCAAAATATGTTTAGTGTCATGAATCCAACATGTATGCAAATAGTCCTAGTCATATAAACGCTATATGGGTGCACAAACATCCATCCATATGCAACATCCACATGATAGCACATTCAATTTCATCCATAAACAAGTATAAACACTCATGCATATGCAATATGAAAATGTGTCTGAGCCGATCTAGTGCCTAATGTGTGTTATGCAACCACGAGCAACCACTTGCGACCACTTGCAGCCATTTGCAAACATCAACCATTACACGTTTCAATAACATGTTAACATCCAAAAGGGTTCTACCTATGGTTATCAAGATAGGATTGGGAAGATAAGCAAGATAAAACACAAGTATCTAGGAGAAGAAGTTAAAGATGTACCCCCAGAAGGTCCTGCTTGCGGGGCTTGCTCTTACTTCTTAGGGCAGTTCTAGCTGATATGTCCAAGCTCACCATATTGAAAGCACGCACCTATCTTCTTCTTCCTTCTTTTACAATCCTTGATAACATGCCCATACTACAGAAGTTGCACTTCCTCTTATCACCTGACTTGTTTTTTTCTCGCCTCCCTTCTGGAAGTCTTTCTTCTTGTTCTGAGACTCGTCCTCCTTAACTTATCACTCATACCTTTCCTATGTAACATGTTAATAAGCCTCACAGAAACTATCTCCATCGTACGGAAAATCCTCTACGAAGCAAGAAAGAAGATTAACCGCAGGTAAAAATTACTGCGACTACAGATGGAGAAAAGAAAGGAAAAGAAATTCAAATGAGGAAACAAAGGATAGTGCTAATGGCTTTTGGGGAATGGCCTTTAAATAAAACAAGACTTTTCTTGAAAAATGCTTCTTTGTAAACGGTTTTGAAAATAGTTTTAGAAGGTTTTAAAAACTTTTGCCCAGTCTGGTAAACTTCTGCTCTGATACCAAATGTAATACCCCACCTCCGCTAGGGTCACTCACAAAGGGAATGCTCTAGTTTTGGAGGAGCGTTATCGAGGTAAACAAACACAGAAATATTACAAGACAGAACATAGATAAAACAACAGAAGAATCAAAAGAAAATTTTCATTACTTTCAAGAAGAGTCAAAACCTTTTACATCAAATAGCCAAAGTCATTATTTTCCATTACAACAAATTTTTTCTTGCATAAATAAAGAAGCATAAACTTAAAACATCAAAAGTAGCTTAATTCCCCAAATGTAGCAGAAATGCAGCCATAGCATAGCTCAAGACCAAACCGTACATGAGCTGAACCGAAAGCAAGCGAAATCCAAGCTAAGTGTTAGAGTTTCCTCCCTGAGAACCTGGGGGTGGGGGGGAAAGGAAGAAAAAGATGCGAAAGAAATCAGGTCAGTCATAAAGACTGGTAAGTCCAAGTGTCTTTCAGCATAAAAGCCGATAAAGGTAACATGACATGTATAAACTGAAAGTTACCATACGGATGATGACAAAATGGGCTAGATAGACAAAGAAAACATGATAAATCAAGTATAAATCAAGAATATCATCATGTATTCAAGGTTCGCTGCATCAACTGTACTAGAATCTCAACCCATGTCTTATATTAATCATGAAATGATCCCTTGGCCCAATACCATGAAATGACCCATTACTAGGTCCAACGAAACGATCCACTAGTCGATCGGCTCCATACAAGTTCTAGCTCGTCATGTGTCTTTGTCATACGGCCCTATCACGAATGTAGTCACCTATGCTAGGTCCACCATAGGGTGTATCAAGCCCTATGGTGCCAACCACCGACACGAATCAAGAATGCATAGATAAACCTACTGATGCCCAATGCCTGCTTTTTCAACTCCGAACCACGTGAACGACCATAGCCCGCCTGAACCTACACTGGCGCACCAACATAGTTGTCGTTCTGGTCGCTTACAATCCGCCCAGTAATCTTGCCCCACCCTGCCTAGTCCCAGGGTATCATGATACATCTAGTGGGTTACTACTGAAACGGATCGCGTAACTAGGGTTTCCGTCCAATAGGTTAAGTGTTGTCATTTAAACTCATGACTTAACCCCTATCAGTCTAGCATGTCAAGTTGGTTAAGTGTTGTCTTACATGTTCATGACTTAACCCTATCATGTGGCATTAATTCATTAGTGCACCACAACCTCTCACATCAGACCTGTTGTTGTGGTCACTAGATATGCCGGGCAGTTCCGGGTAGAATTACACCACAACTCAGTCTGACCTCGTGTTTTCAAGTGTGATATGACCAACTACCCACATTGTATCCTATTGTTTGCAATAACTGGATTTGTCGGACGGTTCCGGGCAGAATTACACTCCAAATTCAATCCAACCTCGAGTTGGCCATTTTCAAGTTCATTCTAGTGTCATGTCCATGTTCAAGATTCATGTCAAGTTCGTGTCAAGTTTTCAAGGTAAGTTTTATACCAAATTTCCTATGATTGCCAATTTTTCCCAACGTTACCCCGTCTAAATATTAGGCTAACAATCTTTGCCTAATTTCTCGCCTGCATGATTTTTGACATATAATATTAGGCTAATAACTTAGCCTAATTCAACGTACACAAAATTGGCATAAAGCAATTCATTAACATAAACATGACATAGGTGTAAACTTGGCATTTTCGGCATAGTCAATATGAACATTATAGGTGTGGACTTGCAAAATAGTCAACATGAATATCATAGGTGTGAATCTTGCAACGTAGACTAAATCAACATACATATATGTGAACTTGCAACATAGACTAAATCAACTTACATATATGTGAACTTGCAAATTAGTCACGAGCATATGGATAAGTGTGAACTTGAAATATGACATAGGTTTAACATATACACATAAACATGTAGATCTTACATTTGGTCATATATGTGATATGATTTTACAACCTAAAACTTGCATAACATGATAAACTACACAACTTGTCATAACGGGTTATACTTCAAGTTCCTATACATATGAATAGACTTATTCATTAATTCCCAATTCAACATGGTAATAAAATAGAACCACATGCATAGATCAATATCAATCAATAACATAATCAATCTATTTTCAAGGTATGACATAACTGAATAAATTGATTAAAACATCACAGGCATATAAATCTGATAACATTACGAACATGAAAAGGTTTGAATAATAATCTAGATTCAAGAACATGGATAGATCTAACTTAAATAGAAAAATCCCCAAAATCAAGATCCAAGGACGAATAAAGAAATATGTCTGAATAGAAAGTCAAGCTTAGATCCAATTTCATAGTCATAATCCTAGGCAATGAATCATAAGTGATTAACCGCAATTGTCCTTGTCATAGTCATAGGCAATAGTCTTATTGTTTATAGTCATAGGCAGTCTTATGTTCACCGTCATAGTGATAGGCATAGTCTTATTAGTCATAGGCAGTCTCATGTTCACCGTCATAGTCATAGGCATAGTCTTATGTTCACCGTCATAGTCATAGGCATAGGAAAAATCTTATGTCCACAGTCATAGGCATAGTCATAGTCTTATGTCATTAACAATAGTTTCAACATCGTAGGCCATATTCCCAATAGTCAAGATCCAAGAAGAAACCAAGAATAGATATGAATCATACATAAATCACTTCAAAATTATACCATGCACATATTAGATTTATATTTTTTTATCTAAAAGTAACTGGAACAATAGTTTCGCATTTTATTTTTCGTTTAATTTAATTAAGGTGGAGGCAATATAACATTGCAATGGTTTGGTGTGGAGAGAAAGCTAGGTTTAGGGGTGTTTAAATAGGTGAATAGGGTAATTTAGAGCCTTTAGATCAGTCCAGAAGTCATCAGAACCACCTAGCTCAAAGACAGGTCATCCAGCCACTCAGAAGAAGACACATCACCACAGAACACTCCAGAATTCTGTGCTGGATCGGTATGGGCGCACTTGGAAGGTGCGCCAGTGTATTTTTGTACTGGCGCACTTCACAAGTGCGCCAGTGTATTTTGGCCTATTTCCGGTTTTTCTGCCTAACTTCGTTCGTCCATATCTTCTACATACGATATCCGTTTTTCGCAAACTTGGACTCTATCTCAAGTTGAATTTTGAGACGAACGCAATGGCGCAACCCGTTTCCCTTGATTCTTATTTTAAAAATTAATTCTGCCTTGATTTATGGTTTTAACATGTTATTAAAATTCGGGTTGTTACACGAACGGCGAAGTGCTGACTCCAGACGTTGACAATGGTCACCCAACCTACAGATTCAGGAAAAATGGAGTAAATTTGCAGATCCAGTCAGGCAGGGCATCAGCGCGCAAAATCATCTTGGATAATTTCATGAAAACGAATTCTGGATGGACGACGAAATTTAGAATTAAGTGTTGTGATTTGTGACATAAAATCACATATGTTGATAGAGACGAGGCGTGGATGTGCTTGGCGGTAGAGGAAATGGTGCAGCAACAGAAAGAAGGTTAGAAGGAGCAGTTTGGTGTTTGAGCGGATTTATTACTTGATTTTGACCCGGTCTTTCTATGACTTATCTGCATGTATTGAGGGGATATATTCCTAATATATCTCTAAAAGGAAAATTGGATATTTTTCCTATGCCTTCTATTCTCCTATAAAAGCAGCACATTGGGTTGGATTAATGCATGAGCGAATAGAGTGGCGGTTGTGTGCCTCTAGGGCTTGGTGCCCTAAAGATGATTGGTGCCCCCAGTTAATCCAAGGCTTAGCCGTCGTTCTTCATTGTTCTCCTTCTCCAACAAAGAGTTTTAGTCATCTAGATATTATTTCCCTTTCTCAATAAGGTTATTGATTCTTGTAATTTTGTTTATTGTTGGTTTTGATCCATTGAGTGTAAATAAAATTTGTTTTGTGATTCAATAAAGAGGGTGGTTGAGTGGAATATCTTGTGTTTGTGTGTGTGATTTCATATCTGTGTTTGTTTCCATAGAAATCATCTTTAAGTAATTGGGTGAATAAGATCATGGTCGCTTCCGCAAAGGCGCAGGTTTTACATAACAGTTGGTATCAGAGCTAGATCATTGCAAAGCTTAGAGTGATTTTGGATTGGAAAAATTGATTTTTGTTCTGAAAAAATTGATTTTTTGTTGAAAAAAATCAATTTTTTTTAAGTCGGATATGATGGCGCTGTTGGTGATGACTAATTTTGATTGGGGATTTGAAGGCCTCAATGATTTGATTGATGGAGATGAAGATAAGCCCTCCGATGTGAATGAGGGAAGATGGAAGAAGACGAAGATGTTGGCAATTGATTTGATTTGCATGTACCTTGGTGATTCGGTTCATGTTTTTTGATAGGGGTCTTCACGTTGATGATGCTCGAGGGATCAAGAGTGATCGAGGAAGGAGCTCAGGTCAAGTGGTAGACGGGTGTCAATGTGGAAGGCGAGTGACGGTTGAAGAACCTAGTCCACAGCAAGGTGGAGAGGTTAATTTGGTCAATTCTGATGTGTTCGACAGGGGTCTTCACGTTGATGATGCTCAAGGGATCTAGGGTGATCAAGGAAGGAGCTCAGATCAAGTGTTAGATGGGTGTGATAGTATTGCAAGCACTTTTAGACCGTTGGTTTATGCACGGTGCAGCTCAGGTGGTAGTTGCATCTTTTGCAGGCGGTGGGTTGTGTTTGTAATTGAGGTGTGGTCGTAGTCCTTTCAAATCGACTGGGTGTATCTCATTGCCCGGAAATCGAGGTTGGTTTAATTGAGAGAAGGTGTCGTTGAAATACGTAGATGACTTGTTCGGTGATTGCTGGAGTGTTGATATGATTTCAGATTAAGGTGGAGCATTGTGTTGGTGATTCCACATGTCCATGGAAGTCGGTTGACTTGTTGTTGATGTGATTTCATATCAAGGTTGAGTGTTGTGATTTGTGACATAAAATCACATATGTTGATAGAGACGAGGCGTGGATGCGCTTGGCGGTAGAGGAGATGGTGCAGCAACCGAAAGAAGGTTAGAAGGAGCAGTTTGGTGTTTGAGTGGATTTATTGCTGGATTTTGACCCGGTCTTTATGTGACTTATCTGCAAGTATTGAGGGGATATATTCCTAATATATCTCTAAGAGGAAAATTGGATATTTTTCCTATGCCTTATATTCTCCTATAAAAGCAACACGTTGGGTTGGATTAATGCATGACCGAATAGAGTGGCGGCTGCGTGCCTCTAGGGCTTGGTGCCCTAGAGATGATTGGTGCTCTAGTTAATCCAAGGCTTAGCCGTCGTTCTTCATTGTTCTCCTTCTCCAACAAAGAGTGTTAGTCATCTAGATATTCTTTCCCTTTCTCAATAAGGTGTTTGATTCTTTAATTTTGTTTATTGTTGGTTTTGATCCATTGAGTGTAAACCAAATTTGTTTTGTGAATCAATAAAGAGGGTGGTTGGGTGGAATATCTTGTGTTTGTGTGTGTGATTTCATATCTGTGTTTGTTTCCATAGAAATCATCTTTAAGTAATTGGGTGAATAAGATCATGGTCGCTTCCGCAAAGTCGCAGGTTTTACATAACATTAAGTGCTATTTGGGGATACTGAGAATAAAAATACTTCATAGAGGGGTACAATTTTACGGTTAGCGAGTATTAGTGAAGAAAATAAAAAATTATGGATTATCGAAAGAGGCTGTTTACAATGTGACACGTTGGGTATGTAATAAAATGAGGGCGCCACATTAGCATTTCATCTATTCTACTTTCTATTATAAGTAATAGATATGTTATACTCTGATGATGTATGTAAGTTCAAATCCAGTTTGCATTTCAAAAATGATTATATATAAAATGACCCGAACTTCCCCGTAAAGGTAAGCCCGGATTGAGTTGTGAACACGACAAATCAGAACACAAACATAAGAACAATTCATTGCCTATTACAACAATTTACATCAGAGTACAAGAATATAACAGAGCATGAATAAATATTATACATTGTTAAATATCACAGATTTAAATTATAATGCAGCATAAAAATAATACATAACACAACTAAAACAGATACATGGATACAGAGCTTAACGAATATAACTTCAGCTGTAAACCTTGATCCTGGGAAAGAAATATCTGCAAAAACCAAACTACTAGCTACCCATGTGGAAAATAGTGGCATACAGAGTTTAGGTTAAAACAATAAACTCCAGGTCAGTCACGTGACTGGTGTGAGAACTAAAATAGTTATTAATTTGATTTTAAAGATAGGTAAATCAAGGGACTATGCCGTATAACACGGAACGGGTTTCCTCCCAAGAATACCAGTGCATAAAACAAACAGCACAATGCTAATTAAAGAAAATGAAGCTATTATAAAACCCAGGTCCCATCAAACAATGCAACGCAAGCCGGAGGATAGGATTTTACCTTATAATAGCCAAACAATGCTTGATACGCGAAATTTAATCTGTTATTATTACTATAATTGAAGAAAACAACTTCAAATATAAATGTATCAATCATAGACGGCATGGACACCATATATCATGTCACCGTACTAATTCTACAATTACAACCGCACAATGTTATATTGGACGTTGGATTTCCATCTATGAACCGAGGCAAGGGATCGTCCTCACTGAATTCGAGACTCTCTAGCCCGAGGCTCAGGACTTAGTTGCAACTGCACCTGGGAGCCATAGGGCCAGCCCGCATTTTATGTGGATTAAAAATCCCTAAAAAATACGTCTCCTTGCCCTATGGGGCGTAAATGAGCTAGATGACTCAATATCCATCGGCTCCGTAGTAACCGATATATCTAAGGCACCTCGCATTCCAACAACCATATAGGTAAAAATAATATAAATGTCATGGCTTGCAAACGCTAACACCACCCATAACTAGAAAGAAATGCATGTTCTCCCAGGATCTTTCTCCTGTTTCTGGTTAATACCGGGAAGTGAAGCTCGCGAATTAACGCTATACACAAAGTGGCGCTATATCAAAGCTATGCTTTGATCATCAACCACAAGACTCTGCTTTTTAACAAAGGCCTTGATCATTGCATCTCAGCATGCCACACAGGCAACACACGCCATGCGACTGATGTCTATCAATATAAAACCTCTGAGCTTGTACGTCTCAGAGAAGGGTGTTAAGCAAAAGAATAAATTATCCTCCACCAAACTGATATATATTTAATAGAGATCAATCAACACAGAATAAAATCCAATGTCAAACACACAGTCCATTTACAAGTTCATTTTGGATCTGAACGAAACCGCAGGCACCATATTCCTTGTCCCATATGTCCAATAAAAGAGAGAGGCCCTCGCATATCCGGTCGATCTCCAAGTACGTTTAGACGACTTCCACTTACTATCTTGTCTTGAGTGTACATCCCAATCAAGACATCAGTAATCATCCAAATGATGTGAAGACCTTCGGTCTTCAACCACCATCTTCATCATCGACTAATCGTCGTATCAGTTATTCAGAATGGGATAAACCCGGTCTTTCCGAATAACCCGCATATTTTATAAACAAGTTTTACCCAAATACAACATACGCCTCATTCCAATCTAGAATATTCTTTTATTCAAATATTCTTTTCACAATTTAAACCAAATTAAGGTTTTTCCAAACTAGACGGGATTAGCGAACCTTACTGAAGTAATCATTTATTTTATTTCCCAATCCCAAACTATTTATCCTATGGAGCAAAACTGGTAGAACTCCGTATCTAATACCACGGTGTTATCAGTAAAATTTATTACAATTTCACGTTCAAATATAATTAAAGATTTAACTATCGTTTGGAGAAAAACTGGTGATACTCCATTCTCGATCATTTCTCAAATTTGATAATTTAAATTATCAAATCCTCATTTCAGTCTAATTAAAGATTCATTTAAACTTCACTTAGTTTTAATCTTCCCAAAAATCAATATTAATGATTATTTAACTTTGGGAAATCATATCCTATCTTTAACTGGGTTAAAGAACGAATGTCATTTAAAACACGGTACACGATAAACCCAAAATCACTTTCCATTAATTATGGAATTTTCGCGGAAAACATATCAATATATAATAGATGGAAAACATATCAATATATAATAAATGTCAAATTTCATATCCGACCAATAATACAAATGGAATAACGACAAAGCCTTTTAAATTCCATATATATTAACTGTCTTCCTGCATAGAAGCTTACTTCGATTATTACCAAATCGAATTCCATTCCATTCCAATTTATTTTATTAAATTGGAAAACTTTACTTTGGAAAATTTCCATTAAATCTTAATAAAAAGATTTATAAATTCCAAATCCCATTTCACTGCAAATCGGGTTAAAGAACGAAGGTCGTTAAAAACATAGTTCATGATAAACCCAATTGACATTCCATTTCAATTCCAATTAAATGTTAATTAATTGGTAATTCTTCTTTAAATCTTAACTAAAAGATGTACTGTGTAACACCCCGTATGTTGAATAACTTGCTATAATATAAAACAGGGTAGAATTAAATTTAAAAAACCTGAATCAGGGGAAACGGGCTATGCCATTGCGTTCGTCTCGGAAAAATACGCAAAATAGAGTCTGAGTTTTCGAAAATCGGAGTCCGAATGACCCCGATAAGGCCCAAAGAAGTTTTCAGAAATTTAAAAACAGATTTTCAGAAATGGCGGGAAAAATCCCGCCAGGACCCAGGGAGTCGACCTGGGGGTCGACTGGGGAGTCGACCTCCCTGGTCGAGCCCAGGTGACCTGGGTGCACCTGCTTGTCTTTTGGGCTGAGTTTAAGTGGCTAGGACGTGATCTAACGGCTCTAATCTAATTTAGGGTTAATCTAACGGCCTAAAACACCTAACTACTCTATAAATACACCCTAAGACTACCCTAATTCATACTAAAAATAGTTACAACACCGTTATGCCGTCAAAATGCAACTTGAAGGAGCCTCCATCAATCTAAAGAGGAAGATGGCTTCTCAAATCAATCTCTAATCAACTCTAGCAACTTAATCTTCTTCTTAGGAGTGCTAATCAACAAGTTGTGAGTTTTCTATAGCCTTAATAACCAATTGTTGAAATGATTATGATAGGATATAATGAGGTTATGGCTATGAATGTGGATCAATGCAAGTCATATGATATATGTTCATGAAGTTATGCAAGTTATGTGCTATATGTTCATGAAGTTATGCAAGCCATATGATACATGTTCATGATGTTATGCAAGTTATGCAAGTCATATGCTATGTGATTATGATGTTATGCAAGTTATGCAAGTCATATGCTATGTGCTTGTGGTGGTATGCAAGTTATGCAAGTCATATGATATATGTTCATGAAGTTATGCAAGTTATGCAAGTCATATGCTAGGTGTTTATGATGTTATGCAAGATATGCAAGTCATATGAGAAACATTGATCCATAATGACACTATGATATGCAAGTTTGGTGTATGATTATATGCTAGTTCATACATGATATATTATGCAAGTTTGGTGTGTGATTACATGCAAGTTCATATATGACATGTTATGCAAGTTTGGTGTATGATTATATGCTAGTTCATACATGATATGTTATGCAAGTTTGGTGTTTGATTATATGCATGTTCATATATGACATGTTATGCAAGTTTGGTGTTTGATGATATGCAAGTAACATGTGCAAGTTTACACATTATTATGATATGCATACATGTGCAAGTTAACCCCTTTGTATGTCATACATACATATGCAAGTTTACCCCTTTGTATGACATAAATAACCTATGCAAGTTAACCTCCTTATGACATATGTGATTCATGCAAGTTTGGGTTGATTATTTATGCTAGTTGGGTTGATGCTATATGCATGTTGACACCTTTAAAACCCATGTTAATGTCACGCAAGTTGAACCCATCGTATGTGTGATGAATCTTCCCTTTTATGTCATGTTGGCGATTTACGTGGGGAACGATCGGGTTAATATACATGTTAATGAAATGGTGTGAAATTGGTATGATTATGCATACCATAAAGAGGATGGACATAATTGAGTCAATTATGTACATGGTTAAAAATTGGAATTAATTAGGGAAAATTAATTCGAAATATGGAGGTGATTAATTAGGTGTAATTAATCGACTAAGACACGAGGTTGGACCCTTTTGTAGCATAAGACTGCCCGGAACCGACCGGCAAATCCAGCGGCTACAAATGATAGGCCCAATGTGAGAGGTCTTGGGCATAAACTATATACGTGACAAGTGTAAAGACACGAGGTTAGACTCGGTTATGGCGTAAGGCTGCCCCGACCCGACCGGCAAATCCAGCTGCCGTAAGAGATAGTCTAATGTGAGAGGTCTCTACAACGGTTACGTTCTTAATCGATTAAGAAACACTTAACCATATTAGCATGTAGAGGGCATGAGGGGTTAAGTGGGTGCCTTGGGTGTCATGTGGAAAAATCTAGTAGTTGCCTTGGGTGGCAATAGAAAATACGATTAGAATACTTAACCGAAGAGGAACATGTAAAACATGATTAAAGGGTTAAGTAAGTGCCTTGGGTGGCATGGGAAAATCTAGTGGTTGCCTTGGGTGGCAATAGAAGATAAGATTAGAATACTTAACCAAAGTTGGACATGTAATTAAACATGATTAAAGGGTTAAGTGGGTGCCTTGGGTGGCATGTAGGAATCTAGTGGGTGCCTTGAGTGGCAATTGAAATATGATTAGATGACTTAACCAAACCTTAACATGTAAGTGGGCATGATTATGAAAAGGGGTTAAGTGGGATGCACTAGATTAAATGACAAGCTTAAGTAGTAGCTTGTGGGGGCCTTGAGTTGCAATTAAAATATGATTAAATGACAAGCTTAAGTAGTAGCTTGTGGGGGCCTTGAGTGGCAATTAAAATATGATTAAATGACAAGCTTAAGTAGTAGCTTGTGGGGGCCTTAAGTGGCAATTGAAATATGATTAAATGACAAGCTTAAGTAGTAGCTTGTGGGGGCCTTAAGTGGCAATTGAAATATGATTAAATGACAAGCTTAAGTAGTAGCTTGTGGGGGCCTTGAGTGGCAATTGAAATATGATTAGATGACTTAACCAAACCTTAACACGTAAGTGGGCATGATTATAAACAGGGGTTAAGTGGGATGCACTAGATAAAAGGACAAGCTTAAGTAGTAGCTTGTGGGGGCCCATTTCAACCAGTAACCCATATGTATCTTATTGGGCTCGACCCATGTCGAGGACGGGACACGCGTACTGGGCTTGACTATAAGAGGCCAAAACGGGGTAGCGGTGGCAACGCGAGTCCAACGGGTTTCATATGCGTGTGTGGACCCGGGCTGGTAGGTTAGACGTTGTTGCATCGTGTAGATATAAGCCGTGCACCATTTTCGGGTTGCCACTTTGGGGAGTGATACACCCCACTGTAGGGCCACCACGGGTATCTACGGTAGGGAGCCGATCGCTTGGGGAGTAGCAGGTACACCTAGTGGAGATAGGGGCAGACGACACCTATGTAGTCAGCAAGGGGTGCAAGAGACTACTATTAAAATTTTACTAAGTACACATAGTGGGGATCAATCTTTAAGTAGGAATTACCCTTGGGTGGGTGGAACTGGTGTGGTGTAGTGTAGGAATTATCCTTGGGTGGGTAGATCTGGTGTGGTGTAGAATATTATTTATCCTTGGGTGGATAGGCGCATCTTTACCGTTATCTTAGTTTATCCTAAGTCTAGTTGGCTACTTAGTGTAGTCATTTATCCCCAGTCATACCGTACCAGGTTTATATCATACCCTAATTACTTTAATGATTGTATTGTTAAGGTTATAGGGCTCACTCAGACTTATGTCTGACCCCGTTGTTTTTATCTTTTTCCCCAACCCTCAGGTTCTCAGAGTGGGCCTAGCACTAGTGGGCTTTGATCAGATTGCTTTATCTATCTTTGGGGCTTGGACTCTTGAAGAAAACCTAGGCTACCTTTTCAATTATGGCTAACAGTATGTAGTGGGATTATGTACTTATGTTTTAACGAGATGGGTATTTTGTACTTGACTCTTGTTGGTTTTTGAGATGTAACCAAACATGTTTACCTTCTGCTGCAATGAAATGATGTTTTAAATTTGAAGTATTACTTATATCTGTCTTGTTGTAATTTTTCAGTTCTATATTCACTTAAATACTCCACCGAAGCTAAGGCATTCCTTTTGTGAGTGACCTTAGCGGGTGTGGGGTGTTACACGTGGTATCAGAGCTTGAGGTTACCAGAACAGATAAAGCTTTTAGAAAACTATTTTTCTAAAAACATTTTTGGAAGATGTATTTTCAAAAACATGTCTTTTAAGAGAAAAGTTTTTTGAAAGGAAAGCATAATCCCCAATAGCCATATATTCTTCCTTCGATTCTCCGTTTTGAATCTCTTCCTCTATCTCCTTTTGAATTTCCCCTCCGCGTATAGATGTCTTTTTAAGATAAATAAGGACTTCCGTATGAAGGTCGGAAAAACCACTTCAAGGGACTAAGACGTTTTCCAGGCTAAGAAGTTAGTCCAAGGAGGTGGAAGGCTTATGGGTACCTTTAAGATGGACGAGAGAGGAAGGTTCAAATAGCTATTAGGTAAATAAAGGACGAAATCTCATCGTGGTAAGAAGGTCACGAAAGGAGAATGTGAAGGGGAAGGTTAGTTGTTTTGGAAAAATAGGACACCTTGGGGTTGTCCAAGGAGGTAAGGACGAAGTACAGGATCTTCTGGAGGGTGGATGTATTCCCTCACGACGGGTATACCTGATGGGGGTAGGACCATCTAAGTTGAAATTTGGTTCTCTCGATCATCCTGTTCGAACTTTATTCGACTCTAGTGCACCACATTCGTTTATCTCATTAGTTGAGTCACTGCACCTAGACACCAGTTTGGTAGATGATCCCGTGGTTTTTTCAAACCCAATTGGGGGCTCCACTTTTTTGTCCATGATATGGTTGGGGTTTGAAGATCCTCATACTTAGCGTTGAGTTTAGGGGTGATGCTTTTGTTTGGGCTTCACGGGCTATGGGTTGATTTTGGGCATGGACTGGTTATCCAGTAATGGTGCCGTTCTTAATTGCGAAAAGAGAGTTGTTGGGCTTATAACCCGCTTGGGTAACACTCTCGAGATCTCTTGTAATCCCATTGATTTTGTCATGCTAAGTTATCTTGAATCGCTTGAAGCTTCGGTCGAGAGTTTGCGATCTGTTAGAGTGGTCCTGGAATACTCGGATGTGTTTGGGGAGGTGAAGGGCTTACCTCCGAAGCGGGAGATAGACCTCCGAATATATCTGGTAGATGATGCTAAACCAGTATCTTTGTCAGTGCGCCACATGGCTCCTCGTGAGAGGAGGGAACTCCATAAGCAAGTAGGGGAGTTGCTTGAGAAGGGGTTCATAAGACGAAGTATATCGGAGTGGGGTGCTCTAGTAGTTTTTGCTACGAGGGCGGATGGGTCCCCCAGACTTTGTGTAGACTATAGAGAACTCAACAAGTTCACAAAGAAGAATAGACACCGATTGCCAAGGATTGAGGATCTCTTTGATCAGATTAGTTGGCGCCTCAGTGTTTCGCAGTGGGACTTGGCCACGGAGTTTCATCAGTTGGGAGTGACTGAGGATAGTATAGAGAAGAAAGCCTTTAGGACTCCGGATGGTTTCTATGAGTGGCTGGTGATGCCATTTGTTTTGTCGAATGCCCCCGCATACTTGGTTGATTTGATGAGTGGAGTGGTCAGGGAGTACCTAAATAACTTCGTAGTGGTCTTTGTGGATGACATCTTGGTCTTTTCTATAGAGCAAAATAAGTTTTCGTGAGTGCTTAATGGGTTAAGCAAAGCCAGTCATTTGATCAACGGTGGTTTTGGAGCGGGATCGGCAAGGACATCCAGATTTGGATAAGGGCTTAATTATTTAGCCGTTTTTACTAGTATCATCTCACGTAGGTCATCTGAATTCGAAGGAGGTGTCCCTTGGGTGTTTGTCTGATATTGGTTTAGGCCTTTGGGGCTTGCACTTGAGGGATGTCGAGTTCGACTAGGATGGTCTGCGTGAGAGATGGATAGTTGTGACGATTTTGTATGAGAGAATATCCTGGTTTTCTCCAGAAGTGGGGAAAAGCATACCCTACATGTTAGGGAAGTGTTGGAGACTCTTCGAGTGCATAGCCTTGAGACAACAAAGGTGGATGGAGTTCTTAGCATCCTATGATTTTGAGATAGCGTATACCCCTGGCAAGGGTAACGTGGTGGTGAACGCCTTGTGCGGAAAAAGGTTGTCCTTGAGTCCATTGTTCGTGGAACGACGAAGCTTAGAATTTATCTCGATGTTTGATTTCAGACCTTCAGTTGACTTTATACCCGGTTTGCTAGCATCCATGGAGGTCAGACCTACTCTTTTGAGATGGATTGGCGAGGCACAGAGGGACGACCCACAGTTGGTTGAGTTGGTATAGATGCTCAAAAAAGGGGAGTCGCCCAGCCATTTGAGTAGGTATACCTTAGACGATAGGGGGTGCTTGCGTAGAGACGGTAGACTTTGTGTACCGCAAGACGAGGGTTTAAGGAAGGCTATTTTTGATGATGCACACTGTTCTAGGATGACCATTTATCCCGGTGAGGACAAGATGTACCAAAACATGAAGCGAGTTTTCATTTTGGTCGGTATGAAGAAAGAGGTGGCCGAGTATGTCGCTAGATACTTGGTGTGCCAACAGGTGAAAGCGGAGCAAAGAAACCCGGTGGGTTGCTTCACCCATTGGAAGTTCCGCAATGGAAGTGGGTTAGCGTCTCGATGGATTTTATTGATGGGTTACCTAGATCGAGGAAGGGTAATACGGGAATATGGGTTGTGGTAGACAGACTTACTAAGAGTGCCCATTTCACACCCGTGAACAGCAAGAGGACTGCTCCATGGCTAGCTTCAATTTATCTTTGAGAGATAGTTCGGTTGCATAGGGAACATGACGCATTCCATGTGTCACATTTGAGGAAGTACCTACATGAGACCGCAGAGGTGGTAGAGCCGAGCCTGCTTAGGGAAGTAAAGGTAGAGCATGATGCGATTATTCGACGAGCTCCTACCCGCATCCTTGGGTCAGAGATTAGGAAGTTGAGAAACAGAGAGGTTCGACTAGTCAAAGTGCCAAGGGGAGAAGATGAGAGTAATGCTACTTGGGAGACAGAAGCGAAGATGCGTTCATTGTACCCATTCCTTTTTGAGGGTATATCTTTTAACTTCTCCTTTATCGTTTGTCTAGTACTTATCTTATCTTTAGTAAGCCCTCTCATTAGTACCTTTGACCTTTAGATAGGGAAAACCTATGGTTGAAACATGTGTTTGAGACATGTTATGTTTGATGGATGCGTGTGGATGCAAGTGGTTGCTAGTGGTTGCTCGTGGATGCATATACACACACTCTAGGCACTAGATCGGCTCAATCACTTCATATTGCATATTGCATAAAATTGTGTGTAGGTAGCTATATTAATGGATGTATAATGGTTGCGTTATCACATGGATGATGCATTTTGGTGAATTATTGTGCACTCATATAGAAATAGTATGTGTCAATAGGGATCTTCCGCATACATATTGGATGCATGGCACTATCATGGTTTGCATTAAGGAGGTCAACAAAATCAGTAGACCGCCTGATTTTGCATTAGACAGGGAACATATACACACACTCTTTGCATATGTTCATACAGCATTAGAAACTTTAAGGACAATGGATGCCAGTGTTTGATGGTTTGAGTAGATGGTTGTTTGGTTGGTAGGATACATTCTTCTTGACTTAGAGATTTCGGGGATGAAATCCTTTAAGTAGGGGAGAATGTAACACCCCGTATGTTGAATAACTTGCTATAATATAAAACAGGGCAGAATTAAATTTAAAAAATCTGAATCAGGGGAAACAGGCTATACCATTGCGTTCGTCTCGTAAAAATACGCGAAATAGAGTCCGAGTTTTCGAAAATCGGAGTCTGTATGACCCCGATAAGGCCCAAAGAAGTTTTCAGAAATTTAAAAACAGATTTTCAAATATGGCGGGAAAAATCCCGCCAGGACCCAGGGGGTCGACTGGGGAGTCGACCTCCCTCCCAGGTCGACTAGGGAGTCGACCCTAGGGTCGACCTGGGAGTCGACCCTAGGGTCGACCTGGGAGTCGACCTCCCTGGTCGAGCCCAGGTGACCTGGGTGCACCTGCTTGTCTTTTGGGCTGTGACTAAGTGGCTAGGACGTAATCTGACGGCTCTAATCTAATTTAGGGTTAATATAATGGCTTAAAACACCTAATTACTCTATAAATACACCCTAAGACTACCCTAATTCATACTAAAAATAGTTACAACACCGTTATGCCGTCAAAATGCAACTTGAAGGAGCCTCCATCAATCTAAAGAGGAAGATGGCTTCTCAAATCAATCTCTAATCAACTCTAGCAACTTAATCTTCTTCTTAGGAGTGCTAATAAACAATTTGTGAGTTTTCTATAGCCTTAATAACCAATTGTTGAAATGATTATGATAGGATATAACGAGGTTATGGCTATGAATGTGGATCAATGCAAGTCATATGATATATGTTCATGAAGTTATGCAAGTTATGTGCTATATGTTCATGAAGTTATGCAAGTTATGCAAGCCATATGATACATGTTCATGATGTTATGCAAGTTATGCAAGTCATATGCTATGTGATTATGATGTTATGCAAGTTATGCAAGTCATATGCTATGTGTTTGTGGTGTTATGCAAGTTATGCAAGTCATATGATATATGTTCATGAAGTTATGCAAGTCATATGCTAGGTGTTTATGATGTTATGCAAGATATGCAAGTCATATGAGAAACATTGATCCATTATGACACCATGATATGCAAGTTTGGTGTATGATTATATGCTAGTTCATACATGATATGTTATGCAAGTTTGGTGTGTGATTACATGCAAGTTCGTATATGACATGTTATGCAAGTTTGGTGTATGATTATATGCTAGTTCATACATGATATGTTATGCAAGTTTGGTGTTTGATTATATGCATGTTCATATATGACATGTTATGCAAGTTTGGTGTTTGATGATATGCAAGTAACATGTGCAAGTTTACACATTATTATGATATGCATACATGTGCAAGTTAACCCCTTTGTATGTCATACATACATATGCAAGTTTACCCCTTTGTATGACATAAATAACCTATGCAAGTTAACCTCCTTATGACATATGTGATTCATGCAAGTTTGGGTTGATTATTTATGCAAGTTGGGTTGATGCTATATGCATGTTGACACCTTTAAAACCCATGTTAATGTCATGCAAGTTGAACCCATTGTATGTGTGATGAATCTTCCCTTTTATGTCATGTTGGCGATTTACGTGGGGAACGATGGGGTTAATATACATGTTAATGAAATGGTGTGAAATTGGTATGATTATGCATACCATAAAGAGGATGGACATAATTGAGTCAATTATGTACATCGTTAAAAATTGGAATTAATTAGGGAAAATTAATTCGAAATATGGGGGTGATTAATTAGGTGTAATTAATCGACTAAGACACGAGGTTGGACCCTTTTGTAGCATAAGACTGCCCGGAACCGACCGGCAAATCCAGCGGCTACAAATGATAGGCCCAATGTGAGAGGTCTTAGGCACAAACTATATACGTGACAAGTGTAAAGACACGAGGTTAGACTCGGTTATGGTGTAAGGCTGCCCTGACCCGACTGGCAAATCCAGCTGCCATAAGAGATAGTCTAATGTGAGAGGTCTCTACAACGGTTACGTTCTTAATCAATTAAGAAAAACTTAACCATATTAGCATGTAGAGGGCATGAGGGGTTAAGTGGGTGCCTTGGGTGGCATGTGGAAAAATCTAGTAGTTGCCTTGGGTGGCAATAGAAAATACGATTAGAATACTTAACCGAAGAGGAACATGTAATTAAACATGATTAAAGGGTTAAGTAAGTGCCTTGGGTGGCATGGGAAAATCTAGTGGTTGCCTTGGGTGGCAATAGAAGATAAGATTAGAATACTTAACCAAAGTTGGACATGTAATTAAACATGATTAAAGGGTTAAGTGGGTGCCTTGCGTGGCATGTAGGAATCTAGTGGGTGCCTTGAGTGGCAATTGAAATATGATTAGATGACTTAACCAAACCTTAACATGTAAGTGGGCATGATTATGAAAAGGGGTTAAGTGGGATGCACTAGATTAAATGACAAGCTTAAGTAGTAGCTTGTGGGGGCCTTGAGTTGCAATTAAAATATGATTAAATGACAAGCTTAAGTAGTAGCTTGTGGGGGCCTTGAGTGGCAATTGAAATATGATTAAATGACAAGCTTAAGTAGTAGCTTGTGGGGGCCTTAAGTGGCAATTGAAATATGATTAAATGACAAGCTTAAGTAGTAGCTTGTGGGGGCCTTGAGTGGCAATTGAAATATGATTAGATGACTTAACCAAACCTTAACACGTAAGTGGGCATGATTATAAACAGGGGTTAAGTGGGATGCACTAGATAAAAGGACAAGCTTAAGTAGTAGCTTGTGGGGGCCCATTTCAACCAGTAACCCATATGTATCTTATTGGGCTCGACCCATGTCGAGGACGGGACACGCGTACTGGGCTTGACTATAAGAGGCCAAAACGGGGTAGCGGTGGCAACGCGAGTCCAATGGGTTTCATATGCGTGTGTGGACCCAGGCTGGTAGGTTAGACGTTGTTGCATCGTGTAGATATAAGCCGTGCACCATTTTCGGGTTGCCACTTTGGGGAGTGATACACCCCACTGTGGGGCCACCACGGGTATCTACGGTAGGGAGCCGATCGCTTGGGGAGTAGCAGGTACACCTAGTGGAGATAGGGGCAGACGGCACCTATGTAGTCAGCAAGGGGTACAAGAGACTACTATTAAAATTTTACTAAGTACACTTAGTGGGGATCAACCTTTAAGTAGGAATTACCCTTGGGTGGGTGAAACTGGTTTGGTGTAGTGTAGGAATTATCCTTGGGTGGGTAGATCTGGTGTGGTGTAGAATATTATTTATCCTTAGGTGGATAGGCGCGTCTTTATCGTTATCTTAGTTTATCCTAAGTCTAGTTGGCTACTTAGTGTAGTCATTTATCCCCAGTCGTACCGTACCAGGTTTATATCATACCCTAATTACTTTAATGATTGTATTGTTAAGGTTATAGGGCTCACTCAGACTTATGTCTGACCCCGTTGTTTTTATCTTTTTCCCCAACCCTCAGGTTCTCAGAGTGGGCCTAGCACTAGTGGGCTTTGATTAAATTGCTTTATCTATCTTTGGGGCTTGGACTCTTGAAGAAAAGCTCGGCTACCTTTTCTATTATGGCTATTAGTATGTAGTGGGATTATGTACTTATGTTTTAACGAGATGGATATTTTGTACTTGACTCTTGTTGGTTTTTGAGATGTAACCAAACATGTTTACCTTCTGCTGCAATGAAATGATGTTTTAAATTTCAAGTATTACTTATATCTGTCTTGTTGTAATTTTTCAGTTCTATATTCACTTAAATACTCCACCGAAGCTAAGGCATTCCCTTTGTGAGTAACCTTAGCGGGTGTGGGGTGTTACATACTCTTTTTCTCATATGGGTTTAAGAACAGTGTTAATGAAGACACCGTTCACGACAAACCCAAAATCCAATTTGATATTAAATACAAGGCTCTGAATAAAAAATATATTGGCTTACATTCGATACCAAATTCTGAAACCAACGGATATCATATTGGGAATAATGATATATATATATATATATATTCCAAATTCCCATAACAATATCTGTATAATCATGAAGTCCAATACCGAAATATTCCGAAGATTATTTTCATTCCAAATCCATTCCAATTTATATATTGGAAATTCTGGTTATTTTAAAATCGTATAAAATCCAATTTATTTGTTTAAAAATATCGGATTATTATTTCTAGTTAATAACTAGTTCTTTTTGATATATTTTTATCTTTCCAAATATGGAATTTTTCAATTTTTTCCAAATCATTTATTATTATTTTATAAAAACTATCGATATTTTTAATAATTTTATCAAAGTCCGTTCAGTTGATTTCTATAAACGGTCATCGAACTGCTCTTATAGTAACCTTTTCCAAATTTTAGTTTGGATATAATTACAAATCCAATCATTAGATTTCAAATCTATAATATTCGTTGGAAAGCTCTTTTCGACAAAAACCCAAGATTCCGTTTTTAGGAGAATTCGACGGTCGGATCTCCCGTGACGTCAATTCGAAGTCAATGGTCAAAATTCGTGAACGGTCGTGGCGCAGCGCGTTCTATTTAGGCTATTTATTATATATATTATATATATTTCGTTAATTTCCGTTTTAAAAATTATTTTATGAATCGTTTTAAATTCGTTCTAAAAATGATTTCAACTACATATTCAATTTTAAGTCAAAATTGAATATTCCATATCACTAGTATATAAATGATGATATTTTCAAAACATTAGATTTTAAAATCATTTCCTTTTCGATATTCATTATAAAAATGAATAAAATCGATATAAATATCTTTTGCATCAAAATGGCGCATATCTAATCAATAAGGCTTCACACATTTCAATATTTTCGTGTCCATCCAAAATCGGACATAAAAATCATATTTTGAACTTTTACTGAATATTATTTTAAAATATTCATTATTTTATTTTATTCAACACATGAATATTTTGTCCAACACATGAATATTATTTAATCTTTTTTGAATATTATTATAAAATATTCTTTATTTTCCAAATTGGAATAAGGCCCAGTCAAATACCATATAATGTTACTTATATGGATTCCATACAACACATGTATATAATAACAATGATACACAATCAACCATCAGCCAAAGTGCATTACGTAACTGCATAAGCATTATATATAAATAATCAACGCTTACTATAGCCTGTCAACCAATTAATCGACATACCACTAAATAATTGGGAGTAGTGTACGTCAAATATCATCCCAATACCCGTGTGGGGTTTCAATCAACAAACACAGATTTTATTTATGCAGTTGGGTGATATGTAAAATTTATCGTCCCAATCCATATCAGTCAAATGGGTGTACATAAACAAATCGTCCAATTTGTAAATGAATATTTATTTTCATTTCAGTAAATATTTTATTTCATTCATTTATACAATAAAAATGATATTTTTATTGTTCTAACACTTTATTCAACACATGAATATTTTATATTCCACATCACAATCACAATCAATTTCCACCACACAATAAAATCAAACAAGTCGACCATGGTCTGTAGACGACGGGGAGTAGTTCATATACGTAGTTTTAAAATAAATAATTGTACAAAAAATTATAGTGAGAAGTTCTCACCTTTGGTTTGCACTCCATCAATCTTTGTGGGATGGTTTGGATTCCGTTTTGATTTCAGTCCGTTCCATCGCCATCTGTTTCACGCGGTATATGTTAAGAACCACATTTTTAAACGACGATCTTGATAAATAAAAATCACATTTTTATTTCAAAGTTATATAGGTAAAAATCGTACTTTTATTACAATGGAGTATTATAAAAATCAGATTTTTATCAACTAAATTATTAGTTCCCAACCATATGTGTAAAAATCACATCTTTGTTACATTAAAAATCACATCTTTGTTCTAATCATAGGGATCCTATTTCTCTAATCGTAAAGATCATATTTTTATACCGCTCTCTTCATAATAAAAATAATATTTTTATTATATAACTTCATGTATAAAATTCGCGTTTTTAAATTGCTAATACATATATAAAAATCAAATTTTTATAATGCTAGTTAGTATACAAAAATTGAATCTTCATGTAAATAAAAATCAAATCTTCATGTAAATAAAAATCAAATCTTCACATATAAAAATCAAATCTTTACATATAAAAATTCATATCTTTGTTAAATTAAAAATCATATCTTTGTTAAATTAAAAATCATATCTTTATTAAATTAAAAATCACTTCTTTGCTAAATTAAAACTTACATCTTTGTTCTAATCATAAGGATCCTATTTCTATAATCGTAAAGATCATATTTTTATAATCTAAAAATAAAAATCAGAAAACTTACATTGATTTTAGGGTTGTACAAGGAGGAGGAGAGAAAAGGGAGGCTGGAGCTCGCAGGTCAGGGGGAAGGCATCGCAGTTGCACAGGTGGTCCAGGGGGAGGGCGAGGGTGGGCTGTGGCGGCGGATTCTTCACAATATAGGGCTTTGGGGGAGATGGGGTGCTCGAACGGGAATAAGAAGAGAGGAGGAGATGGTGCGGTGCCAGGTGCAGGGGGCGGGGGGATGTCCGGCGGAGGCGTTGGAGCTAATCATCTGGAGGTTGAGCAGTTTCTTTTTCGTTTTTTTCTTTTTGTTTATTCGATCTAAAAGAGAGAACGTGGGGGGGGGTAAGGGTTTTTATATAATATTATATTTATTTATTAATCTCCAAATAGTCACGTTTTCATTCGAACCCCAAATCGAACCCAGCGACTATCGCCCCTAGCTAATTATCCCCATTCTGAACACAATGGGATATGTCTCGTTAGCCAATTCCATTGTTTCGATCAGTTTTCCTTTAGAATAAAATATAAATCAATATATTGAATTAGAACACACATTTCAATTTATCAGGGCCACATACTGACTCCAAAAGTTCCAGACAAATAAATCTAGCTACGTTTTGACGATACGTTCCTAACAAAACAGATTTCATTAAATTTGGAGACCGTTTGAAAAATAGCTATTTTCCGGTCGATCCAAATAGACTAAAACTGTCAGAACACATTTTCTTGTGCCACACTTACATATTAATTCCCAAAATTACAAATTGTGGAATCTAGCGATAATTTGACATTCTGGATCCTACAAAAGTGGTTTCATCGAAAACGGGTGTCGGTTGCAAAATGGCTATTTTTAAGGGCTTTATATATATTAAAATATATATAAATTTCACAGCGACTTTTCTGAATTTTAAACTGGTCATAACTTTCAATTTATATTATGAAATCTCAGTTTCTTACATCCCCTAGAAAGATATTGTTAATCATATTCAAATATTTCTTGTTTCGTCGAATTCTGATTTATAATGAATCCTGTGTAATCAATTGAAATTAGAAATCGAATTTTCAAACTACTGCGCCATTTCAGGCTTGTTTTATAATTAAAATAAATTTATTCCTTCTCACTTCATCGAAAATAAATTTTTAGTAGCTATTATTTAAAATAAATCATTTTAAATATTCAAAATCCATTAAAATTACCAAAATAAAAATTTTAAATTGGTTTAGATTTTCCGGGTTGTTACAATCTCCCCCACATAAAATCTTTTCGTCCTCGAAAAGGAACGGAGCTGAAATTTGTTTAACTAATCTACTCAACTTTCATTCTAGCTTTCATTCTTCAACTTTTCAGCTTCTAATAATTTTCAAGTTCTTCAAAAATTTGGCTAACACCCTAAATTTTTGAAAAATTTCTCCATAACCTCCTTTGTACGGGGAGACATTTAAAACCCCAACTTGCCTCATAGGGCCCTCACCAATCCAAAGAAAAATAAAAAGCCAAGCGGCTAGCCAATCAGCTCATAAAATCATGCAAACCCAATAAATACAGTAAATATGTACCTATTTGTCGAGCATACAATTTTTTTCCTCTGCTTAGCTTCCCTACCATGACCTGTTCACACACATACATATATGAACATTTATGCAATTTCAATCAAATCTCAATTCAATTCAATATTTGATTCAATTTGGTCAAATTTTCCATACATTCCCATATTGGATTAACAATTCTATTAGTCAAACTAATAATCAAACAATACAACCAGCAATCAATTAGTTGGTTAACGTTTCAAACACATAACTTTAATACATTGTCAAAAATCATATTTTTGATGCCAATTCACAAAAATAAACCATATCTAGTTTTGGTTCTAACACCAGTCAATTGGAAATATATAAATAACCCACTTTCGAAAGTCAAGCATAAACATTGATGTTGATGCGTCAATCATCAGAATTATGCCCGGGCGACTAGAGTATGATTCTATATCTATCCATTATATTCAAGGCTTTGTATACACGTTTGCAAGGTGTATATGCAAAATGTTACTTGATTGTTCAAATCAATATAAAAATAAAATATTCAAATACGTATTATATGGTTTAAATTTTCAAAACAAAATTTGTTTTCATTTTTGTTTTAAAAATAACACCCTTTACACTCGCTCTAGGATGCTACTGATCTCATCTCTAACGTCTCATTCTTATTGGATATTACTAATCCAATCGTTGATGAATTCTTTCGTCCGGTTCTAATGTGTCTTATTCTCGAACTATGTAAACCAAAGCTCTAATACCAAACTAAAACGACCCGAACTTCCCCATAAAGGAAAGCCCCGATTGATTTGAGAACACGACTAATCATAACACAAACTTAAAAATATTTCATTGTATTACAACAATTTACATCAGAGTACAAGAATATAACAGAGTGTGAATAAATGTTATACATTGGTAAATATTAGAGATTTAAACTATAATGCAATGGAATAATAATACATAACACAACTGAAATAGATACACGGACACAGAGCTTTCTGAATATAGTTTCAGCTGTAAACCAGGATCCTGGAAAAGAAATATCTGCAAAAACCCAACTACTAGCTGCCCATGTGGGAAAGAAGGGCACCCAGAGTTTAGGTTAAAACAATAAACTCCGGGTCAGTCGTGTGACTGGTGTGAGAACTAAAACAGTTATTAATTTGATTTTAAAGTTAAGTAAATCAAGGGACCACACCGTATAACACAGAACAGGTTTCCTCTCAAGAATACCAGTGCATAAACAAACAGCGCAGTGCTAATTAAAAAAATTAAACTATTATAAGACCCAGGTCCCATCACACAATGCAGCGTAAGCCGGAGGAAAGGTTTTTACCTTATAATAGCCAAATAATGCTTGATACGCGAAATTTAATCTTTTATTTTTACTATAAGCTAAGAAAACAACTTCAAATATAAATGTATAATTCATAGATGGCATGGGTACCATATATCATGTCGCCATACTAGTTCTACAATTAAAACCGCACAATGCCATATTACAAGTTGGATTTCCATCTATGAACCGAGGCAAGGGATCGTCCTTACTGAATTCGAGACTCTCTAGCTCGAGCCTCAGGACTCAGTCGCAACTGCACCTAGGAGCCACAGCGCTGGTACACATTTTAAGTGGATTAAAAGTCCCTGAACAATACGTCTCCCCGTCCTATGGGTCATAAATGAGCCAGATGACTCAATATCTATCGGCTCTGTAGTAACCGATATATCCGAGGCGCCTCACGTTCCAACAACCACATAGGTAAAAATAATGTAAATGTTAGGGCTTGCAAACGCTGGCACCACCAATAACTAGAAAAAAATGCACGTTCTCACTGGATTCTTCTCCCGTTTCTGGTTCATATCGGGAAGTGAAGCTCGCGAATTAACGCTATACACAAAGCGACACTATATTAAAGCGATGCTTTGATCATAAACCACAAGACTCTGCTTTTCAACAAAAGCCTTGGTCACTGCATCTCAGCATGCCACACAGGCAATTCACGCCATGCGACTGATGTCTATCGATATATAACCTCTAAGCTCGTACGTCTCAGAGAAAGATGCAAAGAAAGAGAACAAATTCTCCGCCACCAAATATATATATATTTAATAGAGATCAATCAACACAGAATAAAATCCAATGTCAAACACAAAGTCCACTTCAAAGTTCATTCTAGGTCTGAACGAAGCTGGAGGCACTTATTCCTCGTCCCATATGTCCAATACAAAAGAAAGGCCCTCGCATATCCGGTCAATCTCCAAGTACATCTGGACAATAAACACTTATTACCTCGTCTGAGCGTACAACCCAATCAAGACATTAGTAATCATCCAAACGATTTGAAGACCAGCGGTCTTCAAACACCGTCTTCATCGTCGACTAGTCGTCGTATCAGTTATTCAGAATGGGATAAACCCGGTCTTTCCGAATAACCCGCGTATTTTATAAACAAGTATTACACAAACACAACATATGCCTCATTCCAATCCAGAATATTCTTTTATTCAAATATTCTTTTCACAAATTTAAACCAAATTTAGGTTTTCGAAACTAGTCGGGATTAGCGAACCTAACCGAAGCAATCATTTGGTTTATTTCCCAATCTGAACCTATTTATCCCATGGAGCAAAACTGGTAGAACTCCATACCTAACACCGCGGTGTTATCGGTAAAATTTATTACCATTTCACATTCAAATCTAATTAAAGATTTAACTATCGCTTGGAGCAAAATTGGTGATACTCCATTCTTGATCATTTCTCGAATTTAATAATTTAAATTATCAATTCCTCATTTCAATCTAATTAAAGATTCAATAAAGCTCCCCTTAGTTTTATTCTTCCCAAAAATCAATATTAATGATTATTTAACTTTGGGAAATCATATCCTATCTTTAACTGAGTTAAAGAACAAATGACATTTAAAACACGGTTCACGATAAACCCAAAATCACTTCCCATTAATTATGGAATTTCCACGGAAAAAATATCAATATATAATCGATGTCAAATTCCATATCCGACTAATAATATAAATGGAATAACGACAAAGCCTTTTAAATTCCATATATATTAACAGTCTTCCTCCAAAGAAGCTCACTTCGATTATTACCAAATCGAATTCCATTCCATTCCAGTTTATTTTATTAAATTAGAAAACAATACTTTGGAAAATTTCCAATAATCTTAATAAAAAGATTTATAAATTCCAAATTCCATTTCTCTGCAAATCGGGTTAAAGAATGGATGTCGTTAAAAACGCAGTACACAATAAACCCAATTTACATTCCATTTCAATTCCAATCAAATATTAATTAACTTGTAATTCTTCTTTAAATCTTAATTAAAAGATTTATTCTTTTTCTCAACTGGGTTTAAGAACAGTATTAATGAAGACACCATTCACGAAAAACCCAAAATCCAATTTGATATTAAATACAAGGCTCTGAATAGAAAATATATTGGTTATATTCAATACCAAATTCTGAAACCAACGGATATCATATGGGGAATAACGATATATATATCTTCCAAATTCCCATAACAATATCCGTATAATCACGAAATCCAATACCAAAATATTCCGATGATTATTTCCATTCCAAATCCATTCCAATTTATATATTGGAAATCCTGGTTATTTTAAAACCATATCAAATTCAATTTATTTATTTAAAAATATCGGATTATTATTTCTAGTTAGTAACTAGTTCATTTCGATAAAAATATATTTTTATATTTCCAAATATGGAATTTTTCATCCAAATTCTTTCCAAACCATTTATTATGATTTTAAAAAAATTATCAATATTTTTTAATAATTTTATCAAGGCCCGTTCAGTCGATTTCCATTAACGGTCATCGAACTGCACTTACAACGAACTTTTCCAAATTTGATTTGGACATAATTATAAATCCAACTGTTAGATTTCAAATCTCTAATATTAGTTGGAAAGACTTTCCAATACGAACCCAGCGGTTCTGTTTTTAGGAGAATCCGACGGTCGGATCTCCCGTAACATCAATACGAAGTCATTGGTCGAAATTCGCGAACGGTCGCCACGCGGTGCGTTATATTAAGGCCATTTAATATATATTATATATATGTTATATGTATTTTGCCAATTTTTGTTTTAAAACGTATTTTATAAATCGTTCTAAATTCGTTTTACAAACGATTTCAACTTCATATTCAATTTTAAATCAAAATTGAATATTCCATATTATTAGTATATAAATGATGATATTTTCAAAACATTAGATTTTGTAATCATTTCCTTGTCGATATTCATTATAAAAATGAATAAAATCGGTACAAATATCGTTCACGTCAAAATGGCACATATCTAATCATTACGGCGTCACACATTTCAATATTTTCGTGTCCATCCAAAATCAGACATAAAAATCATATTTTGACCTTTTACTGAATATTATTTTAAAATATTGGTTATTTTATATTATTCAACACATGAATATTCTTTAATCCTTTTTTGAATATTATTTTAAAATATTCTTTTTTTTTTCAAATTGGACTGAGGCCCAATCAAATTCCATATATTGTTACTTATATGGATTCCATACAACACATGTATACAATAACAATGATACACAATCAACTATCATCCAAAGTGCATTACACAACTGCGTGAGCATTAAATATTAATAATGAACGCTTACAATAGCATGTCAACCAATCGATCGACATACAACTAAATAATTGGGATTAGGGTACGTCAAATATCATCCCAATACCCGTGTGGGGTTTCAATCAACAAACACAGATTTTATTTGTGCAGTTGGGCGATGTGTAAAATTTATCGTCCCAATCCATATCTGTCAAATGGGTGTACATAAACAAAACGTCCGATTTGTATATGAATATTTATTTTCATTTCAGTAAATATTTTATTTCATTCATTTATACAATAAAAATGATATTTTTATTGTTATAACACTTTATTCAACACATGAATATTTTATATTTCACATCACAATCACAATCAATTTCAACCACACAATACAATCAAACAAGTCGTCCATGGTCTATGGATGACGGGGAGTAGTTCATATATGCGGTTATATAATAAATAACTTTACAAGAAATTATATTGAGAAGTTCTCACCTTTGGTTTCTACTCCGTCAATCTTTGTGGGATGGTTTGGATTCCGTTTTGATTTCAATCTGTTACATCGCCATCTGTTTCAGGCAGTATATGTTAAAAATCACATTTTTAAACGACGATCTTGATAAATAAAAATCACATTTTTATTTCAAAGTCATATGGATAAAAATCATATTTTTATTTCAATGCAAAATTTATATAGTTCAGATTTTTATCAACTAAAAATCGTATTTTTAGTTCCAAGCCATATGTGTAAAAATCACATCTTTGTTAAATTAAAAATCACAATTTTGTTCTAATCATAAGGATCCTATTTCTCTAATCGTAAAGATCATATTTTTATACCACTCTCTCCATAATAAAAATCATAATTTTATTTTATAACTTCATGTATAAAAATCGCATTTTTAAATTGGTAATACATATATAAAAATCAATTTTTTATAACGCTAGTTGGTATATAAAAATCGAATCTTCATGTAAATAAAAATCGAATCTTCACATATAAAAAATCATATCTTTGTTAAATTAAAAATAATATCTTTGTTAAATTAAAAATCATATCTTTGTTAAAATAAAAATCACAACTTTGCTAAATTAAAACTTACATCATTGTTTTAATCATAAGGATCCTATTTCTGTAATCTTAAAGATCATATTTTTATAATCTAAAAATAAAAATCGGAAAACATACATTGATTTTAGTGTTGTAGAAGATGGAGGAGAGAAAAGGGAGGCTGGAGCTCGCAGGTCAGGGGTAAGGCGTCGCGGTTGCGCAAGCGGTCCAGGGGGAAGGCACGGCACTAGCGGTGGTGGGCTAGGGTGGGCTATGGTGGCGGATTCTTCAAGATTTTGGGCTTTGGGGAAATGGGGTGCTCGAACGGGAATAGGAAGAGAGGAGGAGGGAGCAGAAGGTGCGGCGCCGGGGCGACGTCCGGTGAAGGCGTTGGAGCCGATCGACGGGTGCTTGAGCGGCTTCTTTTTCTTTTTTTTATTCGATCTGAAAGAGAGAACGTGGGGGGGGGGGGGGGAGGGTAAAGGTTTTTATATAATTTTATAACATATTTATTTATTAATCTCCAAATAGTCACGTTTTCATTCGAACCCCCTAATCAAACCCGGCGACTGTCGCCCCTAGCTAATTACCCCCATTTCGAACACAATGGGATATGTCCCGTTACCTAATTCCATCGTTTCGACCAGTTTTCCTTTAAAATAAAATATAAATCAATATATTGAATTTGAACGCACATTTTAATTAACGGGGCCACATACTGACTCCAAAAATTCCAGAAAAATAAATATAGCTATGTTTTGAATATACGGTCCTAACAAAATTGATTTCGTAAAATTTGGAGACCATTTGAAAAATGGTCATTTTCCGGTCGATCCAAATTGACTAAAACAGTCAAAACATGTTTTCTTGTGCCACGCTCACATATTAATTCCAAAAATTACGGATTTCGGAATCTAGCGATAATTTGACATTTCGGATCCAACAAAAGTGGTTTCGTCGAAAACTGATGTCGTTTGCAAAATGTCTATTTTTAAGGGCTTTGTATATTTTAAAAAATATATAAATTCCACAGCGACTTTTCTGACTTTTAAACTGGACATAACATTCAATTTATATTATGAAATATCAGTTTCTTACATCTTTTAGAAAGATATTGTTAATCAGATTCAAATATTTCTTGTTTAGTCGAATTCTGATTTATAATGAATCTTATATAATCAATTGAAATTAGAAATCGAATTTTCAAACTGCCACTCCATTTCAGTCTCGTTTTATAATTAAAATAAATTTATTCATTCTCACTTCGTCGAAAATAAATTTTTAGTCGCTATTATTTAAAATAAATCATTTTAAATATTCAAAATCCATTAAAACTACCAAAATAAAAATTTTAAAGGGTGCTTTTTTTACAGGTCCCTATTAAGTTTTAAAATTAGGCTCACATCCGGTCATAGTTTCCAATACACTTCCACCCCCTATTTTGAATATGCGCCTCCTACTTTCTTGGATCTACTTCCTACTTTTTAGTCCCGCGTCCTCCTTTTTTCCTTTTGCTGCTTGTATTTTTCCAGGAAAAAAATGCGGCCGTAGTAAAAAAAAATTGCTAAAATCTGGAAATAATCGCGGAAGTCCACGCCAAGAAGAAAAAAACTTTCATATATGTATGCACGTATTGCCAATACTTGCATACATGTATGCAATTATTGCACAAAGGGAATTATGCTTTAGTTTTGCCTGCATATATGTTGCACACATGTGTGCATGTTTCAGATTTACTTGCACACTTGAATGAAAATAAAAATGAATAGAGTTGCACTGCTATGGAATATTGCATATTTTTATGCACGAATTATGCAATACGTATACATAAATTTGTAAAAAATTCAAAAGCGAATTCAACACTGGAATACTTGCATATATATGTGCATGAAATTGAAATTCTTGCATAACATTATGCATTTAACTGCAGTTTTCGCTGTTTTTTTGCTATTTTATTTTTTTCGCATGTTTTTTGATTTTTTTTACCGAATTTATGATCGAATGCATAATTAATTTTAATATTAATTTTTTATTTTTATTTTTTCAATTTTTTCGCAACTTCTGAAAAATAGGGACGTAATTTACAATAAGTTTATCACTGGATGTGAGCCTAATTAAGTTTGCTTTTAGGGACCTAAGCCTTATTTTCACAATTTTAAATTGGTTCAGATTTTCCGGGTTGTTACAATCTCCCTCACTTAAAATCTTTTCGTCCTTGAAAAGGAACGGAGCTGAAAATTGTTTAACTAATCAACTCAACTTTCATTCTGGCTTTCATTCTTCAACTTTTCTGTTTCTAAGAATTTTCAAATTCTTCAAAAATTTGGCTAACACCTTAAATTTTTGAATTTTTTTTCCATAACCTCCTTTGTACAGGGAGACATTTAAAACTGCAACTTGCCTCACAGGCCCCTCACCAATTCAAAACAAAAAGAAAAAGCCAAGCGGCTAGATAATCGGGTCATAAAATCATCCAAACCCAATAAATACAGTAATATGTACCTATTTGTCGGGCATACAATTTTATTCCTCTGCTCAGCTTCCCTGCCACGACCTGTTCACACACACACACACACACACACACACACACACATATATATATATATATATATATATATATATATATATATATGTTCATGTATGTAATTTCAATCAAATCTCAATTCAGTTCAATATTTGATTCAATTTGGTTAAATTTCTAGTACATTCCCATATTGGATTAATAATTCTGTTAGTCAAACTGATAATCAAACAAAACAACTAGCAATCACTTAGTTGGTTAATATTTCAAACACATAACTTTAATACATAGTCAAAATTCATATTTTTGATGCCAATTCACAATAATAAAACCTATCTAGTCTTGGTTCTCACACCAGTCAATTGGAAATAAATAAATATCCTACTTTCGTAACTCGAGCATAAACACCGATGATGACGCGTCAATTATCAGAATCACGCCTTGGCGACTGGAGTGTGATTCTATATCTATCCAGTATATTTAAGGCTTTGTATACACGTTTGCAAGGCGTATATGCAAAATATTGATATACTTGATTGTCCAAATCAATATAAAATTAAAATATTCAAATACGTATTATATGGTTTAAATTTTCAAAACAAAATTTATTTTCATTTTTATTTTAAAAATAACACCCTTTACACTCGTTCTAGGATACTACTGATCCCATATCTAACGTGTCATTTTAATTGGATATTACTAATCCAATATCTGATGAATTCTTTCGTTCGGTTCTAATGTGTTTTGTTCTTGAGCTCTGCAAACCAAAGCTCTGATACCAAACTAAAATGACCTGAACATCCCCATAAAGGAAAGCTCGGATTGAGTTGAGAACATGATAAATCAGAACACAAACATAAGAACATTTCATTGCTTATTACAACAATTTACATCAGATTACAAGAATATAACAAAGACTGAATAAATATTATACATTGATAAATATCAGAGATTTAAATTATAATGCAGTAGAAAAATAATACATAACACAACTGAAACAGATACACAGATACAGAGATTTCTGAATATAGCTTTTGCTGTAAACTAGGATCTTGGAAAAGAAATATCTACAAAAACCCAACTACTAGCTACCCGTGTGGAAAAGAAGGACGCCTAGAGTTTAGGTTAAAACAATAAACTCCTGGTCAGTCATGTGACTAGTGCGAGATCTAAAACAGTTATTAATTTGATTTTAAAGTTAGATAAATCAAGGGACCACACCGTATAACACGGAACGGTTTCCTCCCAAGAATACCAGTGCATAAAACAAGCAACACAATGCTAATTAAAGAAAATGAAGCTATTATAAGACCCAGGTCCCATCATACAATGCAACGCAAGCCGGAGGATAGGGTTTTACCTTATAAAAGCCAAATAACGCTTGATATGCGAAATTTTATCTTTTATTATCACTAAAGTGAAGAAAACAACTTCAAATATAAATGTATAAATCATAAATGGCATGGGTACCATATATCGTGTCGTCATACTAGTTCTACAATTAAAACCGCACAATGTCGTATTGGAAGTTGGATTTCCATCTATGAACCGAGGCAAGGGATCATCCTCACCGAATTCGAGACTTTCTAGCCCAAGCTTCCGGACATAGTGAAAACTGCATCTAGGAGCCATAGGGCCGGTCCACATTTTAAGTGGATTAAAAATACCTGAACAATACGTCTCCCCGCCCTATGGGGCGTAAATGAGCTAGATGACTCAATATCTATCGGCTCTGTAGTAACCGATACATCTGAGGTGCCTCGCATTCCAACAACCCCATAGGTAAAATAATATATATGTCAGGGCTTGCAAACGTTGACACAACCCATAACTAGAAAGAAGCGCATGTTCTCCTTGGATCCTTCTCCCGTTTCTAGTTCATACCGGGAAGTGAAGCTCGTGAATTAACGCTATACACAAAGCGGCGCTATATTAAATCTATGCTTTGATCATCAACCACAAGACTCTGCTTTTCAACAAAAGCCTTGGTCACTGCATCTCAGTATGCCACACAGGAGATTCATGCCATGTGACTGATGCCTATCAATATATAACCTCTAAGCTCGTACGTCTCAAAGAAGGGTGTTAAGCAAGAGAATAAATTCTCCGCTACCAAATAGATATATATTTAATAGAGATCAATCAAAAAAGAATTAAATCCAACGTCCGACACACAGTCCATTTAAAAGTATGTTATGGGTCTGAACGAAACCGGAGGCACCTTATTCCTCGTCCCATATGTCCAATACAGGAGAGAGGCGCTCACATATCCGATCAATCTCTAAGTACGTATGGACGATCACCACTTATTACCTTGTCTTGGGTATACAGCCCAATCAAGACACCAGTAATCATCTAAACGATGTGAAGACCTCCTGTCTTCAATCACCATCTTCATTGTCGACTAATCATCGTATCAGTTATTCAAAATGGGATAAACCCGGTTTTCCTAATAACCTGCGTATTTCATAAACAAGTGTTACACAAACACAACATACGCCTCACTCCAATCCATAATATTCTTTTATTCATATATTCTTTTCTCAATTTAAAACAAATTAAGGTTTTCCAAACTAGTCGGGATTAGCGAACCTTACCGAAGTAATCATTTGTTTTATTTCCCAATCGGAACTTATTTATCAAATGGAGCTAAACTGGTAGAACTCCATATCTAACACCACAGTGCTATCAGTAAAATTTATTATCATTTCACGTTCAAATCTAACTAAAGATTTAACTATCGCTTGGAGCGAAACTAGTGATACTTCATTCTCAATCATTTCTAAAATTTAATAATTTAAATTATTAAATCCTCATTTCAATCTAATTAAAGGTTCAATAAAACTCCCCTTAGTTTTAATCTTCCCAAAAATCAATATTAATGATTATTTAACTTTGGGAAATCATATCCTATCAGTAATTGGGTTAAAGAACAAATGCCATTTAAAACACGGTTCACGATAAACCCAAAATCACTTTCCATTAATTATGGAATTTTCACGGAAAACATATCAATATATAATCGATGTCAAATTCCGTATCCGACTAATAATATAAATGGAACAATGACAAAGCCTTTTAAATTCCATATATATTAATAGTCTTCCTCGACAGAAGCTCACTTCGATTATTACCAAATCGAATTCCATTCAATTCCAATTTATTTTATTAAATTGGAAAACTTTACTTTGGAAAATTTCCATTAAATCATAATAAAAAGATCTATAAATTCCAAATCCCATTTCACTGCAAATCCGGTTAATGAACGAATGTCGTTAAAAACACAGTTGACAATAAACCCAATTGACATTCCATATCAATTCCAATTAAATGTTAATTAATTGGTAGTTCTTCTTTAAATCTTAATTAAAAGATTTATTCTTTTTCCCAACGGGGTTTAAGAACAGTGTTAATGAAGACATCGTTCACGACAAACCCAAAATCCAATTTGATATTAAATACAAGGCTCTGAATAGAAAATATATCAGCTTATATTCAATACCAAATTCTGAAACCAGTGGATATCATGTTGGGAATAACGATATATATATATATATATATATATATATATATATCTTCCAAATTCCCATAACAATATCCGTATAATCAAGAAATCCAATACCGAAATATTCCGAAGATTATTTCCATTCCTATTTATATATTGGAAATTATGGTTATTTTAAAACCATATCAAATCCAATTTATTTATTTAAAAATATCGGATTTTTACTTCTAGTTAATAACTAGTTCATTTCGATAGAAGTGTATTTTTGTCCTTCCAAATATGGAATTTTTCATCCAAATTCTTTCCAAATCATTTATTATGATTTTACACAAATTATCAATATTTTTAATAATTTTATCAAGGCCCGTTCAGTCGATTTCCATAAACGGTCATCGAACTGCACTTACAACAACCTTTTCCAAATTTGATTTGGACATAATTCCAAATCCAACCGTTAGATTTCAAATATCTAATATTCATTAGAAATCTCTTTCCGATACGAACCCAGTGGTTCTGGTTTTAGGAGAATCCGATGGTCGGATCTCCCGTAACGTCAATTCAAAGTCAATGGTCGAAATTCGTGAACGGTCGGGGCGCGGCGCGTTCTATTCAGACCATTTAATGTATATATTATATATATTTAGTCAATTTCTATTTTAAGACGTATTTTATAAATTGTTTAAAATTCATTTTAAAAACGATCTCAACTTCATATTCAATTTTAAATCAAAATTGAATATTCCATATCATTAATATATAAATGATGATATTTTCAAAAAATTAGATTTTGAAATCATTTCATTTTCGATATTTATTATAAAAATGAATAAAATCGATATAAATATCGTTTGCGTCAAAATGGCACATATCTTATCAATACGGCTTTACACATTTCAATATTTTCGTATCCATCCAAGATTGGACATAAAAATCATATTTCGACCTTTTACTTAATATTATTTTAAAATATTCGTTATTTTATTTTATTTTATTCAACACATGAATATTATTTTATCCTTTCCTGAATATTATTTTAAAATATTCTTTATTTTCCAAATTGGAGTGAGGCCCAATCAAATACCATATAATGTTACTTATATGGATTCCATACAACACATGTATATAATAACAATGACACACAATCAACCATCATCCAAAGTGCATTACACAAGTGCATAAGCATTATATATAAATAATCAACGCTTACAATAGCCTGTCAACCAGTCGATCGATATACAACTAAATAATTGGGATTAGTGTACGTCAAGTATCATCCCAATACCCGTGTGGGGTTTTAATCAACAAACACAGATTTTATTTGTGTAGTTTGGCGATGTGTAAAATTTATCGTCCCAATCCATATCAGTCAAACGGGTGTATATAAACAAATCATCCGATTTGTAATGAATATTTATTTTCATTCAATAAATATTTTATTTCATTCATTTAAACAATAAAAATGATATTTTTATTGTTCTCACACTTTATTCAACACATGAATATTTTATATTCCACATCACAACCATAATCAATTTCCACCACACAATACAATCAAACAAGTCGTCCATGGTCTGTGGATGACGAAGAGTAGTTCATATATGCAGTTATAAAATAAATAACTGCACAAGAAATTATAGTGAGAAGTTCTCACCTTTAGTTTCCACTTCGTCAATTTTTATGGGACATTTTGGATTCCGTTTTGATTTTAGTCCATTCCATAGCCATTTATTTCATGTGGTAAAAGTTAAAAATCACATTTTTAACGACGATCTTGATAAATAAATATCACATTTTTATTACAAAGTTATATGGATAAAAATCATATTTTTATTTCAACGCAAAATTATAGAAATCAGATTTTTACAAACTAAAAATCTTATTTTTAATTCCAAACCATATGCATAAAAATCACATCCTTGTTAAATTAAAAATCACGTCTTTGTTTTAATCATACGGATCCTATTTCTCTGACAGTAAAGATCATATTTTTATACTGCTCTCTTCAAAATAAAAATCATATTTTTGTTATATAACTTCACCTATAAAAATCGCATGTTTAAATTGCTAATACATGCATAAAAATCGAATTTTTTTAACGCTAGTTCATATATAAAAATCGAATCTTCGTGTAAATAAAAATCGAATCTTCACATACAAAAAATCGAATCTTTACATATAAAAATTCATATCTTTGTTAAATTAAAAATCATATCTTTGTTAAATTAAAAATCACATTTTTGCTAAATTAAAAATCACATCTTTGTTCTAATCATAAGGATCCTATTTCTCTAATTTAAAGATCATATTTTTATAATCTAAAAATAAAAATCGGAAAACTTACATTGATTTTAGGGTTGTAGAAGAAGGAGGAGAGAAGATGGAGGCTGGAGCACGGAGGTCAGGGGGAAGGTGTCGCGGTTGTGCAGGCGGTCCAAGGGGAGGGCGTAGCACTAGTGGTGGTGGGCCAGGATGAGCTGTGGCGGCGGCTTCTTCACGATTTGGGGCTTTGGAAAATGGGATGCTCGAACGGGAATAGTAAGAGAGGAGGAGGAAGGTGTGGCGCTGGGTAGAGGGGGCAGGGCGACATCCGACGGAGGCGTTGGAGCTGATCGACGGGGGCTTGAGCGGTTTCTTTTTTGTTTTTCTCTTTTTGTTTATGTGATCTGAAAGAGAGAACGTGGGGAAGGGGGGAGGTTAAGGGTTTTTATATAATTTTATATTATATTTATTTGTTAATCTCCAAATCTCCAAATAGTCACGTTTTCATTCGAACCCTAAATCGAACCCAACGACTGTCATCCTTAGTTATTTACCCCTATTCCGAACACAATGGGATAGACAATTCCATCATTTCGATCAGTTTTCATTTAAAATAAAATATAAATCAATATATTGAATTTGAACACACATTTTAATTTACCGGGGCCACATACTAACTCCAAAAATTCCAGAAAAATAAATCTGGCTATGTTTCGATGATACGGTCCTAATAAAACTGATTTTTTCAAATTTGGAGACCGTTCGAAAAATGTCCATTTTCTGGTCGATCCAAATTGACAAAAACTGTCAAAACACGTTTTCCTTTGCCATGCTCACATATTAATTCCAAAAATTACGAATTTTGGAATCTAGAAATAATTTGACATTCCGTATCCAATGAAAGTGGTTTCGTCGAAAACGGATGTCGTTTGCAAAATGGCTATTTTTAAGGGCTTTGTATATATTAAAATATATATAAATTCCACAATGACTTTTTTGAATTTTAAATTGGACATAACTTTCAATTTATATTATGGAATCTCAGTTTCTTACATCCGTTAGAAAGATATTGTTAATCAGATTCAAAAATTTCTTATTTCGTCCAATTCTGATTTATAATGAATCCTTTATAATCAAATGAAATTAGAAATCGAATTTTCAAACTACCGTGCCATTTCAGGCTGGTTTTATATTTAAAATAAATTTATTCATTCTCACTTCATCGAAAATAATTTTTTAGTCTCTATTATTTAAAATAAATCATTTTAAATATTCAAAATCCATTAAAATTAACAAAATAAATTTTTTTGATTGGTTTTGATTTTCCGGGTTGTTACAATATACCTATTATATTTTATTCATTCCACTGTGAGATTCGTCTTTACTCTGATTCTATTGTACGATCTTCTTTTCTACTATTCCGAATTTTCTCTCTTATCTATTCTCATCCTCTACTTTCTTTCTTCGACATCTGGGTTTTGGTGTTCTTTGGGTTGGATTTGTGTTGTACTTGGTCAGCTCAAAGGGTACCGAAATTTGGGTCGTCACAAATAGTTCCAGCCAAACTAGCATCCTGCTCTAACCACTCCAAGTCTAAACTGTAAACCAAACTACTAGGTTGCCCATGCAAAAATTATGGGCACCCAGAGTTTAGGTGTGGGAACAATAAACTCCAGGTCAGTCATGGGACTAGTGTGAGAACTCAAAACAGTTGTTTTTAGGGTTTATTTTAAAGTTAGGTAATTCACTGGACCACACCGCTACTGTGGAATGGGTTTACTCCATTTAAATTCCCTTGCATAGAAATTTGCAACGACTTTTAGAAAAATGAAACTAACATAAGTTCTCGCGGCACACACATAATGCAAACACACATATGGGCGAGGTTTCTCGTTATATAGTCAAAAGTGCTTGATACGTGAAAATTCTCTTTCAATACTATAATATAGTGTGAAAACAATTTTAAAGTAAATGTATTAATCCTAGCCAGCATAGGTACCATACACTTTACTGACCTACAATTAATATTGTACGGGCTCGTAGCGGAGACTGGGTTTCATACAATGCCCAGGCTAAGGAACTTCCTTCCGAACCGAATTTTGAACACCTCTAGAGGGATGTAAGAGGATCAACAGTGATGCTTCTCATGCCAACACAAGGCCGGGTTACCACTTAACTGGGTAACTTAGAGTATGCCTGACTACGTCATCTCCCAGTCATTACCGACCTTTCCGTGCGAGCACCAACAACAACCACAAAAGTAGATGCTTTTACCACATATGTTAATACCTGGGCTCCATACCATATTACACCTTTTATCTAAAAGGAGATGACACCCATAACCCTGCTGCATTTTTTCTTGTTTTGGTCATTTACCGGGGTGTGAGGCTTGACGAGGTCACGATATACAAAAAGCTACGCTTAAATAAGTCATGCTTTAATCATCCATAGTTCTCCACATAACTTAAGTATGCCACATTGTCCATTCACAATGCATCATTGATTTCCATCAATATATTACCTCTAAGCTCATACATCTTAGAGAAGGGTGTTAAGCAAGAGAATAAATTCTCAGCCACAAAGCAGATATATATTTAACAGAGACCAGTGCTACGCAGTCAATTACAATGTCAGACACACAATCCATATATGTCCGTTCTGGGTTTGAACGAAACACCAACCCGAAAATCTCCAAATATATTCAAACCTCATGCCACTTATAACCTTGTATCGGGTGGCCTACCCAACCGAGACATCAACAATCAATCCAAACAATTTAAAGAATCTCGGCCTTCATTGGTCATTTTCCAAGCCTTGAATTGCTCCATAACGCCATACTATTACGTAGAATGGTTTTCGGACATACATCTGATCCCGGTCTTTCCAAATAATTAGCGCAATTTAAAAAAACACAATTATAGAACACACAAGCTTTCAACCAATCTCATTCCATTTTGGATTTTGTTAAATTAAATTTTAAACCCATTCTCAAATTATCTTTAGCAAAATCCATATTTTAACCCTTCTTCTTTAAAACACGTCCCTTAAATTAAAAGTAATTTAGCCTCATAGTTTTAATTTTCCATTGATAATATTTTATCGAAATCTAGTTTCCTTTGAAAATCCTTAATCCATATTTCGACCATAGTTTCCAATTAAATCGATTTTTCAATATTCAATCCTTTAATCTTAACTAAAAGATTATACTTGGTTACCAATTTCTTATTTTTAATTTTCTCAAATCAATGATTTGATTAAAACCCAATTTACAATATGAATTTCAATAACTCAATCTCGTTGGGTTTCAAGAATGATATTATTGAAGTATGATTCACGATAAAACCCAAATCAATCGATGTTGAACATAAGTTACACAGAAATAGTATCTACTTATATTGGATATCTATTCTCATAATCAACGAATACTATAAGTGGAATAACGATAAAATAATAATATCTTCTAAATTCCTCAAATAGTATACATTTACACCAAAGAATTTCATATCAAATATCCAAAGATTATTTCTATCCAACTTATCCAAATCAAATTGGGAAACCCATATCTTAATTAAAACATTTGTCCAAGTCCTTGACATTAGATCTGGATGGAAATATCATCCACTTATACTTAATATTAATCTTGATATCCAACTCACACTATAAGCAAACTAATGGTTAACTAACTTTTAAATTTCTAAACTAGTAAGAGTTGTCATCTACCAAATTAATATCAAACATTCGAATATTTATCTCTAACCATATCCAATTATTTAAAATTAAAAACCCATATCAATATCAATTTAAGTTCCATATAAAATATTTCTAATACTTTTAAACTTCTTAAAACATTCCACAAATCATTACTTATAGTTCGGAAAATAGTTTACAAGTTAAAAGTTCAAAATAGATTATTTTCGAAGCAGCGTTACAATAGTGTTTCAAAAGCGTTATAAAAGTTTTACAAACGGTTATCTTAATTATTTTGATCAAAATATCATTTATCTTAGCCAAAACTTAAACTTTACAACTCAAACAGCTTTTCATAATTTGTAATGATTTTACAAATTTTTTCCATATTTTTAAAACATTTAAAAAATAGTTGTCTATAGTTATGGTCGACTACTGCTCTTACAGCGACCTTTTTCAAAATGGTTTTAAATATAACTTGAAAATTATAACTCGAAATTAAAATCTTTTTTCACTCATTTGAAATCACTTGTTGATGGAAATCAAACGTTTTTCATTTCGTGGAAATCCGATTTGAATTACAAAAATTATAGCATCTACAGTTTGTAACTAAAACACACGGATTTGCCATTGTGTGACGAGCTCTATTTTGACCGAAATAGAAATTATTCTTCAATACTTTAAAATACCCTAGAAAACCATTATATACTCATGTAATTCATTTAAAACCATTTAAAGTAATATACATTGACTTTCCAAATTATTTTAGGTTCAAAATTCAACTTTTATTTTTTACTTAATAAATCAAATTCCAATTCATTTCTAAATTCAAATAATTTCAAATTAACCATTCCATTCGTCGGATCAGTTGGGGATAGCCAGGGAGTGCAGGAAACTATATTTTCCAAACCCAAGCCTAGACACTGTCCTCTCTGTCATCGTAGAATGTTCCGGTTTTTCTTTATTCACTTAAAGAACTTTATCCACATATATGAATTCATACATATGGTCTTTCCCTATTATTAACCTTCAATTTTGATAATAACAATATTTCTAATTATGAAGGAGATTTTTCAATCACCAATGTGATACCATAATTGTTGTGTCATTGTGTGTGCAAAACAGCATCAACAACAATTATTAACATCCACAGCAACCATCATTAACATGATTACATAAATCATAATTATGCACAAGCGTTGTAATACTAACGCTTAATAGTGTGTGTTCCAAACTACGCATCCATCATCCATCATAACAAACATCAACCATTATTGACCACTAATAATCCATCACTATATTTAAATTAGTCTAACTACTAAGTAATATATAAATCATGGTTAAAGAGTTCTCACCAAACAACTTCCAAATTTCCTGGTAGGCGATCCTAGCTGAGCGAACTGTCGGACAGTATTCGGCACAACGTTTTCTTCACCAAAATATGCATTTTAATCTCTCTCTCTCTATCATAAGAGTGGCGATGAACTTTGGCAAGGTGGTGGAAAACAGGAAGACTTATGCCATGGAAACCATGGCCATAAGCTTTAAGAAGAAGATGAAAAGAAGAAAATGGAGTGGAATGGTAAAAAAAGTGGTGAAAAGGACTCCTTATGTAGGAACGGAGGTTTAAGGAGATAATGACACATAAGGGGGCAAGTGTAAGGCATGCATGAAATTAGGCATGCAAAAATACAAGCGTTCTTACACTTGTATTAAGGAGGGAAAGTGATCTTTTGGTAGCATTTCTTTTAAAATGCTATGAAAACTAAGGACAACACTTAGTTATAATGCTACTAATTCATGTTATAGTTTAACAAATTCGATCGAACGACAAATATTGTTAAAAAATCCAAACTTATTAATATTCATTCTCATTTATAATTCAAATAAAATCTAACATTTAACTTATCAAAATTATTAAATATTCTTAACCATATATATTTATGTCAAACTCAAATTTTTATTCAAATTGAGTAATAAAAATTCCAATTTTAAGTTGGTTAAAAATTCTGGATCGTTACAGAAATTTCATTTCCTTTTTTATTATTTCGATGTTGTCCCTTTTGGGAAACGATTGTTGATTCCAATGTAGGTGATATACATTCGATACATTCAAGCGAAATGAGTGGTCGATCATGTATGGTCAGGTTGCAATATGTTGTTGTTGAACCCAGTGTATTCCTCTGTAGAGATATACTATCGGAAGGTGGTTCCATTCATTTTCATAGTCGGAATCCATTTTCCAAAAAGCACACAGGGTTTTTGATTATAGACTATGTATGTAGAGCAAGAGATGAAAGCATTCTGTTAGATGGTTATTTATTTGATTTGGACACTTGTATAATATCAGAATATATATGATTTCAAAATGTGTTGGGTTATCGTCAGGTAAAAACCGTGCGTATTTAAGTGTCAACCGGTCTTACGATTATCCTTTTCTTTTAAAAATAAATGGTTTTAACTTTAAAATCAAGTTGGATGATACCTATAAACTTAATGAGTTTTCTCACTCTGGTTCACCAGACTGATCCGGCGTTTGAAATGCTCAGGTCAGACCAAGTTTTATAGGTTCAGATTAGGATGCTATGGATTTGAGAAGACAAGCTATATGAGTTCAGATGTTGTAATAACAAGAAAATTCCCACCTTTCGAATCGACCGTAAATCGCATAAGTTTGATTCTATAGCAGAAACCTCAAGACATTAACTTTGGGCATACAACACATCAGAAAGAAACAAAAGAATTTTCATTAACATCATTTCAATGTTATATCAGAGTACATAGTATATCAGAGTACATCGCAAATATCGGAAAATAACACATTATATAGCATAACATAAAATAACTCCTTACAGAAGACTATCAAATGCTCTTGGCAAAGCTTTAGCTTTAATCTTGAATCCTGTTTTATTTATCTGCAAAAAAAAAAAAAAAAAAAAAAAAAAAAAAAACTACTCGGCTTCCCATGTGTAAAATATGGGCACCCGTGTTTTCAAGTGAAAAATAAACTATGAGTCAGTCATGGGACTAGTGTGAGAACTCAAATCAGTTATAATTCATTTTAAACTTAGGTAATTCATAGGACCACGCAGTATAACACGGATCGGGTTTTCTCCATATGAATACAAAACCAAATAGCTTTATCACATTTAGATTTATCAAATCTAAAAAACTTCATAATAACTGAAAACCAAATAGCATTATCTTCATTTTTAAATTTATCAAATCCAACTTATTTTAAAAAAGAAATCTTTTGAAAATAATCTCTTAGGACTTAAAAGCCGCATTTCATTTCAAATCATTGAAAAACTAGATATTTCTTTCATATCAAATCATACTTGACTTCGGGATTTTAAAACAAATCACTTTGGAAATCTCAAATATCTAAAAATACAACATATCAAAACATATGTAACCGTGTCGGGAGGTTTCTCCCGATAACAAGGTAACTGTGTCAAGCCTTCCCATCTCGATAATGATTCGGTGCATTTCCCACTCCTAGAGGCGTCCGAATATACTGTATGTCTTTCCCTTAGAAGAGACGGTATGTCTCTCTCGAAGAGGCGTCTACATACCTATTTGCACATATTTTTAGTCACAGGTTTCCGGAATCATAGGTAACATATCAAATCATTTCTATACCGAAGTGATAAATCGTTTCACAATAATAATCACAAGTACTTTTAAATCATAGTACTTTTTCTTTCCAAATCATTTAAACATTTGGGTTTTAGCCGTCGAAATTCTCTTTACTTATAAAACAACTTTAATAAACCATTTAGCACTTCAAAATATTTATTTTAACATATATTCTAGTTCCCCAAAATCAATTTTTCAGATTAAGATTCACGTTCATATTTGAATGAATCACACACAATCGCTAAATCAAAGCATTACAAAATGTGCTACGAATAGGCTTATATGGACTAATTTAGTCAAAATGACTTAATATCATTCCAAACTTCATTTTATCAATTTAAATCACTTTCAAACCAATTATTATGATTCATTATAATTTATCCCTATTTTTTAATAATTTAAATATTGGTCATTTCAATTAGGTCACATTTTGGGTCCTAAACTACACTAACACTACTTTTATTCAATTTTGATTTGAACATTTCCCAAAGTCTAAGCATTGGATTTTATCATTATTATATTCATTTGAAATCTCTATTCATTTAGAATCCAACGTTTTTCGTTTTAGGAAGAATCGATTGTCAGATCTCTTGGAATGTCAGTTTGAAGTCAATGGTCGAAATTCGCGAACTGCCGCTGCGCGATATGTCATATTCTGACCAAAATTCGATTTTTAATTAGAATTGAATCGACTATCATTTCAAACAGTTTATTAAATACATATCAACAACCAACATAACATTTAATCCATATATCATGGTATGTACACCCTATAAGCCTTTAATCATTAACGCTTATATGAGTTTGTCGATCAACAAATTAACATTAAGATCAATCAATGTCAGCCATCAGTGTCCAACCAATCATCATCCAGTTACCCAAATAGGGTTCTCATCAATATCCATTAACTAATACTTAGTTAATTACTTTCTAATGACCACTTAAGGTTCAGTCGATTTTTAGGCCATTAGTTCTAAGTGTCACATACCCAAGTAACTACATGTCATTAACTTAAAAGTTGAATCTTTTCCACATTAGACCTTATTAAAGCATATAATAAACCCATATTATCAATCACAATCATTACATAACTCAAACCAGATCATAATTGCATTTAATAGATAACTAGCCTTTAATATTGTAAAAGATCTCTCACATACTTAAGTGACTACACAAATTCTACATAAAGATCAAATCTTTTTCATTATAATCGTTATTAAATCAAATCATAAACCCAAGTCATCATTCCTAAGTCAATATATAACTCGAACGAGTTGATTAACTAGCCCTTAATCTTTTAGGGATTCTCATCGATAACTATCCCACACCACGACACTTCTAGGTAGAAGCTCCAAGTTTGTAATAGCCCGCATTTTACGTATCGGCAGATCGTAAAATATTTTAATTTTATTCCCTAAGGGTTGGATCATTCTCATATTTTAATATGTTGCTTATGGGGATGCCAGACATCTCCATAATTTTTACCAAATTTGTTTGTGACCATTTTACCCCTATCAGTCTTCTACAGGGCATAACTTTTGACTCGTTTCGAATCAGGTTTTGAGAACTATGCCATTGGAAAGGAAATGATGATTCCCTTTCCATAGAGTGGTCACATTAAAGATTTGGCTCAGCGGTTTGGAAGTAATTTCTGTTTTAAAGTTTAACAATTGGCTGTTCAAGTTTTGTAGCCATAATAGGCTAATTTGAGAGGCCCATTAGTAGGCTGATGAGAGGCTAGAAATAGAGGGTAGGAGGCATAGAGAATAGTTTTACTTTCTCCATTCTCTCATTTGAAAGAGTGAGAGCTCCTCCATCTCTCCATTCTTTTCACCTTTCCACCATTAAAGCATAAGGAATTTGAAGATCTACATCATTTAGGGCTAAATCTACTCAAATCAAAGAGGGAGTTGATCAGATGAAGAGTTTGGATCAAATTCTTCGCTGTTCTGATCTAGATCTAGGTTTTTTTGAATTGTTTTAGAGAATTGGTGAGTGATATACATCTCTCACACGGATTCAAGCAAGTATATGAGTTGTATGCACATATTTTCACCATTTTGAATCGATTTGTCCTAGATCTACACCATGGTAAGCTTATTTTCATATGAATCGCCATGGGATCTAATTTAGCAACATAAAACCGGAGATTTCTATGTAATTTCATATGTTTATGCAAGTTAGATTCATTGTTTTGTTCATATGTTCATTTATCATGATTTTGGTGAGGTTAGTATAATATTTGTGATAATCGTCATATTCATGTTTTTAGTTGTTTCATAACGTGCTTATGATTGTGTTGAATGAATTAGATGATTATATTTCATTGATTGTGTCGATTGGCAAAGTTTTGGTTCAAATTGGACTTGAATTGGGGCTGTACAGGTTTTGGATCGGTCGTACATTCCATAGGTCGGGCATGTAGTACAAGATTAGTACGAATGCAGCACAAATATGGGTACATATTTTTGGTCGATCCTAAAGTGGGTCGATCCCAAAATGGGTGGGTACTAAAGTGGGTCGGTCCCAAAATAGGTGGGTACTAAACTGGGTCGATCCCGAAATGGGTGGGTACCAAAGTGGGTCGGTCCCGAAATTGGTGGGTACCAAAGTGGGTGGGTCCCAAAATGGGTCGGTCCCAAATTGTGTCGGTCCCAAAATGTGATGGTATCAAAGTGGGTCGGTTCCAAAATGGGTAGGCACCAAATGTGGGCATTGTCGTAAATTTCTTGTGGGACATTTCTGGTGATGATGTGACTTCGAAAAGAATTCAATGGGGAATGTCGAAGTGATGTGAAGTGTTTGTTGCTTGTCGTAATGCAACGGGTGTGATGACAACTCAAAATGTGCTCTTAGTTTGTTGATAATGGTTGGATAGTCATCATCGATGGTGACTAGAATACTGAAGGTTGAGGAATTATCATTATCGTAAGTTCTAGCGGGCTCAAAGAAGGGGTATAATAAGGGCATCTAAAAGACAGGATGTAGACCGAGTACCTTGGGTATCGTTGAGAGGCCTAGGTACGTATCGCTGAAGGGCGTATGGTGTTTTTGCTAGAGCGGGGTTACCATTAGCCTTTAACGGATGGCAGTATGATATGGTCTGTCATACGATTAATGATGGTTTGAAAGAAGGATTGGCTGTGATAACCAGAGTCTGTCATGAATGATTAGATGCTTTGTTTGCACCATCTCATGTATGTTGTCCAACGTCGAAGTAGACGTTCCTTAGCTTCTTGTCTAATATTGGTTTAGGCCTTTTGGGCTTGTACTTAAGGGATGTTGAATTCGATTAGTGTGATTTACGTGAGATATATAATCTGGATGCTGTGAGTGTTTTTGTACATTTGTTTCTACTTGCCGTGAGTAAATGGTTGTTTTGATTTCCATGAATGTATAATTTAAATGTTTGATGTTAAGGCTATCATTGTCCGATGTGGGGAAGATGGAAGTCGAGTTCTTCTTTGGTGTTGTGGGTAGATTAGTTCGTTTATTTACACATTCTCATATAAATTATTGATGATGTTAGTTGTAACAACCTGGATTTTTATCGACTTGTTTTATATATTTAATATGGTTTTAATTATTGCATTGATAATATAAATGATTTTTTGTATTAAGTTATCGATTTAATAATCAATTTCCATTTAATACCGAATATATTAAATTATCATAGTATGAAAATAATTGAATTCAAAATTGAAAATGGAATCAAGAAAAAAAACAATTCAGACGATTTATGGAAATTCAATTTGAACAGAAACAATAATAATAGTAATAACTTATTTTCAAGGAATTAATAGTTTCAAATTTAATTTATCAATTTAAAATTTATATTTTCTCAATGTGATTAAATTAGACTTCAGAACTTGTGTAACAACCCGAAAAATTAGAACCAATTTAAAAATTTTATTTTAACAATTTTAAAGAATTTTGGATATTTAAAAAGATTTATTTTAAATAATAAGGACTAAAATTTATTTTTGACATAGTTATAATGTATAAATTTATACTAATTATAAAACGAGCCTGAAATGGCGCGTTAGTTTGAAAATTCGATTTCTAATTTCAATTGAATCTACATAATTCAATATAAGTCAGAATTGGACGAAACAAAAATATTTGATTCTAATTAATAATATCTTTCTAACGAATGTAAGAAACTGAGATTTTGTTTTAAAAGTTGAGAGTTATGTCCAGTTTAAAATTCAGAAAAGTTGCTGTGGAATTTATATATATTTTAATATACGTAACGCCCTTAAAAATAGCCATTTTGCAAACGACCTCTATTTTCGACGAGACCACTTTTGTTGGATCCGAAATGTCGAATTATTGCTAGGTTTCAAATTCCATAATTTTTAGAATTAATATGTGAGTGCAATAAATTTAAATGTGTGGGGTAATTTAAATTTCAATTTGGATCGACCAGAAAATGGCCATTTTACAAACGGTCGCCAAATTAGACGAAATTAGTTTTGTCATGAATGTATCGTCAAAATGAGCTAGATTTAATTTTCTGGAATTTTTGGAGTCAGTATGTGGCCCCGGTAAATTAAAATGTACGTTAAGTTCAATATTGAGTGCAATATTAATTTATATTTTAATTTCAACGAAAAACTGATTGAATAGTCGAATTGGCTTATGGGACATATCCCATTGTGTTCGGAATGGTGGTATTTGGCTAGGGATGACAGTCTTTGGGTTCGATTTGGAGTTTGAATATGAAATTCACTTTTAATAATTAGATTGAATTAAATAATTATTAATTATTTACTATAAAGGGGGTCAAAACCAGTCAAAACCCTAGGCCAAATTAACAGTCCTCGCCCTCTTCATTCAACGACCTGGGCGATCCCCTTTTCTCCTATTGATTTCTTAAAATATGCATTGAATTGAATGCAATTATAAAGCAAAAATCATCGGCCTCCTCAAGACCTTCAAGATGACACGCGTGTGATTGGATTAAAGTCATCGAGCCGCTTGATTTTGCACCTCCATCCTCGGGCGTTCGCACACCGTTCTTGGGCCACAGAGGCTCTGGAGTTGTGCGCCACCCATGGCGCAGAGAGGTGATGCATTGGCCAATGTCGAGGCCCCTTCGGATCATGGTCTCAGGCTCTGATGTGCTTGCGATTTGGGGCTTTTACAAATGGGATGGTTCTTAGCGTTGCTCGAAGAAGAACAAAGGGTTCAATACCCTTAATAACATGGTTAACGTGTGATGATAGTGATTAGAGATTAATGAACGTAATTAGTTTATTTATTATTTTATTCTATTTTAAATTATGTAATTCAATGTATAAACTGCAATAACTTTTCAATACGGTCTTAGAAAATTGCGATTTTAGTTGCGTTGGAATCGTGACAACTAGAGCTACAACATAGAACTGACCAGAATCAAAATGGAGCAAATCTGAATTAGGGGAAAATTAAAATTCAAACAGAAAAAAAATTCAGAAATATAAACCGATGGTGAGAACTCTCTCACAGTCAATTTAATTTACAGTTATTATATACTAGGTTGCAAACGGGGCATATAAGCCCCCGACAATATTTATTGTACAGACCAGTTGATTGTTTTGTTTGAATTATGATTGAATTGTCATGTATTGATATTGTTGTATATAAAAATTATTTATGTAAAATATATATATATATATATATATAAATTATCATGAAATAAAATAAATATTCATTTACAAACCGGACGGTTTGTTTATGTACACTTAGGACGATAAATTTTACACATCGCCCAACTGGACAAATAATAAGCAGTATTTGTTGTTTGAAAACCCCTCATGGTTATTTGGATAATATTTGACATACACTGATCCCAATAATTAGTGGTATGTCTGTAACACCCCACCTCCGTTAAGGTCACTCACAAAGGGAATGCCTTAGCTTTGGTGGAGCATTTTAGTAAACAGAACAGAAACTTACAAGACAGATAAAACAGTACTTGAAAATTTTCAACTTTATTACACTAGAAACAGAAATCAATATGGTTACATCCTTTCAAATCTCAGAATTCAAGTACAAATATCAGTCTTGTACAAAAGCCTTCAAAATGCATGTTTTAAAATCATAATCCCCATAGAACGGGAGCTATACAGAGCCAAGCCATACTTTAAGCACATCAAGCAGAGAGAAATCCGGATCAAGCTAAAGTATTCCCTCCTTGGATAACTTGGGGGGGAAACGGAAGAAAGGAGGCGAAACAACAAGGGTCAGACAAAAAGTCTGGCAAGTCCAGTGACTTTCAGCATATTAACAGATAATAATAATATGACATGAACATAAAACTGGATGAGAGATAACTATAACAGGTATAGCAGATATAACAGAAGAACAGAATGACATAGACTATTGCTTTACACTTCCCTACACTAATACTAGTATAACAGAATTAGGTGTCACCCTAATGTCTAAACTGAAATGGAAACGGGTACAGAATAATTTAACAGAAACAAGATGCTAATAATGGGCCTTTACTACCCGATCAGAAACAGACAGATTCAGAAACAGATTAATCCCTACGGAAACAGAATGTAGAATTAGGTGTACACTAGTAATGGGCCTTTACCACCTGAACAGACAGTACCATGCAGAAACAGACAGGTGTTACCACCCAACAGAAACAGACGGTACCAACAGAAACAGACAGAACTAAGTGTACCCTAAAAACCTACCCCAAGCGATCGGCTCCCTAATACATAAATATCCTGTGTCGGCCCCACAATAGAGTGTATCACTCCCTAAAGTGACAACCAATTGGCACAGACCTATTTACAGATGTCACGGCGTCTTACATCCTCAGAGGCAGACCGGGATCCATGCACGCACATGACCCGGTTGGAACGCACCATCAACACCCCTCGCCATTATCAGAATGAACCGCTTATAATTAGTTCAGTAAGCGTGCCCGGACCCTACTTCCTGCTGGGTCAAAGTTTTGATACCAGAAAGGGTTACTGAATAATATGGGTCCCAAACAACAGATGACACAAGTAATTCCCCTCCTAACCTTGTGTCCCCAGACTAACAGATTTCAGTTTAACTTGTCTACAAGTTTCAGACATACAAAATTTAGATTAACTAGTTCACCGATCAGGCAATCAAGTTAACAGGTTTTCAGACTAACGGATCAGATGTTCGGATTAACAGGCTTACAGATTAACTGGTTCCAGATTATCTAACTTTGTATTGGGCCTATGGATTCACGAAACGGGTATATCAGATTCATTGGTCCAATTGGTTTAACCTTACCCAACAAGTTTTAGACATCACAATTATCTCAGATTTTCATTAATTAAATATTAATGCCCAAACCTCTCACATTAGACTGACAGTTTGCGGCTACTGGTTAGGCCGGTTGGTTCCGGGCAGGTTTCTGTCGCAAACTGAGTCTAACCTCGGGTTTCAAGCACGTTATGACTAACTTCTCACATTAGAACCTATTGTTTGCGGCCACTGGAATATGCCGGGCGGTTCCGGGCAGAATTACGTCGCAAACTCATTCTAACCTCGAGTTAGCCATGTTTATCTTTGCGGCCAATTAATTAACGATTTACCATTTATACTCATGCCTAATATACATGTCAATTATTCATAGCTAATGACAACAACAGACTGAATATATCAACTTAACGGATATAGCAGATAACAAGTTTTGCAGATTAGGCGAATTAACGGATTTAGCCGATTAAACAAACTAGCAGATTTTAGCATATAACAGATTAGGCATCTCAACAGACAAATTTAACAGACTAGGCATCTCAATCTAATTAGCAGTTTAGGCAGAATTGGCAGATTAGAACTAGAAAATTAGGCAAATATATTAGATTTAATCATTCCTTAAGGTTTCACAACATATCTTGCCTAAATATAAATCTAGCCTAATTTCACATGCATAAATAATAGTCATGATTCCCAATATGATCATTTATCCCATGTTTGCATTAAATTCACATAGCACAGATTATGGTCATAATTTACCATATATCATATGTTCCCCTTTTTATTAAACATGCAAAGTACAGAAGATCCATATATAGATTATACCAAATATAACCATAGATTACTATGCATGTCATATATCCCAAAGATCCCTTACTTAGGTGTTTATTTACATAATAGATATCCTACTTCCATGTAAATCTTTCTACCTAAGCCATATTCCCTTTTTTTTTTTAAAGTCATAGTCCATTATATAAAATATGCCCAAGGATCTAGATCTAACCTGTATTACGTCTTTCTATTCATATCTTAATTTTTAACATGCCTTATATTCCAGATTTACAAGTCATATATTATCATATGATAATCCCAAATTGTCATATATGCATAGATCTAGATCTAGTTTACAACCTATGTCCTTCACTCAAATCAGTCACAAATCAGTCCAATTATGCATCATTCATTTTATTGTCCCAAATATTTTAGCGTATGTTAATCTCTTATGAGATTGGCTCAGGCTCGTGGTAGCCTGGCTATAGAACAAAAAGAGGAAAGAGATAAGATAGATCCAAACAGAACAGAAAAGAACAGATATAATCTCATATTCAGATTTACAATTCATGTCACAATCAGAATTAACGTTTATATCGGAAAATAACTGTACTTGCCTTGATTGGATTAAAGAAAGAACTTTAACTTGTTGTAGAATCTTTGCAGAAACTTTAATCTCTAGTTTGAATTGAGTTGCTTAGGCTGATGTTGATTATCTTCTAGTTTTGATTCCAGCAGAGTAGCGACGCCATTATTTTATTTTAGTTAGAATAAAGGCAGAGTATAGGTAGAATGAAGTTGTGTGGAGAGAAAGTGAGGTTTGGGGGTGTTTTTATAGGAGAATAGGGTGATTTAGAGCCTTCAGATCAGTCCAGAAGTCATCAGAATCGTACAGCTCGAATACACATCATCCAGCCACTCAAAAGAAGACACGTCACCTTAGAACACTCCAGAATTCGGTGCTGGATTTGTATGGGCGCACTTGGCAGGTGCGCCAGTGTATTTTTGTACTGGCGCACTTCACAAGTGCGCCAGTGTATTCTGGCCTGTTTCCGGTTTTTCTGCCTAACTTCGTTCGTCCATATCTTCTTCATACGGACTCCGATTTACGCAAATTCGGACTCTATTTCGCGTATTTTTCCGAGACGAACACAATGGCGCAACCCGTTTCCCTTATTTCTTCTCCTAAAAATTAATTATACCTTGATTTTTAACTCTTATGTTTACAGAAAATACGGGGTGTTACATTCTCCCCTCCTTAGAGGATTTCGTCTCCGAAATCTTCAAGTTAAGAAGAATGTGTCCTACCATCCAATCACCCATCTACTCAACCATCATCCACAAGCATCCATTGTCCTTAGAAAACTTCTAATGTTGTATGAACATATGCAAAAGTGTGTGTATATGTTCCTTATCTAATGCAAAGATCAGGCGGTCTACTGATTCAGTTGACCTCCTTAATGCGAATTATGTCAGTGCCATGAGTCCAACATGTGTGCAATAGAATTCTAATGATATATATTATTTCTATATGAGTGCACAATCATTCACTCAAATGCAACATCCATGTGCTGAATCAACCATTTTGCATCCACAAGAATTGAAAAATTCTCACCCATCCATATGCAGTATGAGAGTGTTTTCGAGCCGATCTAGTGCCTAGTGTGTGTATGTGCATCCACGGGCAACCACTAGCAACCACTTGAATCCACTTGCAACCATCAAACATAACATGTCTCAAACACATGTTTACACCCATTAGTTTCTACCTAAAGTTCGAATATTCGATCGATAGGATACGGTCGAATGATGGAAGCGAGTACAGATAGAACGAAAATTTGGTTCCCATTAGACATGGGTCCTAAGTATCGGCCCCAAAGACCGAAACCAACATCAAATTGACACCCAGAGGATTACCTTCTTTAGACAATGTCAAAAATGGAAATCCTATCAAAAGTATTTAGATATTTACAAACTACTGGTACAGATCAGGTTCCCTAATGATTCTTAGGAAGCTAAGCATGATAAAATCATACCCCATGAAAACTCAGAATGTATGCGTCATACTTGACGCCTAACACAGATATCCCTCAAACCCCAATCTCAAACAGATGATCCGTAACCCTTATGGGTCTGAGTCTACAGCGGAATTCAGAAATAATACTAGTATTAAAGTGCAGAGTATCGATTACAAAATCAAAATACCAGAATCAGAAAAAGTCTTAATTCCATAATCAGATAAAGAAATTAAACCTACTATAGAAATTTTCCTATTTCTATCCTAGCCACTAGCCTCAAGAGTGTTCGCCTGCCCTTCTTGTCCTCGTCTCTTCGGGCAGTCCCTAGTGAAGTGTCCCATCTCCCCACAGTTGAAGCAAGCGCCCTTCCTTTTTCTGCAATCCTTGTTCAGATGAGTCGAGCTCCCACAAGTAAAGCACTTTTTCCCCTTCTTATCTTCAGACTTCTCATCCTTCTTTTGTGTTTCCTTTTTGGGCCCCGCTTTCTTATTCTGTGGTTCTTCCTTCTTTGTCTCTTTCGGGCCCTTGTCTTCCTCGTGCAGTAGTGCCATATCCACCAATTTCTCGTAAGTTGCTCCCATGGGTACATGGGTCATGGCTAGGCTGTGCAGTGGCTCGTTCAATCCTTTAACAAAGCGGAGAGCCTTTTTATGCTGAGTGTTGACTAAATCCAATCCGAACCTAGCCAGTTGGTTGAACTGGTTGACTTATTCCTTGACCGTCATACTTCCTTGCTTAAGAAATAAGAACTTTTCCAATTGTAAACTTCGTTCAGCTTGCGAGAGGAATTTTGTCTCAAACCTTGTTCTGAAATCCATCCATGTCTCAACCGGCCTCTCGGCGTTAGTGACTTCCCACCAGTAGGAAGCTTCGTCTTTGAGCAGCCATACTGCCAACTGTGCCTTTTGCCTATCGTCCACCTCGAAGATAACGAATAGATCCTCAGTTTCTTTGAGACAATTCCTTGCTTCTACGAATGATTCAGTTCCTTTGAAATCCTTCCCACCCATGGCCCTAAAGTCTCTACAGATCTTTGAGAAAGCAATTGCACGAGGAGGGGGATCATTTGCTGGACCTGCAGCGGCGGTCCTAGCCTCAAGATATTGACGAAACCAACCGGGTACATGAACACCCTCTGGTATCTCAGATGCTTCAGACATGCTAGAACGAAAAAGGAAAGGTTCAATACAAAAAGGACTGAAAGAAAGATATATGTCTCTTGGGGATCATGTTTTTCAAAATAAGCTTTATTTTTTAAAATACTTCCTTCCAAAACCTTTTTGAAAATAGTTCTCAAAAACTTTACCCAATCTGGTAACCTTCAGCTCTGATACCAAGTGTAACACCCCACCTCCGTTAAGGTCACTCACAAAGGGAATGCCTTAGCTTTGGTGGAGCATTTTAGTAAACAGAACAGAAACTTACAAGACAGATAAAACAGTACTTGAAAATTTTCAACTTTATTACAGTAGAAACAGAAATCAATATGGTTACATCCTTTCAAATCTCAGAATTCAAGTACAAATATCAGTCTTGTACAAAAGCCTTCAAAATGCATGTTTTAAAATCATAATCCCCATAGAACGGGAGCTATACAGAGCCAAGCCATACTTTAAGCACGTCAAGCAGAGAGAAATCCGGATCAAGCTAAAGTATTCCCTCCTTGGATAACCTGGGGGGGAAACGGAAGAAAGGAGGCGAAACAACAGGGGTCAGACAAAAAGTCTGGCAAGTCCAGTGACTTTCAGCATATGAACAGATGATAATAATATGACATGAACATAAAACTGGATGAGAGATAACTATAACAGGTATAGCAGATATAACAGAAGAACAGAATGACATAGACTATTGCTTTACACTTCTCTACACTAATACTAGTATAACAGAATTAGGTGTCACCCTAATGTCTAAACTGAAATGGAAACGGGTACAGAATAATTTAACAGAAACAGGATGCTAATAATGGGCCTTTACTACCCGATCAGAAACAGACAGATTCAGAAACAGATTAATCGCTACGGAAACAGAATGTAGAATTAGGTGTACACTAGTAATGGGCCTTTACCACCCGAACAGACAGTACCATGCAGAAACAGACAGGTGTTACCACCCAACAGAAACAGACGGTTCCAACAGAAACAGACAGAACTAAGTGTACCCTAAAACCCTACCCCAAGCGATCGGCTCCCTAATACATAAATATCCGGTGTCGGCCCCACAATAGAGTGTATCACTCCCTAAAGTGACAACCAATTTGCACAGACCTATTTACAGATGTCACGGCGTCTTACATCCTCAGAGGCAGACCGGGATCCATGCACGCACATGACCCGGTTGGAACGCACCATCAACACCCCTCGCCATTATCAGAATGAACCGCTTATAATTAGTTCAGTAAGCGTGCCCGGACCCTACTTTCTGTTGGGTCAAAGTTTTGATACCAGAAAGGGTTACTGACTAATATGGGTCCCAAACAACAGATGACACAAGTAATTCCCCTCCTAACCTTGTGTCCCCAGACTAACAGATTTCAGTTTAACTTGTCTACAAGTTTCAGACATACAAAATTTAGATTAACTAGTTCGCTGATCAGGCAATCAAGTTAACAGGTTTTCAGACAAACGGATCAGATGTTCGGATTAACAGGCTTACAGATTAACTGGTTCCAGATTATCTAACTTTGTATTGGGCCTATGGATTCACGAAACGGGTATATCAGATTCATTGGTCCAATTGGTTTAACCTTACCCAACATGTTTTAGACATCACAATTATCTCAGATTTTCATTAATTAAATATTAATGCCCAAACCTCTCACATTAGACTGACAGTTTGCGGCTACTGGTTAGGCCGGTTGGTTCCGGGCAGGTTTCTGTCGCAAACTGAGTCTAACCTCGGGTTTCAAGCACGTTATGACTAACTTCTCACATTAGAACCTATTGTTTGCGACCACTGGAATATGCCGGGCGGTTCCGGGCAGAATTACGTCGCAAACTCATTCTAACCTCGAGTTAGCCATGTTTATCTTTGCGGCCAATTAATTAACGATTTACCATTTATACTCATGCCTAATATACATGTCAATTATTCATAGCTAATGACAACAATAGACTGAATATATCAACTTAACGGATATAGCAGATAACAAGTTTTGCATATTAGGCGACTTAACGGATTTAGCCGATTAAACAAACTAGCAGATTTTAGCATATAACAGATTAGGCATCTCAACAGACAAATTTAACAGACTAGGCATCTCAATCTAATTAGCAGTTTAGGCAGAATTGGCAGATTAGAAACAGCAAATTAGGCAAATATATTAGATTTAATCATTCCTTAAGGTTTCACAACATATCTTGCCTAAATATAAATCTTGCCTAAGTTCACATGCATAAATAATAGTCATGATTCCCAATATGATCATATATCCCATGTTTGCATTAAATTCACATAGCACAGATTATGGTCATAATTTACCATATATCATATGTTCCCCTTTTTATTAAACTTGCAAAGTACAGAAGATCCATATATAGATTATACCAAATATAACCATAGATTACTATGCATGTCATATATCCCAAAGATCCCTTACTTAGGTGTTTATTTACATAATAGATATCCTACTTCCATGTAAATCTTTCTACCTAAGCCATATTCCCTTTTTTTTTTTAAAGTCATAGTCCATTATATAAAATATGCCCAAGGATCTAGATCTAACCTGTATTATGTCTTTCTATTCAGATCTTAATTTTTAACATGCCTTATATTCCAGATTTACAAGTCATATATTATCATATGATAATCCCAAATTGTCATATATGCATAGATCTAGATCTAGTTTACAACCTATGTCCTTCACTCAAATCAGTCACAAATCAGTTCAATTATGCATCATTCATTTTATTGTCCCAAATATTTTAGCGTATGTTAATCTCTTATGAGATTGGCTCAGGCTCGTGGTAGCCTGGCTATAGAACAAAAAGAGGAAAGAGATAAGATAGATCCAAACAGAACAGAAAAGAACAGATATAATCTCATATTCAGATTTACAATTCATGTCACAATCAGAATTAACGTTTATATCGGAAAATAACTGTACTTGCCTTGATTGGATTAAAGAAAGAACTTTAACTTGTTGTAGAATCTTTGCAGAAACTTTAATCTCTAGTTTGAATTGAGTTGCTTAGGCTGATGTTGATTATCTTCTAGTTTTGATTCCAGCAGAGTAGCGACGCCATTATTTTACTTTAGTTAGAATAAAGGCAGAGTATAGGTAGAATGAAGTTGTGTGGAGAGAAAGTGAGGTTTGCGGGTGTTTTTATAGGAGAATAGGGTGATTTAGAGCCTTCAGATCAGTCCAGAAGTCATCAGAATCGTACAGCTCGAATACACATCATCCAGCCACTCAAAAGAAGACACGTCACCTCAAAACACTCCAGAATTCGGTGCTGGATTTGTATGGGCGCACTTGGCAGGTGCGCCAGTGTATTTTTGTACTGGCGCACTTCACAAGTGTGCCAGTGTATTCTGGCCTGTTTTCGGTTTTTCTGCCTAACTTCGTTCGTCCATATCTTCTTCATACGGACTCCGATTTACGCAAATTCGGACTCTATTACGCGTATTTTTTCGAGACGAACACAATGGCGCAACCCGTTTCCCTTATTTCTTCTCCTAAAAATTAATTATACCTTGATTTTTAACTCTTATGTTTACAGAAAATACGGGGTGTTACATTCTCCCCTCCTTAGAGGATTTCGTCTCCGAAATCTTCAAGTTAAGAAGAATGTGTCCTACCATCCAATCACCCATCTACTCAACCATCATCCACAAGCATCCATTGTCCTTAGAAAACTTCTAATGTTGTATGAACATATGCAAAAGTGTGTGTATATGTTCCTTATCTAATGCAAAGATCAGGCGGTCTACTGATTCAGTTGACCTCCTTAGTGCGAATTATGTCAGTGCCATGAGTCCAACATGTGTGCAATAGAATTCTAATGATATATATTATTTCTATATGAGTGCACAATCATTCACTCAAATGCAACATCCATGTGCTGAATCAACCATTTTGCATCCACAAGAATTGAAAAATTCTCACCCATCCATATGTAGTATGAGAGTGTTTTCGAGCCGATCTAGTGCCTAGTGTGTGTATGTGCATCCACGGGCAACCACTAGCAACCACTTGCATCCACTTGCAACCATCAAACATAACATGTCTCAAACACATGTTTACACCCATTAGTTTCTACCTAAAGTTCGAATATTCGATCGATACGATACGGTCGAATGATGGAAGCGAGTACAGATAGAACGAAAATTTGGTTCCCATTAGACATGGGTCCTAAGTATCGGCCCCAAAGACCGAAACCAACATCAAATTGACACCCAGAGGATTACCTTCTTTAGACAATGTCAAAACTGGAAATCCTATCAAAAGTATTTAGATATTTACAGACTACTGGTACAGATCAGGTTCCCTAATGATTCTTAGGAAGCTAAGCATGATAAAATCATACCCCACGAAAACTCAGAATGTATGCGTCATACTTGACGCCTAACACAGATATCCCTCAAACCCCAATCTCAAACAGATGATCCGTAATCCTTATGGGTCTGAGTCTACAGCGGAATTCAGAAATAATACTAGTATTAAAGTGCAGAGTATCGATTACAAAATCAAAATACCAGAATCAGAAAAATTCTTAACTCCATAATCAGATAAAGAAATTAACCCTACTATAGAAATTTCCTATTTCTATCCTAGCCACTAGCCTCAAGAGTGTTCGCCTGCCCTTCTTGTCCTCGTCTCTTCGGGCAGTCCCTAGTGAAGTGTCCCATCTCCCCACAGTTGAAGCAAGCGCCCTTCCTTTTTCTGCAATCCTTGTTCAGATGAGTCGAGCTCCCACAAGTAAAGCACTTTTTCCCCTTCTTATCTTCAGACTTCTCATCCTTCTTTTGTGTTTCCTTTTTGGGCCCCGCTTTCTTATTCTGTGGTTCTTCCTTCTTTGTCTCTTTCGGGCCCTTGTCTTCCTCGTGCAGTAGTGCCATATCCACCAATTTCTCGTAAGTTGCTCCCATGGGTACATGGGTCATGGCTAGGCTGTGCAGTGGCTCGTTCAATCCTTTAACAAAGCGGAGAGCCTTTTTATGCTGAGTGTTGACTAAATCCAATCCGAACCTAGCCAGTTGGTTGAACTGGTTGACTTATTCCTCGACCGTCATACTTCCTTGCTTAAGAGACAAGAACTTTTCCAATTGTAAACTTCGTTCAGCTTGCGAGAGGAGTTTTGTCTCAAACCTTGTTCTGAAATCCATCCATGTCTCAACCGGCCTCTCGGCGTTAGTGACTTCCCACCAGTAGGAAGCTTCGTCTTTGAGCAGCCATACTGCCAACTGTGCCTTCTGCCTATCGTCCACCTCGAAGATAACGAATAGATCCTCAGTTTCTTTGAGCCAATTCCTTGCTTCTACGAATGATTCAGTTCCTTTGAAATCCTTCCCACCCATGGCCCTAAAGTCTCTACAGATCTTTGAGAAAGCAATTGCACGAGGAGGGGGATCATTTGCTGGACCTGCAGCGACGGTCCTAGCCTCAAGATATTGACGAAACCAACCGGGTACATGAACACCCTCTGGTATCTCAGATGCTTCAGACATGCTGGAACGAAAAAGGAAAGGTTCAATACAAAAAGGACTGAAAGAAAGATATATGTCTCTTGGGGATCATGTTTTTCAAAATAAGCTTTATTTTTGAAAATACTTCCTTCCAAAACCTTTTTGAAAATAGTTCTCAAAAACTTTACCCAATCTGGTAACCTTCAGCTCTGATACCAAGTGTAACACCCCACCTCCGTTAAGGTCACTCACAAAGGGAATGCCTTAGCTTTGGTGGAGCATTTTAGTAAACAGAACAGAAACTTACAAGACAGATAAAACAGTACTTGAAAATTTTCAACTTTATTACAGTAGAAACAGAAATCAATATGGTTACATCCTATCAAATCTCAGAATTCAAGTACAAATATCAGTCTTGTACAAAAGCCTTCAAAATGCATGTTTTAAAATCATAATCCCCATAGAACGGTAGCTATACAGAGCCAAGCCATACTTTAAGCACTTCAAGCAGAGAGAAATCCGGATCAAGCTAAAGTATTCCCTCCTTGGATAACCTGGGGGGAAACGGAAGAAAGGAGGCGAAACAACAAGGGTCAGACAAAAAGTCTGGCAAGTCCAGTGACTTTCAGCATATGAACAGATGATAATAATATGACATGAACATAAAAATGGATGAGAGATAACTATAACAGGTATAGCAGATATAACAGAAGAACAGAATGACATAGACTATTGCTTTACACTTCTCTACACTAATACTAGTATAACAGAATTAGGTGTCACCCTAATGTCTAAATTGAAATGGAAACGGGTACAGAATAATTTAACAGAAACAGGATGCTAATAATGGGCCTTTACTACCCGATCAGAAACAGATAGATTCAGAAACAGATTAATCCCTACGGAAACAGAATGTAGAATTAGGTGTACACTAGTAATGGGCCTTTACCACCCGAACAGACAGTACCACGCAGAAACAGACAGGTGTTACCACCCAACAGAAACAGACGGTACCAACAGAAACAGACAGAACTAAGTGTATCCTAAAACCCTACCCCAAGCGATCGGCTCCCTAATACATAAATATCCTGTGTCGGCCCCACAATAGAGTGTATCACTCCCTAAAGTGACAACCAATTGGCACAGACCTATTTACAGATGTCACGGCGTCTTACATCCTCAGAGGCAGACCGGGATCCATGCACGCACATGACCCGGTTGGAACGCACCATCAACACCCCTCGCCATTATCAGAATGAACCGCTTATAATTAGTTCAGTAAGCGTGCCCGGACCCTACTTCCTGTTATGTCAAAGTTTTGATACCAGAAAGGGTTACTGACTAATATGGGTCCCAACCAACAGATGACACAAGTAATTCCCCTCCTAACCTTGTGTCCCCAGACTAACAGATTTCAGTTTAACTTGTCTACAAGTTTCAGACATACAAAATTTAGATTAACTAGTTCACTGATCAAGCAATCAAGTTAACAGGTTTTCAGACTAACGGATTAGATGTTCGGATTAACAGGCTTACAGATTAACTAGTTCCAGATTATCTAACTTTGTATTGGGCCTATGGATTCACGAAACGGGTATATCAGATTCATTGGTCCAATTGGTTTAACCTTACCCAACATGTTTTAGACATCACAATTATCTCAGATTTTCATTAATTAAATATTAATGCCCAAACCTCTCACATTAGACTGACAGTTTGCGGCTACTGGTTAGGCCGGTTGGTTCCGGGCAGGTTTCTGTCGCAAACTGAGTCTAACCTCGGGTTTCAAGCACGTTATGACTAACTTCTCACATTAGAACCTATTGTTTGCGACCACTGGAATATGCCGGGCGGTTCCGGGCAGAATTACGTCGCAAACTCATTCTAACCTCGAGTTAGCCATGTTTATCTTTGCGGCCAATTAATTAACGATTTACCATTTATACTCATGCCTAATATACATGTCAATTATTCATAGCTAATGACAACAATAGACTGAATATATCAACTTAACGGATATAGCAGATAACAAGTTTTGCATATTAGGCGACTTAACGGATTTAGCCGATTAAACAAACTAGCAGATTTTAGCATATAACAGATTAGGCATCTCAACAGACAAATTTAACAGACTAGGCATCTCAATCTAATTAGCAGTTTAGGCAGAATTGGCAGATTAGAAACAGCAAATTAGGCAAATATATTAGATTTAATCATTCCTTAAGGTTTCACAACATATCTTGCCTAAATATAAATCTTGCCTAAGTTCACATGCATAAATAATAGTCATGATTCCCAATATGATCATATATCCCATGTTTGCATTAAATTCACATAGCACAGATTATGGTCATAATTTACCATATATCATATGTTCCCCTTTTTATTAAACTTGCAAAGTACAGAAGATCCATATATAGATTATACCAAATATAACCATAGATTACTATGCATGTCATATATCCCAAAGATCCCTTACTTAGGTGTTTATTTACATAGTAGATATCCTACTTCCATGTAAATCTTTCTACCTAAGCCATATTCCCTTTTTTTTTTTTTAAAGTCATAGTCCATTATATAAAATATGCCCAAGGATCTAGATCTAACCTGTATTATGTCTTTCTATTCAGATCTTAATTTTTAACATGCCTTATATTCCAGATTTACAAGTCATATATTATCATATGATAATCCCAAATTGTCATATATGCATAGATCTAGATCTAGTTTACAACCTATGTCCTTCACTCAAATCAGTCACAAATCAGTTCAATTATGCATCATTCATTTTATTGTCCCAAATATTTTAGCGTATGTTAATCTCTTATGAGATTGGCTCAGGCTCGTGGTAGCCTGGCTATAGAACAAAAAGAGGAAAGAGATAAGATAGATCCAAACAGAACAGAAAAGAACAGATATAATCTCATATTCAGATTTACAATTCATGTCACAATCAGAATTAACGTTTATATCGGAAAATAACTGTACTTGCCTTGATTGGATTAAAGAAAGAACTTTAACTTGTTGTAGAATCTTTGCAGAAACTTTAATCTCTAGTTTGAATTGAGTTGCTTAGGCTGATGTTGATTATCTTCTAGTTTTGATTCCAGCAGAGTAGCGACGCCATTATTTTACTTTAGTTAGAATAAAGGCAGAGTATAGGTAGAATGAAGTTGTGTGGAGAGAAAGTGAGGTTTGCGGGTGTTTTTATAGGAGAATAGGGTGATTTAGAGCCTTCAGATCAGTCCAGAAGTCATCAGAATCGTACAGCTCGAATACACATCATCCAGCCACTCAAAAGAAGACACGTCACCTCAGAACACTCCAGAATTCGGTGCTGGATTTGTATGGGCGCACTTGGCAGGTGCGCCAGTGTATTTTTGTACTGGCGCACTTCACAAGTGTGCCAGTGTATTCTGGCCTGTTTTCGGTTTTTCTGCCTAACTTCGTTCGTCCATATCTTCTTCATACGGACTCCGATTTACGCAAATTCGGACTCTATTACGCGTATTTTTTCGAGACGAACACAATGGCGCAACCCGTTTCCCTTATTTCTTCTCCTAAAAATTAATTATACCTTGATTTTTAACTCTTATGTTTACAGAAAATACGGGGTGTTACATTCTCCCCTCCTTAGAGGATTTCGTCTCCGAAATCTTCAAGTTAAGAAGAATGTGTCCTACCATCCAATCACCCATCTACTCAACCATCATCCACAAGCATCCATTGTCCTTAGAAAACTTCTAATGTTGTATGAACATATGCAAAAGTGTGTGTATATGTTCCTTATCTAATGCAAAGATCAGGCGGTCTACTGATTCAGTTGACCTCCTTAATGCGAATTATGTCAGTGCCATGAGTCCAACATGTGTGCAATAGAATTCTAATGATATATATTATTTCTATATGAGTGCACAATCATTCACTCAAATGCAACATCCATGTGCTGAATCAACCATTTTGCATCCACAAGAATTGAAAAATTCTCACCCATCCATATGTAGTATGAGAGTGTTTTCGGGCCGATCTAGTGCCTAGTGTGTGTATGTGCATCCACGGGCAACCACTAGCAACCACTTGCATCCACTTGCAACCATCAAACATAACATGTCTCAAACACATGTTTACACCCATTAGTTTCTACCTAAAGTTCGAATATTCGATCGATACGATACGGTCGAATGATGGAAGCGAGTACAGATAGAACGAAAATTTGGTTCCCATTAGACATGGGTCCTAAGTATCGGCCCCAAAGACCGAAACCAACATCAAACTGACACCCAGAGGATTACCTTCTTTAGACAATGTCAAAACTGGAAATCCTATCAAAAGTATTTAGATATTTACAGACTACTGGTACAGATCAGGTTCCCTAATGATTCTTAGGAAGCTAAGCATGATAAAATCATACCCCACGAAAACTCAGAATGTATGCGTCATACTTGACGCCTAACACAGATATCCCTCAAACCCCAATCTCAAACAGATGATCCGTAATCCTTATGGGTCTGAGTCTACAGCGGAATTCAGAAATAATACTAGTATTAAAGTGCAGAGTATCGATTACAAAATCAAAATACCAGAATCAGAAAAATTCTTAACTCCATAATCAGATAAAGAAATTAACCCTACTATAGAAATTTCCTATTTCTATCCTAGCCACTAGCCTTAAGAGTGTTCGCCTGCCCTTCTTGTCCTCGTCTCTTCGGGCAGTCCCTAGTGAAGTGTCCCATCTCCCCACAGTTGAAGCAAGCGCCCTTCCTTTTTCTGCAATCCTTGTTCAGATGAGTCGAGCTCCCACAAGTAAAGCACTTTTTCCCCTTCTTATCTTCAGACTTCTCATCCTTCTTTTGTGTTTCCTTTTTGGGCCCCGCTTTCTTATTCTGTGGTTCTTCCTTCTTTGTCTCTTTCGGGCCCTTGTCTTCCTCGTGCAGTAGTGCCATATCCACCAATTTCTCGTAAGTTGCTCCCATGGGTACATGGGTCATGGCTAGGCTGTGCAGTGGCTCGTTCAATCCTTTAACAAAGCGGAGAGCCTTTTTATGCTGAGTGTTGACTAAATCCAATCCGAACCTAGCCAGTTGGTTGAACTGGTTGACTTATTCCTCGACCGTCATACTTCCTTGCTTAAGAGACAAGAACTTTTCCAATTGTAAACTTCGTTCAGCTTGCGAGAGGAGTTTTGTCTCAAACCTTGTTCTGAAATCCATCCATGTCTCAACCGACCTCTCGGCGTTAGTGACTTCCCACCAGTAGGAAGCTTCGTCTTTGAGCAGCCATACTGCCAACTGTGCCTTCTGCCTATCGTCCACCTCGAAGATAACGAATAGATCCTCAGTTTCTTTGAGCCAATTCCTTGCTTCTACGAATGATTCAGTTCCTTTGAAATCCTTCCCACCCATGGCCCTAAAGTCTCTACAGATCTTTGAGAAAGCAATTGCACGAGGAGGGGGATCATTTGCTGGACCTGCAGCGACGGTCCTAGCCTCAAGATATTGACGAAACCAACCGGGTACATGAACACCCTCTGGTATCTCAGATGCTTCAGACATGCTGGAACGAAAAAGGAAAGGTTCAATACAAAAAGGACTGAAAGAAAGATATATGTCTCTTGGGGATCATGTTTTTCAAAATAAGCTTTATTTTTGAAAATACTTCCTTCCAAAACCTTTTTGAAAATAGTTCTCAAAAACTTTACCCAATCTGGTAACCTTCAGCTCTGATACCAAGTGTAACACCCCACCTCCGTTAAGGTCACTCACAAAGGGAATGCCTTAGCTTTGGTGGAGCATTTTAGTAAACAGAACAGAAACTTACAAGACAGATAAAACAGTACTTGAAAATTTTCAACTTTATTACAGTAGAAACAGAAATCAATATGGTTACATCCTATCAAATCTCAGAATTCAAGTACAAATATCAGTCTTGTACAAAAGCCTTCAAAATGCATGTTTTAAAATCATAATCCCCATAGAACGGGAGCTATACAGAGCCAAGCCATACTTTAAGCACTTCAAGCAGAGAGAAATCCGGATCAAGCTAAAGTATTCCCTCCTTGGATAACCTGGGGGGGAAACGGAAGAAAGGAGGCGAAACAACAAGGGTCAGACAAAAAGTCTGGCAAGTCCAGTGACTTTCAGCATATGAACAGATGATAATAATATGACATGAACATAAAAATGGATGAGAGATAACTATAACAGGTATAGCAGATATAACAGAAGAACAGAATGACATAGACTATTGCTTTACACTTCTCTACACTAATACTAGTATAACAGAATTAGGTGTCACCCTAATGTCTAAATTGAAATGGAAACGGGTACAGAATAATTTAACAGAAACAGGATGCTAATAATGGGCCTTTACTACCCGATCAGAAACAGATAGATTCAGAAACAGATTAATCCCTACGGAAACAGAATGTAGAATTAGGTGTACACTAGTAATGGGCCTTTACCACCCGAACAGACAGTACCACGCAGAAACAGACAGGTGTTACCACCCAACAGAAACAGACGGTACCAACAGAAACAGACAGAACTAAGTGTACCCTAAAACCCTACCCCAAGCGATCGGCTCCCTAATACATAAATATCCTGTGTCGGCCCCACAATAGAGTGTATCACTCCCTAAAGTGACAACCAATTGGCACAGACCTATTTACAGATGTCACGGCGTCTTACATCCTCAGAGGCAGACCGGGATCCATGCACGCACATGACCCGGTTGGAACGCACCATCAACACCCCTCGCCATTATCAGAATGAACCGCTTATAATTAGTTCAGTAAGCGTGCCCGGACCCTACTTCCTGTTGGGTCAAAGTTTTGATACCAGAAAGGGTTACTGACTAATATGGGTCCCAACCAACAGATGACACAAGTAATTCCCCTCCTAACCTTGTGTCCCCAGACTAACAGATTTCAGTTTAACTTGTCTACAAGTTTCAGACATACAAAATTTAGATTAACTAGTTCACTGATCAAGCAATCAAGTTAACAGGTTTTCAGACTAACGGATTAGATGTTCGGATTAACAGGCTTACAGATTAACTAGTTCCAGATTATCTAACTTTGTATTGGGCCTATGGATTCACGAAACGGGTATATCAGATTCATTGGTCCAATTGGTTTAACCTTACCCAACATGTTTTAGACATCACAATTATCTCAGATTTTCATTAATTAAATATTAATGCCCAAACCTCTCACATTAGACTGACAGTTTGCGGCTACTGGTTAGGCTGGTTGGTTCCGGGCAGGTTTCTGTCGCAAACTGAGTCTAACCTCGGGTTTCAAGCACGTTATGACTAACTTCTCACATTAGAACCTATTGTTTGCGACCACTGGAATATGCCGGGCGGTTCCGGGCAGAATTACGTCGCAAACTCATTCTAACCTCGAGTTAGCCATGTTTATCTTTGCGGCCACTTAATTAACGATTTACCATTTATACTCATGCCTAATATACATGTCAATTATTCATAGCTAATGACAACAATAGACTGAATATATCAACTTAACGGATATAGCAGATAACAAGTTTTGCAGATTAGGCGACTTAACGGATTTAGCCGATTAAACAAACTAGCAGATTTTAGCATATAACAGATTAGGCATCTCAACAGACAAATTTAACAGACTAGGCATCTCAATCTAATTAGCAGTTTAGGCAGAATTGGCAGATTAGAACTAGCAAATTAGGCAAATATATTAGATTTAATCATTCCTTAAGGTTTCACAACATATCTTGCCTAAATATAAATCTTGCCTAAGTTCACATGCATAAATAATAGTCATGATTCCCAATATGATCATTTATCCCATGTTTGCATTAAATTCACATAGAACAGATTATGGTCATAATTTACCATATATCATATGTTCCCCTTTTTATTAAACTTGCAAAGTACAGAAGATCCATATATAGATTATACCAAATATAGCCATAGATTACTATGCATGTCATATATCCCAAAGATCCCTTACTTAGGTGTTTATTTACATAATAGATATCCTACTTCCATGTAAATCTTTCTAACTAAGCCATATTCCCTTCTTTTTTTTTTAAAGTCATAGTCCATTATATAAAATATGCCCAAGGATCTAGATCTAACCTGTATTATGTCTTTCTATTCAGATCTTAATTTTTAACATGCCTTATATTCCAGATTTACAAGTCATATATTATCATATGATAATCCCAAATTGTCATATATGCATAGATCTAGATCTAGTTTACAACCTATGTCCTTCACTCAAATCAGTCACAAATCAGTCCAATTATGCATCATTCATTTTATTGTCCCAAATATTTTAGCATATGTTAATCTCTTATGAGATTGGCTCAGGCTCGTGGTGGCCTGGCTATAGAACAAAAAGAGGAAAGAGATAAGATAGATCCAAACAGAACAGAAAAGAACAGATATAGTCTCATATTCAGATTTACAATTCATGCCACAATCAGAATTAACGTTTATATCGGAAAATAACTGTACTTGCCTTGATTGGATTAAAGAAAGAACTTTAACTTGTTGTAGAATCTTTGCAGAAACTTTAATCTCTAGTTTGAATTGAGTTGCTTAGGCTGATGTTGATTATCTTCTAGTTTTGATTCCAGCAGAGTAGCGACGCCATTATTTTATTTTAGTTAGAATAAAGGCAGAGTATAGGTAGAATGAAGTTGTGTGGAGAGAAAGTGAGGTTTGGGGGTGTTTTTATAGGAGAATAGGGTGATTTAGAGCCTTCAGATCAGTCCAGAAGTCATCAGAATCGTACAGCTCGAATACACATCATCCAGCCACTCAAAAGAAGACACGTCACCTCAGAACACTCCAGAATTCGGTGCTGGATTTGTATGGGCGCACTTGGCAGGTGCGCCAGTGTATTTTTGTACTGGCGCACTTCACAAGTGCGCCAGTGTATTCTGGCCTGTTTCCGGTTTTTCTGCCTAACTTCCTTCGTCCATATCTTCTTCATACGGACTCCGATTTACGCAAATTCGGACTCTATTTCGCGTATTTTTCCGAGACGAACACAATGGCGCAACCCGTTTCCCTTATTTTTTCTCCTAAAAATTAATTATACCTTGATTTTTAACTCTTATGTTTACAGAAAATACGGGGTGTTACAATGTCAATCGATGAGTTGGCAGACATTATAGGTGTTATTTATTTATTTTAATGCTTATGCAGTTGAAAAATGCAATCTGGATGTTGTATGAATTTTTAATGATTGTTTATCATTATTGTTATATACATGCGATGTATGAAATCCATTTAACTAAAATTATATGGTAATTGATTGAGTCTGATTCTAATTCAGAATTAACGAATATTTTAAATAATATTCAGTGAATGTTGAAATGTGAAGCCGTGTTAAGTAGTTAAACGCTATTTTAACACGAACGGGATTTTCTGTCGAAATTATTCATTTCATAACGAATATCGAAAAGTGATTTCAAATTTAGAAATTTTGAAAGTATTATCATTTTAATGTTATAATGATATGGAATATTCAATTTTGATTTAAATTTGAAAATAAATTTGAAATCGTTTTAAAATGAATTTAAAATGAATTTAAAAGGAATATTCAGTTTTGATTTTAAAATTGAAATGAAATGGGAATCGTTTTAAAACGAATTTAAAAGGAATATTCAATTTTGATGAAAATTTGTAATGCAATCAAAATCATTTTAAAATCAATTTAAAACGAATTTATATAGATATAGTCAATTTTGATTTAAATTTGAAAATGAAATGGAAATCGTTTTAAAATGCATTTAAAACAAATTTATATAGGAATATTCCATTTTGATTTAAATTTTAAAACGAAATTGAAATTGTTTTAAAATGGAATTGAAACGTATTTATAATGGAATATTCAGTTTTGATTTGAAATTGGAATGGAAGTGGAAATCATTTTTTTAAAACAAATTTAAAATGATTTATAAAATTCAATTTAAATGGAAATTGAAGGTATATATTATGTATATATATATTATAATGGCCTGAATAGAACGCGCCACGCAACGACCGTTCGCGAATTTCGACCATTAACTTCAAATGGACGTAACGGGAGATCGGACCATCGGATTCTCCTAGAACTGGAACCATTGGGTTCATATCGAAAAGAGCTTTCCAAATAGTATAAGAGATTTGAAATCTAATGGTTGAATTTGGAAACATGTCCAAATCAATTTTAGAAAAGGTCACTATGGATGCAGTTCGGTGGCCGTTATTGGAAACCGACTGTATGGGCGATAATAAAATTATTAAAAATATGGAAATTTTTTGTAAAATCATAATAAATGATTTGGAAAGAATTTGGATGAAAAATTCTAGTTTTGAAAAGATAAAAATATATTTTTATCGAAATGAACTAGTTATTAACTAGAATAATAATTCAATTATTTTTAGAAATAAATAAATTGGATTTGAAAATGGTTTTAAAATAACCAGAAATTTCCAAATAATAAATTGGAATGGATTTGAGTGGAAATAATATATGGAGTATTTTGATATTGGTTTTCGTGATTATACAGATATTGTTGAGGAATTTGGAAGAGATATATATATATCATTGTTTCCAATACGATATTGGTTGGTTTCAGAATTTGATATTGAATATAAGCCGATATAATTTCTATTCAGAGCCTTATATTTGATATCAAATTGGATTTAGGGTTTGTCATGAATGGTGTCTTCATTAATGCTTTTCTTAAACCCAGTTGAGAAATGAATAAACTTTTTAATTAAAATTCAATGAAATTTTACCAATTAATTAATATTTAATTGAATTGAAATTGGATTTTGGGTTTGTTGTGAACGGTATCTTAAATAATACTGTTCTCAAATCCAGTTGAGAAAAGAATAAATCTTTAAGTTAAGATTTAGTGAAGTTTTCCAATTAATTAATATTTAACTGGAATTGAATAAAAGAATTGGATTTTTGGGTATATCATGAACGATGTTTTAAATAACACTTGTTCTTTAACCTAATTAACAGTGAAGAATATGATTTGGAGTTTATAATCTTTTAATTAACATTAATGGAATTTTCCAAAGTAAAGATTTCCAATTTAATATATTAAATTGGAAGTGAATGGAATTCGATTTGGTAATAATCGAGATGAGCTTCTGTGGAGGAAGACTGTTAATATATATGGATTTTAAAAGGCTTCATTGTTATTCCATTTATTTTATTAGTCGGACACGGAAATTTATATCCATTATATACATTGATCTGTTTTCCGTGAAGATTCCATAATTAATGGAATGTGATTTTGGGTTTATTGTGAAATATGTTTTAAATGACACTGGTTCTTTAACCCAGTTAAAAACATGATTTATTTCCAAAATTTGAATAGTAATTAATAATGATTTTTGGGGAGATTAAAACTAAGTGGAGTTTTAATGAATCTTTAATTAGATTGAAAAGTGAATGTGATAATTAAAATTATCAATTCAAGAAAATGATCGAGAATGGAGTATCACCAGTTTTGCTCCAAGCGATAGTTAAATCTTTAATTAGATTTGAACGTGAAATGGTAATTAATTCTTATCAATAACACCATGGTGTTAGATATGGAGTATTACCAGTTTTTCTCCGTAGGATGAATAGGTTGGGATTGGGAAATAAAATTAATGATTACTTCGGTAAAGTTCGCTACTCTCGTCTAGTTTAGAAAACCTTGATTTGGTTTAAATTGTGAAAAGAATATTTGAATAAAAGAATATTGTGGATTGGAATAAGGAGTATGATGTGTTGTTATTACACTTGATTATAGGATACGCGGGTTATTTGGAAAGACCGGGTTTATGCCCATTCTGAATAACTAATTCGACGACTAATAGTCGAAGAGATTGAAGACAGTGCAAGACCGACGATCTTCCCATCAAATGGATGGGCACTACTAATGCCCATGATTGGAGTAGCTACCTTGAAGGGGCTATAGTGGTGGCCGTCCGGACGTACTTGTTGATTGTACGGATATGCGAGGACCTCTCTCCTGTATTAGACATACGGGACAAGAAATAAGGTGCCTCCGGTTTCGTTCCGACCTAGAACGGACTTGATAAATGATGGTGTGTCTGACATTGTATTCTTTTATAGTGTATTCGTTGATATCTACTAAATATATATCTGTTTGGTGGTGGAGAATTTATTCTCTTGCTTAACACCCTTCTCTGAGACGTACAAGCTCAGAGGTTATATATTGGCAAAAATCAGCGGTATAGTATGGATTGATAGTGTGGCATGCTGAGATGCAGTGATCCAAGCTGTTTTTGAAAAGAAGAGCTTGGTAGATGATGATCAAAGCACAACTTTAATATAGCACAGCTTTCTGTAGCGTTAAATCACGAGCCTCACACACCGGTACGGTGGTAAATTGATGGTTAGATCAGTATACTTTAGAGATGAAGATAGACATCCTACGGGTTGTCATGGATTCGGTCGACCGAGGTGACATTGGGTGTGGTCGCCCCACACCAGTAGGGATAAGGCACACCCCCCTGATTCCCAGATAGATAGATTTAGTGGTGTTTTCCAATGCTTGGACGTAAGCCGCGGTAACTTGTTTCCTGGATAGTGCGGATGTGCATTATAGTGTTTTCGCATGCCTACGACATAAATCGTGGTGAATTGCACAACGAGATCGATCTTTCGAGTCAGTAACCACCATGATGGAAATCCAACTTCCAAATACGACATTTTTTGGTTTTGATTGTATACTTATATACGGCGACATAGTGGGATGGTGCGCTCATGCCGTCTATGATTTATACATTTATATTTGAAGTGATTTTATACACTATGCACTTACAATAGTATCTAAAAGATTTGTTTAAAACGTACCAAGCATATTTGGCTATTATAAGGTAAAACTATATCCTCGACTGCGTTCATTATGTGATGGGACCTGAGTCTTATAATAACTTCATTTTTCTATATTTAACATTGTGACGGTTTTTTTATGCAATGGTATTTATGGGGTTAAACCCGTTCCGTGTTATACGGTGTGGTCCCTTAATTTATCTTATTTTAAAAATAAAGTTTTAAATAACTGTTTTAGTTCTCACACCAGTCATATGTCTGACCTGGAGTTTATTGTTTTAACCTAAGCTCTGGGTGCCCCTATTTTCCACACGGGCATCTAGTAGTTTTGGTTTTGCAGATTTACTTATACAGGATCCTGATTTACAACTAGAGTTATATTCAGAACGCTCTGTATCCATTTATTTCTTTGAGCTGTGTTATGCATTATTTTTTCGCTGCTATGTAATGCATTTCAAATCTATGATATTTTTCTGATGTATAAATTATTCATACTCTACTATATTCTTGTACTCTGATGTAAATTGTTGGAATAAGCAATAAAATGTTTTTCTGTTTGCGTTCTGATTTGTCGTGTCCTCAACTCAATTTTCTCTTTCTCTTCTCTTCGGAGACCGGGGAAGTTCGGGTCGCTTCATTTTGTATCAGAGCTTTGGTTTAAAGAGATCGATAATAAGACACATTAGAACCAAACGAAAGAATTCATCAGAGATTGGATTAGTAATATCCTATGAGAATGACTCGTTAGAGATGGGATCAGTAGTATCCTAGAATGTTTTTCAAAGAGTGTTATTTTTAAAATAAAAACGAAAATAAATTTTGTTTTGAAATTTATATCAATTATACGTATTTGACTATTTTATTTTATATTGAATTTGGACTATCAAATGTAAACAGAGTTTGAATATACGCCTTGCAAGGGTGTATTAGAAGTCTCAAATATACTGGGTAGATATAGAGTCAAACTCTAGTCGCTCGGAGATGATTCTGGTGATATATATCATCATCAGTGTTTGTGTTCAAGTTTCGAAAGTGGAATATCTATATATTTCCAATCGACAAGTGTGAGAACCAAAACCTTAGTTAGAATTTATTGTTTGTGATTTGACACTAGAAATATGATTTTTGAATATATATATACAAAAGTTATATGATTTGAAAATTTATCAACAAACTGATTGATGATTGTGTTGTGTGATTATCATTTAAACCAACATGTGAATATAAGGCAGATTTAACCAAATTGAACTTATTTTTGAACTGAATTGAAATCGGTAGAAATTTCTTGCATGTACATATATATGTGTGAACAGGTCACAGCAAGAAGGCTAGAGAAGAGGAATAAAATTGTATGCTCGACAAATAGGTACATATTTACTAGTTTATGGGGTTTGGATTATTTTATGAGCCGATTGGCTTTTTCTTTTTCTTTTGGATTGGTGAGGGCCCTGTGAGCCAAGTTGGGGTTTTAAATGTCTCCCTGTACATAGGAGGATATGGCGATTTTTTTTATAAAAAAATCTAGGGTGTTAGCCAAATTTTTGAAAAGTTGAAAATTCTTAGATACTAAAAAGTTGAAGAATGAAAGTTGAGTTTGTTAGTTAAACAACTTTCAGCTCTATTCCTTTTCGAGAACGAAAAGATTTTAAGTGGGGGGAGATTGTAACAACCTGGAAAATCAGAACCAATTTAAAATTTTTATTTTAGCAATTTTAATGAATTTTGGATATTTAAAATGATTTATTTTAAGTAATAACGACTAAAAATTTATTTTCGACGAAGTTAGAACGTGTAAATTTACTTTAATTAAAAAATGAGCCTGATATGACGCGGTAGTTTGGAAATTCGATTTCTAATTTCATTGGAATGTATAGAATTCAATATAAGTCAGAATTGGACGAAACAAGAAATATTTGAATCTGATTAATAATATCTTTCTAACGAATGTAAGAACCTGATATTTCGTTTTATAAGTGGAAAGTTATGTCTAGTTTAAAATTTAGAAAAGTTGTTTTGGAATTTATATACATTTTAACATATATATAAAGCCCGTAAAAATAGCCATTTTGCAAACGACGTCTATTTTTGACGAGACCACTTTTGTTGGATCCGGAATGTCGAATTATTGCTAGGTTTCAGATTTCATAGTTTTTGGAATTAATATGTCAGTGCAGTAAATTTAAATGTGTTTGGTAATTTTAATTTTAATTTGGATCGACCAGAAAATGGCCATTTTTCAGACGGTCTCCAAACTAGACGAAATTAGGTTTTTTAGGACCGTATCGTCAAAACATAGCTAGATTTATTTTGCTGAAATTTTTGGAGTTAGTATGTGGCCCCGGTAATTTTTTGAGTCAGTATGTGGCCCCGGTAAATTAAGTTTGAAAATGAAATTGAAATCATTTTAAAATGGAACTAAAACGAATTTATAATGGAATATTCAATTTTAGTTTGAAATTGAAGTGGAAGTGGAAATCATTTTTTAAAAAACGAATTTAAAATGATTTATAAACTTCATTTTAAATGGAAATCAATGTTATATATCATATATATATATATATATATATATATATATATATATTATAATGGCCTGAATAGAACGCACCACACAGCGACCGTTCACGAATTTCGACCATTAACTTCAAATGGACGTAACAGGAGATCTGATCGTCGGATTCTCCTAAAAACGGAACCTTGGGTACGTATCGAAAAGAGCTTTGCAACGAGTATAAAAGATTTAAAATCTAATGGTTGGATTTGGAAATATGTCCAAATAAATTTTAGAAATGGTCATTATGGATGTAGTTCGGTTGCCGATTTTAGAAACCGACTATAAGTGTGATAATAAAATTATTAAAAATATGGAAAAATTATGTAAAATCATAATAAATGATTTGGAAAGAATTCGGATGAAAAATTCTAGTTTTGAAAAGATAAAAATATATTTTTATCGAAATGAACTAGTTACTAACTAGAATAATAATTCAATTATTTTTAGAAATAAATAAATTGGATTTGAAAATGGTTTTAAAATAACCAGAAATTTCCAAAGAGTAAATTGGAATGGATTTGAGTAGAAATAATCTTCGGAGTATTTCGATATTGGATTCCGTGATTATATAGATATTGTTGAGTAATTTGGAAGATATATATATATATATCGTTATTCCCAATACGATATTGGTTGGTTTCAAAATTTAATATTGAATATAAGCCGATATAATTTCAGTTCAGAGCCTTGTATTTGATATCAAATTGGACTTTTGGTTTGTCGTGAACGGTGTCTTCATTAACACTGTTCTTAAACCCAGTTGAGTAAAGAATAAATCTTTTAATTAAGATTTAGTGAAATTTTACCAATTAATTAATATTTAATTGGATTGAAATTGGATTTTGGGTTTGTCGTGAACAGTATCTTAAATTATACTGTTCTTAAACCCAGTTGAGAAAAGAATAAATCTTTAAGTCAAGATTTAGTGAAGCTTTCAAATTAATTAATATTTAGTTGGAATTAAATAAAAGAATTGAATTTTTGGGTTTGTCGTGAATGGTGTTTTAAATAACACTTGTCTTTAGCCCAATTAGCAGAAAAGAATATGATTTGGAATTTATAATCTTTTAATTAAGATTAGTGGAATTTTCCAAAGTAAAGATTTCCAAAGTAATATATTAAATTGGAATTGAATGGAATTCGATTCGGTAATAATCGAGATGAGCTTCTGTGGAGGAAGACTGTTAATATATATGGAATTTAAAAGGCTTCGTCGTTATTCCATTTATAATGTTAGTCAGACACGGAAATTTATATCGATTATATATATATTGATCTGTTTTCCGTGAAGATTCCATAATTAATGGAATTTGATTTTGGGTTTATTGTGAACTGTGTTTTAAATGACATTGGTTCTTTAAACCAGTTAAAAACATGATTTATTTCCTAAATTTGAATAATCATTAATAATGATTCTTGGGAAGATTAAAACTAAGTGGAGTTTTAATGAATCTTTAATTAGACTAAAAAGTGAATGTGATAACTAAAATTATCAATTCAAGAAAATGATTGAGAATGGAGTATCACTAGTTTTGCTCCAAGCGATAGCTAAATCTTTAATTAGATTTGAACGTGAAATGGTAATTAATTTTTACCGATAACACCGTGGTTTTAGATATGGAGTATTACCATTTTGCTTCGTAGGATGAATAGGTTGGCATTTGGAAATAATATAAATGATTACTTCGGTAAGGTTCGCTGATCCCAACTAGTTTGGAAAACCTTAATTTGGTTTAAATTGTGAAAAGAATATTTGAATAAAAGAATATTCTGGAAGGAATGAGGCATATGATGTGTTTTTATAACATTGATTATAAGATACGCAGGTTATTCGGAAAGACTGGGTTTATGCCCATTCTGAATAACTAAATTGATGTCTAACAGTCGAAGAGATTGAAGACGGTGCATGACTGACGATGTAACACCCCGTAATTTTAAATATTAAAATTAACAATTTTGAGGACACTTAAATTTTAGGAGAAGAATTAAGGGAAATGGGTTATGCCATTGTATTCGTCTTGAAATTCTGCTTGGAATAGAGTCCAAGTTTTCGTAAATCGGACTTCGTATGAGGAAGTTATGGCCCTAAGAAGTTTCAGAAATTTAAATAAATTAAAAACAGTTCAGAGTAAAATTGAAAATTTGAATATACGAAGGTAGCTCAACCTGGAGGCCCCAGGCCAGGTCGACCAAGGAGTCGACCTACCCCCAAGGCAGATCTGAAATCAGACGATTCTAACTTGTTGCTGAGTCTTTCCTGACTTGTTGCCGAGTCACTAGGGCGTAGGTGGCAATTCTGGATAACTCTATCTAGTCTGGACGGTTGTGATTACTCCTATGATAATCTAACGGCTTATGTTGATTTCAAATTCTATAAAAGAAAGCCTAGACTCAAACCCTAAACCTAAACTAAATCAGTCTCTTGGCCACCATACTGGTGCTAGGATAGTTCTCCTTCCTAAAGCTTAGGGATTAGCAAGTCAGAATTCTAATTCAAAAAGACGAACAAATCTTTCTTTTCTCTAACCCGTCTTTGTGAGTAGAATTTCTTTCACAAAATAATTAATAAATTAATTGTGATAAGTTATAATTTGGATTATGAGAACATGATTGTTGTGATGTTATTTAACTTTGTTATCTTATGTTGGTAGATCTATTTCATATGTCCAATTATACATGTTTAACTTGATTCATTTTATGCAAGTTTGGGATGTACATCATATGCTAGTTCGTATGTGAAACCTTATGCAAGTTTGGGATGTTAAATTATGTTGTAACAACCTGTATTTTTATAACTTGCTAATACTGTAAATCAGGCAGAATTAAATTTTAAAGTAAGAATCAAGGTAAAAGGGTTGCTCCATTGCATTTGTCTCAAAATTCTGCAAGAAATCGAGTCCGAGTTTTAGAAAAACGAAGTCCGTATGAGGGAGATATTACCCTCTGAAGTTTCAGGAATTTTCAGAATCGAAAATAGCTCGAAATTCGAATTCAAACCCCAAAGCAGACTGGGCGGGAATTTTCCTGCCCAGGATCAGGTCGACCTGGGGGTCGACTCTATGGTCGACCTCGCAGGGACCAGGTCGACCTGGGGGTCGACCTGGTGCCCGAACCCAGTTTTGAGCCTGGGTTCATTCTGATGTATCTAGCCTCGTTTTAGTCTATATTCGTCCGCCTAATCCTATATAAACAGCCCCCTAGCCCCATTCTCTTTACAGGATTCTTCTCTGTTGGGATCAAAACTAGAACTAGTGCATCTTCTTCCAATTCTGAATAAGATTAAAAGAGAACTACTGCAACTCTTCTTCTATAATCCAACCAAGGCAAGTGCAGTTATTTTCCGATATGAAATTTAATCATGATCTTGACATAATTATGAAACTGAATCTGAGACTAAGCCTTTTTTCTATTTATCAGATCTGTTCCTCTGTTTTATTATTCTGTTTGTTCTGTATTTCTTCCTCCTTTCTTTCTTTTTTTGTTCGATAGCCAGGCTACCACGAGCCTGAGCCAAGTCTCATAAGAGATGAACGCATAAACGCTAAGTTTGGGAAGAATATTGAATGAGGCATATTTGGGCATAATTGATTTGTATCTAATTTGAGGATACAATGCATGTTGTAATTCTAGACATAAATTTGAGGCATATTGCATAAGACGATCTATGACTTGGAAGTAGAGGATTATTGTGACTTAGAACATAAAGAACATAGGTTGTAACTTAGAACATAAATCTGAGGCATATAATTGGGCATGTCGTATTTAAAACATAAGGTGTATTTAACGTATTTCTTGAGTTTTGAGGCATAAAGAATATTGGACATATGACTTGGGATTTGGGGCGTAAAATTTAACTGTGAACATGTAACTGATTTGGATGCATAGAACAAGTTGTAATTCAAGATCTAGATCTGGACATTCTATATATATTATAGTCTGTAATTAGGAAAAAGAAGAATTAATTTGCATATAACTTAGGTGTAAAAACCTATATTAAGATTTGATGACTATTAAGTGTGAATACACCTAAGTAAAGGGGGGTTTTGGATATGTGACATGCATTGTAATCAATGGCTATATTTGGCATAATTTATATGTGAATCATGATTAGGGCTTTTGGAGAATATTCTGAACTATGCAAGTTTAATTAAAATTTGGGATATATGTTATATGGTGGATTATGACCATAATTTGGGCATATAAGTTTAGGCTTATTTTATGAATTAGGCAAGATATGTGAATAGGACTTTAAGGAATGTTTAAATCGGCTAAAACTGTTATATGCTTAATATGTTAAATTGGCCTAATTTGCTAAATCTGTTACCTGTTTAATCTGTTGAATTTCCTAAACTGTTAAATATGTTGAATTGCCTAATCTGCTAATTATGCCCAATCTGCTAAATCTGTTGAGTTGCCTAATCTGCTAAATCTGTTGAACCGCCTGAGCTGCTAAATCTGTTAAATCTGTTGAAAAGCTTAATGAATGTAATTTGTGTATGAAAATCCGTAGGTTCAATCTAGGATTGTGTAAAACATTTTAATTTGTTTATTCTGGTGCGACTTGAAAAGAAGTCAAATATGTTAAATTGACATAATTAGTCTGATATTTGTATAATTTGTAATGGAATAAAATGGTTAAAATAAAAATGCTGAGACACGAGGTTAGACTCATGTTTGCAGTAGAAGCCTGCCCGGAACCAACCAGCTTGACCAGCAACCGCAAACTGGTAGTCTAATGTGAGAGGTCGTAAGCATAGCTAAAATATGCTTAGACACGAGGTTAGGTCAGGCTTGTGGTAGAAGTCTGTTCGGAACCGCCCGGCTTATCCAATGGCACAAGCTACCGACCTAATGTGAGAGGTAAACCAAGTGGACTGATGAATTAGTATTTAATTAATGCAAATCTGAGATAAATATGATGTCTAAAACGTGTTGGGTAGATAGGGCTAAGCCAATTGGACTGATGAATTAAATAACCTGTTTCGTGAATCTGTAGGCCTAATACAAAGTTAGACAATCTGTAAGTCTGTTAAAACTATACATGTGATCCGTTAGTCTGAAAACCTGTTGACTTGATTTTCTGGTCTGTGAACTAGTTTATTCTGAACTCTGTAGGCCTAAAACTTGTAAACAACTTAATCTGAAATCTGTTAGTCTGGGGACACAAGGCTAAGGGGAAATACTTGTGTCATCTATCGTTTGGGACCCATAGTAGTCAGTAACGCTTTCTGGTATAAAAACTATGACCCAACAGTAGGTATGGTCTGGGCAAGCTTACTGAACTAATTATAAGCGGTTCATTCTGATAATGGCAAGGGGTGTTGATGGTGCATTCCAACCGGGTCATGTGCGTGCATGGATATCGGTCTACCTCTGAGGATGCAAGACGCCGTGACATCTGTAAATAGGTCTGTGTCATTTAAAGGTTGCCACTTTAGGGAGTGATACACCCTTCTGTGGGGCTGGCATAGGGTATTTATGTATTAGGGAGCCGATCGCTTGGGGTAGATTTTGGGTACACTTAGTTCTGTTTGTTTCCGTTGGGGTACCCACTGTTTCTGTTGGGTGGTGACACCTGTCTGTTTCTGCGTGGTACCGTCTGTTGCGGTGGTAAAGGCCCATTTACTAGTGTACACCTAATTCTAACATTCTGTTTCTGTAGGGATTATTCTGTTTCCGTCTCTGATTCTATTTATGTACCTTCTGTCTGTTAGGGTGGAAAAGGCCCATTACTGGCATTCTGTTTCCGTATAGATTATTCTGTTCCGTTTCAGTTTCAGTTTAGACATTAGGTTAACACCTAATCCTATTATACTAGTATTAGTGCAGAGAAGTAGGATATAAGTAAGAAGCATAACTTGGGCTATATCATTCTGTTTCTTATGTTTAGCTTAAGTATACTAGTTACTCTTGTTGCTGTTGACTCTTATCCAGCTTTATTTTCATGTCATTATATTATTAACTGTTCATATGCTGAAAGTCACTGGACTTGCCAGACTTTATGTCTGACCTTGCTTGTTTTCGCCCCTTTTCTTTCGTCCCCCCTCCCCCCAGGTTTGAGGGTGGAAATATAGGAGATTGATTCGGATTTTCTCTGCTTGAAGTATCGCTTGGCTTTGGCTCTATATTTCCACGGAAGTTTATGTTGGGGATTCTGACTTTTAAAACTATGCATTTTGAAGGCTTTTGTACAAGACCGATATTTTGTACTTGAATTCTGATATTGTGATTTGTAAAGATGTAAATAAACTTATTTCGGTTTCTGTTGTAATAAAGTTATAAATTTTTCAAGTACTGTTTTATCTGTCTTGTAAATTTCTGTTCTGTCTACTAAAACGCTCTATCAAAGTTAAGGCATTCCCTTCGTGAGTGACCTAAACGGAGGTGGGGTGTTACACTTGGTATCAGAGCTGAAGGTTACCAGATTTGATAAAAAGTTTTGATAAACTATTTTCAAAAAGGTTTTTAGAAAGGAAGTATTTTCAAAAGTAGCGTTTATCTTGAAAAACATAATCCCTAAAGCCATAGCCTATCTTCCTATCCTTTGTTTTGAATATTTCCTTTTTCTTTCGTTTCAGCATGTCTGGGGATCTTAACCTTCCTTAGGGCATACTGATACCTAGCTAGTTCGGGAGGTACTTAGAAGCTAGGGCTAATGATGCGGGCCCAACAAAAGTCCCTCCTCCCCCAGCTGCAGCGGTTCCTCCTCCTCCCTGCGTGAGTACTTTCTCGAAGATATGTAGAGACTTTCGAGCCATGGTTGGGAAGAACTTTAATGGAACTGAATCATTTGTGGAAGCAAGGAACTGGCTCAAAGATACCGAGGATTTGTTCGTTATCTTCGAAGTGGACGATAGACAGAAGATACAGTTGGCGGTATGGTTGCTTAAGGACGAAACTTCTTTTTGGTGTGAGGTCACAAATGGAGAGCGTCCGGTAGAGAGATGGATGTATTTCAGGCATTGGTTCGAGATGAAATTTCTCTCACGAGCGGAAGAGAGTCTATACGTAGAAAGGTTCTTGACGTTGAAGCAGAGGAATTTATCAGTGAGAGAGTACGTCAACAAGTTTAATCAATTGGCAAGATTCAGCTTAGAATTGGTAAATACACCGCATTAGAAGGCACTAAGATTTGCTAAAGGTTTGAATGAGCCGCTACACGGATTGGCGATGTCCCACATTCCTATGGGGGCAACCTTCGAAAAGTTGGGGGACATGGTGTTAATGCATGAAGAGGGAGTCGAAAGTAAAAAGAAAGAGGAAAAGCTTGGAGGACCACAGAACAAGAAGGGGGGCCCAAAAAGGAAACACAAAAGAAGGATGAGAAGACTGAAGATAAGAAGGAGAAAAAGTGCTTTACTTGTGGAAGCTCGACCCATCTGAACAAGGATTGCAGAAAAAGGAAGGGAACTTGCTTCAACTGTGGAGAAATGGGGCACTTCACAAGGGACTGCCCAAAGAAACGGGGGCAAGGGCAGAGGGAAGAACTCACTTCTAGAGGACAGGCGAATGCTCAAGTGACTGGTAGATAGAGTTGAAATAAGAAAATTTATATAGAAGGTTTAATTTCCTTATCCGATTGAGAAGTTAAAAACTCTTTTTGATTCTGGCATTTTGATTCTGTAATTGGAAACTCTGCACTTTAATACTAGTCTTGTTTCTGGTTCCGTTATAGTCTCAGACCCCATGAGGGTTACGACTCATCTGTTTGTGATAAGTTGGGGTTTGAGGGTGTCTGTGTTGGGCGTTAAGTTGACCATGACGCATACATTCTGAGTTTTTATCATGCTTAGTTTCCTAAGAATCATTCGGTAATCTGATTTGTATCAGTAATCTGTAGGTTCCTGAAAAGGATAGGAGTTTTTACTCAAAGTGTGAAATATATATCCAGTTGGGCATTTGTTTAATGGGAGTGATTCTCTGAGTATTCATCTGATGTTGATTTCGGTCTTCGGGGTTGGTATTAGGAATTATTCTCTTAAATCGATGACTAATGGGAACCTAGCTTTAGTTTTAATTATACTTGCCTCTATCACTCGACTTTATCCTTCGACCTTTAGGTAGAAACTAATGGGTGTAAACATGTGTTTGAGACATGTTATGTTTGATGGTTGCAAGTGGATGCAAGTGGTTGCTAGTGATTGCTCGTGGATGCATATACACACACTAGGCACTAGATCGGCTCAAAAACACTCCCATACTGCATATGGATGTGTGTGCATTTTTTTTATGGATGCAAAATGGTTGATTCAGTGCATGGATGTTGCATATGAATGAACGGTTATGCACTCATATAGAAATGATATGTATCAAATAGGAAAATTGCATACATGTGGGACTCATGGCACTGACATAATTCACATTAAGGAGGTCAACTGAATCAGTGGACCGCCTGATCTTTGCATTAGATAAGTACATATACACACACTCTTGCATAAGTTCATACAACATTAGAAATCTTTTAAGGACAATGATTGCTTGTGGAAGAAGGTAGAGTAGATGGATGATTGGATGATAGTATGCATTCTTCTAAACTTGAAGATTTTGGGGACGAAATCCTTTAAGGAGGGGAGAATGTAACAACCCATATTTTTATAACATGTTAAAACCGTAAATCAGGCATAATCAAATTATAAAATAAGAATCAGGGAAAACGGGTTGTACCATTGCGTTCGTCTCGAAATTCTTCATGAAATCGAGTCCGAGTTTTCGAAATGGAGTCAGTATAAGGGAGATATGACCCTCCGAAGTTTCAGGAATTTTCAGAATCGAAAACAGCTCAAAATTCGAATTCGAAATTCGAATTCAAACCCCAAAGCAGGCTGGGCGGGAATTTTCCCACCCATGACCAGGTCGACCTTGGGGTCGACACTATGGTCGACTTCCCAGGGACAAGGTCGGTCCTATGGTCGACCTGGGGGTCGACCTGGTGCCCGAACCCAGTTTTGAGCCTGGGTTCATTTTGATGTATCTGGCCTCGTATTCAGTATAGATTCGTCCGCCTAATCCTGTATAGACAACCCCCTAGCCCCATTCTCTTTACACCATTCTTCTTTCCTTATGCTGCCTCTGAAATATTAGAAACAAATGAATAAAATAATGGCGTCGCTACTTTGCTGGGATCAAAACTAGAACTAGTGCATCTTCTTCCAATTATGAATAACATTAAAAGAGAACTACTGCAACTCTTCTTCTATAATCCAACCATGGCAAGTGCAGTTATTTTCTGATATGAAATTTAATCATGATCTTGACATAGTTATAAAACTGAATCTGAGACTAGGCCCTTTTTCTATTTATCAGATCTGTTCCTCTGTTTTATTATTCCGTTTTTTCTGTATTTCTTCCTCCTTTCTTTCTTTTTTTTGTTTGATAGCCAGGCTACCACGAGCCGGAGCCAAGTCTCATAAGAGACAAACGCATAAACGCTAAGTTTGGGAAGAATATTGAATGAGGCATATTTGGGCATAATTGATTTGTATCTAATTTGAAAATACAATGCATGTTGTAATTCTGGACATAAATTTGAGGCATATTGCATAAGACGATCTATGACTTGGACGGAGAGGATAATTGTGACTTAGAACATAAAGAACATAGGTTGTAACTTAGAACATAAATCTGAGGCATATAATAGGGCATGTTGTATTTAAAACATAAGGTGTATTTAACGTATGTATTGAGATTTGAGGCATAAAGAATATTGGACATATGACTTGGGATTTGGGGCATAAAATTTAACTGTGAACATGTAACTGATTTGGATGCATAGAACAAGTTGTAATTCAAGATCTAGATCTGGACATACTGTATATATTATAGTCTGTAATTTGGAAAAGGAGAATTAATTTGCATATAACTTAGGTGCAAAAACCTATAATAAGATTTGATGACTATTAAGTGTGAATACACCTAAGTAAAGGGGGGGGTTCTGATATGTGACATGCACTGTAATCAATGGCTATATTTGGCATAATTTATATGTGAATCACGATTAGGGCTTTTAGAGAATATTCTGAACTATGCAAGTTTAATTAAAATTTGGGATACATGTCATATGGTGGATTATGACCATAATTTGGGCATATAAGTTTAGGCTTACTTTATGAATTAGGCAAGATATGTGAATAGGACTTTAAGGAATGTTTAAATCGGCTAAAACTATTATCTGCTTAATATGTTAAATTTTCCTAATCTGCTAAATCTGTTACCTGTTTAATCTGTTGAATTGCCTAAACTGTTAAATATGTTGAATCGCCTAATCTACTAATTATGCCCAATCTGCTAAATCTGTTGAGTTGCCTAATCTGCTAAATCTATTGAACCACCTGAGCTGCTAAATCTGTTGAAAAGCTTAATTATGTAATTTGTGTACGAAAATCCGGAGGCTCGGTCTAAGATTGTGTAAAACATGTTAATTTGTTTAATCTTCTGCGACTTGGAAAGAAGTCAAATCTGTTAAATTGACATAATTAGTCTGATATTTGTATAATTTGTAATGGAATAAACTGGTTAAAATAAAAATGCTGAAACACGAGGTTAGACTCATGTTTGCGGTAGAAGCCTGCCCGGACCCAACCGGCTTAACCAGCAACCGCAAACTGCTAGTCTAATGCGAGAGGTCATAGGCATAACTAAAATATGCTTAGACACAAGGTTAAGTCTGGCTTGTGGCAGAAGTCTGCCCAGAACTGCCCAGCATATCCAGCGACCACAAGCTACCGACCTAATGCGAGAGGTCTGCGCATTAATATTTAATTAATGCAAATCTGAGATAAATATGATGTCTAAAACGTGTTGGGTAGATAGGGCTAAACCAACTGGACTGATGAATTAATAAACCTATTTCGTGAATCTGTAGGCCCAATACAAAGTTAGACAATCTGTAAGTCTGTTAAAACTATACATGTGATCCGTTAGTCTGAAAACCTGTTGACTTGATTTTCTGGTCTGTGAACTAGTTGATTCTGAAGTCCGTAGGCCTAAAACTTGTAAACAAGTTAATCTGAAAACTGTTAGTCTGGGGACACAAGGCTAGGGGAAAATACTTGTGTCATCTGTTGTTTGGGACCCATATTAGTGAACAACCATTTCTGGTATCAAAACTATGACCGAACAATAGGTAGGGTCCGAGCACGCTTACTGAACTAATTATAAGCGGTTCATTCTTATAATGGCGAGGGGTGTTGTTGGTGCGCTCCAACTGGGTCATGTGCGTGCATGGATCCCGGTCTGCCTTTGAGGATGTAAGACGCCGTGACATCTGTAAATAGGTCTGTGTCATTCAAAGGTTGCCACTTTAGGGAGTGATACACCCTTCTGTGGGGCTGGCACATGGTATTTATGTATTAGGGAGTCGATCGCTTAGGCTAGATTTAGGGTACACTTAGTTATGTCTGTTTCTGTTGGGTACCGTCTGTTTCTGTTTGGTGGTAACACCTGTCTCTATTTCTGCGTGGTACCGTCTGTTGGGGTGGAAAAGGCCCATTTACTAGTGTACACCTAATTCTAAAATTCTGTTTCTGTAAGGATTATTCTGTTTCCGTCTCTGATTCCGTTTATGTACCTTCTGTCTGTTGGGGAGGTAAAGGCCCATTACTGGCATTCTGTTTCTGTATAGATTTTTTTGTTCTGTTTCAGTTTCAGTTTAGACATAAGGGTAGCACATAATCCTGTTATACTAGTATTAGTGCGGAGAAGTAGGATATAAGTAAGAATCATAACTTGGGCTATATCATTCTGTTTCTTTTGTTTAGCTTAAGTATACCAGTTACTTCTATTGTTGTTGTCCCTTATCCATCTTTATTTTCATGTCATTATATTATTATCTGTTTATATGTTGAAAGTCACTGGACTTGTTAGAGTTTATGTCTGACCTTGCTTGTTTTCGCCCCTTTTCTTTCGTTCCCATCCCCCCCCCCCCCCCAGGATTTAGGGTGGAAATATAGGAGCTTGATTTTGATGTTCTCTGCTTGAAGTATTGCTTGGCTTTGGCTCTATATTTCCATGGCAGTTTATGTTGGGGATTATGACTTTAAAAACTATACATTCTGAAGGCTTTTGTACAAGACCGATATTTTGTACTTGAATTCTGATATTGTGATTTGAAAAGATGTAACTAAGCTTATTGCAGTTTCTGTTGTAATAAAGTTATAAATTTTTCAAGTACTGTTTTATCTGTCTTGTAAATTTCTGTTCTGTCTACTAAAACGCTCTATCAAAGTTAAGGCATTACCTTTGTGAGTGACCTTAACGGAGGTGGGGTGTTACACATATGCTAGTTTGTATGTGAATCTTATGCAAGTCTGTGTTTGCATATGCTAGTTCGTATGTGAAACCTTATGGAAGTTTGGGATGTTAAATCATATGCTAATTTGTATGTGAATCTTATGCAAGTCTGTATGCGGATTGTACACAAGTTTATATGTGAATCAAGTATATATTCTAGTTTATATGCAAACGTGTGATAAATTCATATGCAATTTGGTAGAAAATCCCTTTGCAAGTTTAGATGAAAGCTATATTCACATTTTTGGGTGGAAAACTATGAATTCATTTGCAAGTATAGGTGAAAAACCATATTCACATATGCAAGTTCACAATTTCATGTATAAATCTATATTTAGATCCGTGGTAATACATAGTTTATGCAAATTTATGTTATGTATGTTCATTGCATATGCAATTTATTGGTTATGCAAACTTATATTATAATTCTTATTTGCAAGATAGATCTATTTTGTATGTTATGCAAGCTGTGATGTTTCATTTCTTTTTATGAGTTAGACTATTTGCGAGTCTAACATATTTCATACAAAAACGTACGAATAGCGTATGGGAAAATATTAATTATTAATTATGTAAACTGTGGATTGGCATAAAATGGCTTTAAAATCATATAATTAAATTGAGACATTAATTGGTATAATTTATATACCTAAAAAGTATGGACATAATTTAGGTGACAATTATGGACATAGTTAATTTGTAAATTATTGATAATTTGAGTAGGGATAATTAATTCATATTGGGGTGAAATAATTATGTGTAATAATAAACGCCTAAGACACGAGGTTAGACTCATTTGTGGTGTAAGACTGCGTGCACCCGCCGGCAAATTCAGCAACCACAAACGGTAGTCTAATGTGAGAGGTCGAAGGAAAAAATTAAATGCGTAACAATTGTAAAGACACGAGGTTAGACACGTTTGCAATATAAGAGTGCCCGGACCCACCCGGCAAATCTACCAACGGCAAACGGTAGTCTAATGTGTGAGGTCTTACGAGGTTACGATTTTGTTGAATTAAGCAACACTTAACCAAGATAAACATGTGGTGGGACATGGGGGTTAAGTGGGTGACATGTGAAATACGATTAGAAACACTTAACCAAATTGAAACATGTAAGAATGCATGATTAAGAAGGGCTTAAATGGAAAATTCTAGTGGGGACAAAGCATAGGTGGAAAGCTTGTGTCAAGCATGGGGGACACTTTTCAAACTAGTAACCCATTAAGTATCTTTGTGAGCTCGTGTAATGACCCGCATTTCTCAGCGGTATAATAATTAATTTATTTAATTATTTAAAAGGTTATTAAAAGGATTTCATGATCGTTGAATTAAATAATGGTGAATATTTAATTAAAATAATAAATTAAATAATATATTTAATTATGAAATAATCAGAATTGGCTGAAATGGCGATATGGTGTGAACTGGATCATTTGTAATATTTAATTCAGCTTGGAATTGAATTAGAATAACGAATATACTATATAAACAACAGTTTGAACGTAGAGTTATAATATAATTAAAATCGAGCTCGAAATGGCGCTGTAGTTCTTAAATTGGCGATTCGAACTTCAACTGAATGTACAAAGTTCGTTTTAAATCAGATTTCCGTGAAACAAGAAATGTACGTAGCTAGTGGAGTATATCTTTCTAGTGGAAGAGAACAATCAGGATTTCGTCGTGTAGATTTTGAGATATGTCCAAATCAAATTTTAAAATAGTCGTTATAGAATCGTTTATCGACTGTAACGGTTTATTCGATATAATTAGAGATCGGGTTTGAATTTAGACAAGGTTCTTTTGAGACGTAGCGATAATTTAATTTTTAGAATTTTACTGTTATTTTTAATTAATTAAATACGCAACTTTTTATTTGGAGTGTTTTACACCCTGTAATCAACATTTTGAGGTTTCACAACATGAGTTAATCTACCGGTATTTTTATATTTTTGAAATCATGGTACCTTACTTATCACAACGGTATTTTTATATTTGTCCATAACAATCGTATGGGAACGAAATATTTCATAGCAAGGTACACTGAGTTTTATAACGTAAAAACTAAAGTTATCTTCATTTTTCACGATCAATGATGTTGCAACCGTTTATCTTCTAAAAACCCATAAGTGGCCTCCTAATATCCACAAGAATCCAACAAAAAGAAACCTAAAAACTATAAATAAACCTTAGCACCAATAACCCTAACATTTTCTCCAATCACTCTTTATGGTCAAAACAATTACAACCGCCGCTGTTAACTCCTAAACGAGAAAACGCAAAAATTCCATTTCATAAATAAAAAAAATCAAATCAATGTCTATAAATCTTGTTATATATATTTTTGGATTCACCAGGAGCAGCTCTTCAGCGCAGGGTTTTTTTCGTGGAGCTCGACGAGGTTTTCCTCATGTTCGAAGATGACGCGGCACGCTAGGGTTGAGGAGATCCAAAGGTTGATGCCTTATTGCTTGATGTTGATGTTATTTTTGGGTTTATAATGTAAAACCGAGTCTATAGGTGGATTTTGAGGATTTCCTAAAAGAAAAAGTGTCGATGAGTATCAATAAAGGCTCGAAGCAAGTTTGAGAAGTTCGGATCTTTGTGGGAATAGCTATACAGGTTTACATTTTTGGAGAAGGAATTGATGTTGAGGTATGGGATGAAGAATGTTTGTTCACTGCTACATATAAGAGTTAAAGGGAGAGGTTTGGACTTGGAAGCAGGAGCAGGCATTCTGAGTTATACGGGGTGTTAAGGAGAACCTGGAAGAAGAAGTTTTAGCAGAGGAGTTTTTGTGAGCTTCTAAGAGAAGAGTGGCAGCAGTTTTGGAGAGATTTGTTTCAGTTTGTATGTATTGTTGTTTGGAAAAAGGAGTTGCGCAAGAATGAGGAAGGAGAACCCGTGCGGGTATGGGAGGGTGCTTGCGTTTTCATTACAGCGGGCATGGGTGTATTCAAACAGTGTGTGTGTGCAGGCCATTTCAAAGGAGGAGTGGTAGTTTAATACTATGGATGGAAGTCACGTACTGGAGGCTGACGGGTGCGGGTTTGATGGTTGTGACGAACTGGGTTGGGTCAACAGGCCACTGTTGTGGATGGAAGAAGCCGGCTGGTGAGGCTGCTGCCTACTGACGTGGGGATTTGTGTGTGTTCATAATGAGAGTTCGGTTCGATTTCATGAAGGAAGAAGAGAGGCCAGAAATGGAATCAGACGAAATAGGATCCGACAAGATTGTATAGACGGGAACAACAACATGGAACTGACTGGAAGTAGATTGGAGCTCATTACAATTTATATCAAAATAAATTGTCCGTCTGAATCAAATCGAGCGATGGTTATCGTTATTAACGTTGATCGTCCAATGTGAGTAATTCTCACTAACTCTGAATAGTTTATAATTTCATGTTGTATTTTTAGAACTATTAAATATTGGCTGATTGACTGTGTGTTGAATGTTTGATTGAACTGCTAGTCAGTTAGTTGAATTTCTATATTGATTCTGTTTAACAGAATATATCATATGGAACTGAAAGTGATGTTGATTTTATTGTGTAACATCTGTGGATGCAGGGAAACAGGTTGGAGGAATCCGACTGGGTTCCTCAACAGTTATTTTATTGTTTTTCATATACTTTGATATATGATGTGAATTATAACCTATTGTTGATTATGTGTGTATGTACGATATTGGACATCGTAATTTGATATGTTAAACACCATAACATACCGGGATTTGGAGAAAAGGGGAATTTGTCAAAGTAAATACTGAAAAGAGAATATTTACAAAATCAGAGGATATTATATAAGAGAATATTTATAAATAGAACATTTATAAATAGAAATGTTTTGTAACGACCCGGATTTTTGGCGACTTTGGTTATCGACATAAGCTCGATGCCAATAACCAAAACATTAAAAAATCCCGGTAATTAATGAAAGAAATTAGAGGGTGAGAATAGATAAGATAGAAACTTAGAATAGAAGAAGAAGAACTACACAACATCAGAGTAACACGAACCTCACAGCGGAACGAATAACATATAATAGATAACATAACTTTGAAATATAACAGTTATGTATACAATAGCACTTATCAGAGTACAGCACTTACAACACAGCAGAAATAACTATACTATATGATCCTGAAGCCTCCTGCTCCAGCCCTTCATGTATATGTAAATTCCTGACTACTTGACTGCCCGTACAAAATTGGGCACCCAAGAGTTTAGGGAAAACAACAAAGTAAACTCCGGGTCAGTCATGGGACTGGTGTGAGTAAAACAGTTTAAACAGGTATATGAACAAGTAAACGATATCTCATAAGACCATGCCGCAGAACGGAATGGGGTTTTCCCTTATGAGAATCCAAAATATCTTTATATCAAAAACCTTTTAATATTATAATAATGTCTATATACAAATAGATATCAACTAGCAGAAACGCTTTCATCTCACGTTCTACATATATAGTATACAATCCAAGTCACAAGCACGTATTGGATAACAGATTTCCAACTATGACAAGGTATGGAACCACCTTCCGATCAGTGTACTCTAGGAACGATACACCGGAGTTCAACAAGAACATCTTGCAACTCAGCCACACTTGACCGACCACTCATTTCGCTTGAGTGTATCGAATTGTATATCACCAACGGTTGGGATCAGCAACCGTTCCCATATATATGGGACATCATTGATAGATTTAAGAAACAAATGAATATTCTCTAGATAGGTGATTATACACCCTACTTCGGTACGACCGACTTAGCCATGCTGCCTGCCCGATTTCTGCCATTTACCGGATGATGAGGCTAGAAGCTACGCTTTATCATCACATCTGATTCACTTCGAATGCCACATTGTCAGATCCATCAGAATCACTAATTGACGTCTACAACAGTACGTTACGTGTTAGCTAAAGAAGTTTCCTTCTCCGCTTCCACTCTTGGTAAAGTTGAAGAAATCAATGTACGTGACCTTTCTGGAAATACTCTGTCAGACATTCATCAACACAAGTCATCCTCATTCACTTAGAATGTCACATCGTCATACTCGCCAAATCACAAATTGATTTATCCAAAAGTAACATGGGTATACAGCACAACACCAGAAAAGGGTATTTGTAACAGTTATTACCGTTAAAAATATACTTTGTAACAGTTATAACCGTTACTACACCATACGTGACAAACTGTTGTCACGAATATTGTAACGGTTATAACCGTTATATAATGTGTATACTGCAATAGTTATAACCGTTACAAAAATATGATTATGTCACACTTATAACCGTTGGTACTCAAAAATTTGTAACATTTATAATCGTTATAATAAATCCTTTTATAACGCTAATTACTGTGATAAACATGAAATAACTAACAGTTATTACTGTTAGTATGTAAAATTGACTGTTTAATACAATAAATTTTATAACAATAATAATTGTTACAAACTTGAATATTGCATCATCTTACAGTAGGTAATCCTTTTAAACAAGTAACAATCATTATATGCTCCAACTAATTTCATAAAGCATGTACCAATAGGAATATACAACATATAATAAAACAATATCCAAAGCAAATACAACAACATCGCAATTTATATCCTAAAGCAAATTTCATTTCGACAAACATCAGACTATCACAAATCAACATACAATCATTCATCACCCATAACAAATATAAAATAACATCAAAGTATCACAATTTAACATACAACCATTACAAAAAAGCAAACAATAAATGGAACAATAACATCAATCATAATATTTGATACTGATTTGATATCACCTTCTTGGACCTCAACCAGCTTTCTGGATAACCCATTCGCATCTCCCCCACTTCTTTGGTGGTACCTGAAGCATCACAAACCCAAAACCACAAAACTGCACACTGCAAATAAACAACCAACAATCACCTAAAGCACCTTCTTTTCTCCAACTCACAAACTTCCACTGACATACACGTTCTCCACACAGCTCTTGGAACTGCATCACCTTCTACTTCATCAACTAGAACCTTCCTCACACCCTTCACTTTACCTTCATACACACCTTCTCAATCTCCATTTCCTCATAACCATTAATTCAAGGCTTCATCTGCACTTCAACAGCAGTCACTCAAGACCATCATCCACCAAAAATACACATATTCACTCAATACTCAAGAAACCCATTCATTGACGTCTTCAGCTCCCCACCTAAATTGAACCCACCAACCATATCCACCAGTAAACCAAAAAATCACCAAAAAAACCCTCCTCCATCACCTATACAACACCCTTTTCCATAAACAGCTATAAAACACCTCCACCCTGCCTTATTATTTCAACCTTACCTGTTCCAACTACTACTCAAAGAAGCCGCAACCCTACCATACAAACTCGGATACTGTTCGTTTCACTACAGCCAGCACCCGAAAACGCCTCAAAACCTCTGCAATCGCCACCTCGTATACAAACCCAAAATAGTGAACCCGACCCCACATAATTACCTTCAAAAACTTCCAACTCCAATCATGATAGATAATTCAGAATCACCCAATTTGAACCGCCGATCTCTTGAGAAGTTTATCGGCTGATTGTTTTGATTTGATATTGATTATGTTTTGTTTTGATTTCTGGATATAAGCTGCTTTATCGTTTGCGTTTATCGTAATATTTGATATTTATTTGATATCACCTTCTTGTGTGTTTTCTTTTTCTCTCTGGTAATTTTGACCAACCTGATAACATTATCTTCAACTGTAATCTTATAACATTCTTTTTCTCTATCTGCTAATTTTGACCGACCTGGTAACATTATCTTCAACTTTAATCTTATAATATTTTGATTATTAGTTCCAACAGTGATTTAATGATGGATTTAATGATCGAAATGTTCTGTTTGTGAAAGTTGAACATTGGTGACAAAGCTTTAGTATGGTCAACAGAGATTAAAAAATTGGACAAATACTGATTTTCTTTTTCATGTTTAGATTTATCTTGATGCATAATAAGTTGCTTCTTTTGGAACCTCAAAACACAATAGACTTATAATTTGTGGATAAGCAGTTTTAGATATTTGACATTTGATCAACTGCTCATAAAATTAGTATTCTGATGTTTGCTGTAAAAAATGAGTTTCAGTAATAGTAAAATGTTTAATCAAAAGCCAGTAATATGTCCTTGCATATGCTAACCGAAAGATTGTTGTAACGCCCTGCCTCTATACTCGCGTTAGCCAAGACCATTGCAAACTCAGTGAACACTAAATTACACTTTTACAAGCCAATGGCTTGAGGCATAGATATGAGTATGGTTTTGGTAATTAATAAAAGCTAATATCTTGAAAACGGAAAATTTTGCTTATATTTTTGCCATTATCTTAAGTGGCATTATATTATTAAAATGAAGGAGAGCAACGATTTCATGTAATGAAAGAACAGTAGTGATACTTATATTGTGAGAAGAAATGAATTTCTACCAAATTTAAAAAAGATAGACTTTTGTCATAATCATGTTTAAAAAGAATAACGAGTTAGAGAAAATACAAAATTTTGAACTTCTTCAATAGCATGGTTTCTTCTAATTAAAACAGAACAGAAAATTGAAAGCCTTAATTACTCGAAATAAGAAGACCTGGAATTATTTATTGCCTTATTAATGTATATTTATTTGGATATGATCGATATAGTTTATGCTCAAGTAATTAGTGATGTATTAAATGTAAATATCAAGGATATGTGGCTTGGACTATAATTTTCAGTTTTCCACTTGTATATTCTAACTGGATTGAGAAGTATGCAGAAGCAAGGGAAATTATCATTGCATTATTTCTTGTATATTCTAAATGGATGGGCTTATCAGCCAATCCATTTCATCATTGCATTATTTCTTGTTTTAACATATTGTTTGGATAAAAACAACACTTTTCACGGCATACGACAATAAAAGCCTCAGAAGTAAAAAGATCGTTCAAGCCTGAAATGTTGTGTCTGTGCTATACTTTCAACTTTAAACAAGCATGAAATAAAGTTACTACAGGATGGTCAGTAACTTATTAAAAATTATTATTAGAGATCTTAAACATTAGAAAAATAGCACAAATACAAGTAGACTAAATAGATGCACTACACTTAATGAATACTTCTATATCTATCCTTAATCCAAAATTGTGAAGATTCCACCTAGTGCTACATAAACATACCAAATAGTAAAAACAAAAATGAGTAATTATACTAATGAATAAGAAGGAATCTTACCAGACTGTCTCTTGCAACACAAAACCTCATTCCCTTTCATTACCATCACAATATCCAACTTTGACTTGTCAATATTTCTGAATGTAGTTACCTTTTCCTTGAACTGCAAACAACAAACATAAAAATATTCACAAATAATTTATTTATGAATTCTAAGCTAATAGTAAGGCTAACACACTAACAAGATAAGTGACAGAAGCTCCTGGAAGTGTGCAAGTGTATATGTGCTAAAAAAAATGTGTATTAGTGTGTATCTTGTTTAAATGGGTTTTGCATGTGCCGAATGTATAAAAATGCAGAATGTATGGGTAGTGGATAATGCTAGTTTTTGTATGTACTAGTTTTGTCAGTGTGGATGTGCCTGCATGTGTAAGTTTGGACTGAGTTAGGAAGAGGAGGGGCAGAACACATCGGCAGCAGACCCGACCAACAAGAGGGGCAACAACCCTTGCTGCTACAAGGCAGCCATAGAGAGTTGGTGCCTAACAGCAGCTGTGCTGCTGCATACAACGATAGAAAATGTTGCTGCTAATATCCAGGGCCTCGCTAGAGGCCTGGCCACCTGTCCAACTACGTGGTCGGACCCGGGTTTGGCCAGGTGTGGAGGAAAAAAAAATAGAAGAGAAGGAACAACATGGCTCCTACTACATGATGGGAGTTGATGCTCAGCAACAGTAGGATTTTTTTTCCTGGAACTATAAATGAGCACATAAATTTGAATCCATGTGTGCATTAGTGTATATAATAACAGTAGGACAATTATTTATATTAACTGAAAAGGCAAAGGAAAATAACTTATAAGGATACCTCTGAATGAGTCCTTTAAAACGAGCTAGTGGCTATCATAATGGCGTAAGAAATGTAAAAGAGTAGTTAAACAAAAAAGGATATAAATACTTACTACAGGATACTTTTGCAAACCACCTCAGGAGCTTGGCCTACACTGGAACCATCTTATACCCATTTTAATAGCTCACTGGGATTACTAACTAGACCAGGAAGTGCTTATTCCATTGGGACTATAAGTTTTTCGGTAACAGAATAGAAAACGCAAAAATACACAAAATTTTTAGAGCATTATCAATCTAATAATCTAAAAATTAGGACTTCAAAAGTTTACCTGTGCTTTGCTCCTGATATCCATACGACTTCCCCAATACTATAAATAATATTTATATTATTATTCTGAAAATTAATGAAAAAACAAACAATCAAAAGTAACAAGGAAAAAAATGGTAACACGTCAAAATTAGGAGAATCTCATAAAACATTCATAAAAATGTAGTTAAACGAAAGAAATAAGTATTTAGATTCCCCAAAAAAGTATCTATGGACCAAAATTTGATTAATAATAAGAAACATAAAACCTTATTTTGCTTTGCATAGAAATTTAATTACTAGGATATAAATTCTTAAAAGGAATCATATAACATACCGTATAATTATGCAATTTATTTATATTTGTAGAAAAAAATGGAAATAATGTACTGCCCTTTAAAGTTATTAACCATGTCAATATGGTAAATTGACTTCAAAAAATAACTTAAGATACTTTTGTTTCTACAAAGAATTATCCTTAACAATTCGTAAAGAGATGGATAATTATCACATAATAGAAAGGCATAACTAAATCATATGGATCTACGCAATATTCTCTTCTTTTACATAGGAGGAAAGCATATAACAATAATTATACTTTTCTATATAAAAACAGTATAAAATTATATAATCTATTTTTTTCATTGACACTCCATCCACAATGTCAATGTCTTCGTCATTACATATTTCTCTTATAAAAAAGCAATAAGGTTGACAAAGATGTAGAAAGCATGATAAATAACTAGACCATATGGTTGAACTCTGACCTTCATGTTTATTACATATAAATATTTACCATCTTGTTATTAGATGGTCACATTTAAACTAATCAGTCAACCATGGAGATTTGAGTGGATGATCAATGGTCTACAAGCATTTTTGCTTCGGTTAATCTTCTTAGCACAACACAGGTAAAATACAGCTTTCAAGTAGTATTGACTTTCAGATGCTTAACATACACTTCCATTACAAGGATTCACAGACTGTGATCAAAATACTAGTTAAGTTTAAAGCAAGACTTAAGCTTTAATTTATGTGCCCCTATCGCATTGTTGTTGTCTATATATAGAGAATCAATATTGAACATATGTTTGTAACTAATACAAAGTCACTTTGTTACACACAAAATGTATCTTTGTTCTTCTTGGTAACTAAATATTTTTCATGCATGATATCTTATTTCTATCTTGAATGATTTACGTAGTATATAGTCTACTTCTACTTTTAAGTTGTATAGTAGCATTCTATTTTATAGGAAACTTTAAACAAGCAAAATATGAGGTTTAACCAGACAACTAGAGGAAGCATAGTCACTATTTTCTAACAGAATATTAGCATCAATAATTTGACATGACAGTGCGAGATTATCATATACTGGCGTAAAATAAATAAATAAATAAATACCTACGATCTCAAATTACCATAGGTCATTATAAAATTAATTAACTAACAAAATATTTCATTTTATTTCATGGCAGTCCAAAGAAAAAATTGGTGCATTACATTATAAAAAGCGAAGAATTAGTAAGAAAATAAAGATTATGCAAAGAAAGTTAGAGCATCTCCAATCTTGAAGCAAAGCAATGTCCTTTGAAATCCATATGAACACAATGGTTTTACCGTCTAGAAACAATATGGCCAAAAAGTCAATTTCCATGACAGTGAGATAAAAATGGCACTCTAGTGCAAATGTGCTGAAAAATTGAAATCCAGCTTATGCGGAAAAACTACCAATTAATTTTTTAAAATTTTTTGGCAATAAACACAACACAAAAACAGGCACTTTGCTCAAAAGAAAAAAGAAAACATGCGGTAGTGGTCCAGAAAAACAGGTAAGAGATTTTAATGGTATCCATTGTTCAGCCTCTTCCTTTCCTTCAATCTTTTGTTGAACCAAAAAAAAAAGTAGGTGCAGGTAGAAGTATGTATGTGTTAGTTTACTGGATTGATTGAGTTGCATAATCATCAAGCTAGCCTCAGCAAATAATCATCACCATTATGCTATTTGTGTCAGCATAACAGTTAATACTATGATTTTCATTCTTTTATTTGGTACTGCTAAAAAAATTTCTCAGATGCTCTTTAAGTCATCATGCAGTGGTCAATAGCATAATGTTTGTAAACATACTGTGGTCAAACGATATAAAAATGAGTTCCTAGCTGTACATAAGTAAGAATCAAAAGAATATTATTCAATCAATGAAGATCCAATCAAACTACTAACTTCCTTTAAGGACCCCAAAGATCCCATCAAAGGACTCTCCCCACAATGGAGACTTATAAGAAAAATCTAATTGGAAGTAGATATCTAATTGGCCGATAAATTTGTTTAATAAAAAGTTCGAATTCAGTTTTATCTCAATAAAATTAGTAATTAAGATGGAAAGCCAGTCATAATTCAATTTGAAAATATTATTTAGATCAACTATTGATCTCATTTTTCATCTTCTGAATACATCAAATATATGGGATCAAAATTTAGTTCAAGCATAACTTTTTTCTAACCAAACATTTAACCTTCATTTGTTTCTAATAAACTTGTATTTCATTTCAAAAGAACCTCTTAATATTTTGACTTAAGATAATCAATTCCAATTTGGTTTAAAGTTGGAATAAGTTAAAAGAATGAACAACCTTAATGCTATGATTTATATTAGAAATCATTGTTCATAATTTAGACATCTATCAAGTATTCAATTTTTAATCACAAGATGTTTAAATGAAATATGTTTCAACAATCATACAATCAACATAGAGATAAAATAATAATCATTGTAAATCAAAAAAGGGGTTTTTAATCATGTAATTTGGATTCTAAACATGTTTAAGAGACTAACCATAGTGTCAACTTCTTTGAAACAGCCAACTGTGTGGAATTTGGAAAATCAGATGTCATTATGAAAAAATGTCCAAATCAAAATCGGAACTGAATATAATACACACAAAGATGCACATCTAAAATAAATAATAATGACAGAACTTGATTATACCTAAACTGAATTGAATTTTTGGCAAAAATCAGAAACCCTAGATCTTGATGTGAACCACAGATCCTAATGTGAAGCCCAGATCTGGACGGACAGAGGAGATTAGAAGCAAGAAGGAGAAAGCGTGGAAGAGGCAGAGGACAAGATGCGCAATAACTGAAATAGTGCGACGATGAAAGTAGGCGAACACCATTTTTCGATATAGAAAAGAAAAGGAACGAGGCTAGAAGCAGAAGCGTGACAAATGAGTAAATTAAGAATAAAATAGAAAAGGACAATTGTGTACATTACGATACAAAATTTGCATACATAATAATAACAGAAATAACCATTATAACGCATTATCACGAAAATAACTGTTATAAATTTATCACAATAATAACTGTTACAAGTCAAAACGAAAAAGTGTTACAAAATGGTATGTTTGGTGTAGTGCAGCTTAGAGAAACGAATTCCTCCGCCACCAAACGTGAATACGTTTAAACAGATCAACTTACGCGATCCATTGCATATACTCTGTCAGACCTTCGTCCGTACAAGTTGTCCGGGGACTGGACAAACCGAAGGCACTATTTAGTATATCCATCTTAGTCACTGTTATCTAAGACTTATACAATAGCCCTTGCATTTTTCTCCGTCTTCAATTATCTTTGGCATATATGATTCGCAACGCTTATGCCAATACAGAGTGGTTCTTCGGATAATAATCCAACCGGTCTCTCCATATTAACAACGTTAAAATGGTCAAAAACTTCGATAGTCTATGATTTAACTATCAAAGAAAACAAGTGTGCAAACAACGATATCATTCCCAAATGGAAATTATATCGATCAATCATCAACATATATCTATATATATATATTCACATTGCCTTATTTTCTATGTTTAGAAAATATATGTTATTAACACTGGAAAACGTTTCCATTTGCTTATTTACAAATCACTACTCTTCCCCAACTATCAGTCCCTGACTGTAAACTAGTATGAGAACAATCCCCTAAGTATAAATCCCGAAGGCCGAAACCAACATCAGATAGGCACTTAGAAAACCATTCAATTTACTAATCTCTAGTCAGTTCTAATTTTACTTAACTCTATATGATTAACTCTGATTGATTAACTCTAACTGGTTAATTCTAACCGATCAACTCTAACTGGTCAACCTTAATTAATTAACTCTAACTGGTTTTACTTGGTTTGACTAACTCAATTTATTAACTCGACTAACTAATTCAACTCGATTAACCTAACTTGATTTACTTATCTCGATTAACTGGACTAATCACTTTGATTAACTCGACTAATTCACTTTGGTTAACTTAACCAATTCACTTAACTAATTCACTTAGTTTAACTTAACTAATTCACTTGACTCCTGTCGAATAAACTATATTCGATAACTCCTCTAACTCTATTCGAAAAACTATATTGGATTAAATCATTTACTCTATTCGAATAAACTATATTCGATTAACTCCTTTTCTCTATTCGAATAAACTATATTCGATTAACTCCTTTTCTCTATTCGAATAAACTATATTCGATTAACTCCATTTCTCTATTCGAATAAACTATAATCGATCAACTCATTTGATTTAACTCTAATCGATTAACTCCATCGAATAAACTATATTCGATAACTCCTTCGATTTATCTAATATTCTATAACTCACTTCGATTAACTAATAATCGATAAATCCTTCGAATAAACTACATTCGAAAATCTCCTCTCGAATAAACGATATTTGATAATCTTCCCTTTCGATTTAACAAATCGATAACTCCTTTTCGAATAACTAAATTTGACAACTCCTTTTGATTTAACTAATCGATAACTCCTTTCGATTAAACTATAATCGATAACTCCCTTCGATGAAACTAACATCGATACTCATTTTGATGAAATTAACGTCGATTAACTTGTTTCGATGAACTAACATCGATTAACTCCTTTCGATGAAACTAACATCGATTAATTTAACTTGACGAACTTAACTCGACTCACTTATCTCGATAATCTAACTCAAGAACTTAACTCGATTAACTTATCTCGATAATCTAACTCATGAACTTAACTCGATTAACCTATCTCGATAATCTAACTCAAGAACTTAACTCCTATCGAATAACTAATATTCGATTTAACTCCATTCGCTTGACTCCAGATCGCAGCGATCACAATGGTTACGCCTGACTCCCCCAGGAAACATCCAACCGCCGTAGGCTATTTACAGCCCTGCGAATTACGCTAGCAGTCGTACGAGATGGCAACTTATCCTGAATAACTCTGTTTGACTAACTCTGTCTCAAATAACTATATTTGATTAACTCTAGTTCGTTTTAACTCTAATCGATTAACTCTAACTGAGTAACTCTAACTCGATCAACTCGACTTGATTAACTCGACTTACTTAACTCAACTGGTTAACTTGACTTACTAAACCCACTGGTTAACTTGACATTCTTAACTCACTGGTTAACTTGACTTACTTAACCCAACTGGTTAACTCTATTGAACTGGTTAACTCTACTGAACTGGTTAACTCTACTGAACTGGTTAACTCTACTGAACTAGTTAACTCTATTCAACTAACTAGACTCGACTAACCCCTTTTGAATAGCATATTCGTTTTACTAACTTTCGAATACCATATTCGATTTAACTCCTTTCGAATACCATATCCGATTTACTTTATTCACTTTATAAAGATTTCCTTTTTAACAACGTTTTATTCATTTCCAAAGAATTCCTTTTAAATAACGGTTCTACACTTTGAAAATGATTTCCTTTTTATAACATTTCCTTTTCAATTCTATTTGTAAATGGTTTACAAATATTTCCTTTTCAAATTTATTCTTGAAATATTCTAACTCCTTAAATTCTTTGAAATTTTTTCCATAACCTCCTTCGTAACGGGAGCATCGGGAAAATCCCCAAACCCGCCACACAGGCCTTTCCACTCAAAAAGAAAAATGGTTTGAAATTATTTTCTTTCGAAATATCTCCTATTTATAAATATTCCAATTTATAAACATTTCTTATTTATTAACATTCCAGTTTATAAATATTTTGTTTTCAATATCACTTTGAAAATCTCCTTTTTCCATTCTGATATTTTATGGTACTTGAAACATCAAATCACGATGACCAATATCATCCAAACAGACATAATCAACTACAGATTATAAACTACATCATATATTACAATATATGAAAAACAATAAAATAACTGTTGAGGAATCCAATCAGATTCCTCCAACCTGTTTCCCTGCATCCACAGATGTTACACAATAAAATCAACATCACTTTCAGTTCCATATGATATATTCTGATAAACAGAATCAATATAGAAATTCAACTAACTGACTAGCAGTTCAATCAAATAGTCAACACACAGTCAATCAGCCAATATTTAACAGTTCTAAAAATACAACATGAAATTATAAACTGTTCAGGGTTAGTGAGATTTACTCACATTGGACTATCATCGTTAATTAACGATAATTGTCTTTTGATTCAAATTGGACAATTTATTTTGCTATAAACTGTAACGAGCTCAGATGGACTCCCCGCCAGTCTCATTGTGTTGCTCCCGTCCATACGGTCCCAACGCAACTTATGGTTCGCGATTCTGATCATGTATGTGTAAGATAAACTATTAACAAGTTCATACAATATTCGATTTAATTTAATACTAAAATTAAAGGTTTAAAATGGGCCTCACCCCTTTATTTTTCCACTTTGGCCCAAGCCCGTGTTCAAAACCTGTCTTCTCCAAATTGATACTCACGAACTCCGCTCTCGTTCAACACTATAGCCAAAACTTCACCATATCGTACCTCTTCCTCCTCTTCACCGATTCAAACCGGGATTACCAACAAACTTCATCACTTCTCGCTAGCTTAAACCTCATCCCACATTAACAAAACTCGCGCTCACCTTCGAGTTCCGATTCCTCAGCCTCTTGCGCCAGTAACAGTGATGATCGAACTTTAAAATCACGGAAATACTCAGGAAAATCCTACCCGATGTTATTCGACATCGCGAATTCAACACCACCCGTAAAATCGAAAATTAGTGCTCAAATCCTAAGAGAAGTCGAACCCTAGTTTCGAATGCATATTTCGAGCTCGACAGGAAATGAATCGCACCAACCAAAATGAGTATAGAATTGAAGAGGGAGGCTTAGGGATCATAACTATATACTTATGATGATTTATAGATTTTTTTCAGAATTGTTTTCGATTTTTAAACTTGGTTTTTTTACTTTATGAATGTTTTCTCGTGGCTGCGCAATTTTCTATTGACCAAGGAAGTGAAAAATTAGGTCTTAAGGGATGATAAGGGTTAGATATTTATAGGAAAAATATCTAGATATTTTATTTTTGATTATTTTATTCATACATAACCAACCATTGTTTATATTTACCTTCTAAAAATTCGTATGATCACATACGATATTCAAAAATCACGAAACTGGACGTGCAGCTATAGTTTGACATTACGGTCCCAACGAAACTGGTTTCGTCGAATTCAGACTCCGTATGCTCACACAGCGTATTTTTAACTATCAGAATATCGACTATTTTTCACTTTAAAAATCTGTACGGCCACACACTGCCTCTAAAAATCACGAAACTGTAAATCTAACAACTATTTGACATTATGGATCTGACAAAATTAGTTTCGTCGAATTTCGACTTCGTTTGCAAAACCGACTATTTTTAAAGCTCTGGATGACCCATTTAAAAATATAAATATATTTAAATATAATTAAATTAAATGTAAATAAATTTATATTATCGTATATGTTCACATATGATATCGTACAGCTCTAGAATATCATATCAGAATTTACATTTTGATATTTCAGATTTATCAATATTCAGTTTATATCGAAAACCCTTTTATAACGTAAATAAAGCGTTGCGAATTATAAAGAAATTATACAGCGACTTTTCTGGAATTTGATTTGAACGTAAATCAAAATCTACACGATGAAATCCCAATCTTTCTCTTCCACTAGAAAGATATACTCCACCAGCTCCACACGTTTCTTGTTTCATAGAAATCCGACTTAAAACGAATCATGTACATTCAGTTGAAGTTCGAATCGCCAATTTACGAACTGCAGCGCCATTTCGAGCTTGATTTTAATTATATTATAATTCTACATTCAAACTGACGTCGATTGAATATATTCATCAATATAATTCAACTCTAAGCTGAATTAAATCTAAGGGACGACCCCATTCACAGAATATTGTGATTTCCAATATTTTTGATTATTTCTGAATTAAATATATTATTTAATTATTTAATTTAATTAAATATTCACTATAATTTAATTAACGACGATTTAATTCCCTAAATCACTATTTATATAATTAAATAAATTAATTATAATACCTCTGACAAATGCGGGTCATTACATTCTTCCCCACTTAAAATAATTTCGTCCACGAAATTGCTAAGTTAGAGGACGACCCTATCTATTTGGTAAAAGCTTATCAGTTTACCCCTTTTCTCTTGTTTCTCTGAACCAATTAATATCGACTAAAATATTAATTCCTTCCGACTAACTAAAATTTTAAAAAATTCTGAAAATTTTCTAACACTTTAAATTTTCGGAAAATTTCGCCATAATTTCCTTTGTATTGGTCAATAGCTCAAACTCCAACTCGCCACTCTGGGCCTTCTTCAACCCAAAAGAAAATCAAAACGCCAAACGACTTGCCAATTCAGCTCATAAATTCCAAACTCATATAAAATATAAACTTGTACCTTTTTGTTGGGAATATCATTATATCCCTACCATCCGTTATCAACCTGGCCTATACAAATGCCAACCCAATCAACTCCAACCAAGTTATTCTTAACACAACCATTCGCTTATTCAAGCCGAATTTAATTTCAAATTCGAGTTTCAAATTCCAAACTCTCAACTTATCATTTCAAATCCATATTATTCTCTAATCACTTCAGTTTTTCTTAACCTATCATCTCAAGTTAAATTCTGGTTTATTATTTACTTTTACCATCCCATTCGAATTAACTTCACAAGTTAAATTTTAATTTCTAGAACTTAAATTCCCGGTTTTATTTCAAATCAAATTCGAAATCATAATACCAATTCAAAACATTTAAATTTCTAAACAGCTTGTTTTGTAACAACCCGTATTTTCAATAACCTATTATAACATAAATCGAGGCAGAATTTAATTCAAAAATCTGAATCAAGGGAAACGGGCTATGCCATTGCGTTCGTCTCGGAAAAATACGCGAAATAGAGTCCGAGTTTTCGAAAATCGGAGTCCGTATGACCCGATTAAGGCCCAACGAAGTTTTCAGAAAATTTCAAAGTAAAAACAGATTTCAAATTCAAGTTTGAATTTGGAAATTTGGGCCAGTTTGGGCCAGGCGGGAAAATTCCCGCCAGAGCACCCAAGTCGACAGCCCCGTCGACTTGGGAGTCGACTTGGTTGGACCCAAGTCGACAGCCCTGTCGACTTGGCTGTCGACTTGGTCCAGCCGGGCAGTTTTGCCTGGTGCACCATTTTGGGTTTGTGTTGAGTTTGGGGGCCAGATTCGGTTTTAAGGGCTGAGATTGGAATTAAGGTTTAATCCTAAGGCTAGAACTAATCCTAATCTCTATAAATAAGCCCCTAACCAAAGCCTAAATCAACATTATTCACTCATACAACTAAACTATGGCAAAATTTTACCTCTCATGGCCTCCACTCTCTTCATCAAATTCCTAAATAAATTTCTATGAGAGATTTTCCATGCATACAAGTGTTTTCAAGCTTGTATTAGTGTCATTAGCTTGCATTTAAGTCAAGTTTCCATATTTACATCATAAAGCAAGGGTTTTGATCATTTTGGCTCAAGGGATTTTCTATTAGAGCTTGCATTTTGGGTTTAATTGATTTCATAAGGGCTTTGTCATATTTTTGTGACTTCCTAAGCATTGTAAGCCCTATTCTACTTTCATACTTAAACTATAAAGTTAAATGTATGATATGCAAGTTTGCCATGATATGCAAGTTTACTATGTCATGTTATGCAAGTTTGAGATGTTATGATATGCAAGTTTATCATGTTATATTATGCAAGTATGCCATGTTATGATATGCAAGTTTATCATGTTATGTTATGCAAGTATGCCATGTTAGGATATGCAAGTTTATCATGTTATGCTATGCAAGTTTGCCATGTTATGATATGCAAGTTTACCATGTTATGCTATGCAAGTTTACCATGTTATGCTATGCAAGTTTACCATGTTATGATATGCAAGTTTGCCATGTTATGATATGCAAGTTTATCATGTTATGTTATGCAAGTTTGAGATGCAAGTTTGTCATATGATATGCAAGTTATGTTATGCAAGTTTGGGTTGATCATTTTGTTCATGTTACCATGTTATGCAAGCTTATCTTGGGCTTATGAGCTTAAAGCTTCAAGCTTTATGCTAAAGGTTGCATTTTGGCAACATGTAAGTTATCATATCCCTTATGATAACTTGCATGTGAGGCCAAATGCGAACTTATGGCCATTTCTACTTGTCATTTATCACCATGTATCACCAATATGCTAAGTTTGGTTTTATGCATGCTTTTGAGGCCTAAAAATGTAATATGCAAGTATATGAACACATGTACATTTCATATGCCACCATGTTGAACTTGTGGCTTCAACACCTTTATGTCATGATTATGCCAAGTTCCCTCTTTCTATCCTTTATGCGCTATTGCGATATGTAAGCGATGGGATTGCGTTTGGGGTTGGGTAAACTTAAAAGACATAAAAACATAAGCTTGGGAATTTACCTATTAAGTTAGGTCTACCCTTTGGGAATTTACCTATTAAGTTAGGTCTACCCAAATGCTTGAAAACTTGTAACATGTTTTGGAAACATGATGGACATGACACTTAGAAAAGATAAGTGTGACCAACTCGAGGTTGGGTTGAGTTTGTAGCGTAAACCTACCCGGAACCGACCGGCTTAACTAGTTGCTACAAACAATAGGACCCAATGTGAAAAGTTGGCCATGTTGTACCTTGAACCCGAGGTTAGACCAAGTTGTGGTGTAAAGCTACCCGGACCCGCCCGGCTTAACTAGTAACCACAACAATGTCTAATGTGAGAGGTTAAGGCTCATTAAATTAATTAATGCCTCATGATTAGGCTTAAGACATGGTCCACTTAATACTTAACCAATTTGGGCTTGCTAGATTAATCAGGGTTAAGTCGTGAACTCATCGTTACACTTAACCAAGTTAATCCATGATTAGCAAGAGGGTTAAACCGTACTTAACCCACTAGAAAAATCCTAGCAATGGGGGTCCACTCTAGTAGTAATCCCAAGTTTGTATCATTATGGCCCTAGGGACTAGGCTAGGGTGAGGGGCACGGTTACTGAACTGGAGGTAAGTGACCAAAAACGACGGCAGAGTGGTACGTCGGTGTAGTTCCGGGCGGACTTATGGTCGTGCACATAGTCCGAAGACGGGGAAAACATGCACGGGTACCAGTAGATCGAGACTGTGCACGCATGTTTATGGTGTCCAGGAGTTGCCACCCTAGGGCTTGATACACCCGACGGGAGACCTGGCACAGTCTGACTACAATTATGTTTGGGCCGTATGGACACCAACACGTGACGAGTTAGGCTTATAGGGAGCCGATCGACTAGACCGTTTGGTTAGACCTTGTATTAGGGTCATGTCATGTTATTGGGCCAAATCTTGGGCCAAGGGATCAATACTTGTATATTCAAGTCATGTTAGTTTGCTAGTACACCTGTGGTGCAAAACCTTAAACCTGATTATGCGATGACACCTTTATCTACCTTGTTGGTTAATCATCATGCTAGTATGTTGTTATCCTTATGATCATACCTGCTTCTCATGCCAGTTAACTTTATCAGTTTATATTGATTGTAGTAGGGCTTACTCAGTCTTTTTGACTGACCTGTTTTCCTTTCGCCTCTTTTCTTCCGTTCCCCCCCTCCCCCCAGGTTCTCAGGGTGGGAATATTGGAGCTTAGCTTGGATTCCTGATCACTTGCTGGTAGGATTGTAGCTCATGTACGGTCTTGACATGAAGCTAGCTATGGTTATCACTTATTTTGGGGATAGTACTTATGTATTTCAGTTTTTCAGCAATGTTGTTTTTATCTAGACTTGTGTATTTGGAAAGTTGACATTATGTTGTACTGGACTTGTTTTGAAATGGTTTGAAATCTTCCGTTGTTTTATCTATGTTATTTACTCTGTTTACATATGTACATATGTTCTTGTTCTGCCTTGATATATCATTATGCATGTTTACCTGATTCAAACGCCCCTCCAAAGTCAGAGTTCTTACAAGAGACACCCTGGTGGAGGTGGGGTGTTACATTTGGTATCAGAGCATATGGTTTACGAGAAGGAACAAAAAGGTTTTTAAAACTTTTGGAAAACTATTTTCAAAACCAAGTATAAAGTATTTTCCAAAGAAAAATCCAGTTTATTTTAAAGGCTATTCCCCAAAAAGCCATTAGCAAAATTCTTTCGTTTTTCTCCATTCTGAATCTATCTTTTTCTTCGTTTTCAGTATGGCCAATAACTTTGCCATTCGGGAGGGAGTACACGTACCTGTTTGGTATAGGAGACTTTTGGAGGCTAGGGCGACCGAAGCCGGCCCCGCAAATGTTACTCCTCCTCCGGTAGTTAATATTCCTCCTCCTCCTGTCACTGATGTTCCTCCTCCTCCTGTCGCTGAGGTTCCTCTTCCTCCTCCCCCTCAGCATCCAAAAGAGGATTTCGCGGAGATTTGCAAAGACTTTAAGGCGATGGGTGGCAAGAATTTCATTGGAACCGAGACTTTTGTAGAGGCAAGGAATTGGTTGAAAGAAACCGAAGATCTTTTCGCCATCTTTGACATAAATGACCGTATGAAGGTTTTATTGGCAGTATGGTTGCTAAAGGAAGAAGCTGCACGTTGGTGGGTGGTCACCACCGCTACTAGGCCAATTGAGACTTGGGATGACTTTCGGGGAAAGTTTGGACTAAGGTTCCTATCACTGAAGCAAGGGGACATGACTATTAGGGAATACATAGATAAGTTTAACCAACTGGCTCAGGTCGGTTTAGACTTGGTTAACACAGCTCAGAAGAAGGCCCTATACTTTGCTCTAGGATTAAATGAGACATTACATGGTTTAGCCATGACTCATATACCCTTAGGGGCAACTTTTGAGAGTTTGGTGAATATGGCCCTACTCAATGAAGAGAATAGGAGTGACAAGAAAGAGATCAAGATGAATGATACTCAAGCCAAGAAGACTAATTCCCAGTGGAAAGGAAATCAGGGTAATCCAAGTGGTCAGAGCAGTCAAGGCAATAAGAACAAGAACAAGAGTCAAGGCAACAAGGGGAACAACAACAAGGGCAATAACAAAAAGGGGAAGTGCTATTATTGTGGTTCAGTTGGGCATCTTATTAAGGATTGTAAGAAGAGGAAAAGGATGAATGGGGAATGCTTTTTCTGCGGTGAGACTGGACATTTCAGTAAGGATTGCCCGAAGAAGCAAGGGCAAGGCCAGGGTCAGACTCAGCATGCTGGACCTTCAGGAGGGCAAGTTCATGCTCGCAATGCCGCTCCAGTTCCCGATCGAGGTAGTATTTCTGTTGAGAGCCTTGTATATATTTCTGATTTTTCAGTTCGTACCTTGTTTGATTCTGGTGCATCGCATAGCTTTATCTCATCTGATCTTGTTGATAGTTTGCACCTAAGTACTAGTCTAGTTAATGATCCCGTGTGTGTTTCAAATCCAATTGGGGGTTCTGCCCATTTGTCTATTATCTAGGTGGATTTGAATTCTCGTGTGATGCTTATATTCTCGGTTTCATGGGGTATGGGTTGATTTTTGGGCGTGGATGGGTTGTCCAGTTTTGGAGCCATCCTTGATTTTTGAGCATAGGGTTGTGAGGCTCATGACTCGCCTCGGTAATACCCTAAAAATTTCAAGTAACCCTATGAGCCCCGTCATGCTGTGTTATCTTGAACCCCTCGACTCGTCTATCGATAGTTTGCAATAGGTGAGGGTGGTCCGAGAATATCCTGATATCTTGGGTGAAGTGAAGGGGGTTACCCCTAAACGAGAGATAGATTTCCGCATTTATCTGGTTGATAATGCCAAGATAGTTTCGTGGCCGGTTAGGCACATGGTCCCGCAAGATGAGAGTTAAGAAAGCAAGTCAAGGAGTTGCTTGAGAAGAACTTCATTAGACGAAGTATATCTGAATGGGGAGCGCCTGTAGTATTTACTACCAAGGCAGATGGTTCTCTTCGACTTTGTGTTGATTATCGTGAGTTAAAGAGAATAGACAACTATTACCAAGGATCGATGATTTGTTTGATCAGCTTGTAGGAACATCTGTTTTCTCTTGATCTTGCTAATGGATTCCATCAGCTCAGAGTAGCTGAAGATAGTATAGGCGAAACTGCGTTCAGAACTCCAGATGGATTCTTAGAATGGCTGGTCATGCCATTCGGTTTGACTAATGCACCCGCCTACTTCGTGGACTTGATGAGTAGGGTGTTCAGGGAGTTCTTGAACAAGTTTGTCGTGGTCTTCGTAGATGATATTCTGATCTTCTCTAAGGATGAGGAAGAGCATGCAAGGCATCTCGTGGAGGTGATGGATACGCTTAGAGCGCATCAGTTGAAGGCCAAGTTCTCCAAGTGTCACTTTTGGAGAAGGGAAGTTCGATTCCTTGGGCACATAGTTTCTAAGCAAGGCTTAGTGGTGGATCCTGCTAAAGTGGTCGCGGTTCAAAACCGAAAAGCTCCGACGAGGACAATTGAAATAAGAAGTTCTCTCGGTTTAATTAGTTAGTTAGCGTCCCTTGAGCTTAGACCTACCCTTCTGGATCAAGTAGGGACTTCACAGAAAGAAGACCCGCAGCTAGGCGAGATCATGGACAAGATGATTCGAGGCGAGATGGTAAGTCACCTCGCTATAGATGACAAGGGATGGCTAAGACGCGATGAGAGAAAGAAGGTTCTTAAAGATGCACCTCACCCGAGGAGGCGGCCGAGTTTGTCCCAAGGTGCATGTTGTGCCAACAGGTTAAAGGCTGAGTCATAGAAGCCCGGTGGGCTGTTATATCCATTGGAGGTCCCCGCAATGGAAGAGGGAAAAGCGTCACGAATGATTTCGTGGATGGACTGCCTAGATCAAGAAAGGGAATAAGAACATGTTGGTCATAGTAGGTAGACTCACGAAGAGTGCTCATTTCACTCCGGTAAAGAGCGAAAGGACTGCATCATAGCTAGCGACAGTTTACTTTCAAGAAATAAAGCGGTTGCACGAGGTTCCCTAAAGTATAGTTAGTAACCATGACTCAACCTTCACCAGTCAGTTTTGAGATAGTCTACGGGAAGTCATGGGCAAGCAACTGAATCTAAGTATGGCCTATCATTCACAGGCGAATGGTTCATTTCGTTCAAGCATGAGTTATAGAAAATCACGTTAGAGCAATTGGCAACGTGGATTGGTATTTCCAAGAAAAGTTCTGCTGCGTGGAATACTTTATAGTAAGTAAACGAGAACCAGGATTCACTGGTGAATTTTGGAGAGCTTGCATGAAACCATGAGGTCATAGTTATGTTTAAGCCAAGAATGATAGAAGAGTAAGTGAAAGAGGAAGACGGGAGGCGACAATAAAATGGGTTCCAACTCATATTTGGAAATGAGAGTTAAGAAGCTAAGAAATCATGGGGTAAAAGACGGTCAAAGCACAGTGGAGTTAAACTCAAGGAAACGTGACTTAGAAGACTGAAGGCTAGATACGCGCATCATATCTCTTTTTAAGAGCATATCCTTGGTCCTTGTTTTCCTGTGGAACTTACTCGCATGTTATCTTTTTACTATATCCTCTCGGTCCCATTCTCGGTCCTATTTCTGTCGGGAGGTATGACTTATTGGCTAGTAATACATGTCAGGGTTTGAAGGGGTCCGTTAGGTTGACTAAACCTTTTGGGCTTTTATAGGATTGGGGTTAGGAAGGGATTTCTTGTAATCCGAAAGGAGTATATCTTTCTTATCTTCCCGATCCCTTTGTAGCATATCTTTTTCTATCCATGTTTGTCTGGATTATCTAGTATATCGTGTTAATCTTGTCATGAGAACCTTAGGTAGAAACCCTTTGGATGAAACATGTGTTTGAAACATGTTATGCTTGATGGTTGCAAGTGGTTGCAAGTGTTTGCAAGTGGTTACTCGTGGATGCATTATACACGTTAGGCACTAGATCGGCTCACACACTCCTCATATTGCATATGCATGAGTGTTTATGCTTATTCATGGATGAAAATTTTTGTGTTATCACATGGATGTCGCATATGGATGTATGTTATGTGCACACATATAGATGTTATACATTATGTTAGGAATTGCATACATATGGATTCATTTCACTAGCATAATTTGCATTGATGATATTTGCATTAGATAAGTACAATACACACACCTTTGCATATGTTCATACAACATTTAGAATCTTGTAAGGACAATGATTGCTCGTGGATGATGTTTTGAGTAGATGGATGTTGGATGGTAGGATACGTTCTTCCAAACTTGAAGATTTCGGGGACGAAATCCTTTAAGGAGGGGAGAATGTAACAACCCGTATTTTCAATAACCTGTTATAACGTAAATCAAGGCAGAATTTAATTCAAAAATCTGAATCAAGGGAAATGGGCTATGCCATTGCGTTCGTAGCGGAAAAATACGCGAAATAGAGTCCGAGTTTTCGAAAATCGGAGTCCGTATGACCCGATTAAGGCCCAACGATATTTTCAGAAAATTTCAAAGTAAAAACAGATTTCATATTCAAGTTTGAATTTGGAAATTTGGGCCAGGCGGGAAAATTCCCGCCAGAACACCCAAGTCGACAGCCCTGTCGACTTGGGAGTCGACTTGGTTGGACCCAAGTCGACAGCCCTGTCGACTTGGCTGTCGACTTGGTCCAGCCGGGCAGTTTTGCCTGGTGCACCATTTTGGGTTTGTGTTGAGTTTGGGGGCCAGATTCGGTTTTAAGGGATGAGATTGGAATTAGGGTTTAATCTTAAGACTAGAACTAATCCTAATCTCTATAGATAAGCCCCTAACCTAAGCCTAAATCAACATTATTCACTCATACAACTAAACTATGGCAAAATTTTACCTCTCATGGCCTCCACTCTCTTCATCAAATTCCTAAATAAATTTCTATGAGAGATTTCCCATGCATACAAGTGTTTTCAAGCTTGTATGAGTGTCATTAGCTTGCATTCAAGTCAAGTTTCCATATTTACATCATAAAGCAAGGGTTTTTATCATTTTGGCTCAAGGGATTTTCTATTAGAGCTTGCATTTTGGGTTTAATTGATTTCATAAGGGCTTTGTCATATTTTTGTGACTTCCTAAGCATTGTAAGCCCTATTCTACTTTCATACTTAAACTCTAAAGTTAAATGTATGATATGCAAGTTTGCCATGATATGCAAGTTTACTATGTCATGTTATGCAAGTTTGAGATGTTATGATATGCATGTTTATCATGTTATGTTATGCAAGTATGCCATGTTATGATATGCAAGTTTATCATGTTATGTTATGCAAGTATGCCATGTTATGATATGCAAGTTTATCATGTTATGTTATGCAAGTTTGCCATGTTATGATATGCAAGTTTACCATGTTATGCTATGCAAGTTTACCATGTTATGCTATGCAAGTTTATCATGTTATGCTATGCAAGTTTGCCATGTTATGATATGCAAGTTTATCATGTTATGTTATGCAAGTTTGAGATGCAAGTTCGTCATATGATATGCAAGTTATGTTATGCAAGTTTGGGTTGATCATTTTGTTCAAGTTACCATGTTATGCAAGCTTATCTTGGGCTTATGAGCTTAAAGCTTCAAGCTTTATGCTAAAGGTTGCATTTTGGCAACATGTAAGTTATCATATCCCTTATGATAACTTGCATGTGAGGCCAAATGCGAACTTATGGCCATTTCTACATGTCATTTATCACCATGTATCACCAATATGCTAAGTTTGGTTTTATGCATGCTTTTGAGGCCTAAAAATGTAATATGCAAGTATATGAACACATGTACATTTCATATGCCACCATGTTGAACTTGTGGCTTCAACACCTTTATGTCATGATTATGCCAAGTTCCCTCTTTCTATCCTTTATGCGCTATTGCGATATGTAAGCGATGGGATTGCATTTGGGATTGGATAAACTTAAAAGACATAAAAACATAAGCTTGGGAATTTACCTATTAAGTTAGGTCTACCCTTTGGGAATTTACCTATTAAGTTAGGTCTACCTAAATGCTTGTAAACTTGTAACATGTTTTGGAAACTTGATGGACATGACACTTAGAAAAGATAAGTGTGACCAACTCGAGGTTGGGTTGAGTTTGTAGCGTAAACCTACCCGGAACCGACTGGCTTAACTAGTTGCTACAAACAATAGGACCCAATGTGAGAAGTTGGCCATGTTGTACCTTGAACTCGAGGTTAGACCAAGTTGTGGTGTAAAGCTACCCGGACCCGCCCGGCTTAACTAGTAACCACAACAAGGTCTAATGTGAGAGGTTAAGGCGCATTAAATTAATTAATGCCTCGTGATTAGGGTTAAGTCATGGTCCACTTAATACTTAACCAATTTGGGCTTGGTAGATTAATCAGGGTTAAGTCGTGAACTCATCGTTACACTTAACCAAGTTAATCCATGATTAGCAAGAGGGTTAAACCGTACTTAACCCACTAGAAAAATCCTAGCAATGGGGGTCCACTCCAGCAGTAATCCCAAGTTTGTATCATTATGTCCCTAGGGACTAGGCTAGGGTGAGGGGCACGGTTACTGAACTGGAGGTAAGTGACCAAAAACGACGGCAGAGTGGTACGCCGGTGTAGTTCCGGGCGGACTTATGGTCGTGCACATAGTCCGAAGCCGGGGAAAACATGCACGGGTAACAGTAGATCGAGACTGTGCACGCATGTTTATGGTGTCCAGGGGTTGCCACCCTAGGGCTTGATACACCCGACGGGAGACCCGGCACAGTCTGACTACAATTATGTTTGGGCCGTATGGACACCAACACGTGACGAGTTAGGCTTATAGGGAGCCGATCGACTAGACCGTTTGGTTAGACCTTGTGTTAGGGTCATATCATGTTATTGGCCAAAGCTTGGGCCAAGGGATCAATACTTGTATATTCAAGTCATGTTAGTTTGCTAGTACACCTGTGGTGCAAAACCTTAAACCTGATTATGCGATGACACCTTTATCTACCTTGTTGGTTAATCATCATGCTAGTATGTTGTTATCCTTATGATCATACCTGCTTCTCATGCCAGTTACTTTATCAGTTTACATTGATTGTAGTTGGGCCTACTCAGTCTTTTTGACTGACTTGTTTTCCTTTCGCCTCTTTTCTTCCGTTCCCCCCCCCCCCCCCCAGGTTCTCAGGGTGGGAATATTGGAGCTTAGCTTGGATTCCTGATCACTTGCTGGTGGGATTGTAGCTCATGTACGGTCTTGACATGAAGCTAGCTATGGTTATCACTTATTTTGGGATAATACTTATGTATTCCAGTTTTTCAGCAATGTCGTTTTTATCTAGACTTGTGTATTTAGAAAGTTGACATTTTGTTGTACCAGACTTGTTTTGAAATGGTTTGAAATCTTCCGCTGTTTTATCTTTGTTATTTACTCTGTTTACATATATACATATGTTCTTGTTCTGCCTTGATATATCATTATGCATGTTTACCTGATTCAAACGCCCCTCCAAAGTCAGAGTTCTTGCAAGAGACACCCTGGTGGAGGTGGGGTGTTACATGTTTTCTCAAAACAATTCAAATCAAAATCTCTGATAGTAATCCACTACTTAGAACTCGAAAATCACACCGATGATACTGCGCAGTCATCATCAGAATTATTTTCCAACGAACTAAGTGATTTCAATACTATATCATTTTCAATACCATTACTAAATACTTCCATTTTGAAAACATTTCAAAATCTCCCAGGAACTTAAAATTTCCTTATTTTAATTCCAAATCTGATTTAAATTCATATTTATTTCAACTTATTTCATGTACTTTACTTATATGATTCTGATTGGTTATATATAACCATTTCACTTTGTAATCTCATTCGATTATAATTACAACCAATATATCTAATATATGATAATATATTACATATCCATACTGTGTCGGTCCATTGTATTCAAGTATTTATTTACTCCTACCGATACAGTGGATCAAACTGATCGACCAGAACTCATAAACAACTCAGCCAATGAATCTCCACAATATAAAACCATTTTTATATCAAATACAAATACGCACTCGTATATATACACTGAAACTCAATCTAGGGTATTACTAACCATATCTCTACCGAGTCATGCCACAGAGCCAAGTAATTCTTAACTTAAGCTCTGATACCAACTGTAACGACCTGGATTTTCGGCGACTTTGGTTATCAACATAAGCTCAATGTCGATAACCAAAACATCAAAAAATCCCGGTAATTAATGAAAGAAATTAGAGGGTGAGAATAGATAAGATAGCAACTTAGAATAAAAGAAGAAGAAGAACACAACATCAATGTAACACGAACCTCACAGCGGAACGAATAACATATAATAGATAACATAACTTTGAAATATAACAGTTATGTATACAATAGCACTTATCAGAGTACAACACTTACAACACAGTAGAAATAACTATAGCTATATGATCTTGAAGCCTCCTGCTCCAGCTCTTCATGTGTCTGTAAATTCCTGACTACTTGACTGCCCGTACAAAATTGGGCACCCAAGAGTTTAGGGAAAACAACAAAGTAAACTCCGGGTCAGTCATGGGACTGGTGTGAGTAAAACAGTTTAAATAGGTATATGAACAAGTAAACAATATCTCATAAGATCATACCGCAGAACGGAACGGGTTTTTCCCTTATGAGAATCTAAAATATCTTTATATCAACAAACTTTTGATATTATAATAACGTCTATATACAAATAGATATCAACTAGCAGAAACGCTTTCATCTCACGTTCTACATATATAGTATACAATCAAAATCGCAAGCATGTATTGGATAATGGATTTCCAACTATGACAAGGTATGGAACCACCTTCCGATCAGTGTACTCTAGGAACGATACACCGGAGTTCAACAAGAACATCTTGCAACTCAGCCACACATGACCGATCACTCATTTCGCTTGAGTGTATCGAATTGTATATCACCAACGGTTGGGATCAGCAGCAGTTCCCGTATATATATGGGACAACATTGATAGATTTAAGTAACAAATGAATATTCTCTAGATAGGTGATTATACACCCTACTTCGGTGCGACCGACTTAGCCGTGCTGCCTACCCGATTTCGGTCATTTACCGAATGATGAGGCTAGAAGCAACGCTTTATCATCACATCAGATTCACTTCGAATGCCACATTGTCAGATCCATCAGAATCACTAATTGACGTCTACAACAGTACGTTACGTGTTAGCTAAAGAAGTTCCTTCACCGCTTCCACTCTTGGTAAAGTTGAAGAAATCAATGTATGTGACCTTTCTGGAAATACTCTGTCAGACATTCATCAACACAAGTCATCCTCATTCACTTAGAATGTCACATCGTCATACCCGCCAAATCACAAATTGATTTATCCAAAAGTAACACGGGTATACAGCTTAGAGAAACGAATTCCTCTGCCACCAAACGTGAATACGTTTGAATAGATCAACTTACGCGATCCATTGGATATACTCTGTCAAACCTTCGTCCATACAAGTTGTCCTGGGACTGGACAAACCGAAGGCACTATTCAGTATATCCATCTTAGTCACTGTTATCTAAGACTTATACAACAGCCCTTGCATTTTTCTCCGTCTTCAATTATCTTTGGCATATATGATTCGCAATGCTTATGCCAATACAGAGTGGTTCTTCGGATAATAATCCAACCGGTCTCTCCATATTAACAACGTTAAAATGGTCAAAAACATCGATAGTCTGTGATTTAACTATCAAAGAAAACAAGTGTGCAAACAACGATATCATTCCCAAATGGAAATTATATTGATCGATCATCAACATATATCTATATTTGTATATTCACATTGCCTTATTTTCTATGTTTAGAAAATATATGTTATTAACACTGGAAAATGTTTCCATCTGCTTATTTACAAATCACTACTCTTCCCCAACTATCAGTCCCTGAGTGTAAACTAGTATGAGAACAATCCCCTAAGTATAAATCCCGAAGGCCGAAACCAACACCAGATAGGCACTTAGAAAACCATTCAATTTACTAATCTCTAGTCAGTTCTAATTTTACTTAACTCTATTTGATTAACTCTGATTGATTAACTCTAACTGGTTAATTCTAACCGATCAGCTCTAACTGGTCAACCTTAATTAATTAACTCTAACTGGTTTTACTTGGTTTGACTAACTCGATTTATTAACTCGACTGACTAATTCAACTCGATCAACCTAACTTGATTTACTTATCTCGATTAACTGAACTAATCACTTTGATTAACTCGACTAATTCACTTTGGTTAACTTAACCAATTCACTTAACTAATTCACTTAGTTTAACTTAACTAATTCACTTGAATCCTGTCGAATAAACTATATTCGATAACTCCTCTAACTCTATTCGAATAAACTATATTTGATTAACTCATTTACTCTATTCGAATAAACTATATTCGATTAACTCCTTTTCTCTATTCGAATAAACTATATTCGATCAACTCATTTGATTTAACTCTAATCGATTAACTCCATCGAATAAACTATATTCGATAACTCCTTCGATTTAACTAATATTCTATAACTCACTTCGATTAACTAATAATCGATAACTCCTTCGAATAAACTACATTCGAAAATCTCCTCTCGAAAAAACGATATTCGATAATCTTCCCTTTCGATTTAACAAATCGATAACTCCTTTTCGAATAACTAAATTTGACAACTCCTTTCGATTTAACTAATTGATAACTCCTTTCAATTAAACTATAATCGATAACTCCCTTCGATGAAACTAACATCGATACTCATTTCGATGAAATTAACATCGATTAACTCCTTTCGATGAACTAACATCGATTAACTCCTTTCGATGAAACTAACATCGATTAATTTAACTCGACGAACTTAACTCGACTCACTTATCTCGATAATCTAACTCAAGAACTTAACTCGATTAACTTATCTCGATAATTTAACTAAAGAACTTAACTCAATTAACTTATCTCGATAATCTAACTCAAGAACTTAACTCCTATCGAATAACTAATATTCGATTTAACTCCATTCGCTTAACTCTAGATCGCAGCGATCACAATGGTTACGCCTGACTCCCTTAGGAAACATCCGACCGCCATAGGCTATTTACAGCCCTGCGAATTACGCTAGCAGTCGTACGAGATAGCAACTTATTCTGAATAACTCTGTTTGACTAACTCTGTCTAAAATAACTATATTTGATTAACTCTAGTTCGTTTCAACTCTAATCGATTAACTCTAACTGAGTAACTCTAACTCGATCAACTCGACTTGATTAACTCGACTTACTTAACTCAACTGGTTAACTTGACTTACTTAACCCACTGGTTAACTTGACTTTCTTACTTGACTTACTTAACCCAACAGGTTAACTCTATTGAACTGGTTAACTCTACTGAACTGGTTAACTTTACTGAACTGGTAAACTCTACTGAACTAGTTAACTCTATTCAACTAACTCGACTCGACTAACCCCTTTCGAATAGCATATTCATTTTACTAACTTTCGAATACCATATTCGATTTAACTCCTTTCGAATACCATACCCGATTTACTTTATTCACTTTATCAAGATTTCCTTTTTAACAACGTTTTATTCATTTGGAAAGATTTACTTTTAAATAACGGTTCTACACTTTAAAAATGATTTCCTTTTTATAACATTTCCTTTTCAATTCTATTTGTAAATGGTTTACAGATATTTCCTTTTCAAATTTATTCTTGAAATATTCTAACTCCTTAAATTCTCTGAAAAATTTGCCATAACCTCCTTTGTAACGGGAGCATCGGGAAAATCCCCAAACCCGCCACACAGGCCTTTCCACTCAAAAAGAAAAATGGTTTGAAATTATTTCCTTTCGAAATATCTCCTATTTGTAAATATTCCAATTTATAAACATTTCTTATTTATAAACATTCCAGTTTATAAAATTTTGTCTTTGAAAATCTCCTTTTTCCATTCCGATATTTTATGGTACTTAACACATCAAATCACGATGACCAATATCATCCAAACAGACATAATCAACCACAGATTATAAACTACATCATATACTACAATATATGAAAAACAATAAAATAACTGTTGAGGAATCCAGTCGGATTCCTCCAACCTGTTTCCCTGAATCCACAGATGTTACACAATAAAATCAACATCACTTTCAGTTCCATATGATTTATTCTGTTAAACAGAATCAATATAGAAATTCAACTAACTGACTAGCAGTTCAATAAAACAGTCAACACACAGTCAATCAACCAATATTTAACAGTTCTAAAAATACAACATGAAATTATAAACTTTTCAGGGTTAGTGAGATTTACCCACATTGGACTATCATCGTTAATTAACGATAATTGTCCTTTGATTCAAATTGGACAATTTATTTTGCTATAAATTGTAACGAGCTCAGATGGACTCCCCGTCAGTCTCATTGTGTTGCTCCCGTCTATACGGTCCCAACGCAACTTACGGTTCGTGATACTGATCATGTATGTGTAAGATATACTATTAACAAGTTCATACAATATTCGATTTAATTTAATACTAAAATTAAAGGTTTAAAATGGGCCTCACCCCTTTATTTTTCCACTTTGGCCCAAGCCCGTGTTCAAAACCTGTCTTCCCCAAATTGATACTCACGAACTCTGCTCTCGTTCAACACTATAGCCAAAACTTCACCAGACCGTACCTCTTCCTCCTCTTCACCGATTCAACCGGGATTACCACCAAACTTCATCACTTCTCGCTAGCTTAAACCTCATCTCACATTACCACAACTCGCGCTCACCTTCGAGTTCCGATTCCTCAGCCTCTTGCGCCAGTAACAGTGGGTGATCGAACTTTAAAATCACGGAAATACTCAGGAAAATCCTACCCGATGTTATTCAACATCGCGAATTCAACATTACCCATAAAATCGAACATTAGTGCTCAAATCCTAAGAGAAGTCGAACCCTAGTTTCGACTGTATATTTCGAGCTCGATAGGAAACGAATCGCACCAACCAAAATGAGTATAGAATTGAAGAGGGAGGCTTAGGGATCATAGCTATACACTGATGATGATTTATAGATTTTTTTCAGAATTGTTTTCGATTTTTAAACTTGGTTTTTTTACTTTATGAATGTTTTCTGGTGGCAACGCAATTTTCTGTTGACCAAGGAAGTGAAAAATTAGGTCTTAAGGGATGATAAGTGTTAGATATTTATAGAAAAAATATCTAGATATTTTATTTTGATTATTTTATTCATACATAACCAACCATTGTTTATATTTACCTTCTAAAAATTCGTATGATCACATACCATATTCAAAAATCACGAAACAGGACATGCAGCTACAGTTTGACATTACGGTCCCAACGAAACTAGTTTCGTCGAATTCTGACTCCGTATGCTCACACAGCGTATTTTTAAATGTCAGAATATCGACTATTTTTCACCTTAAAAATCGGTACGGCCACACACTGCCTCTAAAATCTAACAACTATTTGACATTGTGGATCTAACAAAATTAGTTTTGTCGAATTTTTACTTGGTTTGCAAAACCGGCTATTTTTAAAGCTCTGGATGACCCATTTAAATATATAAATATATTTAAATATAATTAAATTAAATATAAATAAATTTATATTATCGTATATCTTCACATATGATATCGTACAGCTCTAGAATATCATATCAGAATTTACAGTTTGATATTTCAGATTTTAGATCTATCGATATTCAGTTTATATCGAAAACCCTTTTATAACGTAAATAAAGCGTTGCGAATTATAAAGGAATCCTATAGCGACTTTTCTGGAATTTGATTTGAACGTAAATCAAAATCTACACGATGAAATCCCGATCTTTCTCTTCCACTAGAAAGATATACTCCACCAGCTTCATACGTTTCTTGTTTCACAGAAATCCGACTTAAAACGAATCCTATACATTCAGTTGAAGTTCGAATCGCCAATTTACGAACTGCGGCACCATTTCGAGCTCGATTTTAATTATATTATAATTCAACGTTCAAACTGACGTCGGTTGAATATATTCGTCAATATAATTCAACTCTAAGTTGAATTAAATCTAAGGGACGACCCCGTTCACAGAATATTGTGATTTCCAATATTTTTGATTATTTCTGAATTAAATATATTATTTAATTCCTTAATTTAATTAAATATTCACTATAATTTAATTAACGATGGTTTAATTCCCTAAATCACTATTTATGTAATTAAATAAATTAATGATAATACCTCTGACAAATGCGGGTCATTACATGTTTATAAATGGAATATTTATAAATAAGAAATACGTTTAAGTGGAATTATAAATGAAGGGGAATCTTTATAAATGGCATATTTATAAAGTGGATTATTTATTTGTTAAATAAATAAGATAAGATAATGGATTATTTATTTGTTAAATAAATAAGATAAGATAATAGATTATTTATTTGTTAAATAAATTTGAGATATTAAATGAGATATTTATTTGTAAAATAAATAGAAAATTTAAAGGAAACATTTAGAATAAATAAATATAATAAAATAAAGGAAATATTTATTTGTTAAATAAATAGAATGAGATAAAAGGGTTATGTTTATTAGGATAATAAATAGGATATTAAATGAATTATTTATTTAGAAAGTTAATAGGATACATTAAAGAGAATATTCATTTAGGAAATAAATAAGGCATTATAAAGGAAATAATTAGAGTAGAATAAATAAAGATATACAAGGAAATATTTATAAACCAATTACAAATAGGATTGAAAAGGAAATAGTGTAAAACCATAATCAAATAGGTGATAAAGGAAATATTTGTTTAGAAAACAAATAGATTATAAAGGAAATATTTATCTTTGGATAAATATATATATATATATATATATATATAAGTCTAAACTTATATATGAAGAAGTAAACAGATAAAAGGAACAGATTGATTTATAAATGATATTTATGAAATAAGTTAAATATTTATCATTTGGACAAATAGAATATATAAGTCAGGACTTATATGAAGAAGTAAGAATCGATTTCAACATCGATGGTTGAAACTGAATAAGGACAAAGAGTTAATCAGTTAAGGTTAACCAGTTAGAGTAAAACCATTAGGGTTAACCAGTTAGGTTAAACTGTAGAGTTAAACCAGTTAGAGTTAAACAGTTAGAGTTAATTGTTTAGAGTTAATCGATAGAGATAAATTGAACTAGAGTTATTCAAAAGGAGTTATCGATTTTAGTTTAATCGAAAGGAGTTATCAAATTAGTTATTCGAAAGGAGTTATCGATTTTAGTTTAATCGTAGGGAGTTATCGAATTAGTTTAATCAAAAGGAGTTATCGATTGTATTTTAATCGAAAGGAGTTATCGAATTAGTTATTCGAAAGGAGTTATCGATTTTAGTTTAATCGAAAGGAGTTATCGAATTAGTTATTTGAAAGGAGTTATGGATTTTAGTTTAATCGAAAGGAGTTATCGAATTAGTTATTCGAAAGGAGTTACCGATTTTAGTTTAATCGAAAGGAGTTATCGAATTAGTTATTCGGAAGGAGTTATCGATTTTAGTTTAATCGAAAGGAGTTATCGAATTAGTTATTCGAAAGGAGTTATCGATTTTAGTTTAATCGAAAGGAGTTATCGAATTAGTTATTCGAAAGGAGTTATCCATTTTAGTTTAATCGAAAGGAGTTATCGAATTAGTTATTCGAAAGGAGTTATCGATTTTAGTTTAATCGAAAGGAGTTATCGAATTAGTTATTCGAAATGAGTTACTATTTTAGTTTAATCGAAAGGAGTTATCGAATTAGTTATTCGAAAGGAGTTATCGATTTTAGTTTAATCGAAAGGAGTTATCGAATTAGTTATTTGGAAGGAGTTATCGATTATAGTTTAATAGAAAGGAGTTATCGAATTAGTTATTCAAAAGGAGTTAAGTAAGGAGTTAAGTAAAAGGAGTTAATCAATTAGGGTTACATAAATAGAGTTAATTGAATCTAGTTTATTCGAAGAAAGGTTAATCGAATCTAGTTATTCATAAGAGAGATTATCAAATATAGTTATTCGAAGGGAGGAGTTATTGAATAGAGATTTATTCGAACAAGAGTTACGTAAGGAAGTGTTAAAGAGTTAAAAGATGAACTTACCCTATTTTGAGATTTGAAATGTTGTTCAGTTAAGGTCTGAGAGGTAGCTATACCCCAACTTGATTGACTTAGTTTTTAATTTAGGAATGGTTAAGGTTCGAGAGTGAAAGTGGTTAAGTGAGTTTAGTAAATAAGTATAGTGGTTCGAGTTGACATCGCGATGTTGATTTAAACATCGGTTTAAATCCAAGTAAAGAAGATTTGGAAATGTTTTCCAAATAGAATCAGAAACGTAATCAAATATTGAAATTGGAAATATGGATTAGAAGTGGAAATGTTTTCCAGTGTTAACGTATATTTTCTAAACATAGAAAATAAGGAAATATACATATATATATGATTGATGATTGATTGACTGATAGAATTTCCATTTGTAAATAATATCGTTGTTTGCACATGTATTTTTCTTTGATAGTTAAATCACAGACTATCGATGTTTTGACCATTTTAACGTTGTTAATATGGAGAGATCGGTTGGATTATTATCCAAAGAACCACTCTATATTAGCATAAGCGTTGCGAATCATATATGCCAAAGATAATTAAAGACGGAGTAAAGTGCAAGGGCTATTGTATAAGTCTTAGATAACAGTGCCTTAGATGGATATACTGAATAGTACCTTTGGTTCATCATGTTCTTGGATGACTTGTATGGATAGATGTCTGACATAGTATTTCCAGAAAGGTCACGTACATTGATTTCTTCAACCGTACCAAGAGTGGAAGCGGAGAAGGAAACTTCTTTAGCTAACACATAATGTACTGTTGTAGACTTCAATTAGCGATTTTCAATGGATCTGACAATGTGGCATTCGAAGTGAATCTGATGTGATAATAAAGCGTAACCTCAAGCCTCACATCCGGTAAATGACAGAAATCGGGCAGGCAGCATGGCTATGTAAGTCGCACCTATTAGGGTCTATAATCACCTGATCTAGAGTTTCATTTACTTCTAAAAACCTATTGTTGATGCTGTCCCATTCGGGAAACGGTTGCTGATCCTAACCGTTGGTGATATATATTTGATACACTCAAGCGAAATGAGTGGTCGGTCATGTGTGGCCGGGTTGCAAGATGTTCTTGTTGAACCCAATGTATTCCTTTCTAGAGGTACAATAGCGAAAGGTGGTTCCATACATTGTCATAGTTGGAAATCCATTACCCAATACGTGCTTGCGATTTTGATTGTATACTATATATATAGAATGTGAGATGAAAGCGTTTCGGCTAGATGATTATTATATTGTGGTTGATAGACATTATTATAATATCAAAATGTTTTTGATATAAAGATATTTTGGATTGTCATAAGGGAAAAACTCGTTCCGTTATACGGTGTGGTCTTATGAGATATCGTTTACTTGTTCGAACTATTTTAAACCGTTTTACTCATACCACACCCATGACTGACCCGGAGTTTATTTTGTTTTGTTTTCCCTAAACTCTTGGGTGCCCAATTTTGTATGGGCAGTCAAGTAGTCAGGATTTTACAGATATACTTGGAGAGCTTGGACCAGGAGGCTTCTGGATCATATAGCTATTGTTTATTTCCGCTGTGTTGTAAGTGTTGTACTTTGAAATGATATGTATATGCAAGTACAGATTTATATTTCAAAGTTATGTTATATATTATATGTTATTCGTTCCGTTGTGAGGTTCGTGTTACTCTGATGTTGTTCTTCTTCTTCTTCTATTCTAAGTTTTTATCTTATCTTTCCTCACCCTCTAATTTCTTTCATTAATCATCCAGTATTTTTCGAAGTTTGGTTAGTCATCATTGAGTTTATGGCGATAACCAAAGTCGACAAAAACCCGGGTCATTACAGTTGGTATTAGAGCTTTAGTTAAGTGAATTACATTGGCTCTGTGGCGTGACTCGGCAGAGATGGGGTTAACAATACCCTAGATTGAGTTGAGTGTATATATACGAGTGAGCGTATTTGTTATTGATATAAAAAATTGGTTTATATTGCGAAGATTTATTGGTTGAGTAGTTTATGAGTTCTGGTCGATCAGTTTGATCCACTGTATCGGTAGGAGGTTATAAACACTCGAATACGATGGGTCGACACGGTATGTTTTGAAAAGAGGGTAAATTAAAATAAGTTTACCCAAGGTATATCCTGATATAGAGAAGATAAATATATCAAAATTATAATATAGTGGATATATTGGTTGTTATTTTTATCGAGTAAGATTATAAATTAAATGGTTATGTAAATAACTAATCAGAATTCATATAAGTGAAATACGTGAAATCAGATGAGTTAAATCTGAAATTTAAACCCGAAATTGAATTAACATTCTGGAAAATTGGATAAGTGTTTGTAATTGGATTTGGATTAAAAATAAGGAAAATTTAAGATCCTGAGAGATTTTCAATTGTTTTACAAGCAGGGTGAATTATATTTTGAAATGAATTCCAAAGTGGAAATGTTTAGAAATGGTTTTATAATATTGAACTCACTTCGATCGCTGGTAAATAGATTCTGATGATGACAGCTACATCATCAGTATTCATTTTCGAGTTGTAAGTGATGAATTAATACCAGAGATACTGTTTTGACTTTGTTTTCGGAAAGACAAGTTGTGTTGAATTTCAGAAAGGAAAATTTGATTTTTGAAAAGAGTAAACTGTTTAAAAACTCCCAGGGAAAGACTATTTTAATTAAAAACAAATTTAACGAAAATTTGTGAAAGCAAATTTGAATTAAAATAAAGTCAGTTAAGTGGTAACTGAAGTTGAATTGAAATCGAATAAGATTGGACTTGTGAAATTAGAATCCGAAATGGTATGGGATTGAGGAGTTAAGGAATTGAAAATAAAGAATTGAACTTGAGTTGAAATGGGATTTGGCTTGGTTAAAACGAATGGTTGTGGTGTGGATAAAAGCAGATTGGGATGATCCTTGTATCCGCTGAATTGATAACAGGTGGAAAGGATAAAATTATATGCTAACAAAAGGTACAAGTTTATATTTATATTGGATATAAGATTTATGAGCCGAATTGGCAAGCCGCTTGGCTGTTTGATTTTCTTTTGGGATGGAGATGGCCCAGAGAGGTGAGTTGGAGCTTGTCTGATTGACCAGTAAAAAGGAGGTGCTGGCAAAAATTTTCGAAGAGTTAAGGTGTTAGAAAAATTTTAGGATTTTTGGAAATTTTCGTTGATAAGAATTAATAAATTTTTAATTGAAATTTAATTGGTTCAGTTGAAACTGAAGTTAAGAAGTGAACAAATAGGTTTTAACCAGTCGATGGATTCGTCCTCTACCATAGCAATTTCAAGGACGAAATTATTTTATGTGGGGAAGAATATAATGACCCGAATTTCTCAACGGTATAATAATTAATTTATTTAATTATTTAAAAGGTGATTAAAAGGATTTCATGATCGATGAATTAAATAATGGTGAATATTTAATTAAAATAATAAATTAAATAATATATTTAATTCTGAAATAATCAGAATTGGCTAAAATGGCGATATGGTGTGAACTGGATCATCTGTGATATTTAGTTCAGCTTGGAGTTGAATTAGAATAACGAATATATTATATAAACGACAGTTTGAACGTAGAGTTTTAATATAATTAAAATCGGGCTCAAAATGGCGCTGTAGTTTGTAAATTGGCGACTCGAACTTCAACTGAATGTACAGAGTTCGTTTTAAATCAGATTTCTGTGAAACAAGAAACTGCGGAGCTGGTGGAGTATATCTTTCTAGTGGAAGAGAAAAATCAAGATTTCGTCATATAGATTTTGAGATATGTCCAATTAAATTTTTTAAAATAGTCGCTATAGAATCTTTATCAGCCGTAACGGTTTATTCGATATAACTAGAGATCGGGTTTGAATTTAGACAAGGTTCTTTTGAGATGTAGCGATAATTTAATTTTTAGAATTTTACAGTGATTTTTAATTAATTAAATACGCAACTTTTTATTTGGAGTGTTTTGCACCCTGTAATCAACATTTTGAGGTTTCACAACATGAGTTAATCTACCGGTATTTTTATATTTTTGAAATCGTGGTACCTTACTGATCACAACGATATTTTTATATCTGTCCATAGCAATCGTATGGTAACGAAATATTTCATAGCAAGGTACATTGAGTTTTATAACGTAAAAACTAAAGTTATCTTCATTTTTCACGGTCAATGGTGCTGCCACCGTTTTTCTTCTAAAAACCAATATGTGGCCTCCTAATGTACTCAAGAATTCAACAAAAAGAAACCTAAAAATTATAAATAAACCTTAACACCACTAAGCCTAACATTTTCTTAAATCACTCTTTCGGGTCAAAACAATTACAGCCGCCGCTGTTAACTCCCAAACGAGAAAACACAGAAATTCCATTTCATAAATCAAACAAAAATCAAATCAATGTCTATAAATCGTGTTATATATATTTTCGGATTCACCAGGAGAAGCTCTTCAGCACAGCGGTTTTTTCGTGGAGCTCCACTAGGTTTTCCTCGTGTTCGAAGATGACGCGACACGCTAGGGTTGAGGAGATCCGAAGGTTGAAGCCTTATTGCTTGATGTTGATGTTATTTTTGGGTTTATAATGTAAAACCGAGTCTGTAGGTGGTGTTTGAGGATTTCCTAAAAGAAAAAGTGTCGATGAGTATCAGTAAAGGCTCGAAGCAAGTTTGAGACATTCGGATCTTTGTGGGAATGGCTATACAGGTTTACATTTTTGAAGAAGGAATTGATGATGAGGTATGGGATGAAGAATGTTTTTTTACTGCTGCGTATAAGAGTTAAATGGAGCGGTTTGGACTTGGAAGTAGGAGCAGGCATTCTAAGTTATACGGGGTGTAAAGGAGAACCTGGAAGAAGAAGTTTAAGCAGAGGAGTTTTTGTGAGCTTCTAAGAGAAGAGTGGCAGCAGTTTTGGGGAGATTTGTTTCAGTTTGTATGTATTGTTGTTTGGAAAAAGGAGTTGCGCAAGAATGAGGAAGGAGAAGCCATGCAGTTATGGGAGGGTGCTTGCGTTTTCATTACAGCAGGAATGGGTGCATTCAAACAGTGTGTGTGTGCAGGCCATTTCAAAGGAGGAGTGGTAGTTTAATACTATGGATGGAAGTCACGTACTGGAGGCTCACGGGTGCGGGTTTGATTGATGTGACGAACTGGGATGGGTCAACAGGTCACTGTTGTGGATGGAAGAAGTCGGCTGGTGAAGTTGCTGCCTACTGACATGGGGATTTGTGTGTGTTCATAATGAGAGTTTGGTTGGATTTCATGAAGGAAGAAGAGAGGCCAGAAATGGAATCAGACGAAATAGGATCCGACAGGATCGTATAGACGGGAACAACAACATGGAACTGATTAGAAGTAGATTGGAGGTCATTACAATTTATATCAAAATAAATTGTCCGTCTGAATCAAATCGAGCGATGGTTATCGTTATTAACGATGATCGTCCAATGTGAGTAAATCTCACTAACTCTGAACAGTTTATAATTTCATGTTGTATTTTTAGAACTGTTAAATATTGGCTGATTGACTGTGTGTTGACTGTTTGATTGAACTGCTAGTCAGTTAGTTGAATTTCTATATTGATCCTGTTTAATAGAATATATCATATGGAACTGAAAGTGATGTTGATTTTATTGTGTAACATCCATGGATGCAGGGAAACAGGTTGGCGGAATCCGACTGAATTCCTCAACGGTTATTTTATTGATTTTCATATACTTTTATATATTATGTGAATTATAACATGTTGTTGATTATGTGTGTATGGACGATATTGGACATCGTAATTTGATATGTTAAACACCATAACATACCGGGATTTAGAGAAAAGGGGAAATTGTCAAAGTAAATACTGAAAAGAGAATATTTACAAAATCATAGGATTTTATAAAAGAGAATATTTATAAATAGAATATTTATAAATAGAAATGTTTATAAATGGAATATTTTTAAATAGGAAATACGTTTAAGTGGAATTATAAATGAAGGGGAATCTTTATAAGTGGAATATTTATAAAGTGGATTATTTATTTGTTAAATAAATAAGACAAGATAATGGATTATTTATTTGTTAAATAAATAAGAGATATTAATTTATTTGTTAAATAAATAGAAGATTATAAGGAAACATTTAGAATAAATAAATATAATAAAATAAAGGAGATATTTATTTGTTAAATAAATAGAATGAGATAAAAGGGTTATGTTTATTGGGATAATAAATAGGATATTGAATGAATTATTTATTTAGTAAATAAATAGGATACATTAAAGAGAATAATCATTTTGGAAATAAATAAGGTATTATAAAGGAAATAATTAGAGTAGAATAAATAAAGATATACAAGGAAATATTTGTAAACCAATTACAAATAGGATTGAAAAGGAAATAGTGTAGAACCATAATCAAATAGATGATAAAGGAAATATTTATTTAGAAAACAAATAGATTATAAAGGAAATATTTATCTTTGGATAAATATATATATATATATATATATATATATGTCTAAACTTATATATAAAGAAGTAAAAAGATAAAAGGAACAGATTCATTTATAAATGATATTTATAAATTAAGTTAAATATTTATCATTTGGATAAATAGAATATATAAGTCAGGACTTATATGAAGAAGTAAGAATCGATTTCAACATCGATGGTTGAAACTGAATAAGGACAAAGAGTTAATCAGTTAAGGTTAACCAGTTAGAGTAAAACCATTAGGGTTAACCAGTTAGGTTAAACCGTAGAGTTAAACCAGTTAGAGTTAAACAGTTAGAGTTAATCAGTTAGAGTCAATCGATAGAATCAAATTGAACTAGAGTTATTCAAAAGGAGTTATCGATTTCTGTTTAATCGAAAGGAGTTATCGAATTAGTTATTCGAAAGGAGTTATCGATTTTATTTTAATCGGAGGTAGTTATCGAATTAGTTTAATCGAAAGTAGTTATCGATTTTTGTTTAATCGAAAGGAGTTATCGAATTAGTTATTTGAAAGGAGTTATCGATTTTAGTTTATTCGAAAGGGGTTATCGAATTAGTTATTCGAAAGGAGTTATCGATTTTAGTTTAATCGAAAGTGGTTACCGAATTAGTTATTCGAAATGAGTTATCGATTTTAATTTAATCGAAAGGAGTTATCGAGTTAGTTATTCGAAAGGAGTTATCGATTTTAGTTTAATTGAAAGTAGTTATTGAATTAGCTATTTGGAAGGAGTTATCGATTTTAGTTTAATCGAAAGGAGTTATCAAATTAGTTACTCAAAAGGAGTTGTCGATTTTAGTTTAATCGAAAGGAGTTATCGAATTAGTTATTCGAAAGGAGTTATCGATTTTAGTTTAATCGAAAGGAGTTATCGAATTAGTTATTCGAAAGGAGTTATCGATTTTAGTTTAATCGAAAGGAGTTATCGAATTAGTTATTCGAAATGAGTTACTATTTTAGTTTAATCGAAAGGAGTTATCGAATTAGTTATTCGAAAGGAGTTATCGATTTTAGTTTAATCGAAAGGAGTTATCGAATTAGTTATTTGGAAGGAGTTATTGATTATAGTTTAATCGAAAGGAGTTATCGAATTAGTTATTCAAATGGAGTTAAGTAAGGAATAAAGTAAAAGGAGTTAATCAATTAGGGTTAAATCAATAGAGTTAATTGAATTTAGTTTATTCGAACAAAGGTTAATCGAATCTAGTTATTCGTAAGAGAGATTATCAAATATAGTTATTCGAAGGGAGGATTTATCGAAAGAGATTTATTCGAATGAGAGTTACGTAAGGAAGTGTTAAAGAGTTAAAAGATGAACTTACCCTATTTCGAGATTTGAAATGTTGTTTAGTTAAGGTCTGTGAGGTAGCTATACCCCAACTTGATTGACTGCGTTTTTAATTTAGCAATGGTTAAGGTTCGAGAGAGAAAGTGGTTAAGTGAATTTAGTAAATAAGTATAGTGGTTCAAGTTGTCGTCGCGATGTTGATTTAAACATCTGTTTAAATCCAAGTAAAAAAGATTTGGAAATGTTTTCCAAATAGAATCAGAAACGTAATCAAATATTGAAATTGGAAATATGGATTAGAAGTGGAAACGTTTTCCAGTGTTAACGTATATTTTCCAAACATAGAAAATAAGGAAATATACATATATATATATACGATTGATGATTGATTGACAGAATTTCCATTTGGAAATAATATAGTTGTTTGCACACGTATTTTTCTTTGATAGTTAAATCACAGACTATCGAAGTTTTGACCATTTTAACGTTGTTAATATGGAGAGATCGGTTGGATTATTATCCAAAGAACAACTCTGTATTGGCATAAGCGTTGTGAATCATATATGCCAAAGATAATTAAAGATGGAGTAAAGTGCAAGGGCTATTGTATAAGTCTTGGATAACAGTGCCTAAGATGGATATACTGAATAGTACCTTCAGTTCATCCTGTTCCTGGATGACTTGTATGGATGGATGTCTGACAGAGTATTTCCGGAAAGGTCACGTACATTGATTTCTTCAACCATACCAAGAGTGGAAGCGGAGAAGGAAACTTCTTTAGCTAACATGTAATGTACTGTTGTAGACGTCAATTAGTGATTTTCGATGGATCTGACAATGTGGCATTCGAAGTGAATCTGATGTGATGATAAAGCGTAACCTCAAGCCTCACATCCGGTAAATGACAAAAATCGGGCAGGCAGCATAGCTATGTAGGTCGCACCTATTAGGGTGTATAATCACCTGATCTAGTGTTTCATTTACTTCTAAAAATGTATTGTTGATGCTGTCCCATTCGGGAAACGGTTGCTGATCCCAACGGTTGGTGATATATATTCGATACACTCAAGCGAAATGAGTGGTCGGTTATGTGTGGCCGGGTTGCAAGATGTTCTTATTGAACCCAATGTTTTCCTTTCTAGAGGTACACTAGCGAAAGGTGGTTCCATACTTTGTCATAGTTGGAAATCCATTACCCAATAGGTGCTTGCGATTTTGATTGTATACTATATATGTAGAACGTGAGATGAAAGCGTTTCGGCTAGATGATTATTATATTGTGGTTGATAGACATTATTATAATATCAAAATGTTTTTGATATAAAGATATTTTGGATTCTCATAAGGGAAAAACCCGTTCCGTTATACGACGTGGTCTTATGAGATATCGTTTACTTGTTCGAACTTGGTTTAAACTGTTTTACTCATACTAGTCACATGACTAACCCGGAGTTTATTTTGTTTTGTTTTCCCTAAACTCTTGGGTGCCCAATTTTGTATGGGCAGTCAAGTAGTTAGGATTTTACAGATATACTTGGAGAGCTTGGAGCAGGAAGCTTCAAGATCATATAGCTATCGTTTATTTCTGCTGTGTTGTAAGTGTTGTACTTTGAAATGATATTTATATGCGAGTACAGATTTATATTTCAAAGTTATGTTATATATTATATGTTATTCGTTCTGCTATGAGGTTCGTGTTACTCTGATGTTGTTCTTCTTCTTCTTCTATTCTAAGTTTCTATCTTATCTTTCCTCACCCTCTAATTTCTTTCATTAATCATCCGGTATTTTTCGACGTTTGGTTAGTCATCACTGAGTTTATGGCGATAACGAATGTCGATAAAACCCGGGTCATTACAGCTCGAGTTAGATCGAGGACGAGACATGCTTACTGGGTTTGATTGTAAGAGGTCAAAACGGGTTAATGGCGGCAACGCAAGTCCAACGGGGTCATGTGCGTGCATGGGCCCGGGCTGGTAGGTAAGACGTTGCATCGTGTAGATATAAGCCATGCATCTTTAGTGGTATCGGGTTGCCACTTTGGGGAGTGATACACCCTACTGTGGGACCAGCACGAGTATATACGAGTTAGGTAGCCGATGGGGGTAGTAGGTACAACTAGTGGAGATAGGGGCAGGTGGAACCTATAAAGACAGCTAGGGGTACACCAAACTACCATTATGATTATTATATTCAATAGGCGGGATCAACTTTTAGGGTGACTAGTAATGGTGCAGTATAGTAATTATCCTATAGTGATTAGGAGGGAGATTAACGCCAGAATATTCCTTTTGTTTATTTTGTCTTGCCGACTTGTTTTACAATTATTCCTTGTTTACTAATTTATGCCTTATCCTAATTACTTTAATAATTATATTGTTAAAGTTATTGGACTCGCTAGACTTCATGTCTGACACCCTTTTTTTTCGCCTCTTTTCTTCCTCCCTCCCCCCTGTTCTCAGGGTGAGACTAGTGCTAGTGGAGCTTGATTTGGATCTTTCTCTCTTTATTAGAAGTGCTTAGATTACTGAAAGTAAAGTTCAGCTCATCTCTTTTATGGCTACTTATGTTGGGGTTATTTTTTTTACTTTATGTACTCAGAAAACAATTTGTCAAGATGGATACTAAGTGTACTTTGTTTTATTGTTGGTTTATGATGTTGTTGTAATCAAACTATTTCTTTGCTGTAATAAAAGTTGTTTTAAAGTTTTCAAGTACCAATATATGTATCTGTCTTGTTATATTGTATTCTATTCACGAATAATACTCCATGAAAGTTAATGCATTCCCTTTGAGAGTGACATTAATGGACGTGGGGTGTTACAGATGACCTTCTCATCGAATGGATAGGCGCTACTGATGCCCATGATTGGAGTAGCTACCTTGAAGGGGCTACAATGGTAGTCGTTCGGACGTACTTCTTGATTGTACGAATATGCGAGGGCCTCTCTCCTGTATTGGACATACGGGACAAGGAGTAAGGTGCCTCCGGTTTCGTTTAGACCTAGAACGGACATGTAAATGGATGGTGTGTCTGACATTGTATTCCTTTGTACTGTATTTGTTGATCTCTGCTAAATATATATCTGTTTGGTGGTAGAGAATTTATTCTCTTACTTAACACCCTTCTCTGAGACGTACTAGCTCAGAGGTTATATATCGGCAGAAATCAGTGGTATAGTATGGACTGATAGTGTGGCATGCTGAGATGCAGTGATCCAGGTTGTTATTGAAAAGAAAAGCTTGGTGGATGATGATCAAAGAACAGCTTTAATATCGCACAACTTTGCGTAGCGTTAATTCGCTAGCCTCACACTAGTATGGTAGTAAACTGATGGTGAGATCAGTATACTTTAGAGATGAGGATAGACATCCTACGGGTTGTCATGGATTCATTCGACCGAGGTGATACTAGGTGTGGTTGCCTCATACCAGTAGAGATAGGGCACATCCCCCGAATCCCAGATGGATAGAGTTAGCGGTGTTTTCCAATGCTTGGACGTAAGCCACGGTAACTTGTTTCTTGGATAGTACGGATGTGCATTACGGTGTTTTCGCATGCCTGCGATGTAAACCGTGGTGAATTGCACTACACGATCGATCTTTTGAATCAGTAACCACCACGATGGATCTTTTGAATCAGTAACCACCATGATGGAAATCCAACTTCCAAATACGACATTTTCGGTTTTGATTGTATACCTATATATGGCGACACAGTGGGATGCGGTGCTCATGCCGTCCATGATTTATACAATTATATTTGAAGTGATTTTATACACTATGCACTTGCAATAGTATCAAAAAGATTTGTTTTAAAACGTACCAAGCATATTTGGCTATTATAAGGTAAAACTCTATCCTTGACTGCGTTCATTGTGTGAAGGGACCTAAGTCTTATAGTAGCTTCATTTTTCTTTATTTAGCATTGCGATGTTTGTTTTATGCTTTGGTATTTTTGGGGGTAAACATGTTCCGTGTTATACGGCATGGTCCCTTGATTTACCTTATTTTAAAAATAAAGTTTTAAATAACTGTTTTAGTTCTCACACCATTCACATGACTAACTTGGAGTTTATTGTTTTAACATAAACTCTGGGTGCCCCTATTTTCCACACGGGAAGCTAGTAGTTTTGGTTTTGTAGTTTTATTTATACAGGATCCTGGTTTACAGTTGAAGCTATATTCGAAATGCTCTGTATCCATGTATTTCTTTAAGTTGTGTTATGTATTATTTTTCATCTATTATGTAATGTATTTTAAATCTCTGATTTTTTTTTAATGTATAAATTATTCATACTCTAATATATTTTTGTAATATGATGTAAATTGTTGTAATAAGCAATGAAATGTTCTTTTGTATGCGTTTTGATTTGTCGTGTCCTCAACTCAATCCACTCTTTCTCATCTCTTCGGAGACCGGGGAAGTTCAGGTCGCTTCAACCTGATCCAGTGTGTTCAGAATAATGGTTAAACCCTAGTAACATCGGTTGTTGTGTCTCGATTAGAGTTTAGGACCATGAATTAAATTATTTTAAAATTAATTGGATAAGATCGAAATCAAATCAAATTTAATTAAACGTGTACTTATCTGCATACTACATCTGACCTGCATGCTCATCTAGTTCCTTAATATCAAAGTATTCCTTTGTATAAAGTCATGATGATCCTTCTCCCATTCTCCTTTACAACTCGTTCTTCCTAGAATAATAAAATAAATAAAAAGGGCTGATACCACTTTTACATATATGTAAAACAAGAAAAGGAAATCGATCCCTTAGCAAACCAAAAGGCCGATTTCCCCAATTCATTCAAATATGATTTCCAGACCAAACCGCCATGAAAAATGGATCGAATTCTTATACGCGAGTTCTGATGGTGGATCAAAGCATTTATGTTCAAATTTATGGCCCGAAATCTTCAATTCGATGCAGGATTTATAGGTTGTGATCGAGCTTGGGATTAAGAGGTTCGAGCTTGAATACGTCGTGAATTAGGGCTCAAGTTCTGCATCAATACAAAAGCACGACAGTGGTGAAATGAAGAGTCACGATGGAGAGGTTTTGTCTTTGAGAAAACTGGGGAGGTCGACGTTCGAACAGTGATCGATTGGTGGTTCAACTGAGGTGAGGACGACATCAATTTTGGTTGGCCAGGGCGCAGCATTAAGGAAGAAAATGGAAGAGTATCAGTGATAAGATGATTGGCAGTATGAATGTTGTGAGAACAGAAATCAATGATGAAGGTCGGAATCGGTTAATCTGGGGTGGCACAGGTAGTTTTTGAACTTAACGGATGGTTGTTTTGCAGCAGTAAATGATTAAGTTATGTTTTAAATTGTCAAAACAAAAATATAAATTTATATGGAAAATGATTTAGTGTATTAGCAATTAATTGAAGAAATTAGTACAAATTAAAATACAATTAGCAAGTATTAAAATTAAAATTTGTAAACTAACCATTTGAGGGTGGAATTTAGGAAAGATTAGATTTTTTTCATTAAATTAACTAGTTAATTAGGTAATTAAGGTTTATGATAATAATTAAATTCAAATTAATTTTATCACATATTTATAGTTCAATTATAAAATGTATAACCTACTTATACGTTTCCAGAATCAAATGAAATTGATTAAGTTGGACTTGAATCGGCAAAAGCTTACAGTGGAATCGGGTTTGGGATTTGTTGGAGTGATAAAAAATATTCAAATTTAATTGAAAATTTATTCGATTTAAATTTGAGAAGAAATGAAAACGAATTGCAAATAAAAACCATGGTGAGTAAATCTCACTCATATTTTATTTAGAATTATTTTTATCATTTAAAAATAATTGTTTGTTGATTGTTTGGACGTGCTTAAATATTTTTTGGCTATTCTATATATTATTAGTTATACAGGATTGGTGTTCGTGGTTACTATATATATATATATATTAGTGGTTGGATATTTCCCGCAGTACCATTAGAGGATGCCCACAGTATCATTAGCGGATGACCCTATGTGCCCCATGCTATGGTAGTGGATGACCTTCTATACCGCGATATTCGGCCTCGAAGCTGGATGGGTATTATTTATGTCGGCTAACGTCTATGGATGTAGGGAAAACAGGTTGGAGGGATCCAATTGGATTCCTTAAAAATATTATTGTTTGTTTGTTTTCATATACGTTGTCATATATGATGTGTTTGAAAAACTATGATTAATAATTGGGTGTTTTTGATTGGTTGAATATCACTAGGCCTAAATGTTGATATATAAAAATATCGTAAAAATAATATTTCAAGATTTAAGATGGGAAATCTATTTTTCAAAAATAGAATTTGAATTTCGAATGGGCTAAGAAATATTTACTTGTTTTGAATAATAAAAACAAGTAATGGAATTTATAAACGATGTTTATAAATTTAATAATACAAAATATTGAACTGAATTTATAAACGGTATTTATAAATAAAGGGGAAAATTATCATTTGGATAATTTAAAATTTAAAATTCAAATATGAATTTAAAATGAGAATTGAGATCGTGTTAAAAATGGAAACAATGGTATTTATTCCAATGTTTGGAATATAAATTAAACTAAAATAAATCCATATGGATTTATGATATTATTCGACGATGTCGAATTTTTTAAACTAAATGATTTCTAAACAAGATTATTTAGATAGAACCAAATTTAAATATGGAAATAAATTCTTGATTTATATTTAAGTTATAAAAATAAAATATTCCAAAAAGGGGTAGAATTTCAATTGGATTTGAAATGGAACTTTTTTGAATACATAAAACAAGTGAATTTACAAACAATGTTTATAAATGTAGTGTATTAACTATCTAGAGATAAACTAGAATCTTAAATTCAAGTATGAACTTAAAAATATTATTTGAAATCATTTCGAAATGGAAACGGCGGTTTTTATTTCGGAATCTAGAATATAAAAGGAATTGAGTTTCAAATAGATTGTGCAATGAAATTTTTTTAAATTGAAAAACATGGAAGTTAAATTTATAAAAAGGGTTTATAAATTAAATAAGATAATTATCGTGGGATAATTTGAAATTTTAAATTCAAGTATGAATTTAAAAGTGAATTGTAAAATGTGTTGAAAAATAGAATGTTTGATTATATTTTGGGAATTCGGAATACAAACTGAATTGAAATAAAAATAATGAATTTATGTGAAATTCTATTTATATCAAGTTTTATTAGATATTTATTTCCATAGGATTTAGAGTTCAAAAATAGAGGATTGAATTTAATCCATAACCGAGTAATGAAATAATCGACGATTAGGGATAATCAGAAATATCAAGTGGAATTGCGAAAATTGGTTTAAAATATATTAGAATGGAAGTGAAATTTATTTATAAACGAAGTATAAACATTTATATTCAATTATAATTAAAAACGAACTCGCCGCAGTGCGGTAGTTCGTAAATTGGTATTTCGAACTTTAATTGAGTATATAGAACTCAATTTAAGTCAGAATGATTTGAAACAAGAATCGTTAGGACCGATTTGATAATAGTTTCTAATGAAAGACTAAAATCTGGATTTCATCTTATAGATTTTGAGTTATGTCAAAATCAAATTTTCAGAAAAACAGCGCCATAATCGTTTATTAAATCATAACGGTTTATTTAATTAAATAAAATGATTTTAAGTGAATAAAATCTGAATTTTCATTAGAAAAATCCAGATTTGAGTTATAAAATAAATATGAACTCAAGTGAAGTAATTGGATTGATATTTGAAATAAAAATCAGATTTTTAATTACTGAATAGAATAAGCTAATTTAAAGAATAATTAGTTAATGCAATGTTGAATCGAAATTGGATTTTTAATAAGTAAAAGGGGTGGTTAAATTTATATTTGAAATTGAATATGAAAGTTAAATTATAAATAGAATTAAATTAATTTATAAGCAAGTTAAAATACATTTGAACGTGATATGTTCAAATAAAAAGTGAAATGGACAAAAGGGCTGATTAAAGAATAAAATAGCAAATTGAGTTAAAATGATCAGATTGAGTTGGAATAAATTAGAAATAGACGCTTATGTGTCAAACACGTATGGAATGAAGAGAATGAAGATTAAAATTTAAGTGCCCAACAAAAAGGTACATATTTAAATTCCATATGAGTTTTTATGCGCCGAATCTGCAAGCAACTTAGCTTTTTGATTTTCTTTTTGAATGGAAAGGGCCCAGAGAGGCGTTTTGTAGTTGTACAGAGTGACCCGTACAAAGGAAGTTACGGTGAAATTTTCCGTAAATTTAAGGAGTTAGAATATTTTTAAGAAAATTAGATAACTATAAAATCAATATATCAAAATATATCAAATTTGATGAAAACGAATTTAAAATAGAATATTATAAATAAAAAAGGGAGTCTATAATTAAAAATGTTAAAAATAGAAATGGAAACGTATATACATTTTACAAATGAATAATTGGTTTTTATGGTGTTGATTATTCGAGGTAAGTGGTCTTGTCTGTTTTGACGTTAAGGATGTTTTCAGTCATGGTCTAAGAGGTAATTATACCCCAACTTGATTGATTTCATTATTAACCAATAGACAGGAAGATTCAGTCACGAGGATCAATGTTAAAGAGATTTAGTTGAATGCAATATTTTGGGTTTGTTGTAACAATGTTTTACACAACATTCGTTTTAACCTTGGTAAGTGGAATTCTGGAAATATAATAATAAATATTTTCTGAATATAGAAATGAATGGTCAATAAAGGGAAAAGTAATTGGAATAAATTCCAATCATAGACAGAAAATATTTTCTAGGTATAGAAAATAAAAGAAGGTGACATTTGGAAATATTTTCCAAATAGCGTAAGAGGCCAAGAAGATTTCTGAAATATCATGTTAACAAATATCGATAAGGAAATGGAGAAATGATTTAATTAATGAAATATTAATTAAGGGGCCCAATGATTGTTTGATGCTTTGAATGGATGTTTGTTTTTCTTCCATTGTTAAATAACCGACTATCGAAGTATTTGCCAATATCTTTGTCAATATGGAGAGGCCGGTTGGATTATTATCCAAGAAACACTCCGTATTGACAGTAGTGTTACGAAGCAGATTATATGAAGACAATCGTAACCTCAAGCCTCACAACCGGTAAATGGTATAAAATCGGGTAGGTCGCATGGCTAAGTGGGTCGCACCCAAGTAGGGTGTATTGTCACCAAATCAAGAGAAAATCCTTTTGCTTCTTTATTCTACCACTGTTGTTGCTTCGGAACGGCTGCTGATCCCAACTGTTGGTGACAATACCTTCCGTACTCCCAAGCGAGGTGAGGGGCCGCTCAAGTTGTAACAACCCGGAAATGCGAGCCAATTTAAAATATTTTATTTTGGCAATTTTAATGAATTTTGAATATTTAAAATGATTATTTTAAATAATATCGACGAAAAATTTATTTTGAATAGAATTAGAACGTATAGTTTTATATAGATCGTCGTTATAATATAAATAATTATATATAATTATAAAAGGAATTGAAAATGGCGCGGTAGTTCGATAATTCGATTTCTAATTTCAAATGAATGTAAAGGGTGCAATATAAACCGGATTTTAGCGAAACCAAAAATAATAGAATCTAATTGGGAATATCTTTCCAACGAATCCGAAAAATTGAAATTTCATAGCGGGGATCAAAACATATGTCCAGTTGAAAATTCAGAATAGTCGCTATGGAATTTCAGCCCTTAAAAATAGGAATTTTGCAAACGACCTTGGATTTCGATGAAACCACTTTTGTTGGATCCGCGATGTCAAATTATTGATAGGTTTCAAATTTTGTAATTTTTCGATTCAATATGTGAGCGTGGCAAAGGAAAACGTGTTTGACCCGTTTTAGTTGATTTTAATCGACTAGAAAATGGCCATTTTCCAAATGGTCTCAGAATTCGACGAAACTAGTTTTGTTAGGACCGTATCGCCAATAAGAAGCAAGAAAATATTTTTCGATAATTTTTCTAGTTAATATGTGGCCCCAATAAATTGAAATGCGTGTTCAAATTCAATATATAGAGTTATATTTTGATTTTGGCAAAACCTGATCGAAATAGTCGAATCAGCCTACGATACATATCCCATTGTGTTCGGAATGGGGGTAATTAGCTATGGACGACAGGCGGTGGGCCTCGTTTTGAGGTCAAAATAAAAAGTCAACTTTTTGAAATTTAAATAATTAAATAAATAAATAAAACCTCTCCCCTTGTCTACTCTCTGCCACCTCCCTCTCGTTCTTCATTCGTTCTGAAGAGAAAGAAAAAAAAACAAATCCATCGCGCATCGCGCTCAGGCCCCTCCGACGTCGATCGCCCCCGCCAGGAGGTCGCGCCTCCCCCTTCTCTCCCTTCTTCCCCTCCGCCGCTTCCTCCCACTTCTCCTTCCGCCTCCCCCCTAGCCTCGCAAGCCACCGACGCCGAACCCCCTGTGGCCAACCCCACGCCTCCGCCCAGCGAGCTCCACCCCCCTCCTCCGACCGACGAACGATGGTAGCACCCCCCCTCCATCGAATTACACAGTAAGTTTTATGATTTTATTTGCTAATTAAAAACTAATTTTTTTATAGTTATTAAAACTGATTTTGAAATGATAAAGGTTTGATTTTGAAATGAATAAAAATATGATTTTATTATCATGAAAGCGAGAATAAAGATTAGATCTTTAGAAGTATAAAACTATGGTGTGAAGCTTGAAGCTCGTTTGCAAATTCTGGAACCAGAACAGCGAATCCGGGCGTTAGGAAAAAATGTGAGTTTTCTCCGCTTTAAACCTTCTATGGTTTTTGATGAATGTAGTAAATAAAAATATGATTTTTATATAATAGAGAATACAAAAATATCATCTTTATATATGTAGCGAGATAAAAATATGATTTTTATCATACGTGAAATATAAAAATATAATTTTTATATATAGAATAGCGTGATAAAAATATGATCTTTATTATGTGAACATCGTTATAAAAATAGAATTTTTATCTATATAGTAGCGATGTAAAAATAGAATTTTTATCTATATAGTAACAATATAAAAATGTGTTTTTTATATATGTAGTGACTACGGACAACGAAATTGACAAAAGGCGAGCATGACGAAGATTTTCTACATATGAAGATTCGTGGCGTTTGGTTTAGCTTGGGTGAGAACTTCTCACTTTAAATTTCCTTTTCTAGTTAAAAATATATACTAGGATGCAGACGGTGCTTAGTAGCATCCAACACCCGTCATCCACAGACAATGGATGGCTTGTACGTTTGATTGTTTGGTGTGTTTTGAAAATTGATTGTGTGATGTGAAATGAAATAAAATATTTATATAATTAAAAATATTTTATCATTAAAAATATTATTTTTAACGTGTGTGTGTGAATAAAAATATATGTTTGGCCCACACGGGTGTTGGGATGATATTTGAAGTCCACTCATCCCGATTGATTAGTTGTATGTCGATCGATTGATTGATAGACTGTGTGAGCGTTAGATATCTATATTTGATGCTTGTACAGTGTGCTGCACTTTGGATGATGATTGATTATTTATTGTTGTGATTGTATACACGTGTTGTATGGAATCCATATAATTAACATTATATGGTAATTGATTGGGCCTCATTCCAATTGGGAAAATAAAGAATAGAATGAAGTATATATTCATGTGTTGAATAGAATAAACAATCTTGTGTTGAAAATTATCATGTGTTGAAAGAAATATTTTAACAATAAAATTTACATCTTTAACATATTTAAAGTTAGAAAGTAACTGGAAAATAGATAAGATGAGTGGTTTCCAGGGTATCGATCTGATATTAGTTCCGGCCTTCGGCGTTAATACCTAGGGAATCATTCTCTTACTACTTTATAGTTGGAGTATGAATTGAAAATCAAACGATAGATACCATAGTTTTATAAAATATATTAAATAATAAAAATAGTCATGTGTTAACAGTGCTCATGTGTTGAGAATATTCATGTGTTGAAAGAAATATATATTCAGGTGCTGTATAGAATAAATATTCATTTGTTGAATAGAATAACGAATTTATTTAAATATATAAAGCCGTGTTGATTAGAGACGCGCCATTTTGACGTGAGCGATATTTATATCAATTATATTCGTTTATATAATGAATATAAAAAGGGAAGTGGAATATTCAATTTTGATTTGAAATTGAATATGAAGTTGAATTTGTTTTGAAAACGAATTTCAAACGATTTATAAAATACGTTTTAAAAAAAGAAATCGACGAAATATATATATATATATATATATATATATATATATATATATATATATATATATTATATATATATAATGGCCTGAATAGAACGCGCCGCGCTATGGCAGTTCGCGAATTTCGACCATTGACTTCGAATTGACGTTGCGGGAGATCCGACCGTCGGATTCTCCTGAAACCGGAACTGTTGGGTTCGTATCGAAAAGAGCTTTCTAACAAATATTTGAAATTAGAAATAAAACGGTTGGATTTGGAATTATGTCCAGATCTAATTTGGAAAAGGTCGGTGTAAGTGCAGTTCGATGGCCGTTGATGGAAATCGACTGTACGGGACTTGATAAAATTATTAAAAATGTCTATAATTTGTGTAAAATCATAAGATATAGTTTGTGAAGAACTGGGATGAAAAATTCCACATTCGAAAAGATAAAAATAGATTTTTATCGAAATGAACTAGTTTGAACAAGAATTAAAATCAATTTATTTTTGAAATAAATAAATTGAATTTGAAAGTGGTTTTGAAAATAATTAGAATTTCCAATACATGAATTGGACTTGAGTTGAATCGAAATTATCTTCGGAATATTTCGATGTTGGATTTCGTGAATATACAGGTATTGTTATGCGAATTTGAAAGATATATTTTATATCGTTATTTCCAATACGATATTTGTTGGTTTCAGAATTTGATATTGAATATAAGCCGGTATATCTTCTATTCAGAGCCTTGTATTTAAAATCAAATGTGATTTGGGTTTGTCGTGAATGGTGTCTTCATTAACACCGATTCTTAAGCCCAATAGAGAAAAAGATTAAATCTTTCTATTTAGATTTAATGAAGTGTATCAATTAAATAATATTTAATTGGAAATTGAATGTGAATGTGATTTTGGGTTTATCGTGAACCGTGTTTTAGATGACATTGGTTCTTTAACCTAATTAAAGATAGGATATTGATTTTTGAAAAGATTAAAACTAAGTGGAGTTTTAATGAATCTTTAATTAGATTGAAATGTGAATTGATAATTTAAATTATCAAATCTGAAAAGTGATCAAGAATGGAGTATCACCAGTTTTGCTCTAGAGCGATAGTTAAATCTTTAATTAGACTTGAACGTGAAATGGTAATTAATTTTACCGATAAAACCGTGGTGTTAAATATGGAGTATTACCAGTTTTGCTCCAGGGGATGAATAGGTTGGGATTGGGAAATAAAATAAATAATTACTTCTGTGTGGTTCGCTAATTCCGACTAGTTTGGAAAACCATTATATGGTTTGAAATGATATCCGAAGAAAGATTAAAGAATAAATTTAGAAGAATTTATCTTGGATAAAATTAATGGGAACTCTTCCCTAAGAATGTGATTTTGTGAATAAAAGAATATTCTCAATTGGATGAGGCATTTGTTGTGTTTGTGTAACATTTGTTTATTATATACGTGTGTTATTCTGAAAGGCCGGGTTTATACCCGTTCTGAATAACCGATTCGACGATATGTCAAAGATGAAGACGGTGGTTGAAGACCGGAAGTCTTCACATCGTTTGGGTGATTACTGATGATCTCGATTGGGCCGTACACCCAAGAGGAGAGAAACAGTTGGTGATCGTCCAGACGTACTTGGAGATCGATGGATATGCGAGGAAAGTGCCTCCGGTTTCGTTCAAACCCAGAACGAATTGTAAATGGATTGTGTGTCTGACATTGGATTTTATTCTGTGTTGATTGATCTCTATTAAATAAACATCTGTTTGGTGAGGGAGAATTTATTATCTTGCTTAACGTGCTTCTCTGAGACGTACGAGTTCAGAGGTTGTATATCGATGGAAATCAGTCGCATGGGGTGAATTGCCAGTGTGCCACGCGTAAGTGGCAATTTATCAAGGCTTCTGTTGAAAAGCAAAGTCTTGTGGTGGATGATCAAAGCACGGCCTGTGTGGTGCAACTTTGTGTATAACGTGAATTCGCGAGCCTCAAACCTCGGTATGAGTCAAAAACGGGATACGGACCATTGGGAGAACACGACGTTTCTTTCTAGCTATGGGTGGTGTCAGTGCTTAAACTGGCTGATATTTATATACTTTCACCTGTGTGGTTGTTGGATGAGCCCCCTTGATATTAGGTCTGTTAGGACCGGGAAGCTTGTGTTCAGGAATTTCCAATCCTTAAAAGTAAGAGAGGACAGGCCCAACCGATTCCAAGGATCATAGTGGGGTCCTGGGACATTTGCTAGAGTGTCTCGAACGGAGAGGAGCTTGCCCCTTGCCTCGACTCATGACGGAAATCCAATTTCCAATACGTGATATTGCGGTTTTATTTGTAGAACCTAGTATGGCGACATAGTGGTATGGGTCATTCATGGCTCCTATGATTGATATTATTTTGACACTATACACTTATAGTAATATCAAAATAATGTGTTTTAAACGTATCAAGCATGCTTTGGCTATTATAAGGTAAAAATCCTATCCTCCAGCTTGCGTTGCATTGTGTGATGGGACCTGGGTCTTATAATAGCTTCATTTTTCTTTATTTAGCATTGCGCTGTTTGTTTTATGCACAAGTGTTCTTGGGAGAAAACCCATTCCGTGTTATACGGCGTGGTCCCTTGAAGAACTATCCGTTAAAATAAAGATTAATAACTGTTTTAGTTCTCACACCAGTCACATGACTGACCTGGAGTTTATTGTTTTAACCTAAACTCTAGGTGCCCCTATTTTCCACACGGGTAGCTAGTAGTTTTGGTTTTGCAGATTTATATTCACAGGATCCTGATTTACAGCTGGAACGATACTCGAAAAGCTCTGTATCCGTGTATTACTTCTAGTTGTGTTTTGTATTATTTTCCACTGCTATGTAATTTATTATAACCTCTGATATTTATCGAATGTACATTTATTCATACTCTGTATATTCTTGTATTCTGATGGAATTGTTGTAATAAACAATGTAATGTTCTTCTGTTTGCGTTCTATTATGTCATGTTCTCATCTCAATCCGCGCTTTCCTTACCGGGGGAGTTCGGGTCGTTATAGAGTGGTATCAGAGCTTTGGTTTACAGAGCTCGAGAACAAGACACATTAGAACCGAACGAAAGAATTCATCAGATATTGGATTAGTAAAATCCAATTAGAATGACTCGTTAGATATAGGATCAGTAGTATCCTAGAACGAGTGTGAAGAGCATATTTTTCAAGTGGGAACAAATTCTGTTTTGAAATTAAAACCATTTTATACGTATTTGAATATTTAATTGTATTGATTTTGGACAATCGAGTATATAAAGATTTCGCGTATACACGTCATGAACGTATATTCAAAGTTTTAATATACTTGATAGATATAGAATCATACTCTAATGGCCCGAAGATGATTCTGATGGTTGAGTACTCGTCGTCAGAATTTATCTTCGAGTAATGAAGGTGTGATATCTATATATTTCCATTAGACTGGTGTGAGAACCAAAATTTACTTAGGATTATTTGTTGTGATTTGGCATCAAAACATGATTTTCTATATATATATATGTATATATATATATATATATATCAAAATTTATGAATTTGAAACGTTAATCCACTAATTGATGGATGGTTGTGTTGTTTGTCTATTTGTTTGAAATTTTGAACCGTTAAGCCAATTTGAATCAAATATTGAATTGAATTGAAAATTAGTCGCATTTGCTTATATATACATGTACTTACATTGAACATGTCATAGCAAGAAGGCCAGAGCAGAAGAATAAAATTGTTTGTGCTACAAATAGGTACATGTTTACCATATATACTGTTTTGTTTGGGTGATGATGATTTTATGAGCCGATTGGCTAGCCGCTTGGCTAGCCGCTTGGCTTTTCCTTTTTCTTTTGGATTGAAGAAGGCCATGGGAGGCTATATGAAATATCCGGAAGTCCCCAGTGCAGGAGAGGTTATGGCGAAATTTTTCGAAAATTTAGGGTGTTAGCCAAATTTTTGAATAATTTGAAAAGTTCTTAGAAACTGAAAATTTGAAGAACTTAAGCTGTAACAAAAATAATGAAAGTTGAGTTGGTTTGTAAAACAACTTTCGGCTTCGTTCCTTTTCGGGGACGAAAAGTTTTAAGTGGGGGAGAATGTAACAACCCGGAAATGCGAGCCAGTTTAAAATTTTTTATTTTGGAAATTTTAATGAATTTTGAATATTTTAAATAATATCGACGAAAAATTTATTTTGAATAGAATTAGAACGTATTGTTTTATATAGATCGTCGTTAGAATATAAATAATTACATATAATTATAAAAGGAATTGAAAATGGCGCAGTAGTTCGATAATTCGGTTTCTAATTTCAAATGAATGTACAAGGTGCAATATAAACCGGATTTTAGCGAAACCAAAAATAATAGAATCTAATTGAGAATATCTTTCCAACGAATCTGAAAAATTTAAATTTCATAGCGGGGATCAGAAGATATGTCCAGTTGAAAATTCAGAATAGTCGCTATGGAATTTCAGCCCTTAAAAATGGGAATTTTGCAAACGACCTCGGATTTCGACGAAACCACTTCTTTTGGATCTGCGATGTCATGTTATTGCTAGGTTTCAAATCTCGTAATTTTTCGATTCAATATGTGAGCGCGACAAAGGAAAACGTGTTTGACCAGTTTTACTTGATTTTAATCAACTGGAAAATGGCCATTTTCCAAACGGTCTCAGAATTCGACTAAACTAGTTTTGTTAGGACCGTATCGTCAATACGAAACTAGAAAATATTTTTCGAGAATTTTTCAAGTTAGTATGTGGCCCCAGTAAATTGAAATGCACGTTCAAATTCAATATATAGAGTTATATTTTGATTTTGGCGAAAACTGATCGAAATAGTCGAATCAGCCTACGATACATATCCCATTGTGTTCGGAATGGGGGTAATTAGCTATGGACGACAGGCGGTGGACGTCGTTTCGAGGTCGAAATAAAAAGTCAACTTTTTGAAATTTAAATAATTAAATAAAAAAACCTCTCCCCTTATCTACTCTCTGCCCCCCCCCCCCCCCCCCTCTCCTTCTTCATTCGTTCTGAAGAGACAGAAAAAGAAAAAAAAAACAAATCCATCGTGCATCGCGCTCAGCCCCCTCCGATGTCGATCGCCGCCGCCAGGAGGCCGCGCCTCCCCTTCTCTCCCTTCTTCCTCTCCGCTGCTTCCTCCCTCTTCTCCTTCAGCCACCCCCTAGCCTCGCAAGCCACCTGCGTCGAACCCCCCTGGCCAACCCCGCGCCTCATCCCAGCGAGCTCCACCCCCTCCACCGACCGGCAAACGATGGTAGCACCCCCCTCCATCGAATTACATAGTAAGTTTTATGATTTTATTTGCTAATTAAAAACTAATTTTTTTTATAGTTATTAAAACTGATTTTGAAATGATTAAGATTTATTTTGAAATGAATAAAAATATGATTTTATTATCATGAAAGCGAGGACAAAGATTAGATCTTTAGAAGTATAAAACTATGGTGTGAAGATTGAAGCTCGTTTGCAAATTCTGGAACCAGAACAGCGAATCCGGGCGTTAGGAAAAAATGTGAGTTTTCTCCACTTTAAAGCTTCTATGGTTTTTGACGAATGTGGTAAATAAAAATATGATTTTTATATAATAAAGAATATAAAAATATCATCTTTATATATGTAGAGAGATAAAAATATGATTTTATCATATGTGAAATATAAAAATATAATTTTTATAAAGTAGAAGTATCAAAAATATAATTTTTATATAGAGAATAGCGTGATAAAAATATGATATTTATTATGTGAACATCGTTTTAAAAATAGAATTTTTATCTATATAGTAGCGATGTAAAATTTGAATATTTATCTATATAGTAACAATATAAAAATGTGATTTTTATATATGTAGTGACTACGGACAACGAAATTGACAAAAGGCGAGCACGATGAAGATTTTCTATAAATGAAGAGTCGTGGCGTTTGGTTTAGCTTGGGTAAGAACTTCTCGCTTTAAATTTCCTTTTCTAGTTAAAAATATATAATAGGATGCAGACGGTGCTTAGCAGCACCCGACACCCGTCATCCACAGACCATGGATGACTTGTATGTTTGATTGTTTGATGGGTTTTGAAAGTTGATTGCGTGATGTGAAATGAAATAAAATATATATATATATATATATATATATAGTTAAAAATATTTTATCGTTAAAAATATTATTTTTAACGTGTGTGTGAGAATAAAAATATGTGTTTGTTGATTTGGAACCCCACACGGGTGTTGGGATGATATTTGAAGTCCACTCATCCCGAATGATTAGTTGTATGTCGATCGATTGATTGACAGACTGTGTGAGCATTAGATATCTATATTTGATGCTTATACAATGTGCTGCACTTTGGATGATGATTGATTATTTATTGTTGTGATTATATACATGTGTTGTATGGAATCCATATAATTAACATTATGTGGTAATTGATTGGGCCTCATTCCAATTGGGAAAATAAAGAATAGAATGAAGTATATATTCAGGTGTTGAATAGAATAAATAATCTTGTGTTGAAAATTATCGTGTGTTGAAAGAAATATTTTAACAGTAAAATTTACATCTTTATCATATTTAAAGTTAGAAACTAACTGGAAAATAGATAAGATAAGTGGTTTCCAGGGTATTGATCTGATATTGGTTCCGGCCTTCGGCGTTAATACCTAGGGAATCATTCTCTTACTACTTTACAGTTTGAGTCTGATTTGAAAATCAAACGATACATACCATAGTTTTATAAAATATATTAAATAATAAAAATAGTCATGTGTTGACAGTGCTCATGTGTTGAGAATATTCATGTGTTGAAAGAAATATATATTCATGTGTTGAATAGAATAAATATTCATTTGTTGAATAGAATAACGAATTTATTTAAATATATAAAGCCCTGTTGATTAGAGATGCGCCATTTTGACGTAAGCGAAATTTATATCGATTATATTCGTTTATATAATGAATATAAAATGGAAAGGGATTTCAAATTATAACGTTTTGAAAATATTATCATTTGTATATCGATGACGTGCAATATTTAATTTTGATTTGAAATTGAATGTGAAGTTTGTAACAACCCGTATTTTCAATAACCTATTATAACATAAATCGAGGCAGAATTTAATTCAAAAATCTGAATCAAGGGAAACGGGCTTTGCCATTGCGTTCGTCTCGGAAAAATACGCGAAATAGAGTCCGAGTTTTCGAAAATCGGAGTCCATATGACCCGATTAAGGCCCAACGAAGTTTTCAGAAAATTCCTAAGTAAAAACAGATTTCAAATTCGAGTTTGAATTTGAATATTTGGGCCAGTTTGGGCCAGGCGGGAGAATTCCCGCCAGAGCACCCAAGTCGACATCCCTGTCGACTTGGGAGTCGACTTGGTTGGACCCAAGTCGACAGCCCTGTCGACTTGGCTGTCGACTTGGTCCAGCTGGGCTGTTTAGCCTGGTGCACCATTTTGAGATTGTGTTGAGCTTGCGGGCCAGATTCGGTTTTAAGGGCTGAGATTGCAACTAGGGTTTAATCCTATGGCCTAAAACACTTGCCTAATCTATAAATAAGGCCCTAACCTAGCCCTAAATCATCATTAATCTATCCTACAACTAAACTATGGCAAAATCAATCCTCTCATGGCCTCCACTCTCTTCATACAATTCCTAAATAAATTTCTAAGTGATTTTCCATGCATACAAGTGTTTTCAAACTTGTATGAGCATCATTAGCTTGCATTCAAGTCAAGTTTTTATATTAGCATCATAAAGAAAGAGTTTTGATCATTTTGGCTCTAGGGTTTTTATGTTAGAGCTTACATTTTGGGTTTGATTGATTTCATAAGGGCTTGGTCATATTTTTGTGACTTCTTAAGCATTGTAAGCCCTATTCTACTTTCATACTTAAACTCTAAAGTTAAATGTTGTGATATGCAAGTTTATATGCAAGTTTATCATGTTGTGATATGCAAGTTTATATGCAAGTTTATCATGTTGTGATATGCAAGTTCATATGCAAGTTTATATGCAAGTATGCCAAGTTATGTTATGAAAGTTTGGGTTGAACACTTTGTTCATACTATCATGTTATGCAAGCTTATCTTGGGCTTATGAACATAAAGCTTCAAGCTTTATGCCAAAGGTTGCATTTTGGCAACATGTAAGTTATCATATCTCTTATGATAACTTGCATGTGAGGCTAGATGCGAACTTATGGCCATTTCTACATGTCATTTATCACCATGTATCACCAATATGCTAAGTTTGGTTCTATGCATGCTTTTGAGGCCTAAAAATGTAATATGCAAGTGTATGAACATATGAACATTTCATATGCCACCATGTTAAACTTGTGGCTTCAATACCTTTATGTCATGATTAAGACAAGTTCCCTCTTTCTATCCTTTATGCGCTATTGCGATACGTAAGCGATGGGATTGCGTTTGGGGTTGGGTAAACTTAAAAGACATAAAACATAAGCTTGGGAATTTACCTATTAAGTTAGGTCTACCCATTGGGAATTTACCTATTAAGTTAGGTCTACCCAATTGCTTGAAAACATGTAACATGTTTTGGAAACATGATGGACATGACACTTAGAAAAGATAAGTGTGGCCAACTCGAGGTTGGTTGAGTTTGTAGCGTAAACCTACCCGGAACCGACCGGCTTAACTAGTTGCTACAAACAATAGGACCCAATGTGTGAAGTTGGTCATGTTGTACCTTGAACCCGAGGTTAGACCAAGTTGTGGTGTAAAGCTACCCGAACCCGCCCGGCTTAACTAGTAACCACAACAAGGTCTAATGTGATAGGTTAAGGCGCATTAAATTAATTAATGCCTCGTGATTAGGGTTAAGTCATGGTCCACTTAATACTTAACCAATTTGGGCTTGGTAGATTAATCGGGGTTAAGTCGTGAACTACTCGTTACACTTAACCAAGTTAATCCAGGATTAGCAAGAGGGTTAAACCGTACTTAACCCATTAGAAAAATCCTAGCAATGGGGGCCCACTCCAGCAGTAATCCCAAGTTAGTATCATCATGACCCTAGGGACTACGCTAGGGTGGGGGCACGATTACTGGACTGGAGGTAAGTGACCAAAAGCGACAGCAGAGGGTACGCCGGTGTAGTTCCGGGCGGACTCTGGTCGTGCACATAATCCGTAGCCGGAGAAAACATGCATGGGTACCAGTAGATCGGGACTGTGCACTCATGTTCATGGTATCCAGGGGTTGACACCCTAGGGCTTGATACACCCGAAGGGTGGACCCGGCACAGTTCTACTACAATTATGATTGGGCCGTATTGACACCAACACGTAACGAGTTAGGCTTAGGGAGCCAATCGACTAGACCGTTTGGTTGGACCTTGTATTAGGGTCATTTCATGTTATTGGGCCAAAGCTTGGGCCAAGGGATCAATACTTGTTTATGCAAGTCATGTTAGTTTGCTAGTACACCTGTGGTGCAAAACCTTAATCCTGATTATGCGATGACACCTTTATCTACCTTGTTAGTTAATCATCATGCTAGCATGTAGTTATCCTTATGTTCATCTCAGCTTTCATCATGCCAGTTAACTTTATCAGTTTACATTGATTGTAGTAGGGCTTACTCAGTCTTTTTGACTGACCTGTTTTCTTTCGCCTCTTTTCTTCCGTTTCCCCCCCCCCCCCCCCAGGTTCTCAGGGAGGGAATATTGGAGCTTAGCTGGATTTCTGATCGCTTGCTTGTGGGATTTAGCTCATGTACGGTTTGACATGAAGCTAGCTATGGCTATCACTTCTTTTGGGGATTAGTATTTATGTATTTCAGTTTTTCAGTTGATGTTGTTTTATCTAGACTTGTTTATTTGGAAAGTTGACATTATATTGTACCAGACTGGTTTTGAAATGGTTTGAAATCTTCCGCTGTTTTATCTATGTTATTTACTCTGTTTACATATATACATATGTTCTTGTTCTGCCTTGATATATCATTATGCATGTTTACCTGATTCAAACGCCCCTCCAAAGTCAGAGTGCTTGCAGAGACACCCTGGCAGAGGTGGGGTGTTAAAATTTGGTATCAGAGCATATGGTCTACGAGAAGGAACAAAAAAAACTTTTAGAAAACTTTTGGAAAACTATTTTCAAAACCAAGTATAAAGTATTTTCCAAAGAAAAGTCTAGTTTATTTTAAAGGCTATTCCCCAAAAAGCCATTAGCAAAATTCCTTCGTTTTTCTCCATTCTGAATCTGTCTTTTTCTTCGTTTTCATTATGGCCGATAACTTTGCTATTCCGGAGGGAGTGCACGTACCTGTTTGGTATAGGAGACTTTTGGAGGCTAGGGCGACCGAAGCCGGCCCCGCAGATGTCCCTCCTCCTCCTCCTCCAGTAATTAATGTTCCTCCTCCTCCTCCTCCTCCTCTGGTGGTTAATGTTACTCCTCCTCCTGTCGCTGAGGTTCCTCTTCCTCCTCCCCCTCAGCATCCTCAAGCGGACTTGGCAAAGACTTGCAAAGATTTCAAAACAATGGGTGGCAAGAACTTTCAAGGCACTGAGACTTTTGTAGAGGACAGAAATTGGTTGAAAGAGACCGAGGATTTATTTGCTATCTTTGGGATAGACGATCAGAGGAAGATCTTGTTGGCGGTTTGGCTTATGAAGGATGAAGCCGCTTATTGGTGGGAAGTCACCAACGGTACTAGGCCTGTTGAGACTTGGGCCGATTTCAGGGCAAGGTTCATGCTTAAGTTTCTATCATCTGCTGAGGAGAATCTGCAAATGGAGAGGTTCATAACTTTGAAACAAGGAGATATGTCTGTCAAAGAATATGTGAACAAGTTCAATCAGTTAGCTCGTTTTGGCTTGGATATGGTGAATACTCCTCAGAAGAAGGCTCTTCGTTTTGCTAGAGGATTGAATGAGCCGTTGCAGGGATTGGCTATGTCACATATTCCCCATGGGGCCACGTTTGAGAGTTTGGTTGATATGGCATTACTTCAGGGAGATGTCAAGAAAGAAACCAAGATGAATGATACTCAAGCCAAGAAGACTGATTCCCAGGGAAAAGGAAATCAGGGTAATCCAAGTGGTCAGAGCAGTCAAGGCAATCAGAACAAGAACAAGAGTCAAGGCAACAAGGGGAACAACAACAAGGGCAATAACAACAAGGGCAAGAACAACAAGGGGAAGTGCCATTATTGCGGTTCAGTTGGGCATCTTATTAAGGATTTAAAGAAGAGAAAAAGGAAGAATGGTGAATGCTTTTTCTGCGGTGAGACTAGACATTTTAGTAAGGATTGCCCGAGGAAGCAAGGGCATGGCCAGGGTCAGACCCAGCGTACTGGACATTCAAGAGGGCAAGTTCATGCTCTCAATGTCGCTCCAGTTCCCGATCGAGGTAGTATTTCTGTTGAGAGCCTTGTATATATTTCTGATTTTCCAGTTCGTACCTTGTTTGATTCTGGTCCATCGCATAGCTTTATCTCATCTGATCTTGTTGATAGTTTGCACCTTAGTACTAGCTTGGTAGATGATCCCGTCTGTGTCTCAAATCCTATTGGGGGTTTCGCCCATTTGTCTATGAGATGTGGGGATTTGAGGATCTCTATACTGAGTGTAGAGTTCTTGTGCAGTGCTTATGTTCTTGGTTTTAGGGGATATGGATTGATATTGGGCATGGATTGGCTGTCCAGATATGGAGCCATTCTTGATTGTGATCATAGGGTTGTGAGGCTCGTGACTCGCCTCGGAAACACCCTAGAGATTTCTTGTGATCCGAGATGTCCCGTCATGTTGTGCTATCTGGAATCACTCGACTCGTCAATGGAAACTCTTCAGTCTGTGAGAGTGGTTCGAGAGTATCCGGATGTTTTCGATGAAGTTAGGGGGTTGCCCCCTAAGCGAGAGATTGATTTCCGCATTTATCTGGTGGATAATGCAAAGCCTGTTTCTTTGCCCGTTCGGCACATGGCTCCGCGTGAAAGGCGGGAGCTAAGTAAGCAAGTGAAAGATTTGCTTGAGAAGAACTTCATTAGACGAAGTATATCTGAATGGGGAGCGCCTGTGGTATTTGCTACCAAGGCAGATGGTTCTCTCCGACTTTGCGTTGACTATCGAGAGTTGAATAAGCTGACTAAGAAGAACAGACACCCGTTACCGAGGATAGATGATCTCTTTGACCAGCTTGTCGGTGCTTCTGTTTTCTCTCGGCTCGATCTTGCTACGGGGTTCCATCAGCTCAGGGTAGCTGAAGATAGTATAGACAAGACTGCGTTCAGAACTCCAGATGGATTCTTCGAATGGCTTGTCATGCCGTTCGGCTTGACTAATGCACCCGCATATTTCGTGGACTTGATGAGTAGGGTGTTCAGGGAGTTCTTGAACAAGTTTGTCGTGGTCTTCGTAGATGATATTCTGATCTTCTCTAAGGATGAAGAAGAGCACGCAAGGCATCTCATGGAGGTGATGGATACGCTTAGAGCGCATCAGTTGAAGGCCAAGTTCTCCAAGTGTCACTTTTGGAGAAGGGAAGTTAGATTCCTTGGGCATATAGTATCTAAGCAAGGCTTAGCGGTGGATCCCGCTAAGGTAGTGGCAGTTCAGGATTGGAAGACTCCAAGGAATGCAACCGAAGTAAGGAGTTTTCTAGGTCTTGCGGGTTTTTACCGGAAGTTCATCAAGGACTTCGCGAAGATTTCCGCTCCTCTCACTAAATTGACGAAGAAGAATTTAGTTTTTGCTTGGAGCATAGAATGTGAGCTTGCTTTTCAGAAGCTCAAGAGAGCTCTTACATCAGCACCTGTTCTAGCTTTGCCCGATGGAGGGAAGTTATTTACAGTATACACCAATGCATGTGGCACGGGGTTAGGAGCTGTTCTTATGCAAGAAGGAAGAGTGATATGCTTTGGCGGTAGACAACTCAAAGTGCATGAGAAGAATTATCCCACTCATGACTTAGAGTTGGCAGCAATAGTATATGCACTCAAGGCTAGGCGCCATTATCTTCTGGGAGAAAGATTTGAGCTTTATACCGATCACAAGTCATTGAAGTATCTCTTTTCTCAGAAGGATCTGAATCTGAGGCAACAAAGATGGATGGAATTCTTGGCGTCCTACGATTTTGAGATAGCTTATACCCCTGGCAAGGGGAATGTGGTAGCAGATGCATTGAGTAGAAGAAGGTTGACCCTAAGTCCTCTATTCGTTGAGATGAAGAATTTAGAATATGTGGCAACCTTTGATTTCTCTTTGGCGATTGAGTCGATGACCGGTTCTTTAGCATCTCTGGAACTCAGACCTACCCTTCTTGATCAAGTTGGGGCTTCACAGAGAGAAGACCCTCAGATATTTGAGATTATGGATAAGCTAATTCGAGGAGAGACGTCTAGTCATCTCGCTCGATATTCTATTGATGACAAGGATTGGCTGAGGAGAGACGGAAGGTTATGTGTTCCAATGGTAGAAGATCTAGTAAGAAGAGTTCTTGAGGAAGCGCATCGCTCTAAGTTGACTATACATCCAGGCGGAGATAAGATGTATAAAGATATGAAGCGCATTTTCTTTTGGCCTGGGATGAAGAAGGATGTGGCAGAGTTTGTCTCTAGAAGTATCATTTGCCAGCAAGTAAAGGCCGAGTCGAAGAAGCCCGGTGGGCTATTGCATCCTCTAGACGTTCCACTATGGAAGTGGGAGAGTATTTCCATGGATTTTATCGATGGGCTACCAAGGTCAAGGAAAGGGAATACGAGCATTTGGGTTATTGTGGATAGACTTACAAAGAGTGCTCATTTCATTCAAGTGAAGAGCAAGAGGACCGCATCTTGGCTAGCGTCTGTATATCTTCGTGAGATTGTGAGACTACATGGAGTCCCTTCTAGTATAGTCAGTGACCGTGACCCAATCTTTACAAGTCATTTCTGGAATAGCTTGCAAGAAGCTATGGGAACGAGGTTGAATCTAAGTACGGCTTATCACCCACAGACGGACGGTCAAACCGAAAGGGTGAATAGGGTACTCGAGGATCTGTTGAGGCTTTGTATTCTGGATTTTGGTGGTACTTGGGAAGACCATCTTCCTCTTGTTGAGTTTGCATATAATAACAGTTATCAGGCAAGCATAGGGATGGCACCATTTGAAGCTTTATATGGGAGGCCGTGCAAGTCGCCTACATGTTGGTGGGAGACTACAGATAAGCTTATACTTGGGCCTGATCTGATCAGAGATACTTCCGAGAAGATCGAGATGATTCGGAGACGGATGAAAGCGGCCCAAGACCGACAGAAATCCTATGCTGATAAGCGGAGAACTGATTTGGAGTTTGATGTTGGGGATATGGTTTTCGTGAAGGTTTCTCCTTTGCGGAATGTGGTCCGATTTGGAGCCGTTGGGAAGTTAGCACCGAGGTTTGTTGGACCATTCCCTATTATAGAGAGGATCGGGCAGATGGTTTATAGAGTGAAGTTGCCCGAGAAGCTTGTCGGAGTACACGATGTTTTTCATGTCCTGCATCTCCGGAAGTGTTTACATGAATCAGCAGAGGTTGTTGAGCCAAGTGTTCTAAAAGATGTAGAAGTGGAGAAAGAGGCTACCTTGAGGAGAGCTCTGATTCGTATCTTGGGGACGGAGACCAAGAAGCTAAGGAATCGAGAGGTCAAATTGGTGAAGGTTCAGTGGGGTGAAGCTGAAGAAGATGCAACTTGGGAAATCGAGGAGAAGATGCATGGGCTTTATCCATTCCTTTTTGAGGGTACACTCTCAATCTCTTTTCTTTGTTAGCATATCTTTCTCTTTGCTATCCATGTTTACTAGTTTATCGTGTTAATCTTGTCATGAGAACCTTAGGTAGAAACCCGCTGGATGAAACATGTGTTTGAAACATGTTATGCTTGATGGTTGCAAGTGGTTGCAAGTGTTTGCAAGTGGTTACTCGTAGATGCATTATACACGTTAGGCACTAAATCGGCTCACACGCTCCTCATATTGCATATGCATGAGTGTTTATGCTTATTCATGGATGATTTTTTTTTTTTGTGTTATCACATGGATGTTGCATATGGATGTATGTTATGTGCACACATATAGATGTTATACATTATGTTAGGAATTGCATACATATGGATTCATTTCACTAACATAATCTGCATTGATGATATTTGCATTAGATAAGTACATATACACACACCTTTGCATATGTTCATACAACATTTAGAATCTTGTAAGGACAATGATTGCTCGTGGATGATGTTTTGAGTAGATGGATGTTGGATGGTAGGATACGTTCTTCCTAACTTGAAGATTTTGGGGATGAAATCCTTTAAGGATGGGAGAATGTAACAACCCGTATTTTCAATAACCTGTTATAACATAAATCGAGGCAGAATTTAATTCAAAAATCTGAATCAAGGGAAACAGGCTATGCCATTGCGTTCGTCTCGGAAAAATACGCGAAATAGAGTCCGAGTTTTCTAAAATCGGAGTCCGTATGACCCGTTTAAGGCCCAACGAAGTTTTCAGAAAATTCCTAAGTAAAAACAGATTTCAAATTCAAGTTTGAATTTGAAAATTTGGGCCAGTTTGGGCCAGGCGGGAGAATTCCCGCCAGAGCACCCAAGTCGACAGCCCTGTCGACTTGGGAGTCGACTTGGTTGGAGCCAAGTCGATAGCCCTGTCGACATGGCTGTCGACTTGGTCCAGCCGGGCTGTTTAGCCCGGTGCACCATTTTGAGATAGTGTTGAGCTTGGGGGCCAGATTTGGTTTTAAGGGCTGAGATTGCAACTAGGGTTTAATCATATGGCCTAAAACACTTGCCTAATCTATAAATAAGACCCTAACCTAGCCCTAAATCATCATTAATCTATCCTACAACTAAACTATGGCAAAATCAATCCTCTCATGGCCTCCACTCTCTTCATACAATTCCTAAATAAATTTCTAAGTGATTTTCCATGCATACAAGTGTTTTCAAACTTGTATGAGCATCATTAGCTTGCATTCAAGTCAAGTTTTTATATTAGCATCATAAAGAAAGAGTTTTGATCATTTTGGCTCAAGGGTTTTTATGTTAGAGCTTGCATTTTGGGTTTGATTTATTTCATAAGGGCTTGGTCATGTTTTTGTGACTTCTTAAGCATTGTAAGCCCTATTCTACTTTCATACTTAAACTCTAAAGTTAAATGTTGTGATATGCAAGTTTATATGCAAGTTTATCATGTTGTGATATGCAAGTTTATCATGTTGTGATATGCAAGTTCATATGCAAGTTTATATGCAAGTATGCCAAGTTATGTTATGCAAGTTTGGGTTGAACACTTTGTTCATACTATCATGTTATGCAAGCTTATCTTGGACTTATGAACATAAAGCTTCAAACTTTATGCCAAAGGTTGCATTTTGGCAACATGTAAGTTATCATATCTCTTATGATAACTTGCATGTGAGGCTAGATGCGAACTTATGGCCATTTCTACATGTCATTTATCACCATGTATCACCAATATGCTAAGTTTGGTTCTATGCATGCTTTTGAGGCCTAAAAATGTAATATGCAAGTGTATGAACATATGAACATTTCATATGCCACCATGTTAAACTTGTGGCTTCAATACCTTTATGTCATGATTATGCCAAGTTCCCTCTTTCTATCCTTTATGCGCTATTGCGATATGTAAGCGATGGGATTGCGTTTGGGGTTGGGTAAACTTAAAAGACATAAAACATAAGCTTGGGAATTTACCTATTAAGTTAGGTCTACCCATTGGGAATTTACCTATTAAGTTAGGTCTACCCAATTGCTTGAAAACTTGTAACATGTTTTGGAAACATGATGGACATGACACTTAGAAAAGATAAGTGTGGCCAACTCGAGGTTGGGTTGAGTTTGTAGCGTAAACCTACCCGGAACCGACCGGCTTAACTAGTTGCTACAAACAATAGGACCCAATGTGAGAAGTTGGTCATGTTGTACCTTGAACCCGAGGTTAGACCAAGTTGTGGTGTAAAGCTACCCGGACCCGCCCGGCTTAACTAGTAACCACAACAAGGTCTAATGTGAGAGGTTAAGGCACATTAAATTAATTAATGCCTCGTGATTAGGGTTAAGTCATGGTCCACTTAATACTTAACCAATTTTGGCTTGGTAGATTAATCGGGGTTAAGTCGTGAACTCATCGTTACACTTAACCAAGTTAATCCAGGATTAGCAAGAGGGTTAAACAGTACTTAACCCACTAGAAAAATCCTAGAAATGGGGGCCCACTCCAGCAGTAATCCCAAGTTAGTATCATCATGACCCTAGGGACTAGGCTAGGGTTGGGGCTCGATTACTGGACTGGAGGTAAGTGACCAAAAGCGACGGCAGAGGGTACGCCGGTGTAGTTCCGGGCGGACTCTGGTCGTGCACATAGTGCGTAGCCGGAGAAAACATGCACGGGTACCAGTAGATCGGGACTGTGCACTCATGTTCATGGTGTCCAGGGGTTGACACCCTAGGGCTTGATACACCCGAAGGGTGGACCCGGCACAGTTCAACTACAATTATGATTGGGCCGTATTGACACCAACACGTGACGAGTTAGGCTTAGGGAGCCGATCGACTAGACCGTTTGGTTGGACCTTGTATTAGGGTCATTTCATGTTATTGGGCCAAAGCTTGGGCCAAAGGATCAATATTTGTTTATGCAAGTCATGTTAGTTTGCTAGTACACCTGTGGTGCAAAACCTTAATCCTGATTATGCGATGACACCTTTATCTACCTTGTTAGTTAATCATCATGCTAGTATGTAGTTATCCTTATGTTCATCTCAGCTTTCATCATGCCAGTTAACTTTATCAGTTTACATTGATTGTAGTAGGGCTTACTCAGTCTTTTTGACTGACCTGTTTTCTTTCGCCTCTTTTCTTCCGTTCCCCCCCCCCCCCCAAGGTTCTTAGGGAGGGAATATTGGAGCTTAGCTGGATTTCTGACCGCTTGCTTGTGGGATTTAGCTCATGTACGGTTTGACATGAAGCTAGCTATGGCTATCACTTCTTTTGGGGATTAGTATTTATGTATTTCAGTTTTTCAGTTGATGTTGTTTTATCTAGACTTGTTTATTTGGAAAGTTGACATTATTTTGTACCAGACTGGTTTTGAAATGGTTTGAAATCTTCCGCTGTTTTATCTATGTTATTTACTCTGTTTACATATATACATATGTTCTTGTTCTGCCTTGATATATCATTATGCATGTTTACCTTATTCAAACGCCCCTCCAAAGTCAGAGTGCTTGCAGAGACACCCTGGCGGAGGTGGGGTGTTACAAAGTTGAATTTGTTTTGAAAACGAATTTAAAATGATTTATAAAGTACGTTTTAAAAAACGAAATCGACGAAATATATATAATATATATTATATATATAATGGCCTGAATAGAACGCGCCGCGCTACGGTAGTTCGCGAATTTCGACCATTGACTTCGAATTGACATTGTGGGAGATCCGACCGTCGGATTCTCCTGAAACTGGAACCGTTGGGTTCATATCGAAAAGAGCTTTCTAAAATATTTGAAATTAGAAATCTAACGGTTGGATTTGGAATTATGTCCAAATCAAATTTGGAAAAGGTCGCTGTAAGTGCAGTTCGATGGCCATTGATGGAAATCGACTGTACGGGCCTTGATAAAATTATTAAAAATATCTATAATTTGTGTAAAATCATAAGAAATAGTTTGTGAAGAACTGGGATGAAAAATTCCACATTTGAAAAGATAAAAATAGATTTTTATCGAAATGAACTAGTTTGAACTAGAATTAAAATCAATTTATTTTTGAAATAAATAAATTGAATTTGAAAGTGGTTTTGAAAATAATCAGAATTTCCAATACGTGAATTGGACTGGAGTTGAATCGAAATTATCTTTGGCATATTTCGATATTGGATTTCGTGACTACACAGGTATTGTTATGGGAATTTGAAAGATATATTTTATATCATTATTTCCAATACGATATTTGTTGGTTTCAGAATTTGATGTTGAATATAAGCCGGTATATTTTCTATTCAGATCCTTGTATTTAATATCAAATGTGATTTGGGTTTGTCGTGAATGGTTTCTTCATTAACACCGATTCTTAAGCCCAATAGAGAAAAAGATTAAATCTTTCTATTTAGATTTAATGAATTGTATCAATTAAATAATATTTAATTGCAAATTGAATGTGAATGTGATTTTGGGTTTATCGTCAACCGTGTTTTAGATGACATTGGTTCTTTAACCTAGTTAAAGACAGGATATTGATTTTTGAAAAGATTAAAACTAAGTGGAGTTTTAATGAATCTTTAATTAGATTGAAATGTGAATTGATAATTTAAATTATCAAATATGAAAAGTGATCGAGAATGGAGTATCACCAGTTTTGCTCCAGAGCGATAGTTAAATCTTTAATTAGATTTGAACGTGAAATAGTAATTAATTTTACCAATAACACCGTGGTGTTAGATACGGAGTATTACCAGTTTTGCTCCAGGGGATGAATAGGTTGGTATTGGGAAATAAAATAAATAATTACTTTGGTGTGGTTCGCTAATCCCGACTAGTTTGGAAAACCATAATATGGTTTGAAATGATATCCAAAGAAAGATTAAAGAATAAATTTAGAAGAATTTTTCTTGGATAAAATTAATGGGAACTCTTCCCTAAGAATATGATTTTGTGATTAAAAGAATATTCTGAATTGGAATGAGGCATTTGTTGTGTTTGTGTAACATTTGTTTATTATATACGTGGGTTATTAAGAAAGGTAGGGTTTATACCCATTCTGAATAACTGATTTGACGATATGTCGAAGATGAAGACGGTGGTTGAAGACCGGAAGTCTTCACATCGTTTGGGTGATTACGGATGATCTCGATTGGGATGTACACCCAAGAGGAGAGAAACAGTTGGTGATCGTCCAGACGTACTTGGAGATTGATGGATATGCGAGGAAAGTGCCTCCGGTTTCGTTCAAACCCAGAACAAACTTGTAAATGGACTGTGTGTCCGACATTGGATTATTCTGTGTTGATTGATCTCTATTAAATATACATCTGTTTGGCGACGGAGAATTTATTCTCTTGCTTAACGCCCTTCTCTGAGACGTATGAGCTCAGAGGTTGTATATCGATGGAAATCAGTCGCATGGGGTGAATTGCCAGTGTGGCACGCGTAAGTGGCAATTGATCAAGGCTTCTGTTGAAAAGCAAAGTCTTGTGGTTGATGATCAAAGCATGGCCTATGGTGCAACTTTGTGTATAACGTGAATTCGCGAGCCTCACACCTCGGTATGAGTCAAAAAAGGATACAGACTGTTGGGAGAACAAGACGTTTCTTTCTAGCTATAGGTGGTGTCAGTGCTTAATCTGGCTGACATTTATATACTTTCACCAGTGTGGTTGCTGGATGAGGCACCTCGATATTAGGTCTGTTAGGACCGGGAAACGTGTGTTCAGGAATTGCCAATCCTCAAAATTAAGAGAGGACCGGCCCAACCGATTCCAAGGATCATAGTGGGGTCCTGGGACATTTACTAGAGTGTCTCGAACTGAGAGGAGCTTGCCACTTGCCTTGACTCATGACGGAAATCCAATTTCTAATACATGATATTGCAGTTTTATTTGTAGAACCTAGTATGGAGACATAGTGGTATGGGTCATTCATGCCGTCTATGATTGATATTTTTGATTGAAATTATTTTGACACTATACACTTATAGTAATATCAAAATAATGTGTTTTAAACGTATCAAGCATGCTTTGGCTATTATAAGGTAAAAACCCTATCCTCCGGCTTGCGTTGCATTGTGTGGTGGGACCTGGGTCTTATAATAGCTTCATTTTTATTTATTTAGCATTGCGCTGTTTGTTTTATGCACAAGTGTTCTTGGGAGGAAACCCCTTTCATGTTATACGGCGTAGTCCCTTGAAGTACTCTCCTTTAAAATAAAGATTAATAACATTTTTAGTTCTCACACCAGTCACATGACTGACCTGGAGTTTATTGCTTTAACCTAAACTCTGGGTGCCCCTATTTTCCACACGGGCAGCTATTAGTTTTGGTTTTGCAGATTTATATTCACAGGATCCTGATTTACAGCTGGAATGATACTCGGAAAGCTCTGTATCCGTGTATTACTTCTAGTTGTGTTTTGTATTTTTTCCGCTGCTATGTAATTTATTGTAACTTCTGATATTTATCGAATGTATATTTATTCATACTCTGTATATGCTTGTATTCTGATGGAATTTTTGTAATAAACAATGAAATGTTCTTCTATTTGCGTTCTATTATGTCGTGTTCTCATCTCAATCCGCACTTTCCTTGCCGGGCGAGTTCGGGTCGTCATACATGTTTAGCCTGGGTTGCAAGATATTCTTGTTGAACCCAGTGTATTCCTCTCTAGAGATACACTGTCGGAAGGTGGTCTAGTACGTTGCTAGTTGGAATCCATTTTCCAATAAGAGCCCGCAGTTTTGATTGTATACTATTTATGCAGAGCGTAAGATGAAAGCGTTCTACTAGGTTGTTTTTTATTTGTTTTAGACACTATTATAATATCAGAATAATATTGATTTCAAAGAATGTTTTGGGTTATCGTAAGTTAAAAACCATCCATGTATATGTGTGGATCGGTCTTACGATTATCTTTTCTTTCGAAAATGATTTTAAAAGTTAAACCAAGTGTTTGGAGTTTACTCACACCAGTCCCATGACTGACCCATAGTTTATTTTGTTTTGATTTACACTAAATTCTTGGGTGCCCAAAATTTGTACGAGAAGTCAAGTAGTTCAGGTATTTACATGTATATTTGGAGAATCTTGGAGCAAGAGGTTACAGCGCTAGTTATCTAGTATTATTTTCCACTGTGTTGTATTGTACTCTGAAAATGGTATGTATATGTGTGTACAACAAAAATTTTGTATCCCAAAAGTTGTTCTATACAATATATTTTATTCCCCTACGATGTGAGATTCTGTGTTGTTATTTCTGATCTTCTTCTATTATAATATTTCCCTCCAACTTCATTCTATTAATGATTCGTATTTCTGTGAAACTTGGGTTGGACATGTGATGTACTTAGTCAACTCAGATAGTACGGAAATCCGGGCCATTACATTAGATAGTTGTTTTATCACTCACTAAGACTTTTGTCTGACTTAAGGTTTTATGTTTCCCACTTATTACCTTGGGCTGTTCATCCGATTTTGAATGGGGAAACTAGGTGGTAGGTGACAGGTGATAGCTTAGTGAGGACGATGTAGCACTTCGGAGGTGAGCAGGTGGTTAGCGTACAATCTTTCTTACTAAATAGTATTTGGATTTCCAATGTTTGTTATTTCTTTCTGAGTGCCGTAGTAGGAAAATTTAACAAACATATGTTGCAGACCTGGAGTATGGATATACTTTCTAGTTGTCTTTGAAAGATTGAAATTCCTGCTCAAATATGCTTCACTAATATTACCTGTTACATACGTTCTATTATATTTGTTCTATGAGATTTACGACAGGTTCCGCTTGTGTTATCATAACTTGATGATCGTCAATAGCTGCCGGGCACTCTTTTCAGCGCACTATTCCTCTTGTTTAGAGCATGGGTTGTGGATGTTCATCACATTTGGTATCAGAGCCCTGGTTATCGACTTTAACTGAATTTTGACGATGTATTCACGTATGAGTGATGTATTTGTAGATTTCCATTGGGTGTATACTATATAGTAGTGTATAGTATTATAGTATTCGAATTTCATTTTTGTAGTTGTCTTATATATAGGCTAATCAATCTATTTTTAGATTTAGAATGAGTCGCCAAATTTCGGGAAACACTTCTAGGGATGAGCCTACAACCAGAAGGGTAGGCGATGGTAACCAGCTAGGAGCTCCAGCTGCTATGCCAAAATGTTTGGTTATGTTCGGAGCCATGATGACAACAATCCAAGTCCTACTAAGGATGCCCATTCCAGAAGCGATAGTAGAGCGCGATATTCATGTGCATGTACCTAGGGATGATTCCGCTAGGCGACAGAGGGATATTACTCCTACAGATGAAGAAGATAAGTCAAGAAGAAATTGGGCTTAGGAGAAACTTTGATGCCGAGTTAAGGAGAGAGAATAAAGGATCAGTGCTGCTTTGGACAAGGCTTTTAGAAGAAGGCATGAGCCTCACGAAGAAACTTTTACTGGCCCAGTAGAACAAGGAAGCTGAGTAACAAAAAGAAGAAACCCAAGAAGAATGACATTTGCTCCAATATTCAGCTAGAGGGCTATTATGCCAAAGATTGTAAGAAGCCAAAAGCCTAAAGGAACTGCTTTAAATGCGGCAAGCTTGGCCATAAGAATAATGATTGCCCAGATTTTCTGATAGATAAGCAACCATATGAAGCATGTGTTCTGGAAGCTATTCTGATTTCCTATTGCATTCCCGATGAGAATTAGTAGAAGCTGTTGTTAGTTTAGACATGCTTTCTATCGGTGAAGTTTGTTTGAGTTTTACTCGGTACTAGAGAATCGTCTTCTATCTATAATAAGATTGTATGATGAATGGGTTCGGAAATCGAAGTTGTAATAGGCCTTTGATTGTAACTGATCTAGTGTGGACTTTATCTACCCTTTGAAGGACTTGTCATGGTCTAGGCCATTCAGTCATAGTTTTTTTTATGAATGATCGTTTCGTTGTGACTTTTGCTAGGTTGGGATTGTTTTGGGATATGTATTCTCTCAAGGGGTGTGAGGAAAGAGTGGATTGCGAGATGCTGTAAGTGACAGTCGGGAATGCGGAAGGGCGAACGATTGTGACTCGATGAAGGTTGAAGATGGTGTCATAGCAAGTTATTTACATCCTCTTGTGATTCCACAGGAAGACTTGTCATCGGTGCTGATCGTAAGTGAGTTCGATGATGTCTTTGTGGAAGCCAAAGGTTTGTCGCTGCATTATGAGATCAATTATAGAATCGAGTTGGCCGAGGGTGTTAGACCTGTCATTATTCCTCATAGGTGGATGGCGCCTAAGGAGCAACGAGAGTTAGAGGTGCAAGTTTGTAATCTTTTGGAATAAGGATTCATTCGAAGAAGTGTATCCGAATGGGGTGCACCAATCATGTTTGCAACCAAGGCTGATGGCTTGTGGACATTGTCTGCAGACTATAGTGAACTGAATAAGGTGACCGAGAAGAACAAGTATCCGTTGCTGAGGATAGATGACTTGTTCGATCAACTTCACAAGGCTAAAGTGTTTTCTCAAGAAGGATTTGGCAACAGGACATCACTAGTTGAGAGTGGTAAAGGATAAGGTTGTGGCCAATGCAGGTCGATAGCTAAGGCATTATGAAAGGAATTATCAAACTCATGATTTGAAGTTGGCATCGATTATGTTTTCTTTGAAGATGTAGAGACATTACCTGTTGGGAGTTTGATTCAAGTTGCTTATGGATCATAATTCGTTGAAGTATCTTTTTTCCCAAAAGATTTGAATCTTCGGAAGCAATGGTGGTTAGAGCAACTGGCATCGTATGAGTTTGGTATTGCCTATACTCCTAGTAAAAAGGAATGCAGTTGAAAATGCATTAAGTCGAAGACAAGCGAGTTTGGGAGCGATGATTTTGGAATGGAAGTTCCTTGAGTATTTATTGGGGTTTTATTTGAGGCCACGGTGTGAGTTGGAACCTGAATTGTCGGCAAGATAATCGATAAGACTTGCTCTTATCGAAAGGATTGATGAAAGCCAAAAGCGAGATATAAAACTTGTCGAGTTTATTCAGAAGCCGAAACCAGAAAATAAAGATTTCGAGGTCGATCGAGAAGGATGACTTTGAAAGCAAGGATGATTGGTTGTTCCTGATATCGACAAATTGAGAGATGAGGTCCTAAGGCACTCTCATCACCTGAAGTTGACAATTCATCCCGGTGGTAATAAGATGTATCAGGACATGAAGCAAGTCTATTACCGAGAAAGGATATTGGAAAGTTCATTTCCATCTGCATGAATTGTCAGTTGGCGAAAACTGAATAGAAGAAGCCGAGTGGATTGCTTCAGCCATTAAAAGTTCCTATATGGAAGTGGGAGCAGATATCAATGGATTTCATCGATGGACTACGTGGAACTGGGGCAGGAAATGAACGAATTTGGGTCATTGAGGATCGTTTGACCAAAAGTGAAATGTTCATTCCTGTCAAGTCGACTAGGACGATATCAAAATTGGCTGAACTTTATGTTAAATGGATAGTTCGATTCCATGGTATCCCTAAGAGCATTGTAAGTGATCGAGATCCATTGCTCACGAGTGGATTTTCGAAAAGGTTGCAAGAAGCATTGGGATGGCACCATACGAGGCGTTGTATAGAAGACTCATGTAACTCTCAGGCTTGTTGTTAGAAACCGAAGATAAATTGATATTGAGGCCTGAGGTGATTAGAGAGAAATCAGATTGTATTGAGAACATTCAACAATGAATGAAGGTAGTCCAAGATCATCAAAAGAGTTATGCTGATAAGCACCAAAAAGATTTGGAATTCGACGTTAGCAATATGGTTTTTTGTAAAGGTTTCACCGCTAAAGAATGTTGTTCGATTTGGAAGTAAAGGAAGTTAGCTCCAAGGTTTGTTGGACTATTTTCGATAGTCGAGCGAATTGGAAAGCTCATATATAGATTGAAGTTACGCGAGAAGATATCGTGTGTGTGCATAACGCTTTTCATGAATTGTTTCTACGAAATATGCGCATGATCCAAATGTGGTAGAAAATGACATGAAACACCTTAGGAGGAAGACGGTGAGGATGTAGGTGATTGTATGTTGCTATTGTTTTTGTAATTATTGTTGTTTTTAGAATTCCATGTGCTAGCATAGGGATATGGATGCATTACTTGATGGTTGCTAATTTGGATAACTGTGACACCCCACGTCTGTTAACGTCACTCACTAAGGGAATGCATTAACTTTCATGAAGCATTATAGGTAAGCAAAAACAAGAAATATTACAAGACAGATATAAAAATAATAGCGGAATTAAAGATTTTATTAATCATAAAACATCATGGTTCAAAAACATCACATGTCTGAAATACATAAAAACCATTACATCATTGTAACTTCTGTCTTGTACTTTAAAACATAAGATTACATAATAAAAGAAGCATAATTCCCCAAAACATAAACCATAGTATAGAGATAGCAAATCAAGTCGTACATCTAAGCAACTCTAAGAAAGACTAAGCAGAATCCTGATCAAGCTAGAGTATTCCCACCCTGAGAACCTGGGGAGGGGGAGAGGATGAAAGAGAAAGAAGAGGAAACAAAATGGGTCAGACATAAGGTATCGCGAGTCCAGTTACTTTTAGCATGTAAATAAGTAAAAGTTTCATGACGGACATTTAAAATGGATAAGATAGATAACAACATAAAAAGGCAGTATGACAAGGTAAACATGATGAACATGATAGAGTATATTGCTCTTCTAAAGATTTCTCTGCATTAGTACTAGTATAACTAGAATGAGATGATCCCCAACATGTATAAAACAGTAGATCTAGGCATACTTCTGGTGAGAGGTGTTAACCCCATACAATCCACAGGCAGCCCAATATAATAGGCTCCTAAACATTACTAGATTGTATATGTACCTTAACTACTACCCTAATCGATCGGCTCCCTACTCTGTAGATACCCTGTGTCGGCCCCATAGTAAGATGTATTATGTCCTAAAGTGGCAACCCTTCGTTGATGTGCACAACCATATCTACTGGTTCCCGGTCGTCTTATCCCCCCTACCCGGCCTATGCACGCATATGTCCCCAGTCAGTTTGTGCCGCCCACACCGTCCTCTTCATTTGGATCTTTTACAATCAGCCCAGTAAGCGTGCCCCAGCTCCGACCTAGATCGGAGTAATCGTTTGATACTTATATAAGGGTTACTGACTGAAACGGGTCACACACAAGATGATGCAAGCTCTCCCCTTTGTCTTGCATCCCCACTACTAGGATTTTCCCAGGTTATGCTTACCTAATGGTGTCTTTAATTACATATCCCCAAATGGTTAAGTTTATGGGCCTATATATAAATATTACCCACCCATCCCAGATACACTTAACCCTCCCACTAATTCAACCAAGTTTACTTAACCTTATTCAAATAGACATGTTCATACTATCCCTATGGATTCAACTAGGTTAAGTATTCTAATTCATTACCATGTCCATTTATGGTTATAATGTGCCAGGCCTCCCACATTAAGCCTACTACTTGTGGATGCTGGATATGTCGGTATGTTCTGGGTAGACTTCTTCCACAAGTCGGGCTTAACCTCGTGTCGTAGCACGTCTCGTATTTGTGCACATAGACACCTCACATTAGATTCACCATTTGCGGTTGCTGGAGTTGCCGGGCGGTTCCAGGCAGACTTCCACCACAAGTGCAATCTAACCTTGTGTCATAAGTGCAGTTACAGTTGCTAATTACTACAATTCTAGGCATTTCCATTATTAATTAATTATGCCTATGTCAATATAGGTTTTCATGCACCTTTCCCTAGTCGTGTTCATAATGAACTATATACCCAAATTCATATTCATATACATTATTCCAGTTATGCAAAATTTCCCATTTATAAGTCATTCGCAATTTCAACGTTTTTCCCCTTGTCCCCAGTCTAACGTATTCACATATTTTAGCGGCATGCCTAGGCTCGAAAGTAGCCTGGCTATGTAAAATAAAAGGGAAAGGATGAAGGGAAGATGACAGAAATGATTATTCTAACAAATTTGACATAAACATATAATAACGTAATTATAAAATGGGCATAAAGGAATAGATATGGTGAACTTTGATAAAAGAACTGATTCTAACATGGTAGGGATGTTATAATAGGCATGGTAAGATCTAAACAATGATTAAGATGTCCAACTAATAACAGATCCAGTTTAACCACAAACATTATAGGCACAGGGTGATCTAAATAGTGAATTAGATATATAATCAAAAGTAGATATGACATGATAAAGGCTAAGATCCAAGTCATAATTATGTCAGAATATCATAGATTCACAAGTTATAACAGATTTGATATGATTTAAGCAGTCATAGGCATGGATCCAAATTGCAGTCATATCATGTTTTACATTTTAATCATTTAAATCTAATAGCATTTTAAACTCACAGTGTTTGGATCTAGAAAATAGAATAAGAATGGAAGATGTTGAATCATAGATCTATGCTTGAAAAACTCTAAACTTGAATGCAGCAGAAGAGAAAGGTTTGATTCTGTGACACCCCACGTCTATTAATGTCACTAACTAAGGGAATGCATTAAGTTTCGTGAAGCGTTATAGGTAAACAGAAACATAAATATTACAAGACAGACATAAAAATAGCAGCGAAAATAAAAACTTCATTTGTCATAAAGCATCATAGTCAAAACAACACATGTCTGAAATACATGAAAACCATTACATCATTAAAACATCTTTCTTATTCTAAAACATCAGATTACAAAATAGAAAAAGCATAATCCCCAAGTGAAAACATAGCCATAGTAGTAAAGAAAGGAGCTTGAGCAATACATCTAGCAGCTCCAAGCAAGACGATAGCAGAATCTTGACTAAGCCTGAGAATTCCCTCCTTGAGAACCGGGTGGGGAGGGGGAGGGGGGAAGGGGGGAACGGAAGAAAAAGATAAAACAAAGGGTCAGACATAAAGTTTGGTGAGTCCAGTTACTTTTAGCAAGTAAATAAGTAAAGTAATCACGACACGCATACAAAGTGGATATGAAAGACAATACTATATAAGGCAGGTATGACAAGGTAAACTTGATAAACATGATAGAGTGAAATGCGCTTCTCTAAAGGTTTCTCTGCACAATAGTAGTATATCCGAAATGAGATGATCCCCAACATGTATAAGATGGTAAACTTAGGTCTACTTCTGATGAGAGGTTTTATCCCTATACAATCCACATGCAACCCGAATAATGGACTCCTTAACTTACCAGAGTCTAGATGTACCCTAACTACCATAATCGATTGTCTCCCTACTTTGTAAATGCGCTGTGTGGGCCCCGTAGTAGGATGTATCACTTCATAAAGTGCAACACCTTCGTCGACGTGCACAACCATATCTACATGGTGTCACGACGTCTTATTTTCCTCTGTCTGGACCATGCACGCACATGACCCGGTCGGTATGCGCCGCCCACACTGCCTTTCATGTTTGGATCTCCTACAATTAGTTCAGTAAGTGTGCCCCACATCAACCTAGTTCGTAGTACCTATTTGATACCTTTTAAGGATTACTGACTGAAATGGGTCCCACACAAGATGATGCAAGATCTCCCGTTTGTCTTGCATCCCCACTACTAGGTTTTCAACTGGTTATATTTTACCTAACGATGTTTTTAATTACATAACCCCAACAGGTAAAGTTTGTAGGCCTATATATACCAGTACTACCCACCAACCCAAGATGTACTTAACCTTTCCATTGTTCCATTACTTAACCCCCAATCAAGTTGTCATGTTCACACAATCCCTTATGGATTTAACTTGTTTAAGTTTTCATCTTTATTACCATATTCAATTATGGTTAAAATGTGCTAGACCTCCCACATTAGGCCTACAACTTAGGGACGTTGGATATGCCGGTCGGTTCTGGGCAAACTTCTTCCATAAGTCGGGCTTGACCTCGTGTGATAGCACGTCTTGTATTTGTGCACATAGACCTCTCACATTAGATTCACCACTAGCGGTCGCTAGATATGTCGGTCAGTTACGGGCAGCCTTCCACCACAAGTGCAATCTAACCTCGTGTCATAAGTGCCATTACAGTTTCTAATTACTGTAATCCTAGGCATTTCAAATATTAATTAATTTTACCTATGTATTTATAGGTGTTCATGCCCGTTTTTTCCCAATTATGTTCATAATTAATTATATGCCTAAATTCATGTTCATAAACATTATTTAAATTATGCCAAATTCCAATTACAAGTTATCCCCAAATTTTACCCTTATCCCCTCGTCCCAAATCTAATGCATTCGCATGATTCAACGGCATGCCTAGGCTTAAAAATAGCCAGGCTATAAAGGTTAAAAGGAAGATGATGAAGGGAAGGTGACAAAGGTGATTACTAACAAGTTTTTGACATAAACATGTGGTGGCATAAACATATAATGGCATATAGGGACAAATCTATGAACATATGGGGTTTCAACTTAATAGAGATGTCATAACTAGCACTATAAGATTTAAATAATGATTTGGATGTCTAACTGATAACATATCTAATTTAGCCACAATATAAATGGTGATTTAGATCTATAATCAAAAGTAGATCTGACATGATAAAGCTTTAGATCCAAGTCATAGATGATTTCAAAATATCATGGATTCACAAATTACAATAGATCTGAGATGAGATTCACAATTTACAATAGATCTGATTCAATCAGAGGCATATATATAAATTACTGTCATATCATATTTTACTTCTAATCATTTAAACCTAAAAGTAACTAAACTCACAGTGATCGGATATAGAAGAATAGGAGGAGGAAAGTGAAGTTCAGATCTAAACTTGATACACTTGAATCTCTAAACTTGATTTGCAGAAGAAGAGAAATGATTAGACTCAGTCCTAGCAGCGACATCATTTGGCCTCCATTGTTTTCAGTATGAGAAAACAAGAGAAATGATCCCCTATATATAGCTGCTAGCCTCCAAAAATCGATTTGCCACCTCAGCCCTAGGGGGGTCGACACCCGGGTCGTCCCACCCCTTAGGGGGTCGACACCTGGGTCGTCCCAACCCGTAGGGTTCGACACCCCTTGCGGGATTTTTCCCGCTTCCCCCCGAACTCCGAATTTTCGAATTTTAAACTTATTCTGGACTAGTTTGAGCTCTTATGAATATATATATATATATATATATATATATATATATATATATATAACTATTCTACGCGTATACAAACTTCAAACCTTAATAACTTTTACATACGATGTCCGATTTACACAAACCAAGTATCTATTTTGACCAGAATTTCGAGATGGACAGAATGGTGCAGTCTGTTTTACTTAATTCTGAGTATTAAATTAATTATTATTTAATTTATCCTCTTTAGTATAATTAAATTTTGGGGTGTTACATTCTCCCCTACTTAAAGTATTTCGTCCCTGAAATCTCTAAGTTAAGAAGAATGTATCCTACCATACATCATCCATCTGCTCATCCACCAATCACAGGAATCCACTGTCCTTAAAATATTTCTAATGCTTATATGAACATATGCAAGGGTGTGTGTATATGTCCCAACACTAATGCAAAAGATCAGGCGGTCCATTGATTTAGTTGACCCCCCTTAATGCAATGTATGTTAGTGTTATGAATCCAACATGTATGCAAATAATCCTATTATAACATGTAAGCTCTATATGTGTGCACAATCATCCATCCAAATGACACATCCATATGATGAATCCATTTTTATCGTTAAAAGAAATAAAAATGCACACACATCCATATGCAGTATGAGAGTGATTGTGCCAATCTAGTGCCTAATGTGTGGGTATATGCATCCACGAGCAACCACTAGAAAACACTTGCAACCACTTGCATCCATCAAACATAACATGTCTCAAACTCATGTTTACAATCATGGGACTCCTACCTAAAGGTCGAAGACTCGATCGATATGACATATTTAAATTATAGAAACAAGCATAGGTAAAAGCTTTGGAAAAAGAGTTGAGAACATACCTCAAAAAGGAAAGGGTACGAAGCACGAATCTTGTCTTCGGTCTCCCAAATTGCATCTTCTGGGTTGTCTCCCCGCCGAATTGTAATAAGACGGAAAATCCGAACCAATTTAAATTTTTTTTGGCAATTTTGATGAATTTTGAATATTTAAAATGAATTATTTTAAACAATTATGACGAGAAATTTATTTTAGTAGAATTAGAATGTATATATTTATATAGATCGACGTTAGAATATAATTATTTATTTTTAATTATAAAAGGAATTGAAAATGGCGCGTTAGTTTGAAAATTCGATTTCAAATTTCAGATGGATGTATAGATTCAAAATAAACCGGATTTTAGTGTAACCAAAAATATTTGAATCTATTTGAGAATATCTTTCGAATGAATCCGAAAAATCAAAATTTCATAGCGGGAATAAAAAGTTATGCCCGGTTGAAAATTCAGAATAGTCGCTATGGAATTTTGGCCATTAAAAATGGAAATTTTGCAAATGACTTCCGTTTTCGAAGAAACCAATTTTGTTGGATCCGGGATGTCAAGTTATTTCTAGATTCCAAAATTCATAATTTTCTGAATCAATATGTGAGCGTGGCAAAAGAAAACGTGTTTTGACATTTTCAGTCAATTTGGATCGACTAGAAAATGGCCATTTATCAAACGGTCTCAGAATTTGACAAAATTAGCTCTATTAGAACCATACCATCCATACGAAGCTAGAAATAATTTTTTTGGAATTTTTTGGGTATGTATGTGACCCCAGTAAATTGAAATGTACGTTTAAAATTTAATATAATGATTTATAATTTGCAAGGGATGACAGTCATCGGGTTCGATTTGGGATTCGAATGAAAAGCTAATCTTTTGGAGAATTAAATAATAATTAAATTATAATATATAACCCTAGAAAATGGTCAAAGCCTTAATTTCATTTATTCGTGGTCAACGGAGGAAAAAACCCGCCCTTTCCAATCCAAATTGCGATGCTCCCCTTGCCCCTTTCCAGTCCATCGCCCGAAGGCGCCACCGCCGCCTTCCCACCTCCGCTGCACCCACGTCCGCACCTCCTCCTCCTCGCGTCAGTGTCGTCCTCCCCTTCAAATCGATTCTTCGATCGATGAAAACCTCCCCCAAACCATTATAAAGAACCGCCGCCTCCGCCCCTTTAACACCGTCACCCTCCACCACGCCATGCCGCCACCAATGATGACACGCCACCCTCCCCTGCCGTCTCAGCCAACCAGCCAACCAGCCAACCACCTCCTCCAGAAAAACTGAAAAACAATGAGTTTCCTTCCCTTTTCTATTTTTAGTAACATTGTATACATTTTTATTTTGTTTTAATTCAGTTTTAGTTATGTAAACTAAAAGCATCATTTAAAAATCGCATTTTTATGTATATGAAGAGACGATAGAAATTAGATTTTTATAAATATAAAAGTGATATAAAAATATGATTTTTACTTATGTAGTAGCAAAATAAAATTTTGATTTTTATTATGAAGATAGTGAAATTAAAATGTGATTTTTACACATGAAGCATTGTGATGAAAATATAATTTTTATCACGTACAAAGCAAAGTAGAAATGGTATTTATTTATATAGATAACATATAAAGAAACGATTTTTATTTATATATATAACACATAAAGATTTGATTTTTAACATTGTAAAGATATAATTTTAGCGATGTAAAAAATATATTGTTGATTAAAAATATATTTTTTAACCTAAATTTCATGAAGTAGATTGCGTTGGAATCAGAACAAGGAATCTGAGCGACGATAAGGAATGGAGGAGTGGAAACCCAAGGTGAGAACTTCTTACTTTTATTTAATTTCTTGTTAAAATATATACTAGGATGCAGATGGTGCTTAGCAGCACCCGACACCCGTCGTCCACAAACCACGATTGACTTGTTTGCTTGATTGATGTGTTGGGAAAATTGATTGTGTGATGTAGAATGAATAAGTATTTTATAGTTAAAAATATGATTTTTAACATGTATATAAAATAAATATTTATAAACAAATCGGACGATTTGTTTATGTACACACATTTGACTAATATCGATTGGGACAATAAATTTTACACATCGCCCAACTACACAAATAAAAATTCATTATTTGTTGATTTAAACCCCACACGGGTATTGGGATGATATTTGACATACACTAATCCCAATAATTAGTTATATGTCGATCGATTGATCAACATGCTGTTATAAGCGTTAAATATTTATATATAATGCTTATACAGTGTAGAATGCACTCTGGATGATGGATTGCTGTTTTCATTGTTGTTATACACATTTGTTTTGTGAAATCCATATAATCCAATTATATGGTAATTGACTATGTCTTGTTTAGATACAGTGAATATTTTAAAATAAAGAACATTTTAAAATAACGAACATTTTCAAATAATATTCAGAAAAGAATCAAAATCTGATTTTTATGTCCGATTTGGGACGGACACGAATATATTTAAAAATATAAAGCCATGTTAATTAAATTAACGCCATTTTGACATAAACGATATTATATCTATTCTATTCATTTTTATAATGAATATCGAAAAGCAATTGATTTCAAAATCGAATGTTTTAAAAATATTATCATTTATATATTGATGATATGGAATATTCAGTTTTGATTTGAAATTGAGTAGGTAGTTGAAATCGTTTTGAAAACGAATTTAAAACAATTTATACAATACGTTTTAAATGGAAATCAAAAAAACATATAATATATATATATATATATATATAATATATCATGGCCTGAATTGAACGCCCTACGCCGCGCAGTTCGCGAATTTCGACCACTGACTTCGAATGGACATTACGGGAGATCCGGCCGTCGGATACTCCTAAAACCGGAACTGTTGGGTTCGTATCGAAAAGAGCATTCTAATGAATATTAGAGATTTTAAATCTGATGGTTGGATTTGGAATTATGTCCAAATCAAATTTGGAAAAGGTCGTTGTAAGTGCAGTTCGATGGCCATTTATGGAAATCGACTGTATGGGCCTTGATAAAATTATTAAAAATATCAATAATTAGTGTAAAATCATAAGAAATGATTTGAAAAGAATTAGGATGAAAAATTCCATATTTGAAAAGATAAAAATAGATTTTTATCGAAATGAACTTGTTTTGAACTAGAATTATAATCCAATTATTTTTAAAATAAATAAACTGAATTTGAAATGGTTTTAAAAATAATCAGAATTTCCAATATATAAATTCGAATGGATTTGAATCTAAATTGTCTTTGAAATATTTTAATGTTGGATTTCGTTATTATACAGATATTGTTATGGAAATTTGAAAGATATATATATATATATATATATATATCGTTATTTCCAATACGATATTTGTCGGTTGTGGTATTTGATATTGAATGTAAGCCGATATATTTTCTATTCAGAGCCTTGTATTTAATATCAAATGGGATTTGGGTTTGTCGTGAGCGGTGTCTTCATTAACACTGTTCTTAAACCCAGTTTAGAAAAGATTAAATCTTTTTATTTAGATTTAATGAAGGATACTAATTAAATAATATTTAATTGGAATTGAATTGGAATTGATTTTTGGGTTTATCGTGAACGGTATTTTAAATAACACTTGTTCTTTAACCCGATAATTAATGGAATGTGAATAGGGTTTATCGTGAACTGCGTTTTAACGACATTCGTTCTTTAACCCGATTTACAGTGAAATGATATTGGGAATTTATAAATCTTTTTGATAAGATTTAAAGGAGATTTTCCAAAGTAAAGTTTTCCATTTTGATAAAATAAACTGGAATAGAATGGAATTCGATTTGGTAATAACTGAAGTGAATTTCTGTGGAGGAAGACTGCTAATATATATGGAATTTAAAAGGCTTTGCCATTGTTCCATTTATATTATTAGTTGGACATGGAAGTTTATATCGATTATATATATTGATCTGTTTTCCTTAAAATTTCCATTTTTAATGGAATATGATTTTGGGTTTATCGTGAACCGTGTTTTAAATGACATTGATTCTTTAACCAAGTTAAATACAAGATTTATTTCCTTGATTTGAATAATCGTTAAGTAATGATTTTTGGAAATTAAAACTGAATTAAAGTTTCAATGAATCTTTTAATAGATTGAAAGGTGAATTCGATAACTAAAATCATCAAATTCAAGAAATGATCGAGAATGGATTTCCACCATTTTTACTCCAGACGATAGTTAAATCTTTAATTAGATTTGAACGTGAAATGGTAATTGAATTTTCCGATAACACCGTGGTGTTAGATATGAAGTATTACCAGTTTTACTTCATGGGATGAATAGGTTAGGGTTGCGAAATTTAACAAATGATTACTTCGTTAAGGTTCGCTAATCCCGACTAGTTTGGATAAACCATAATTTGGTTTAAATTGATATTCAAAAGAAGATTAAAGAATAAATTTAAAGACTTTATCTTTGATAAAATTAATGGGAACCTTTCCCAAAATATAAGAATATTTGAATAAAGGAATATTCTAGATAGGAATGAGGCGTATGTTGTGTTATATAAAACACTTGTTTATTATATACGCGAGTTATTCGGAAAGGTCGGATTAATACCCATTTTGAATAACTGAATCGACGATAAGTCAACGTTAAAGATGGTGGTTGAAGACCGGAGGCCTTCACATCGTTTGGATAATTACTGATGATGTTGATTAGGTTATACACCAAAGAGGAGGGAATCAGTTAGTGATCGTCCAGACGTACTTGGAGATCGATGGATATGCGGGGAATAAGGTTCCTCCGGTTTCGTTCAGACCCAGAACGGATTTGTAAATGGATGTGTATCTGACATCGGATTTCATCCTGTGTGATTGATTTACATTTGTTGCATGGCGTGAATTACCTGTGTGGCATGTTGAGATGAAAATGATCAAGGCTTCTGTTGAAAAGCAAGGTCTTGTGGTTGATGATCAAAGCACGGCCTTTGTGGCATAGCTTTGTGTAGCGTTAATTCGCGGGCCTCACACCCCAGTGTGAACAAGAAATCGGAGACGACCTCAGGGAGGGCATGTGTTTCCTTCAAGCTAGGAGTGGTGTCATTGTTTTGCACGCCCTGGCATTTTACTTATGTGGACGATGGATAGTGAGGCGCCTTGGTTATATCGGTCGATACGGGACCGATGGAGACATTTGGCTCATTTACGCCCCATAGGGCAGGGAAACGTATTATTCAGGGTTTAATTTTAATCCACATCGAGTGGATCAGCCCTGACGATCCAAGGTCCCAACTGAGTCTGGGTCCTAGGACATGGTAGGCTAGATTATCTTGAAGTGGTGAGGACGATCCCTGGCCTCGGTTCACAGATGGAAATCCAACTTCCAATACTTGACAATTGCGGTTTTGATTGTAGAGCATAGTATTGGCGACATGATATATGGTACCCATGCCGTCTATGATTGATACATTTATATTCGAAGTTGTTTTCTTCCCTTATAGTAATAATAAAAGATTAAATTTTGCGTATCAAGCATTCTTTGGCTATTTGTAACAACCCGGAATTCTGAGCCAATTTAAAATTTTTAATTTGGCAATTTTGATGAATTATGAATATTTAAAATGAATTATTTTAAATAATATCGACGAGAAATTTATTTTGAATAGAATTAGAACGTATATATTTATGTATATCGTCGTTAGAATGTAAATATTTTATTTTAAATATAAAAGGGACTGAAAATGGAGCGGTAGTTTGAAAATTCGATTCAAAAGTTCAAGTGAATGTATAGGATTCAAAATAAACTGGATTTTGGCAAAACCAAAAATATCAGAATCTATTTGAAAATATCTTTCCAACGAATCCGAAAAATTGAAATTTCATAGCGGGAATCAAAAGTTACGCCCAGTTGAAAATTTAAAATAATAGCTATGGAATTCTGGCCCTTAAAAATGGAAATGTTGCAAACGACCTCGGTTTTCGACGAAACCACTTTTGTTGGATCCATGATGACATGTTATTGCTAGGTCTCAAAATTCATAATTTTTTGAATCAATATGTGAGCGTGGCGAAGTTAAACGCGTTTGACCAGTTTTAGTTGATTTTAATCGACTTGAAAATGACCATTTTTCAAATGATCTCAGAATTCGACGAAATTAGTTTTGGTAGGACCGTTTTGGCAAAACGAAGCTAGAAATAATTTTTCTAGAATTTTTAGAGTCCGTATGTGGCCTCGGTAAATTGAAATGTGCATTCAAATTTAATATACATTGATTTATATTTTAATTTAAATGGAAACTAATCGTGACAAGCAAATTGGCCTGCGAAACATATCCCATTGTGTTCGGAATGGGGGTAATTAGCTAGGGGTGATAGTCGTTGGGTCTCGTTTCGAGTTCGAATAAAAAGTCATCAAATTAATGTATTAAATAATAAAATAATTATATAATATATACTATAAACTCCCCTCTCTATACGTTCTCTCTCCCCTCTTTCTTTCAGATCGAACTCAGGAAAAAGAAAAAAAAATCTCGTGTCGATCAGAAAATCGACCCCCCCCCCGACGCCATCGCGCCGCCCCAGGCCAGCGCCACCTCCGATCTCCGGTTCCCTCCACTCCTCCACAACTTCGACGCACCCATCCGCCCCTCCCCTTCCTCTCAGTGTTGAGCGCGTGCCCCTCACCCAAAACCCTAGCCCGCCGCCACCCTCCGACGCCCTTGCGCCTCCACCGGCCTAACCGCGACCCCCCCTTCTCCTCCTCTCGTCCGAGCGCAGGCCAAACCCCTCCCTACTAATCGTAAGTTTATTTATTTATTCATTTTTAATTTCAGTTTTGAATATAAATTTAGGCATTGATTTAAATGCAGATATATATATATATATATATATGGAATCAAATTATGATTTTTGTGTTGGCAAAATAAAGGTGAGATTTTTTATGATATGTAAACCATGATAAAGATTTGATTTTTATCGCACAAAAAGATTAGATTTTTATAGTGAAGATTGCAATATAAAGATTCGATTTTTATTATGAAGTTAGAGTTATAAAAATTCGATTTTTATTTATGTATTAGAAAAATAAAAATATATTTTTTACCATGAAGTTAGGGTGATAAAAATATGATCTTTATTATATAAACACCATTAGAAAAATAGAATTTTTATCTGTATAGTAGCGGTATAAAAATTTGACTTTTAATATAAATTGCATTGAAACAGATTGCGTTAAATCAAAGCAGTGAATCTGAGTGACAATAAGGAAGGGCGGAGTGGAACCCCAAGGTGAGAACTTCTCACTTTTAATTTTTTTTTCTAGTTGAAATATATACTAGGATGCAGACGGTGCTTAGCAGCACCCGACACCTGTCGTCCACAGACCATGGATGACTTGTTTGTTTGATTGCTGTGTTGTGAAATTTGATTGTGTGATGTGGAATGAAATAAAATATTTTATCGTTATAAATATTTTATAGTTAAAAATATAATTTTTAACGTGTATATAAAATAAATATTTATAAACAAATCGGATGATTTGTTTATGTACACCCATTTGACTGATATTGATTGGGACGATAAATTTTACACATCGCCCAACTGCACAAATTAAAATCTGTGTTTGTTGATTTGAAACCCCACACGGGTATTGGGATGATATTTGACGTACACTAATCCCGATTGTTTAGCTGTATGTCAATCGATGGGTTGACAGACTGTGTAAGCTTTAATTATTTATATTTAATGCTTATGCAGTTGTGTGGTGCACTTTGGATGATGGTTGATTATTTATCATTGCTATTATATACATGTGTTGCATAGAACCCATATAAATAAAATTATATGGTAATTGAGTGGGTCTCATTCCAATTTGGAAAATAAGGTTTATTATAAAAGAAAATTCATGTGTTGAATAGAATAAATATTCGTGTGTTGAATAGAATAAAAATTCATGTGCTGAATAGAATAGAAAAGTCATGTGTTGAATAAAAATATATATTCATGCGTTGAATAGAAGAAAAATTCATGTGTTGAATAAAATATATATTCATGTGTTGAATAGAAGAAAAATTCATGTGTTGAATAAAATATAAATTCATGTGTTGAATAGAATAAATATTCATGCGTTGAATACAAATAAATATTCATGTGTTTAATAAAAATATATATTCATGTGTTGAAGAAAATATCCATTTGTTGAATAGAATAACGAAGTTATTGAAATATATAAAGCCTTATTGATTTAGAGATGCGCCATTTTGACATGAACGATATTTATATCGATTTTATTCATTTTTATAATGAATATGGAAAAGGAAGTGATTTCAAAATATAACGTTTTGAAAATATTATCATTTATAGATTAATGATATGGAATATTCAATTTTGATTAGAAATTGAATATGAAGTTGGAATCGTTTTGAAAACGAATTTAAAACGATTTAAAAAATATATTTTGAAAGGAAATCGGCGATATATATATATATATATATATATATATATATATATATATATATATATATATTATAATGGCCTGAATAGAAAGCGCCGTGCTGCAGCAGTTCGCAAATTTCGACCATTGACTTCGAATGGATATTACGGGAGATCCGACCATCGAATTCTCCTAAAACTGGAACCATTGGGTTCGTATCCAAAAGAGATTTCTAAATAATATTAGAAATTAGAAATCTAACGGTTGGATTTGAAATTATGTCCAAATCAAATTTGGAAAAGGTCGCTGTAAGTGCAGTTCGATGGCCGTTGATGGAAATCGACTGTACGGGCCTTGATAAAATTACTAAAAATAGTAGTAATTTGTGTGAAATCATAAGAAATGATTTGTGAAGAATTGGGATGAAAAATTCCAAATTTGAAAAGATAAAAATAGATTTTTATCGAAAAGAACTAGTTTTGAAGTAGAATAATAATTTATTTATTTTTTAATAAATAAAGTGGATTTGAAAGGGTTTTAAAAGTAACAACAAATTCCAATACTTGAATTGGAAATGGATTTGAATAGAAATTATCTTCGGAATATTTCGATATTGAATTTCATGATTATACAGATATTGTTATGGAAATTTGAAAGATATATTTGTATCGTTATTTCCAATATGATATTTGTTGGTTGTAGTATTTGATATTGAAAATAAGCCGATATATTTTCTATCTAGAGCCTTGTATTTAATAACAAATGGGATTAGGGTTTGTTGTGAACGGTGTCTTCATTAACACTGTTCTTTAACCCAGTTGAGAAAAAGATTAAATCTTTTTATTTAGATTTAATGAAGTATACCAATTAAATGATATTTAATTGGAATTGAAATAGAATGTGATTTTGGGGTTTATCGTGAACCGTGTTTTAAATGACATTGGTTCTTTAACCCAGTTAGTGTAGTTCGCTAATCCCGACTAATTTGAATTGATATTCAAAAGGAGATTAAAGAATAAATTTAAAGAATTTATATTTGATAAAATTAATAGGAACCTTTCCCAAAGTATAAGAATATTTGAATAAAAGAATATTTTGAATTGGAATGAGGAGTATGTTGTGTTTGTGTAACACTTGTTTATTATATACGCGAGTTATTCAGAAAGACCGGGTTTGTAACACCCCGTATGTTGAATAACTTGTTATAATATAAATCAGGGAAGAATTAAATTTTAATATCTGAGCCAGGGGAAACGGGCTATGCCATTGCGTTCGACTCGGAAAAATACGCGAAATAGAGTCCGAGTTTTTGTAAAATGGAGTCCGTATGACCCAGTTATGGCCCATGTAAGTTTTCAGAAAATTCAAGTTTAAAAACAGTTTAAAACTAAAGCAAAATTCGAAATTCAACACACAGGGGGAAGGCGTGAAAATTCCCGCACAGGCCAAGTTGACAGGGGTGTCGACTGCCCAGTCAACACCGCCCCAATCCATGTCGACTGCCCAGTCGACACGGGTGTCGACCTGGGTACTCGGCCAGGCTGGCCTAGGTGCAGTCTGAAGGGGTTTGGGCTGTGTTTTGGGGCTTGTGACGGGGTCTGATGGCTCTAAACTAATCTAGGGTTAATCTAAGGGCCTAAACTACATCCTAAATCTATAAATACACCCTAAGACTACCCTAATCCATACTAAAAATAGATACAACGTCATCATGCCGTCAAAATGCAACTTGAAGGAGCCTCCATCAAATTTTAGAAGAAGATAGCTTCTAAAATCAATTTCTAATCAACTCTAGTAACTAAATCTTCTTCATAAGAGTGATCAACAAGTTTTGAGTTTCTATGCCTTTAGCAAGCAATTGCTAAACTAATTATGATAGGATGTAATGAGGTTATGGTTATGAAGGTGGATCAATGCAAGTTATGTTATTATATGCTATGTGCTCATGATGTTAGTTATGCAAGTTTTATGCTATATGTCCATGATGCTAGTTATGCAAGTTTTATGCTATATGTTCATGATGCTAGTTATGCAAATCACTATGATAAACATTGATCCATTATGACACCATGTTATGCAAGTTGGGTGTTTGATTATATGCAAGTTCATATATGACATGTTATGCAAGTTTGGTGTTTGATTATATGCAAGTTCATATATGACATGTTATGCAAGTTTGGTGTTTGATTATATGCAAGTAACATGTGCAAGTTTACACCTTTGTATCTTATGCATACATATGAAAGTTTACCCCTTTGTATGTCATGCATATATATGCATGTTTACCGCTTTTTATGATATGAGTAACGTATGCAAGTTCATCCCTTTTTTAGACCTATGACATGTATGCAAGTTTATCCCTTTATGATAGGTCTATGACATGAACATCTATGCAAGTTACCCTCTTTATGGCATATGTGATTCATGCAAGTTTGGGTTGATTATTTATGCTAGTTGGGTTTGATGCTATGGTCATATATGCAAGTTGACACCTTTAAAACCCATGTTGATGCTAATGTTATGCTAAGTTGAACCCATTGTATTTGTGATGAATCTTCCCTTTTAAGTATGTCATGTTAGAGTATTACGTGGGGAACGATGGGGTTAATATTCATGTTAACAAAATTGTGGTGAAATTGGTATGATGTTGCATACCATAAGTGGATGGACATAATTGAGTCAATTATGTACATCATTAAATAGATATTAATTAGGGAAAATTAATTCCAAATATGGGGGTGATTAATTAGGTGTAATTAATCGACTAAGACACGAGGTTGGACCCTTTTGTAGCATAAGACTGCACGGACCCGACCGGCAAATCCAACAGCTACAAATGATTGGCCCAATGTGAGAGGTCTTAGGCATAAACTAAATACGTGATGAGTGTAAAGACACGAGGTTAGACTCTGTTATGGCGTAAGGCTGCCCGGACCCGACCGGCAAATCCAGCTGCCATAAAAGACAGTCTAATGTGAGAGGTCTTTGCAAAGGTTACGGTCTTAATCAATTCAGAAACACTTAACCAGATAAGCATGTAGTGGGGCATGAGGGGTTAAGTGGGTGCCTTGGGTGGCATGTGGAAATCTAGTGGTTGCCTTGGGTGGCAATAGAAAATACGATTAGAATACTTAACCAAAGTGGAAACATGTAATTAAACATGATTAAAGGGTTATGTGGGATGCACTAGAAAAGGGACAAGCTTAGGTGGGTAGCTTGTGGGGGGCCCATTTCAACCAGTAACCCAAAACGTATCTTTGTGGGCTCGACCCAAGTCGAGGACGGGAAACACATACTGGGCTTGACTATAAGAGGCCAAAACGGGGTAGCGGTGGCAACGCAAGTCCAACGGGTTTCATATGCGTGTGTGGACCCGGGCTGGTAGGTAAGATGTTGTTGCATCGTGTAGGTATAAGCCATGCATCAGTGTTGGTATCGGGTTGCCACTTTGGGGAATGATACACCCCACTATGGGACCAGCACAGATATCTACGTTAGGGAGCCGATCGCTTGGGGAGTAGTGGGTACACCTAATGGAGATAGGGGCAGACGGCACCTATGTGGTCAGCTAGGTGTACACGAAACTACTAGTTAAATTTTGTATGTCCTTGGGTGGGTTCAACCTTTAAGTTAGGAATGACTGGTGTGGTGCAGTTTAGTAATTATCCTTGGGTGTGTAGATGCATCTTTACCGTTATCTTGGTTCTGCCTATGTCTAGTTGGCTGCTTAGTGTAGTCATTTATCCTCAGTCGTTACCGTACCAAGTTTATATCATACCCTAATTACTTTAATGATTGTATTGTTAAAGTTATAGGACTCGCTCAGACTTATGTCTGACCCCGCTGTTTTTATCTTTTTCCCAACCCTCAGGTTCTCAGAGTGGGCCTAGCACAAGTGGGCTTTGATCAGATTGCTTTATCTATCTTTTTGAGCTTGGACCGTTGATGTAAAGCTCAGCTTATCTTTTCTATTATGGCTATTAGTTATGTAGTGGGATTATGTACTTATATTTTTATCAGGGTGGATATTTAGTACTTGACTCTTGTTTTTATGGTTTTGTTATTGTAACCAAACATGTTTACCTTCTGCTGCAATGAAATGACGTTTTAGTTAACAAGTATTATTTGTATCTGTCTTGTTGTAATTTTTCTGTTCTATATTCACTTAAAATACTCCCCCGAAGTTAAGGAATTCCCTTAGTGAGTGACCTTAGCGGGTGTGGGGTGTTACACGTGGTATCAGAGCTAAAGGTTACCAGAACAGATAAAAAATTTTGGAAAATTTATTTTTCTAAAAACATTTTTGAAGGAGTATTTTCAAAAACTTGTCTTTTAAGAGAAAAGTTTTTGAAAGAAAAGCATAATCCCCAATAGCCATATCTTTATCTTTCGAATTCTCTGTTTTTAATCTTTCCTTTTTCGTTTCAGCATGGCTGAAGATCTTAACTTTCTGGAGGGTGTGACGATACCAGTATGGTATAGGAGATTGATGGAGGCTAGGGCCGCCGCTGCGGGTCCAGCAAATGTTCCTCCACCACCAGTTGCACCCGATCTTCCTCCCCCTCCTCCTCCTCGCACGGATACTTTTGCTAAGACTTGCAAGGAATTTCAGGCTTTGGGAGGGAAACCTTTTCAAGGATCAGAAACTTTTGTGGAAGCTAGGGATTGGCTTAAGGAAACGGAAGATTTGATAGATATCTTTGAGATGGAAGAAGGAAAGAAAGTCAAGTTAGCTGCCTTGTTAATGAAGGGAGAGGCCTCGTTCTGGTGGAAGGTCACTAATGGAGAACGCCTAGTTGACTCTTGGGCGGATTTCAGGCAAAGGTTTGAGGCAAAGTTTCTTTCACGTGCGGAAGAAAATCTGTATATGGAAAGGTTCTTGACACTAAAGCAAGGAAACTTATCAGTGAAGGAATATGTCAACAAGTTTAATCAGTGTTAGACCCAAATGTGGTTCTAACACCCAAATTGATTAGAAACAAGATAAAACAAAGCAGAAATAAAAAATGAACACACAAGATTTATAGTGGTTCGGCGAAGAAGTGCCTACGTCCACTTAGTTCTAACTATATTTAATAATTCAAATACAAAGGCAAGTTAAGATTCACTCACAACTCACTTTTGTTCACTCAAATGATTAAAACAAGAAATGAAAGATGGTTTGGATTTTCCGGGAGTAAGGAATTCGGATGATGAGGGTACTTGGATTCTCAAAAGTGCTCCTCAAAATCCTTCTCTTTGTCTCTAGATGAGATATTTATAGGTGTGAATTTGCCTGAGATTCAATCCGGGTCGGAACACGTGTCATCCATCGCACTCTCTTCGGGTTCGGATGGGCTATCAAGCTGACAACGCATCAATGAGGTGGACGTTAGTCGTAGGAATTAGTCATATCCGGTCCGGTTCTCCAGGCGACTTTATAGGAGATTTTCCTGGATCATGGGTGCGGGTCGGAGACGAGCAGGTTGGGGGCTCGGATCGGAATACCCGATCCGAACCGGAGTAGCTTGGACGTCTCTTCTTCTCTAATCATACTCCGCTCCGCTCCAGCATCGTGGCAAGCAGACGGCTTTCAGATCCACCTGAGATTTATTGGCCTTCCGATCCGATCAGGTATGCTTTGCCAATCTATCCAACAAGAGACATCCGATCCGAACAGAGAATCCTACCCGATCCGAACCGATATGCTGCTATCAATCTGAATTGTGGTGTTTCCTTCCGATCCGAACCATAGTCTTATATCTTGAAATATTCTTCAATTGTTGGTTTCTTGACTTTGTGTTGCCTAGTTCACAAAGTAGGCTAACATTTTGCCCCCTCGAAGTACACTCTTATTTAAGATAAAGTGTGCTTTGAAGCATTTTACAAAACATCCTTTGAATAAGAACGGTTGAATGATCACTTCCATCTACTTATAGTACCGTGTCGCTTTATAACATCGTGGCTTTTGCTGCTTAATATATCATAATCGATATGAATTACTTCCTTCATTTTCAAACAACTTTGATAGCTTTTATTTAACGTCCACTGATTCTTCCAAGTAAGCCTTGCCTCTCTCTTTTTTTTTTTTTTTTCTTTTTTTTTTTTAAATTCAACTTGCATGTCAAGTTATTGTGCTAGTTCCTTTCGGTTCGGACCCGAGCCTAACATGCTTTCCCTTTGTATTGTCTAGCGTTGGTCCAACAGGCCAGAATGTGTTGGCGGGCTCGATATCCGATCCAAACAGAGCAAGAATCAATGGGGTGAGCTCCACCAGACCAAACAATGTTTTCCTTTCTCCATCATTACCGAATGGATGGGCTTGATCTATTAATATGGGCTTCGATTCCGGTCCGAACAAAATCAGAGGCCAGGAATACTAAGGGTCGCCTTGAACCCATATAAATTCGCTACTTCTTTCCTTCTTTCTCCCTTTCCTTTATTGCTCTCGGCTAAGAAAACCTGCACCAAAACCCTAACCTTTTTTAAAAAACTCCAAAACTCTCGTTTTAATCCTCGAGTCAAAATTCATAGGTAGCTTTATAATCTCGAATCGCTTTGCTATAGTTGTTTTCAGTTTGGACTTGTAGTTAAATCGAACGATATAAGCACGGTATTTGCGTAATTCTTACATCGCGGCGCCTTCCACCCACCACCGTCGTCGTTAATGGCATCAATCGTCATCTCAAGGCAGCGATGGAGAGTGTTAGGGTCCTTCGTCGAATATTTGAACACACGAGCACTCGTTGAATACTTGGACACATGAGCACTTAATTTCAATTGGGGCTCCTAGCATGGAAGTGGGTTCGATGTTAAGGAGGAGGAAGAAGAAGATTATGGGGAACCGGTTCGGGTAAAGAAACGTGGAAGTGGAGATGGGAGGAAAGAAAACGTCGGTTCGGGTCGGAGAAGTGAAGGCTGAAGTAAATGGGTCGGCTGAGTGGTGCTATTTCGGTTCGGATCGGGCCATCCGATCCGATCAGACCAGTCCTGCTTCCGAACCCATTGCTTCCCTTGTCTTGAACTGGCCCTGTTTTAATGACGCATCCGAACCGATTACTATCTGTATCTGTATTGAGCCAATCATCACACGCATATCCGAACCGAACCGAACGCATCAAACTTGGCACATAAAGACTACTCAACTACTTCAACTAACACTTACTCTAGACGAATATGCTTCGCGGACAGTTAGGATAGTGCCTTGTGAACATAAACGAGAATTAAGAAAAACTCTGACTATCGCTTTCTCTTTAAAGCTTCGTCTTATATTGCTATACCTTTATCTTGTACTTCTCACATTTGCTGCACACACTTCAGTTCACACACATACACAAAGAAGGGAGACACGGGATAATTTACTCTAATTCGTGCTATTGCTTCTTCAATAGTTCCATGACAATGAGGCCCAGACGCTCTTCTCGTTTGGCTGAGAGGAAAGAAGCTCCAGAAACTTCCAACAAAACCACTCTCGAGGATATATCTTCTTCATCTGACCCAGAATTGGACAGCGAGGGTCCGGATTACGGAGTTGGTCATCGGGAAAGCGAAGAAATGTCTTCAGAAAATGAAGTTTCCCTAGGCTTTGAGGAGGAAGGAGGGATTGGTGACAACCGAGCACCCGATGAATTCGACTCAGCCATTATATTGGAATCACCTCCGGATTCCGTAGAATCAACAATTGACAATGACCGACTCGTGAGAATTTGCTTGAAGTACGGAATAATGAAGAGAGACACTCTAGTGCCCTCACGTTCTGACCGTCCACATAACCCTCCAGAAGGATATATGACGGTCACTCGTCTGATGTGCATGGTTGGCGCCGTTCCTCCTTTCTCGCCTTTCATCGTCGACTTCTTAAGACAAATGCGGATTGCCCCCATGCAGCTGCATCCCAATTCATATGCCTATCTGCATACCTTATTCATAGCATATCGTGAAATTCTAGGCGTGGAGCTTACGTTTGACGATGTTCATTTCTTCTATAATTTCAAACATCGGACTAGGGAAACCCCTTCTTTCTGTTACTTTGAGTCGGTCCCAAAGAGGAAGATAATCTCTACGCCGTTTAGCAGCAAGGCTGGAGATTCCAGACTGGAGTGGTTCTATATAAAGCAACAGTCTGGATGCGCCAGAAGATGGACAAAATCAAGTAAAGCACTGATTTTCTGACCCTGGACTCTATACACTTGAATCATCACCCTGACCTGTTTTTCCTTTTTATTTGCAGTCGATAATCCCAAACAGGTATCAGACCAAGTGTTCTTTGATCGAATGCACCGTCTCCTCAATGGCGACCAAAAATTCCTTACTATTGACGAGGTTCTTAAAGATGAGTACCTTCATTTTCACGGGCTGCTATCCGTCTACCGTAGCATCGGTCATGGGACAGTCCCTTATGCATATATTCCTCCAGTGGAAACAGTTCCAGAAATAGGAGAAGGCTCGGGAATTCCTGCAGCTTCTCTTCAAACTTCACCCTCTCCTTCTTCCACTCAAGATGATGAACTGGCTAATCTGGCCAAAAAACATCGTGAAGGGTATATTGCCCCCGAGGAAACTACCTCGGTAGACAAATCAAAATCTCCCCAAGGGTCGCCACCCCACGCTTCCGAAGGGGATGTTCCTAGCACCGACGAGCACATATTTCAGGGTTTGGGGGATCTCCCCTTACCCGAGACTATATATACTTCGGAAGATTTCAGAAAGGACCCTTTAGTCTTCACTTCTTCTGAAGAGACTACTCCTGCTGCCAAAGAACCTGGCCGCACCAGTCTAGCTTCAGACTCGGGTTGGTTGGGGGGAACACACACACCACATAGGATGCACTTTGCACCGTAGCACTAGCATTCATTGCACTTCTTTTTCCATGGATCCGTCGATTCTAAACTTCGTTTAACTTATCGTGCAGGTACAATGTCTCGATCTTCTTATGATATACGAAAGCTTCGCCGCAGCATGTCCAATCCTCCCCAGGACGCCGAATATAACCGCCGGGATGACCGCGGCAGGGAGGAAAGAAGACCCTATGATCCTTATCGACCTCGATCCTCACGCTCCCGCTCACCAGTCCGACCGGAACAAGAAAAATACAAAAGCTATCAAGGTCGTAGGGAGGAGGATAGACCACAATCTAGGGATTCTACTTCCTCCCATGAAAAGCGGAGTAGAGAGAAGACACCTCCAAAGGAAACTGGGTCTAGAAGTAAGCAAAAAGTCCCTGCTACTAAGCGACCTCGGACAGACAAGGGTTCTACAGAATCTTCCTCAGGAAGGGACACTGAACTAACAATCCTCGCCCCTCCTCCACCAGATGCGGGAACCGCAGTAAGACTGGCATACTTAAAGGAGCAATTTCCCGAGCACTACTTCGAGACTCTGACCTTTCTACCTTCCCTTGAACCTATTTCTTCTAATTGGGCAGAGGAGGCCAGAGCAAAGATTGACTTGGTAGAAAAACAATATACCGAAATGTTCAAGTATTCCCGCACTCTTTCTAGAATCATCCGCACGCTAATGACAAATGCTGACTCAATGCACAAAACTGCAGAGGAAGATGCTAAGGCCCTAAAAACCTTAGGAAAAAAATTAGAAGATACTCAAGCTCAACTAGCTATCGCTCAGAAGAACGCTTCTAACTTTAAACAACAGTTTGAGGACATGCAAAAGCGCTATCATGATTTGCTAGAATCCCACACTCAGGAACGTTCCGAGTTGAAGAAGCAAGCTGACGAAGCCAAATCAGAGGCTGCTAAGACACGTCTCGCTTATGCTGAGCTTGAGCAGAAAAATGCCGAGTTAGCGAAAAGGAGTGCTGAGTTAGAAAAGAAAAACGCTGACTTGGCTTCAAAATTGTTAGAGGCGGAAAACAGGGCTGCTCTGGCTGAAGGCAATGTGGAATGCGCTATTAAATCTGCGGAGGAAACCCGCAAACAATTATCAGAGGCGGAGGCCGATATTCAGGGCTTCGGCGAGCTAATGATCGAATTCTTCGCGCACATTATTCGTCGTCGAAACATTTCCTGGATCGAGGACTATCCATCCACCTTGGTTCATGTGTGGAATCAAATCGTCGAGTGGGAAAAAGAAGAGCTTAAGGTCGATTCCCTCGATGAAGATAAGTTGATGGAGAAGTACTTGAGAGACGACGAACCGGAGCGCCTAGCTGAAGGGCGCCGCCTAATTGCTGAGGCCATGGAAGAAGAGAGGCGGAAGTCCAAACAGAAAACCATTCCTGAAGCTGGTTCCTCTTCTTCTGCTCCTATAACTCCTGAAGTAGAAGGGTATGATCCCGAAAACCCGGGAATTCCCCGAACAACTTTACTATCTCCCATTCCTGAAATAACTCCAGAGGTAGTAGTCACCCCCGCTGAAAAGTCTTCAGAAGGTATCCCCATCTTTTCTCCTCAATTTGTCAAGGCTACTACTACCTTTGGCTACATGACTGAACGTTCGATGAGAAATCCTTTGCCCTTGCCTGAGTTGATAACCGATGTTTCTCATTTTGTAGGCGTTGAATCCTCCGCGAAGACAGATGTAGTTCAAGGAACTACCACTGGGACAAAGCCCGCTGATAGGGTCAAAGAAGGAGAAGACAGGGCTGCTTCCACAGACCTGGGGGAAAGAAGTGAGCCAACTAAGGTGACTACTCCCCATGACGAAGAAATGATTGCAGCTCTAAAAGACGACGGAGGAGACGAGGGGCATGATGAGGAACCAGAGGTTACAATAACCGGGGAGTCGAAAAGCGCTGATGACATTACCTTGGCTGCCATGAAAACTGATCAAGACAAGCGCTTGCAATTAAAGGCTGAAGAATTAGACCCTGAGGTCCTCAAGCCCCTTGCAGTTGTGGATGCAGGTTCAAGGTTAGTTGTTAAGCTCTCAACTAGATCTATCACCGAAGAACTCGCTAAAAAAATCTTCTTTTGATTCCAGTGCCCAGCCCTCCGGGAAGAAGTCTGCTGGCTCCAGTGCTACACCTTCAGGGAAAAAGAAATCAAAGCGAATTTTGACTGAAGCCGAGAGGGAAGCAAAGGATGCGGAAAAAGCTGCCAAGAAATCGAAGGCTCATCCCAAACCCAAATAGTGGGTTCTCCTGTGTCCTTTTAGCATCCTTGTAAATCAATAAGTGCTGCCACAACAGCAGCTCCCGCACTTTCTTTTTTAGTCATTTCCCTGTACAAATTCATTCATTTGTAAATAAAAATAATTCACTTTTTGCAATGTTTATCTGTTAGCAGCTCTGCACTTATGTAAAAATGCATATCTATGGTTATGAAACAAAGTTGTGGAAAGGGGAGATATGTGTATGTATATGTGTCCCCAGTCAATCTCCATAAGTTATTCAGTGCTTAACCATGCAATCTGAATGCTCCCGATTCTCTAACGGGATAGCATTTCCTGTATCATCAACACCTGTTGTTTTTTCTGGCATTTCTTTTATACTCTCTCTCATTCTCTCGAGAGTTAGAGTTCGAGTTCAGTTATTTGTTTATTCCCCGGTCGTTCAACGGGAAAAGATTTCTTTCTCGGCGCTCGATCGGAGACGCCTTTATACTCTCTTTCTCTCTGGAAAGTTAGAGTTCGAAGTTGAACCTCTTTCTCAGCGCTCAGTCGGAGACGCTTTTATACTCTCTCTCATTCTCTGGAGAGTTAGAGTTCAGAATGTCGTTTTCTCATTCTTTTATGTCTTATTGCACAAATAATCATTGTGCTTCTTTTTATGTCCAAACTGTTTCAACCTTTTTAGGCTCTAAATTATCCTGTATTTTATAATCTCAACAGAACAACTAACGAATGTAAATGCATAAAAGTAAATAACACACAATATTTTTATAGTGGTTCAGCTAAGTCGTAGCCTACATCCACTTTATAGTCCTTTATTCATATCATCAGATTTTCTCAAGGCAAGTCGTGCCTTACTACAGAGTTTACATGAAGAACAGCAAAAAGTATAGCATTTCTAATCCAAATATCGCATTAAGTGTTGGGCATTCCATGCTCGAGGGACTTCTTCGCCATCTACGGTCGTTAACTTGAATGTTCCTTTATCAAGTTTCCGTTGGATGACAAAGGGTCCTTCCCATTTTGGGCCGAGGTGAGGAAGGGATGGAAAAACTCTCTTTAACACCAACTCTCCTGGTTCAAAAGTTCTGAGACGAACTTTTTTGTCATAATAGCGTGCCATCTGACGCCGATGTCTTGCTGCACGCAAGTCTGCTTCGTCCCTTTTCTCTTCGATTTCATCAAGAGACTCAAGTAGAAGTGCCCGATTCGTCATCGGGTCATAATACGTGACCCTGTGGGAAGGAACTTCCAGTTCAACTGGAATTACTGCTTCTGAGCCAAAGGAGAGAGAGAGAAAGGGGTATGACCAGTAGCCGTTTTAAACGTTGTTCGATATGCCCACAAGGTTAGGGGCAATTCATCAACCCATTTTGCCTTTGCACGCTCTAATCGCTTCTTGAGGATGGATTTTATTACCTTGTTTATTGCCTCTACCTGCCCATTAGATTGTGGATAGGCAACTGCAGTATATCGTTTGTCTATCTTATATTTCTGGCAAAAGTTTTTGAATTCAGTGCTATCAAATTGGGTCCCGTTGTCGGTAATAATCGTCCTTGGGATCCCGAATCGGCATATAATATTTCGGACCACAAAATTTATCACCTTTCTTGTGGTGATCTTAGTCAAGGGTTCAGCTTCCACCCACTTTGTGAAATAATCCACGGCTACTATGGCATACTTAGCTCCCCCTTTAGCAATCGGTAAAACTCCAATAATATCGATTCCCCATGTGGCAAATGGCCAAGGACTCACCATCGATTTAAGCCGGGTTGATGGTGCCCTGGGGATTTTGGCGAATCTCTGGCACTTATCGCAGCGTCGTGAATAATCAGCTGCATCCTTGTTAATCGTAGGCCAGAAGTATCCATACCGCAATATTTTCTTTGCTAAAGTTTGACCTCCTGTATGATCTCCACACTCACCTTCGTGCACTTCTCTCAGTACACGCTTGATGTCGTCGTGTGCAATACATCGTAACAGGGGCATAGAAAATCCCTGTCTATAGAGGGTATCGTCTTGTATAACATATCTGGTAGCTTTTCGCACTACAGCCCTCTTTTCACTCTTCTTTAATGGGAGTGTCCCATTCTTAAGAAAATTCTTGATTGGAGTCATCCATGACTCCTTCTCTGGTTCCGCTTCAAGAACGAATTCCATTTCCATTGACTCAAAGCTTGGCGACTCCAACGTTTCAATTGGAATTACCTCAGTCTCTTCTGGATTGTCAGAACTAGCCAATTTTGCTAGTCTATCCGCTTTCTGGTTTTCTTCTCTGGGAATATGTGTTATGTTGTACCGCTCTAAGCTACTTAATAGCTCTTTCACTTTCTTGAGGTAAGCGACAAGTCGAGGTCCTCGAGCCGCGAACTCCTCTCGCACTTGACAAACAACAATCTTAGAGTCACAAAATATATCCATCACTTTTACTCCAAGGTCTTTAGCGAGTTTCAGCCCGGCAATCAGGGCTTCATACTCAGAGTCATTGTTTGTTGCCGAAAATTCTAATCGCAGGGCGTAATATAACGACCGTCCCTCCGGAGTGACTAAGACAATTCCAGCTCCGGATCTTCAGTCATTCTTAGCTCCATCTGTATATAATTCCCACGGATTCATCTTTAGCTTATCCTCGGATTTAACCACTCGGTCATTGATTATTTCTTCCTCTGGAATGGTGAACTCCGCAATAAAGTCTGCTAGAGCTTGCCCCCTGATTGACTTTCGTGGTTGAAAATTCAAATCAAACTGGCTTAGTTCTATGTTCCATTTAATCAACCTTCCCGACGCCTCGGGTCTCTGCAACACTTGTCTTAACGGCTGATCGGTGTATATGGTTATTGGATGGGCTTGGAAGTAGTGACGAAGCTTTCGGGATGCAATCAAGAGGCTGTAAGCAAGCTTCTCGATCTTTGGGTAGTTGCGCTCTGCCGCTGCTAATTTCTTACTCACATAGTATACTGGCCTTTGTACTTTGTCTTCTTCTCGAACCAGAACTGTGCTGACAGCGTGAGCCGAGACTGCTAGATAAACAAATAGTTCCTCGTGGTCTACGGGCTTTGATAAGATTGGCGGTTTTTCTAACAGCTCTAACAGATTTTGAAAAGCCTCGACACAATCGGGAGTCCACTGGAAGTTCTTCTTTCCCCTTTTTATCAAATCAAAAAATGGAACACATTTATCGGTGGCTTTGGAGATGAATCTACTTAGCGCCGCTACCTTCCCTGCCAGACTTTGGACGTCTTTAATTTTCCTTGGTTCTTTGATATTTCTAATCGCCGCTATCTGGCTAGGGTTGATCTCAATTCCTCGGGAACTCACAATGAAGCCAAGGAACTTTCCCGATGCTACTCCAAATGAACATTTTAAAGGATTCAATTTCATACGGTATTTTCGCAAGATACCAAACATTTCTGCTAAGTCTCGCGTATGACTGGAGGACTGCTTTGATTTAACCAGCATATCATCCACATAAACTTCCATAGTTTTTCCTATCTGATCGTAAAACATTCTATTTACCAATCGCTGATAAGTAGCTCCAGCGTTTTTTAATCCGAACGGCATTACAACATAACAATATAATCCCAAATTTGTAATGAAACTCGTATGCTCTTGGTCTGGTACATGCATAGGAATTTGATTGTATCCAGAGTATGCATCCATGAAAGAGAGAAGTTCATGACCTGCTGTCGAGTCTACAAGCTGGTCAATTCTGGGAAGTGGGAAACTATCTTTTGGGCAAGCCTTATTTAAATCTGAGAAGTCAATACAAGTTCGCCACTTTCCGTTTGGCTTCTTTACCAAGACAGGATTCGATATCCAGTCGGGATAAGTTGAATCTCGAACAAATCCATTTTTCTTCAATTTCTCTACTTCTTCTTTGAGAGCAGCCGACCTCTCTGGGCCTAGCATGCGTCTCTTTTGTTTCACAGGCGGATGCTTCGGATTTACATTCAGTTTGTGACTGATAATGGAAGGCGATATCCCACACATGTCAGCATGGGTCCAGGCGAACACATCTAAATTTGCCTTCAAGAAGTCCGTCAATTCTTCAGCACGACGTGGATCCAATTGGGAACCAATCTTCAAAACTTTCGTAGGATCAGCTTCATCAACAGGAATTTCCACTGTCGCTTCATTAGGAGTTGCATTTCTAGCCTCTGGTTCCTCGTCTTTTCTAGGATCCAGGTCTTCAGGCGTCCCTTTGGGCAACTCCCTTGGGTTCGATCTCTCTAATTGCTATGCCGAGTCCCCCTTTGAGGGAGATGAGGCATCCTTACTCTCAGCATTTACTCCTTTCATCAACATCTTCAGTTCGGCCACATAGCAGGCCCGTCCAGAAACCTGATCCCCTCTTATTACTCCAGTTCCGGCTTCGGTTGGGAACTTTAGTAACAAGCACCAAGGGGCGATACAAACTATGAATTCAGCGAGGGCAGGTCTCCCTAAAAATGCGTTATATGGCGAATCTACGTCCAATACTACGAACTGAAGCATTCGCACTCTTCTACGTTCTCCTTGCCCTAGGGTTACAGGCAACTCTATATATCCCATGGGAGACGTCGTCGCTCCGTTGAAACCTCTAATCCATCCTTCACAAGGTTTCAGATCTTCGGGCTCGAGCTTCATCTGATCAAACGACTTCTTGAACAAAATATTAACGGAACTTCCGTTGTCTACTAATACCTTATGGACCAAGGCCGGCCCAATGGTGGTAGTAATAACCAACGGATCATTGGTGGGAGATTGTATCCCCGTGTTGTCTCGGCTGCGAAATACCACGTCATCGAACATGGTTTTTTGTTGTTTTATGGGGGTGACATCTTCCAAATCATCACCTTCATTCACATCTAGATGCTTAGCAGCATTCACATATTGGTCCATCGACCTAAAACTTCGGATTGCCGGGTGAGGCCCACCTACTATGGAGTTGATGACGATCCCTTTACCTTTCTGCTGCGCGGTAGGCTTAGGAGCAGGTAGGATTTGCTTTGGAGCCTGCTCTCCTTGCCCCCTGTCCCTCGGGGCAACCTTGTACTCATCCAACTTTCCTTCACGCAGCAGCTTTTCAATTACATCCCTCAAATGTCGACACTCATTGGTCGAATGTCCATGTGTTCCGTGAAACAAGCAAAATTTCCCTGTCGCCATTTCTTTCTCGGTCGAATCACGAGGTGGCGGTCTTTTGTACCGCAACACATTATATGTGTCCAGGTAAATATTTTCCAGGGTGTCATTCAATGGTGTATAGTTCTCATAGTTCTGGAATCGGGGCCTTTTGTTAGGGTCGCTTCCCCTATTTCTGTTCCTCCTGTTACCGTTCGAATTACGGTTGTTGTTGTTTCCCCCGTTCCCAGTATTGCTGTTTCCACCCTTGTTTCCTACATTTACTTCAACCTTGCCAGAACTTTCCCCGGACTGCTTTACGGCAATATTACTCTGCACATTCTCCTTTGAAGCTGTCTCAGACTTTCTCTTCCGGTTTGCCCGGGCCTCCTCTCGTCTTAGATAAATATCGGCTTTTTCGTAGAATATCGCCCTTGTGGGGGGTGTCTTCCCAGAAAGGTAGTCTCCAAATTCAGATTCAGGATCGACTCCTTCCTTCAATGCCATCAGAATAGTGGGCTCATGCGGGTCACTGACCTCAGTTACCGCTTGGTTAAAACGATCTAAATATGCCCTTAAAGACTCTCCTGGTGCCTGTTTGATCCTCGAAAATTCAATAACACTCTTGGACTTGCGGGCATGTAGTCGAAACTGGTTCATGAAACGCTCGCTTAGTTCTTTGTAATTAGAAATTGAACGAGGAGGAAGTCGGGTAAACCAAAATAAAGCCACATCTTCTAGGTAGATTGGGAACGCTTTGCACTTTACTTCATCGGGGGCAGCAGCGGCATTCATAAGCCACGAATACCGCATCAAGTGCTGTCCTGGATCAGTCCTTCCGTTATATTTATCCATCTGTGGCAAGTTAAAGCGTCGGGGGAACTGGAAGTCTAGGATGTCGTCAGTGAACGGAGTATGGCTTCGCTCAATGCCATAGTCTTCATTTGTATAACTCCGGCTTTCGGACATAATTTGACGAACCATCGCCTGCACATCGGCACTAGTTAGGGGCTGCTCAGGTTCCCTGGCCCTAGTGTCCGAGTTCCTTCGGGGCTCTTGCTCAGGAGATGCCCTTCTTCTTCGAGCTGCCTCTGCTCGATTCCTTTCCCTGCGTTCCCGGTCGATCTCGGGAAGAGGGGATTGGAGTCTTTGCCCCCGAGTGGGGCTATCGTTTCCTAATGCTCGTGCGATATCCTCGCGAGATCCCAAAGATCCAAACGTTAGCTGCTCCACGTTCTGAGGTCGTTCGAGTGGCCTTCGTTCACGGGGCCTCTCTTCCTCGGAAGATGAAGATTGATCTACGGGTGTATGACGAACCGGTGACGGAGTTCTTTGCCGGCGGAGCTCATTGATTTCCCGACTCATGAGCCTCATATTTTCCTGCATCATGAGATTGGTGCGCTCATGAACTCTCATAGCTTCCCTCGTGCTCTCAAGCATATCAAGCAAGCGCGAGAAATCTCCTTGAGTGATGGGAGTAGATGGATTGACCTGGTCTCCAACCCTGGCAGCTGGAATTGGAGCATTCGCGGGGACTCGAGTAGATGTTCCAGCTTCACCAAGCATCGGGTCGGATCGGAGGTAGGAAGTCGGGTCGGATCGGAGCTGGGGTGCCTGGTCGGATCGGTGTGCAGCGAGCAAGTCGGGTCGGTTCAGACTGGGGGAGTGCACTGCTTCAGAGTCTCCAACCCGGATCGGATCGGAGCTTTCCCCTTGCTGTCGGTTCGGGTTTCCTGCATTGATTCTCCCTGCTGCTGAACTCTGCCCCCTAGACCTTGTTACGACAGCATGTTGCTGATCTTCACCAGCTCCATTTCCTTGAACAGTCTGGACTTCCTTGCCTTTTCCTCTGGCCATGAGTCTTTGACAATTACTTCAACGAATGTAAGAAAGTGGAGAAACTTAAGGATTCACTTCTTTGAACCCAACGGTCCAAAAAGTAGAAAGAGATCCCGGAAAATAAAGAATTTAGATGAGGTTTCTCAGTGGAAGCACCAAAATGTTAGACCCAAATGTGGTTCTAACACCCAAATTGATTAGAAACAAGATAAAACAAAGCAGAAATAAAAAATGAACACACAAGATTTATATTGGTTCGGCGAAGAAGTGCCTACGTCCACTTAGTTCTAACTATATTTAATAATTCAAATACAAAGGCAAGTTAAGATTCACTCACAACTCACTTTTGTTCACTCAAATGATTAAAACAAGAAATGAAAGATGGTTTGGATTTTCCGGGAGTAAGGAATTCGGATGATGAGGGTACTTGGATTCTCAAAAGTGCTCCTCAAAATCCTTCTCTTTGTCTCTAGATGAGGTATTTATAGGTGTGAATTTGCCTGAGATTCAATCCGGGTCGGAACACGTGTCATCCATCGCACTCTCTTCGGGTTCGGATGGGCTATCAAGCTGACAACGCATCAATGAGGTGGACGTTAGTGGTAAGAATTAGTCATATCCGGTCCGGTTCTCCAGGCGACTTTATAGGAGATTTTCCTGGATCATGGGTGCGGGTCGGAGACGAGCAGGTTGGGGGCTCGGATCGGAATACCCGATCCGAACCGGAGTAGCTTGGACGTCTCTTCTTCTCTAATCATACTCCGCTCCGCTCCAGCATCGTGGCAAGCAGACGGCTTTCAGATCCACCTGAGATTTATTGGCCTTCCGATCCGATCAGGTATGCTTTGCCAATCTATCCAACAAGAGACATCCGATCCGAACAGAGAATCCTACCCGATCCGAACCGATATGCTGCTATCAATCTGAATTGTGGTGTTTCCTTCCGATCCGAACCGGAGTCTTATATCTTGAAATATTCTTCAATTGTTGGTTTCTTGACTTTGTGTTGCCTAGTTCACAAAGTAGGCTAACAATCAGCTAGCAAGATTTGGCATAGACATGGTGAATACACCGGAGAAGAAGGCTTTGAGGTTCATTAAGGGCTTGAATAAACCGATGCATGGATTGGCTATGACTCACATCCCTATGGGGGCCACCTTTGAGAAGCTAGTAGATATGGCACTCATGCATGAGGAAGAGAAGGGTCCCAATGCTAATAAGGCACCCGAGAAGAAAGGAGATCAGAAGAGACCTCAACAGCAACAGCAAAACAAGGGTGGGAAAGGCAACGGTGGCAAGGGAAAGAAAAAGTGCTTCAACTGTGGGACACCAGGCCACCTCAGCAAAGATTGTCGGAAGAAGAAGAAGACTGGCTGCTTCCACTGTGGCGAATCAGGGCATCTAGTGAAGGACTGCCCTAAGAAGGGGTAGAGGACGGGATCTACCTCAGGAGGACAGGTGCAAGCTCTTATGGCACCAGGTCAGGCAAGGGGGCAAGTTCAGGCTCTCGCGGTTCCAGCGATTCATGAAAGAGGTAGAACTATTTTCGTTGAAAGTCTAGTTTTTCTATTTGATCATCCTGTCCGTACTTTGTTTGACTCTGGCGCATCGCATTCGTTTATCTCATCATCATTAGTTGAGTCACTGCACTTAGACACCAGTCTAGTAGATGATCCCTTGGTTGTTTCAAACCCAATTGGGGGCACCACTTATTTGTCCATGATATGTTTGGGTTTGAAGATCTCTATACTTAGAGTTGTGTTTAGATGTGATGCTTTTGTTTTGGGCTTCACGGGCTATGGGTTAATTTTGGGCATGGACTGGTTATCCAGTAATGGTGTCGTTCTTGATTGCGAAAGGAGAGTTGTTAGGCTCATGACCCGCTTGGGGAACACTCTCGAGATCTCTTGTAATCCCATGAATTCTGTTATGCTAGGTTATCTTGAATCGCTTAACGCTTCGGACGAGAGTTTGCGATCTGTTAGAGTGGTCCGGGAATACTCGGATGTGTTTGAGGAGGTGAAGGGCTTACCTCCGAAGCGGAAGATAGACTTCCGATTATATCTGGTGGACAATGCTAAGCCAGTATCTTTGCCAATCCGCCACATGGCTCCTCGTGAGAGGAGGGAACTCCATAAGCAAGTAGGGGAGTTGCTTGAGAAGGGGTTCATAAGACGAAGTATATCGGAGTGGGGTGCTCCAGTAGTTTTTGCCACGAAGGCGGATGGGTCCCTCAGACTTTGTGTAGACTATAGAGAACTCAACAAACTTACAAAGAAGAATAGACACCCATTGCCAAGGATTGATGATCTCTTTGATCGGTTGGTTGGCGCCTCAGTGTTTTCGCAGTTGGACTTAGCCACGGGGTTTCATCAGTTGAGAGTGGCCGAGGATAGTATAAAGAAGACTGCCTTTAGGACTCCGGATGGTTTCTATGAGTGGCTGGTGATGCCCTTTGGTTTGACGAACACCCCTGCATACTTTGTTGATTTGATGAGTAGGGTGTTCAGGGAGTACCTTAATAGGTTCTTGGTGGTCTTTGTGGATGACATCTTGGTCTTTTCTAAGAGTGAAAAAGAGCATGCCCTACATCTTAGGGAAGTGTTGGAGTCTCTTCGAGCGCATAGCCTTAAGGCTAAATTCTCTAAATATCACTTTTGGAGGAAGGAGGTGCGGTTCTTAGGGCACGTGGTGAGGAGTTTCTTAGGGTTGGCGAGCTACTATAGGAAGTTTATCAAGGACTTCGCGAAGATATCAGCCCCATTAACTCGCTTGACGAAGAAGAATCTAGTCTTCACATGGGACGTAGATTGTGATGATGCGTTCCAATGGTTAAAGAGAGCTTTAACCACAGCTCCAGTCTTAGTGTTGCCAGATGGGAGTAAGCCATTTGTTGTTTATACTGATTCTTGTGGGACTGGTCTAGGCGCAGTCTTAATGCAAGAGGGAAGGGTAATAGCCTATGGGGGAAGGTAGTTGAGAAAGCATGAGAAAAATTACCCTACACATGATCTAGAGTTGGCCGCTATTGTTTTTGCGCTTAAGACTTGGCGCCATTATCTTCTTGGCGAGAGGTTCGAATTGTTCATCGACAATAAATCTTTGAAGTACTTGTTTTCTAAGAAGGATTTGAACTTGAGACAACAAAGGTGGATGGAGTTCTTAGCATCCTATGATTTCGAGATAGTGTATACTCCTGGCAAGGGTAATGTGGTGGCAGACGCCTTAAGCAGAAAAAGGTTGTCTTGGATTCCATTGTTCGTTGAACGACGAAGCTTGGAATTTATCTCGATGTTTGACTTCAGACCTTCCGTTGAATTTATACCCGGTTTGCTAGCATCCTTAGAGGTCAAACCTACTCTTTTGGGACAGATTGGTGAGGCACAGCGGGACGACCCACAGTTGGTTGAGTTAGTGGAGAAGCTTATAAGGGGGAGTCGTCCAGCCATTTGAGTAGGTACACCCTAGACGATAGGGGGTGGTTGGGTAGAAACGGTAGACTTTGTGTACCACAAGACGAGGTTATGAGGAAGGCTATTCTTGATGATGCACATCGTTCGAAGATGACCATTCATCCCGGTGGGGACAAGATGTACCAAGACATGAAGCGAGTTTTCTTTTGGGCCGGTATGAAGAAAGATGTGGACGAGTATGTTGCTAGATGTTTGGTGTGCCAACAAGTGAAAGCAGAGCAAAAGAAACCCGGTGGGTTGCTTCACCCATTGAAGGTTCCGCAATGGAAGTGGGATAGCGTCTCGATGGATTTTATCGATGGATTACCGAGATCGAGGAAGGGTAATACGGGAATTTGGGTTGTGGTAGACAGACTTACTAAGAGTGCCCATTTTATACCCGTGAAGAGTAAGAGGACTGGTCCATGGCTAGCTTCAGTCTACATTCGAGAGATAGTTCGGTTACATGTTGTACCTTCTAGCATAGTGAGCGATCGAGATCCTATCTTCACTAGCGAGTTTTGGAAGAGTTTGCAAGAGGCGGTAGGGACTCAGTTGTGTTTGAGCACCGCATATCATCCTCAGACGGACGGCCAGACCGAGAGGGTGAACCGTATTATAGAAGACCTTTTGAGGCTATATATCTTAGATTTTGGAGGTACATGGGAAGAGCATCTTCCATTGGTGGAGTTCGCGTATAATAACAACTTTCAGTCTAGTATTGGTATGGCTCCAGTCGAAGCTCTTTATGGAAGGCCTTGTCGGTCACCTACATGTTGGTGGGAATCTATGGATAAGATCTTGCTTGGGACAGATATGGTTAGAGAGACTTCGGAAAAGATTGATTTGATTTGAAGAAGGATGAAAGTGGCGCAAGACAGACAGAAATCCTACGCGGATAAGAGGAGGACAGATCTTGAGTTTGATGTTAGGGACATGGTCTTTGTCAAAGTATCTGCATTACGGAATGTTGTTCGCTTCGGGTCCGTTGGGAAGTTAGCACCAAGGTTTGTAGGGTCGTTTCCTATTAAGGAAAAGATTGGACAGATGGCATATAGAGTAGAGTTGCCCGAGAGACTTAGTGGTGTACATGACGTATTCCATGTGTCACATTTGAGGAAGTGCCTACATGAGACCGCAGAGGTGGTAGAGCCGGGCTTGCTTAGAGAAGTGGAGGTAGAGCGTGATGCGATGATTTGTCGAGCCCCTACTCGCATCCTTGGGTCAGAGACTAGGAAATTGAGAAACAGAGAGATTCAACTAGTCAAAGTGCAATGGGGACATGATGAGAGCAACGCTACTTGGGAGATAGAAGTGAAGATGCGTTCATTGTACCCTTTCCTTTTCGAGGGTATGTCTTTTAACTTCTCCTTTATCGCTTATCTTGTGCTTATCTTGTCTTTAGTATGTCCTCTCATTAGTACCTTTGACCTTTAGATAGGGTAAACCTATGGTTGAAACATGTGTTTGAGACATGTTATGTATGATGGATACATGTGGATGCAAGTGTTTGCAAGTGGTTTCTCGTGGATGCATATACACACACTTTAGACACTAGATCGGCTCAGTCACTTCATATTGCATATTGCATATAAATTGTGTGTATGTAGCTAGTTGATGGATGGATAATGGTTGGGGTATCATATGGATGATGCATTTTTATTGTGAATGACTGTGCACTCATGTAGATATAGTATTTGTCGATAGTGTTCTTTCGCATACATATTTGATGCATGGCACTATCATGGTTTGCATTAAGGAGGTCAACTGAATCAGTAGACCGCCTGATTTTGCATTAGGCTGGGAAAATATACACACACTTTTTGCATATGTTCATACGTCATTAGAAATTTTAGGGACAATGGATGCCAGTGTTGGATGGTTCACTAGATGGTTGTTTGGTTGGTAGGATACGTTCTTCATGACTTAGAGATTTCGGGGACGAAATCCTTTAAGTAGGGGAGAATGTAACACCCCGTATGTTGAATAACTTGTTATAATATAAATCAGGGCAGAATTAAATTTTAAGATCTGAATCTGGGGAAACAGGCTATGCCATTGCGTTCGTCTCGGAAAAATACGCGAAATAGAGTCCGATTTCTTGTAAATCGGAGTCCGTATGACCCAATTATGGCCCATGTAAGTTTTCAGAAAATTCAAGTTTAAAAACAGTTTAAAACTAGAGCAAAATTCGAAATTCAACACACAAGGGAAAGGAGAGAAAATTCCCGCGCAGGCCAAGTCGACAGGTTGTCGACTGCCCAGTCGACACCGCCCCAATCCATGTCGACTGCCCAGTCGACATGGGTGTCGACCTGGGTACTCGACCAGGTTGGCCTGGGTGCAGTCTGAAGGGGTTTGGGCTGTGTTTTGGGGCTTGTGACGAGATCTGATGGCTCTAAACTACTCTAGGGTTAATCTAAGGGCCTAAGCTACATCCTAAATCTATAAATACACCCTAATCCTACCCTAATCCATACTAAAAATAGATACAACATCATCATGCCGTCAAAATGCAACTTGAAGGAGCCTCCATCAAATTTTAGAAGAAGATAGCTTCTCAAATCAATTTCTAATCAACTCTAGTAAATAAATCTTCTTCATAGGAGTGCTAATCAACAAGTTTTGAGTTTCTATGCCTTTAGCAAGCAATTGCTAAACTAATTATTATAGGATGTAATGAGGTTATGGTTATGAATGGATCAATGCAAGTTATGTTATCATATGCTATGTGCTCATGATGTTAGTTATGCAAGTTTTATGCTATATGTCCATGATGCTAGTTATGCAAGTTTTATGCTATATGTTCATGATGCTAGTTATGCAAATCACTATGATAAACATTGATCCATTATGACACCATGTTATTGAAGTTGGGTGTTTGATTATATGCAAGTTCAAATATGACATGTTATGCAAGTTTGGTGTTTGATTATATGCAAGTTCATATATGACATGTTATGCAAGTTTGGTGTTTGATTATATGCAAGTTCATATATGACATGTTATGCAAGTTTGGTGTTTGATTATATGCAAGTAACATGTGCATGTTTACACCTTTGTATGATATGCATACATATGCAAGTTTACCCCTTTGTATGTCATGCATATATATGCATGTTTACCCCTTTTTATGATACGAGTAACGTATGCAAGTTCTTCCCTTTTTTAGACCTATGACATATATGCAAGTTTATCCCTTTATGATAGGTCTATGACATGAACATCTATGCAAGTTACCCTCTTTATGGTGTTTGGGTTGATTATTTATGCTAGTTGGGTTTGATGTTATGGTTATATATGCAAGTTGACACCTTTAAAACCCATGTTGATGCTAATGTTATGCTAAGTTAAACCCATTGTATTTGTGATGAATCTTCGCTTTTAAGTATGTCATGTTAGCGTATTACGTGGGGACCGATGAGGTTAATATTCATGTTAACAAAATTATGGTGAAATTGGTATGATGTTTCATACCATAAGTGGATGGACATAATTGAGTCAATTATGTACATCATTAAATTGGAATTAATTAGGGAAAATTAATTCAAAATATTGGGGTGATTAATTAGGTGTAATTAATCGACTAAGACACGAGGTTGGACCCTTTTGTAGCATAAGACTGCCCGGACCCGACCGGCAAATCCAGCAGCTACAAATGATTGGCCCAATGTGAGAGGTCTTAGGCATAAACTAAATACGTGACAAGTGTAAAGACACGAGGTTAGACTCTGTTATGGCGTAAGGCTGCCCGGACCTGACCGGCAAATCCAGCTGCCATAAAAGACAGTCTAATGTGAGAGGTCTTTGCAAAGGTTACGGTCTTAATCAATTAAGAAACACTTAACCAGATAAGCATGTAGTGGGGCATGAGGGGTTAAGTGGGTGCCTTGGGTGGCATGTGGAAATCTAGTGGTTGCCTTGGGTGGCAATCGAAAATACGATTAGAATACTTAACGAAAGTGGAAATATGTAATTAAACATGATTAAAGGGTTAAGTGGGATGCACTAGAAAAGGGACAAGCTTAGGTGGGTAGCTTGTGGGGGGGCCATTTCAACCAGTAACCCAAAACGTATCTTTGTGGGCTCGACCCAAGTCGAGGATGGGACACGCATACTGGGCTTGACTATAAGAGGCCAAAACGGGGTAGCGGTGGCAACGCAAGTCCAACGAGTTTCATATGCGTGTGTGGACCCGGGCTGGTAGGTAAGACGTTGTTGCATCGTGTAGGTATAAGCCGTGCTTCAGTGTTGGTATCGGGTTGCTACTTTGGAGAATGATACACCCCACTGTGGGACCAGCACGGATATCTACGTTACGGAGCCGATCGCTTGGGGAGTATTGGGTACACCTAGTGGAGATAGGGGCAGATGGCACTTATGTGGTCAGCTAGGGGTACACGAAACTACTATTTAAATTTTCTATGTCCTTGGGTGGGATCAACCTTTAAGTTAGGAATGACTGGTGTGGTGCAGTTTAGTAATTATCCTTGGGCGGGTAGATGCGTCTTTACCATTATCTTGGTTCTTCCTATGTCTAGTTGGCTGCTTAGTGTAGTCATTTATCCCCAGTCGTTACCGTACCAAGTTTATATCATACCCTAATTACTTTAATGATTGTATTGTTAAAGTTATAGGACTCGCTCAGACTTATGTCTGACCCCGTTGTTTTTATATTTTTCCCAACCCTAAGGTTCTCAGAGTGGGCCTAGCACTAGTGGGCTTTGATCAGATTGCTTTATCTATCTTTTGGAGCTTGGACCGTTAATGTAAAGCTCAGCTTATCTTTTCTATTATGGCTATTAGTTATGTAGTGGGATTATGTACTTATGTTTTTATCAGGATGGATATTTAGTACTTGACTCTTGTTCTTATGTTTTTGTTATTGTAACCAAACATGTTTACCTTCTGCTGCAATGAAATGACGTTTTAGTTAACAATTATTATTTATATCTGTCTTGTTGTAATTTTTCTGTTCTATATTCACTTAAAATACTCCACCGAAGTTAAGGCATTCCCTTAGTGAGTGACCTTAGCGGGTGTGGGGTGTTACAGGGTTTATCCCATTCTGAATAACCGATACGATGATGTGTCGAGGATGAAGGCGGTGGTTGAAGACCGGAGGTCTTCACATCGTTTGGGTGATTACTGATGATCTTGATTGGGTTGTACACCCAAGAGGAGGAAATCAGTTGGTGATCGTCCAGACGTAATTGGAGATCGATGGATATGCGAGGTACAAGGTGCCTCCGGTTTCGTTCAGACCCAAAACGAACTTGTAAATGGACTGTGTATCTGACATTGAATTTTATTCTATGTGATTTATTTCTATTAAATATATATATGTTTGGCGACGAGGAATTTATTCTCTGGCTTAACCCCCTTCTCTGAGACGTACGAGCTCAGGGGTTATATATTGATGGATATCAATCGCATAAAGCGAATTTCCGGTGTGGCATGCCTAAGTGGCAATGGATTAAGGCTTCTATTGGAAAGCAAAGTCTTGTGGTTGATGATCAAAGCACAGCCTGTGTTGCATAGCTTTGTGTACGTTGATCACGAGCCTCACACCCTGGTTGTGAACCAAAAACGGGAGAAGGACCTCAGGGAGGACAGACGTTTCTTTCTAACTAGAAGTGGCGTCTGTGGTTTTACACGCCCTGGCGAATTTGACTTATGTGGTTGTTGTTGTTGCGAGGCGCCTCGAATATATCAGTGACTGTGTGGAGCCGACGGAGTCATTGGACTCATTGACACCCCATAGGGTGGGGAAATGCAGTATTCGGGCATTTTAATCCACATCGGTGGACCGGCCCTGACGATCCAATGGCTTGCCTGCGCGCTTTCCTGAGACACGGGCTAGAGCGTCTCCAATTCGGTAGAGAACTATCTTTTGCCTTGGTTCACAGACGGAAATCTAATGTCCAAATACGTGACCTTGCGGTTTTGATTGTAGATCCTAGTATGGCAACATGATATATGGTTCCCATGCCGTCTATGATTGATATTTATGATTGAAATTGTTTTGACACTATACACTTATAGTAATAATAAAACATGAAATTTAGCGTATCAAGCATGCTTTGGCTATTATAAGGTAAAACCCTATCCTCCGACTTGTATTGCATTGTGTGATGGGACCTGGGTCTTATAATAGCTTCATTGTTCTTTATTTAGCATTGCGCTGTTTTTTTATGCACTGGTATTCTTGGGAGGAACCCCGTTCCATGTTATACGGTGTGGTCCCCTAATTTACCTAACTTTAAAATAAAGATTAATAACTATTTTAGTTTTCACACCAGTCACATGACTGACCTGGAGTTTATTGTTTTAACCTAAACTCTGGGTGCCCTTATTTAGACACGGGCAGCTAGTAGTTTTGGTTTTGAAGATTTATATTCACAGGAACCTGGTTTACAGCTGGAATGATATCCGGAAAGCTCTGTATCTGTATATCTCTTTCAGTTGTGTTTTGTATTATTTTTCCACTGTATTGTAATTTGTAAATCTCTGATATTTATCGAATGTGTAATATTTATTCATACTCTGTATATTCTTGCATTCTGATGGAATTATTGTAATTAACAATGAAATGTTCTTCTGTTTGCGTTTGAATTTGTCGTGTTCTCAAAGAAATACGGGTTTCGAATGGTCTTGGTCGGTTTAGCGATCGATTCGGACTGAGTGAAATTCGACTTATTACAGTGGTATCAGAGCTTTGGTTTACGAAGCTTGAGAACAAGACACGTTAGAACCAAACGAAAGAATTCATCAGAAATTGGATTAGTAATATCGAATGAGAAAGACTCGTTAGAGACGGGATCAGTAGTATCCTAGAATGAGTGTGAAGAGTATATTTTTTAAAATGAAAACGATTTTTGTTTTGAAAATTTAAATCAAATTCGAATATTATTTTTATATTGATTTGGACAATCCAATATATAAAGATTTTGCGTATACGTCTGATCCACGTGTATTTGAAATTTTAATATACTGGATAGACATAGAATTACACTCTAGTCGCCCGGAGATGATTTTGATGATGGGGCTCCATCATTAGGATTTATGTTCGTGTGACGAAAGTGGGATGCCTATATATTTCCATTAGACTGGTGTGAGAACCAAAACTAGATAGGGCTTATTGTTGTGATTTGTCATCACAAATCTAATTTTTGGACTATGTATCAAAATTACGGATTTGAAAAGCTAATCAACTAATTGATTGCTGATTGTGTTGTTTGATTACTGTTTTTATTAATTGAATGTTGAACCTTTAGCCAAATTGTACCAAATATTGAATAGAATTGAAAATTGGTTGCATTTGTATGACGATCCCAAAATCCGAGGGGCGGTATTAAGGATAATCATTAGGAAATAACACATTAGTCATCATAGCAGAGTACAGAAAATAGCAGAAACAATAATTAAAATGAATTTTACATGGATATGACAGCGGAATCACAACATGTAGGAATACCAAAATAGCATAACGTGGGATATACTTAGTAAGAAAAAAAAGAAAGTGATCAGTCATCATCGCCAGAAGCGGAATACATACATGTAGTGAGACATAATAAGAGTATCAGTCTACATCGCCGAAGGCGGAATACATATATATATATAATGAGAAATACGGAAAGTAAATCAGTCTGCATCGCCAGTGGCGGAATCATAATATAAACACAGTAATGGCGGAAAATATCTAAGTCATCTCTATGAAGTCAGCCTCGCCATGAGCCAAAAGTGCACGCTATGCAGCAGTGCAAAACCAAAAACCACCTGTCACCTGCGTACTAGGCTGCCCGTGTGAAAATAAGGGCACCCGCATTTGCAAAGTGAAACAAACAACGAGTCAGCCATGGGGACTGGTATGAGGAATCTATTTAACAGTTAAACAACAGTAACATCAAATCATAGGACCACGCCGCTTTCGCGGAACGGGTTTACTCCAGTGATTGCTAGTGCATTTAAAACAAAGTAAATTCTTTTTAAAACAACGCAATGCTTTTAGAAAGAATGAAGCCATTATAAGACTCAGGTCCCATCACACAATGCAACGCAAGCCGGAGGATAGAGTTTTACGTTATAATAGCCAAATATGCTTGATACGTATAAAGCAAAATCATTTGGTATTATTACTAGTGCATATATGTTTCGAAAACGAATAGCATCATAAATATCAATCATAGGCGACATGAGCGTCCCATGCCACTATGTCGTCATATATAAGTTACAATCGAATCCGTTATCTCGTATTGGAAATTGGATTTCCGTCATGAGTCGAGGCAAGCAGCAAGCTCCTCTCCGCTTCGAGACACTCTAGCAAATGCCTCGGGACTACGCACTCTGGGTAACCCCTGGATGCGGCTGAGCCGGTCCTCACTTACGTTAGAGGATTGGTTATTCCTGAACACACGTTTCCCGGTCCTTACAGACCTATAATCGAGGCGCCTCGCATTCCAACAACCACAAAGGTGAAAAGTAGATATATATGTCAGGGCTGGTAAGTCACTGACACCACCATAGCTAGAAAGAAACGTTGTGCTCTCCCAGCGGTCCGTATCCCGTTTTTAACTCATACCGGGGTGTGAGGTTCGCGAATCTACGAAATACACAAAGCTAGGCCACGTAGACCTTGCTTTTATCATCATCCACAAGTCTTTGCTTTGCAACGGAAGCCTTGATCACAGCATCTTGGCATGCCACATAGGCAGTCCACTCCATACGATTGATTTCCATCGATATATAACCTCTAAGCTCGTACGTCTCAGAGAAGGGCGTTAAGCGAAAGAATAAATTCTCCGCCGCCAAACAGATATATATTTAACAAAGATCAATCAATATAGAACAAAATCCAATGTCGGACACACAGTCCATTTACAAGTCCGTCCTGGGTCTGAACGAAACCGGAGGCGTCAATTCCTCGCAAATCTGTCCAATCAACACATACGTTCAGACGGCTACTACTTCCGTCCCCTTCCGGTAGCTACTTCGGTTAGGAACCTCAGTAGCGCCCATCCAACCGATACGAAGATCGTCGGTCTTGAATCGTCTTTGCATCTTCCAATTCGAATCGCTCGATAAATTATTTGAAATGAGGGTTAGCTCGGCCTTTTCAAATAATTCACGTCATTAGAATTTAAATCGATTCATTTTATGGTTATGTTATTCGACATCCATCCTTTGGGTTCTTTGGTGTTATTTTCATGTCATTCACATACAACCATCAAATATCAAACAATTCAAGCCCAATTGGTTTATTTGCAACCTATGTTGCTTATAATATTTTATAATGATTTTTCGCCATTTTTATTTATTTAAAAATGGCCATATTTAATTAAACGACGTTTCAGGTCGTGTCGAGGCACTGGCGCTGTTTTTCCCTAAATTTGTTTTACACATATCGGAAAATCTAACCGTTGGATTTCTACAAAGTCTATATCAGTGGGAAGATATTCCCGAAGCGAACCCAACGGTTCCAGTTTCGTGAGAATCCGACGGTCGGATCTTCCACACTAGTCGTTTGAAGTTACGGTTTCAAAATTCGAACTGCAGCGTCGTTATTCGATTAAATTTAATTATATTTATATTTATATATAAATATAAACGATTCTGGCGCTGTTTTTCTTCAGATTTGAATTAAACATTCCGGACAATCCAACCGTTGGATTTTTACAAGGTTGGTGCCGTTGGAAAGATATTTCCAAGGCGAACCCAGCGGTTACGGTTTCGGGAAAATCCGATGGTCGGATTTCTCGTACTAATCGTTTCAAATTACGATTCCGAAACGCGAACAGCACGGCCTCTATTCCTTTTAATTATATTTATATTTATATATATATAAATATAGTTCATTCCATAGTTTCAACTATAGTTCATTTTATATTTTCAACTTCGTTTTCACTTCAAATATTTCACTAACGCCTTAATATTTCGAAAAATTTCGCCATAACCTCCTTTGTACGGGGAGGGGTTTGGAAATTTATTGGGCCGTATTAGGTACCCAATAAATCCTAAAAAGCATTCACATATTTTTAGTGATATATTTTGGTGTTTACGGGGGAGCATGTACTGATAATCACTCCAGAGAATAAATTCCCGTCACCCCGTTTCCGTGTGGAAATAAATAGTCCATGTGCCGTATCTAATAACTAGAGCGACGTGATTTTTGTTAACTCCAGACCCGTGTGGGGTTTTTATTAATCTGGCAATTTATCGTTATAATTTATATAGTCCATATCAGTCATCAGTTCAACCTGTAGTACTTAGTCATCGCCATACAAGCCTCTTGCTTGTATAGTAAATCTTCCACCTCGTCACACAAGCTCCAATTGCTTATGTGGAATATGATGAAGTATGCCTATCGTCAAGAAGTATGCCATGTAGTGTAGTTCAAAATTAATTGTTACTATCCTATGGCGTTGTTTATTATTTCACACAGAAAAACCAGCACTCCGCATCCAATGGCATTCACAGGAGTTGATATATAAATAAAATTGCGCAGCCAACTCATCAAGGTTTACCTATTTGTCGGGCACGCAAATAATTTCTTTACTCAGCAGCTAATCCATTTTCCTTTTCAACACATGTATATATATGCAGAACAAGCTAATAATAATATTTCTAGCAAACTATTATTTATTTCAACACGTGTGTATTTTTAACTAAGCGTATACATGATAAAAGGAATATTTTTATCATCAAAAATATTTATTCGACACTAGTGTATTTTTAACTAAGCGTATACATGATAAAAGGAATATTTTTATCATCAAAAATATTTATTCGACACTAGTGTATTTTTCATTGCCGATTCATTTTATTTTTAAACGACGATAACACTCAACACATGAATTTCAACTCGACGAACAAATTGCAATTCAACACATGAATATCCTATATCGTTTGTATATATAAAAATGTGATTTTTATTGCTAAAGCCATTTGTTTACATTCAACACATGAATTTCAACTTCAACGAATGAATTGCAACTCAACACATGAATATTCGATATAGTTTGTACATATATAAAAATGTGATTTTTATCGCTAAAGCCATTTGTTTAAATTCAAATAATATTCAACACATGAATTTCAACTCAACGAATGAATTGCAACTCAACACATGAATATTCTATATCGTTTGTATATATAAAAATGTGATTTTTATCGCTAGAGCCATTTGTTTAAATTCAAATAATATTCAACACATGAATTTCAACTCAACGAATGAATTGCAACTCAACACATGAATATTCGATATAGTTTGTATATATAAAAATGTGATTTTTATTGCTAAAGCCATTTGTTTAAATTCAAATAATATTCAACACATGAATTTCAACTCAACGAATGAATTGCAACTCAACACATGAATATTCGATATAGTATATAGATATATAAAAATGTGATTTTTATCGCTAGAGCCATTTGTTTAAATTCAAATAATATTCAACACATGAATTTCAACTCAACGAATGAATTGCAACTCAACACATGAATATTCTATATCGTTTGTATATAAAGATAATGTGGTTTTTATCACTAAAGCCATTTGTTTAAATTCAAATAATATCCAACACTAGAATTTCAACTCAACGAATGAATTGCAACTCAACACATGAATATTCGATATAGCATATGTAAATAGTTTCAATGAATGAAAATTATTCTAACACATAAATATTTCAGAAAATTTCAGCAGCATAACGGCAGGGTAGTTAAAACCGGGACCGTCCCTAGTACGGCTCCTCGCTCTACCTTAAAACCTCGCGGTTTTTGACAATGGGGATCATGCATCTAGTTCGCACGCAGGCGGCATGTTTTATTTTCAATTCCACAATCCTATTCTATTTTGTTTCAACCACAAGAGGGTATTTTTCAACCACAAAGGTATTTTTCAACCACAAAGGTATTTTTCAACCATAATATCAACCACAAACAATTATTTCCAACCATTCGTCATACCATATAACATCACGTCTAACACAAGCAATAAATATCGTCCATGGTTTGTGGACGAGGGGAGTGTATATATATATATATAGTATAATAATTCACTTGCATTTCATCACAATTCAAAGCATATATGTTTCAAACAACGCTTGTATAATTTATACATTGCTAATATAACTTATACAACACATGTAAATGAGGTATACAATGCGTATATAATTTACACTTCGCTTGTATAATTTATACAACGCGATTACATACACACAAATAGTTTAGATTCCTCACATTGGTTCTTGCGGTGCTAAAAATCGTAGGAAGGTCAGAAAAATCCGCGGCTTCTTCTAGAATGTAGAGAGCCTCCTTGCGGTCACGGTGTCTCCTGTTTCATCGAATTTCGTTAACATAGAAAAAAGATATGATTTTTACAAATTTGCAACGCTTTAAAGTGTAAAAATCAATTTAGCCGTATACCCCTTTTTGGTTTCGAAACTAGGGTTCGGATTTTCAGACAATCCGTGAATCTATGCTCCGATCAGAGAGTGGGACTTGAAAGAGGGAAGCGAGGCGGTCCTATCGGTGGTCGGAGGAGCAGGTGCGATCGCCTCTGGCGGTCGTGGCGTCGACGTGAAGTCGGCGGCTTTCTGGGCGTTTTTCTCGACGTTGGCGAAGGGAGGAAGGGCGGGGGTTGGTCGGATTTGAGGAGGGAGGTGGGCGGCGTCGATTGAGGGTGGTGGCGTTGGCTGGCGTCGCTTGTGGCGGCGGGATTTTCGTCGGAAAGCTTTGAACGACGAGCGTCGTTCGTTTCGTCTGGCGGCTTAGGGTTTTTAGGTTATTTTTTTTTTAAAGAAAATTTCCTATTGGTCGATATTTATAGAAAATTTTTAAATAGTGTTTTTGCAAACGAACTCCTTTTTAAACCCAACGACTGTCGCCCCTAGCTAAATACCCCCATTCCGGACACAATGGGATATGTTTCGTTGGCCATTTCGACTGTTACAGTCAGTTATTTTTCAATTTAAAATATAAAACATTCGATAATTAATTTAAACGTACATTTCAATTTGCCAGGGCCACAAACTGAATCGAAAAATTCCAGAAAAATAAATCTAGCTTTGTTTTGACGATACGGTCCTAACAAAACCAGTTTCGTCGAATTCTGAGCTCGTTTGAAAAACGGCCATTTTTAGGTCGACCCATTTTAACAGAATTTGACCAAACACGTTATCTTTTGCTCCGCTCACATACTAGCTTCAAAAATTTTGAAATTTGAAACCTAGCAATAATTTGACATCCTGGACCCAACAAAAGTGGTTTCGTCGAATTCCGAGGTCGTATGCAAAATCTCAATTTTCAAGGGCTATATATACTATATAGCGACCTCTCTGAAAATTCATTTGGCCATAACTTTTGATTTCCGTTATGAAATTTCGATTTTTCAGATTCGTTAGAAAGGTATTGATAAACAGATTTAAATATTTTCAGTTTTGATAAAATCTGTTATACTTTCCATCCAGTACAGTCAGACAAAGTTTGTATTCTAAATTTCAAACAGCCCTATCATACCAAATTCTATATTTTATTGAAATATGCTATTTTAATCATTCAAATTTCTTGGTAATAACCTAATAAAAAAATTTTAAACTGGTTCACAATTTCCGAGTTATTACAATCTCCCCCACTTAAAACTTTTAGTCCTCGAAAAGGAAATAACAGTTAAGCAGGAAATAAAATGTAAATGCAAAGTATTGTAAAGGTACCTTGCACCGGAGTTAGTCAGAGATGTCCACTCTGCATTTGGGATAGGCTTGTTTAATGCTTTCCTCAGTCTCCCAAGTACAGTCTCTAGGATCACTACTCCACTGCACTTTGCCTAAATGAATCTTTTTCCTCCTTAGCTCTCTAGTTTCTTTGCCAACTATCTTTAATGGATCTCTCTTGAGTGCTAATTCTGGGGTTATGTCAATATCCTGTTGTGCTGCTTCTTCTACAACAAGATCTGGATCATGAACATGTTTTCTGAGTTGAGACACGTGGAACACATCATGTACACCAGGCAACCAATCAGGTAATGAAACCCTATATGCAAGAGTTCCAATCCGTTCAAGTATAGGAAAGGGACCAATAAATCTCGGTGCCAACTTCCCAGTCTTGCCAAATCTGATTACTCCTCGCATTGGAGAAACTCTTAAATAAACATAATCGCCAATGGCAAACGATATATCCCTTCTTCTCGCATCAGCATAACTTTTCTGTCGGCTCTGTGCGGTTTTTAATCGCTTCTTAATGGAATCGACTTTATCCGATGCTTCTTGAATCATATCGGGCCCTAACACAAGTCTGTTGCCAGGTTCTACCCAACATGCGGGAGATCTGCACGGTCTACCGTATAATGCTTCAAATGGGGACATTCCCAAACTTGCTTGATAGCTATTGTTGTAAGAGAATTCGGCTAAATGTAAGTGATCTTCCCATGAGCCTCCAAAATCGATAACGCAAGCCCGCAATAGATCTTCTAAAATTCTATTCACCCGCTCAGTTTGGCCGTCTATCTGAGGGTGATAAGCAGTGCTTAGATTTAATTTGGTTCCCAATTCTTCCTGGAATGCTTCCCAGAATTTGCTAGTGAACAGGGGATCTCTATCGCTGACTATATTGAGCGGTATTCCATGAAGTTTGACAATTTCCTTGAAGTAAATCTGTGCTAGACTTTGAGCCGTTCTGTTGGATCGGACAGGTATGAAATGGGCAGTCTTCGTGAAGCGATCTACGATTACCCATATACTGTCGTTTCCTTTCTTAGTCCTAGGCAAGCCATCGATGAAGTCCATCGAGATTTGTTCCCACATCCAACCTGGAATTTCTAAGGGTTGTAATAATCCCGCCAATTTTTGCTGATCACTCTTAACTAGCTGACAAGTGGAGCACCTGCTAACATATATTGAAATATCTCTTTTCATCGCCTTCCACCAGAATGTGCGTTTAATATCGTTATACATTTTGCTCACACCGGGGTAGATACTTAATTTGGACTTATGGCACTCATCAAGTATTTCTCTTCTGAGCTCTGGAATTCCAGGCACACAAATTCTCCCTTTTAATCTTAGGACCCCTTGGCTATCGAGGCTAAAATCTGAGGGTTTTCCTTCTTGGATCCGCTGGCTAATCCTTTTAATGAATTCATCGTCCTTCTGAAGAATAGTAATCTTATCTTGCAAGGAAGAAGTAATGATAAAACTGGCAATGATTTCATTTTTCCTGCTGAGCGCATCTGCTACAACATTGGCTTTCCCTGGAGTGTATATAATTTCAAAATCGTATGCTGCAAGGAATTCTAACCAACGCTATTGCCTCAGGTTTAAATCTTTCTGGGTGAACAGGTATTTCAAGGATTGATGATCGGGAAATAGTTCGAATTTCTCGCCCAATAAATAATGCCTCCATATTCTTAAAGCGAACACGAGAGCTAATAACTCAAGATCATGAGTAGCATAGTTTCTTTCATGCGGCTTTAGTTGACGGCTGGCATAAGCGATCACTTGGCCTTTTTGCATTAACACTACGCCTAGCCCTCTAATAGAAGCATCTGTCCATACTGTCAAGTCTTGGTTGCCTTCTATTATGGTCAATACTGGAGCGGTTGTCAACTTCAGTTTTAGCTCTTGGAAAGCTTCTTCACATTCGGGAGTCCATTTGAATTTCTCATGCTTCTTTGTAAGCTTTGTCAATACTCCTGATATCTTTGAAAAATCCTGAACGAATTTCCGATAGTAACTAGCTAATCCAAGGAAACTTCGAACTTCTGTGGGCGTTGTGGGTTGTTTCCCGTTCTGAATCGCTGTAATTTTGCTTGGATCTACAGCAATTCCTTCTTTTGACACGACATGGCCAAGGAATTTAACTTCATTCTGCCAGAAGACACACTTAGAAAATTTAGCTTTTAAGACGTTTCTCCTCGGAATTTTCAACACTTGTTCTAAATGTTTTGCATGCTCTTCTTCCGACTTAGAGTAGATTAAAATGTCATCGATGAAGACTAGAACAAATTTATTCAATACACCCCGGAACACCCTGTTCATAAGATCAACGAAGTATGCCGGAGCGTTACACAAGCCGAACGGCATTACTAACCATTCGTAGAATAAATCGGGACCCCTGAAGGCTGTTGTAACACCCCACTCCCGCTATGATCACTCACTAAGGGAATGCCATAGCATCGGTGGAGTATTTTAGTGAATATAGAACAGAAAAATTACAACAAGACAGATATAAATAGTACTTGAAATTTTAAAACATCATCTCATAACAGCGGAAGTAAAACATGTCTGGTTACATCATAAAACCACAATAAAGGTCAAGTACAATATCCATCAAAATAAAGAAGTACATAATCCCACTCTCATACAATAGCCAAACAAAAGAAAAGATAACTGGATAACTGGAGCTTTACATCTATCCAAGCTCCTAAAGACTGGAACAGCAATCCGATCAAGCTCCACTACTGCTAGGATCCACCGTAGGACCTGAGGGTTGGGAAAAAGATAAAAACAACAGGGTCAGACATAAGTCTGAGCGAGTCCTATAACTTTAACAATACAATCGTTAAAGTAACCAGAGAAGACATAAACTGATATACGGTAACATATAGGGATGAATGGCTACCCTAAGCAGTCAACTAAACGAAGATAAAGGATAAAGACGCATCTACCCTCCCTAAGGTAAATTACTAAACTGCACCACACCAGTCGTTCCTAACTTAAAGGTTGATCCCACCCAAGGACTTATAAAATTTACTAATTAGTACTTGCGTACCCCTAGGTGACCAAGTAGGCGCCACGGGGCCCTACAATCCACTAGGTGTACACACTACTTCCCATTCGATCGGCTCCCTAACGTAGATACCCGTGCTGGCCCCACCATGGGATGTATCATTCCCCAATGTGGCAACCTGATGGAACTAAAGGTGCACGGCTTATATCTACTCGATGCAACAACGGCTTACCTACCAGCCCGGGCCCACTCACGAATATGAAGCCCGTTGGACTTGCGTTGCCACCGCTAACCCGTTTGCCTCTTACAGTCAAGCCCAGTATGTGTGTCCCGTCCTCGACATGGGTCGAGCCCACAAAGATACGTATGGGTTACTGGTTGAAATGGGCCTCCACAAGCTACCCACCTAAGCTTGTCCCTTTTTCTAGTATATCCCACTTAACCCTTTAATCATGTTTTAATTACATGTTCCATTTTGGCTAAGTATTCTAATCGTATTTTCTATTGCCACCCAAGGCAACCACTAGATTTTCTCATGCCACCCGAGGCACCCACTTAACCCCTCATGTCCCTCTACATGCTAATATGGTTAAGTGTTTCTTAATTAATTAATTAAGAACGTAACCTTTGTAAAGACCTCTCACATTAGACTGTCTTTTATGACCGCTGGTTAAGCCGGTTGGGTCCGGGCAGCCTTATGTCATAACAGAGTCTAACCTCGTGTCTTTACATTAATTACGTATTTAGTTTGTGCCTAAGACCTCTCACATTGGGCTAACATTTGTAGCAACTGGTTAAGCCGGTTGGGTCCGGGCAGTTTTACGCTACAACTGAGTCCAACCTCGTGTCTTAGTCAATTAATTACACCTAATTAATCACCCTCATAATTTTATATTAATTATCCCTAATTAATCAAGTTTTCTTAACATGGGTAGACCTAACTTAATAGGTAAATTCCCATGGGGTAGACCTAACTCAATAGGTAAATTCCCAACACATAGTATGGGTACACCTAACCAAATAGGCAAATTCCCATACTATGTTTATTTATTTTGTGTTATGCATAATTATATTAATTTCACACAATCTTATTAACTTATGCATTTAATTACCCCATCGTTCCCACGTAATTTCGTTCATGATATAACACATATAAAAGGTGTCAACTTGCATATGAATGAACATGTTTCAAAGGTGCCATCTTGCATATTAACAAACACATAACTTGCATATGAACTTGCATAACATGTCACATAACTTGCATATAATATGTCACATAACTTACATATTCATTTTGCATAACAAACTTGCATATTAGCTTATAGACTTGCATAATGTGTCATCATGAACTTGCATATTAATAAACATGTAACTTGCATATTTACATACATGTAACTCGCATATTAACAAACATGTAACTTGCATATAAAGAAACATGTAACTTGCATATTTACATACATGTAACTTGCATATTAACAAACATGTAACTTGCATATTAACAAACATGTAACTTGCATATTTACATACATGTAACTTGCATATTAACAAACATGTAACTTGCATATTAACAAACATGTAACTTGCATAGCATATTACCATGAACTTGCATACCATGCATATGATTACATAGCCCACAACTTGCATATTTAGCATCATGCAAACATAACATACATCATATTAAACTTGCATAAGCTTACATACTCAACATGCATAAACATAAGATTAATGCTAACATCATATCATATGATTCAAAGCTCATTAACCCACATACAAAACCATAAATCTCATCACATCTCATCTAATTAGTTTACCAAAAGATCATCAAAGTGATAGAAACTCACAACTAGCAACTTTGAACACCAAATGAAGAAGATTAAGATGCTAAGAAGGGATTAGAAGTTGATTAGAGAGTGATTAGTATGCAACCCTCTTCATAAAATTAGTGGAGGCCATGAGAGCTAGCATTTTGCCATAGTTTAGTCACTAGGTTTAATTATGAATGAATTAGGGTAGGTTAGGGTCTTATTTATAGATTAGGCAAGTGTTTTAGGCCATAGGATTAACCCTAGATTCAATCCAAGCCATCAAAGCATGTCTTGGGGAAGAAGTCAAGTGTAGGAACCATCTAGGGCCTTTAGATTAAAGATGGACCATGAGAACCATTCAAATGCAAAATCTGCACTTGAGCGAATCGGCCCACGGGTTGACAGCCAAACACCCTGGATTAACCCCTAGTCGACCCAGCGGGCTCGGGTCGACTTCAAAAATCGGCCGGTTCGGTTATTCCCCTCTCCCAATTCGCTGTTTTGAGCATTTTTGCATATTTATTTATTAAATTTTCAATTATATATATATATATATATATCAATATATATATATATATATATATATATATATATATCTACACAACCCATTTCACTTAATTAAGTATACTTTAATTTGGGAATTTTCGTGAAACTTCGCGAGGCCATATCTTGGTCATACGGACTCCGATTTTCGAAAACTCGGACTCTATTTCGCGTATTTTTCCGAGACGAACACAATGGCATAGCCCGTTTCCCTTGATTCCCATTTTAGAATTAAATTCTGCCTCGATTTATGTTATTACAGGTTATTGAAAATACGGGTTGTTACATTCTCCCCTCCTTAAAGGATTTCGTCCCCGAAATCTTCAAGTTAGGAAGAACGTATCCTACCATCCAATCATCCATCTACTCAAAGCATCATCCACGAGCAATCATTGTCCTTACAAGATTCTAAATGCTGGATGGATATATGCAAAAGTGTGTGTATATGTACTTACCTAATGCAGAAATCAGGCGGTTACTGATACAGTAAACCTCCTTAATGCAAACCATGATAGTGCCATGCATCCAATATGTATGCGAAACCCTATTGACACATACAAATTTCTACATGCGTGCACAACCATACACAAAAATGCATCATCCATATGATAACACAGCCATGATACATCCATCAATCTAACTACCACATCCATTTATGCAATATGCAACATGAAGTGACTGAGCCGATCTAGTGCCTAATGTGTGTGTATATGCATCCACGAGCAACCACTAGCAAACAATTGCATCCATATGCATCCATCAACCATAACATGTTTCAAACACATGTCTCAACCATAGGTTTTACCCTATCTAAAGGTCATAGGTATTAGCGAGAGGATATACTAAAGATAAGATAAGTACTAGACAAGCAATAAAGGAGAAGTTAAAAGACATACTCTCAAAAAGAAATGGATACAAAGAACGCATCTTTGCTTCCGTCTCCCAAGTAGCATTGCTTTCGTCATCTCCCCATTGCACTTTAACTAGCTGAACTTCTCTGTTCCTCAACTTCCTAGTTTCTGACCCAAGGATGCGAGTAGGAGCTCGTCGAATCGTCGCATCACGCTCTACCTCTACATCTCTAAGCAAGCTCGGCTCTACCACCTCCGCGGTCTCATGTAAGCACTTCCTCAAATGTGATACATGGAATACATCATGAACACCACTAAGTCTGTCGGGCAACTCCACCCTATGTGCCATCCGTCCAATCCTTTCCTTAATAGGAAACGGCCCAACAAATCTCGGTGCTAACTTCCCTACGGACCCAAAGCGAACAACATTTCTCAATGGAGATACTTTGACAAAAACCATGTTCCCAACCTCAAACTCAAGATCCGTCCTTCTCCGATCCGCATAAGATTTCTGTCTATCTTTGCGGGATCCACAGCTATCCCTTCCTTAGAGACCACATGCCCTAAGAATCGCACTTCTCTTCTCCAAAAATGGCATTTAGAGAATTTAGCTTTAAGACTATGCGCTCGAAGAGTCTCCAACACTTCCTTGAGATGTAAGGCATGCTCTTCTTCATTCTTGGAAAAGACCAAGATGTCATCCACGAAAACTACTACAAACTTATTCAGATACTCTCTGAACACTCTACTCATGAGATCAACAAAGTATGCGGGGGCGTTTGTCAACCCAAATGGCATCACTAGCCACTCATAAAAACCATCCGGAGTCCGGAAAGCAGTCTTCTCTATACTGTCCTCCGCCACTCTTAACCGATGAAACCCTGTAGCTAAGTCCATCTGCGAAAATACTGACGCGCCAACCAACTGATCAAAGAGATCATCTATCCTCGGTAATGGGTGTCTATTCTTCTTCGTGAGCTTATTAAGTTCTCTATAATCCACACAAAGTCTGAGGGACCCATCCGCCTTCGTGGCAAACACTACTGGAGCTCCCCACTCCGATATACTTCGCCTTATGAACCCCTTCTCAAGCAACTCCCCTACTTGCTTATGAAGTTCTCTTCTCTCACGAGGAGCCATGTGGCGTACTGGCAAAGACACTGGTTTGGCATTATCCACCAAATAAATTCGGAAATCTATCTCCCGCTTCGGAGGCAAACCCTTTACTTCTTCAAACACATCCGGATATTCCCGGACTACTCTGACAGAACACAAACTTTCGACCGAAGCATCGAGCGATTCAAGATAACTTAGCAAAACAGATTCCATGGGATTGCAAGAGATCTCGAGAGTGTTACCCAAGCGGGTCATGAGCCTGACAACTCTCCTTTCGCAATCAAGAACGGCACCATTACTGGATAACCAGTCCATGCCCAAGATCAACCCATAGCCCGTGAAGCCCAATACAAAAGCATCACATCTAAACTCAACGCTAAGTATAGAAATCTTCAAACCCAAACATATCATAGACAGATATATGGAGCCCCCAATTGGGTTTGAGACAACCAAGGGATCATCAACTAGACTGGTGTCTAAGTGCAGTGACTCAACTAACGATGATGAGATAAAAGAATGCGATGCGCCAGAGTCAAACAAAGTACGAACTGGATGATCAAACAGAAAAACCAGACTTTCAACGGAAATAGTTCTACCTCTCTGCTGAATCGGTGGAACTGAGAGAACCTGAACTTGCCCCCCTGACTGAGGTGGTGCTATAAGAGCTTGCACCTGGCCTCCTGAGGTAGACCCCGTCTTCTGCCCCTTCTTTGGGCAGTTTTTCACAAGATGCCCTGCTTCACCACAATGAAAGCAACCGGTCTTCTTCTTTTTGCGACAATCCTTACTAAGGTGTCCTGGTGTTCCACAATTGAAGCACTTCTTCTTCGTCTTCTTTTTGTCACCATTGCCTTTTCCGCCCTTGCCTTGTTGTTGCTGTTGCGGTTTCTTCTGATCCCCCTTTTTCTCTGGTGCCTTAGAATTCTTATCATCCTCATGCATAAGTGCCATGTAGACAAGCTTCTCAAAAGTGGCCCCCATAGGAATGTGAGTCATAGCTATTCCTTGCAATGGTTCGTTCAAGCCTCTAACGAACCTCAAAGCCTTCTTCTCCGGTGTATTCACCAACTCTATGCCAAACCTTGCTAATTGATTGAATTTGTTGACATATTCTTTCACCGTGAGATTCCCTTGCTTCAAATTCAAGAACTTCTCCATAAACAGATTCTCTTCCGCCCTTGAGAGAAACTTAGCCCCAAACCTTTGCTTAAAATCTGCCCAAGAGTCAACAGGGCGTTCTCCATTAGTGACCTCCCACCAGAATGAGGCCTCTCCCTTCATTAACCAAGCCGCCAACTTGACTTTCTTTCCCTCTTCCACTTCAAAGATATCTAGCAACTCTTCCACTTCCTTAAGCCAATCTCTAGCCTCTACGAAAGTCTCTGAACCAAGAAAAGGTTTTCCTCCTATAGCCTTGAACTCCTTGCAAACCTTAGCAAAATTATCCACTCTAGGCTGAGGAGGAGGAGCGGTTGTCTCTGGTGTAGTAGCATTGGCCGGACCCGCAGCCGCGGCCCTAGCCTCTTGCAACCTCCTATACCATAGTGGTATAACTAAACCCTCCGGGATGTTAAGATCTTCAGCCATGCTGAAACGAAAGAGGAAAGATTCAAAAAGGAGATTCCGAAAGATAAAGATATGGCTATTGGGGATTATGCTTTTCTTTTTCAAAAACTTTTTCTCTTAGAAGACATGCTTTTAAAAATACTTTCTTCGAAAATACTCTTAGAAAGTAGTTTTTCTCAAAAATTTTATCTGTTCTGGTAACCTTAAGCTCTGATACCACGTGTAACACCCCACTCCCGCTATGATCACTCACTAAGGGAATGCCATAGCATCGGTGGAGTATTTTAGTGAATATAGAACAGAAAAATTACAACAAGACAGATATAAATAGTACTTGAAATTTTAAAACATCATCTCATAACAGCGGAAGTAAAACATGTCTGGTTACATCATAAAACCACAATAAAGGTCAAGTACAATATCCATCAAAATAAAGAAGTACATAATCCCACTCTCATACAATAGCCAAACAAAAGAAAAGATAACTGGATAACTGGAGCTTTACATCTATCCAAGCTCCTAAAGACTGGAACAGCAATCCGATCAAGCTCCACTACTGCTAGGATCCACCGTAGGACCTGAGGGTTGGGAAAAAGATAAAAACAACAGGGTCAGACATAAGTCTGAGCGAGTCCTATAACTTTAACAATACAATCGTTAAAGTAACCAGAGAAGACATAAACTGATATACGGTAACATATAGGGATGAATGGCTACCCTAAGCAGTCAACTAAACGAAGATAAAGGATAAAGACGCATCTACCCTCCCTAAGGTAAATTACTAAACTGCACCACACCAGTCGTTCCTAACTTAAAGGTTGATCCCACCCAAGGACTTATAAAATTTACTAATTAGTACTTGCGTACCCCTAGGTGACCAAGTAGGCACCACGGGGCCCTACAATCCACTAGGTGTACACACTACTTCCCATTCGATCGGCTCCCTAACGTAGATACCCGTGCTGGCCCCACCGTAGGATGTATCATTCCCCAATGTGGCAACCTGATGGAACTAAAGGTGCACGGCTTATATCTACTCGATGCAACAACGGCTTACCTACCAGCCCGGGCCCACTCACGCATATGAAGCCCGTTGGACTTGCGTTGCCACCGCTAACCCGTTTGCCTCTTACAGTCAAGCCCAGTATGCGTGTCCCGTCCTCGACATGGGTCGAGCCCACAAAGATACGTATGGGTTACTGGTTGAAATGGGCCTCCACAAGCTACCCACCTAAGCTTGTCCCTTTTTCTAGTATATCCCACTTAACCCTTTAATCATGTTTTAATTACATGTTCCATTTTGGTTAAGTATTCTAATCGTACTTTCTATTGCCACCCAAGGCAACCACTAGATTTTCTCATGCCACCCGAGGCACCCACTTAAACCCTCATGTCCCTCTACATGCTAATATGGTTAAGTGTTTCTTAATTAATTAATTAAGAACGTAACCTTTGTAAAGACCTCTCACATTAGACTGTCTTTTATGACCGCTGGTTAAGCCGGTTGGGTCCGGGCAGCCTTATGTCATAACAGAGTCTAACCTCGTGTCTTTACATTAATTACGTATTTAGTTTGTGCCTAAGACCTCTCACATTGGGCTAACATTTGTAGCAACTGGTTAAGCCGGTTGGGTCCGGGCAGTTTTACGCTACAACTGAGTCCAACCTCGTGTCTTAGTCAATTAATTACACCTAATTAATCACCCTCATAATTTTATATTAATTATCCCTAATTAATCAAGTTTTCTTAACATGGGTAGACCTAACTTAATAGGTAAATTCCCATGGGGTAGACCTAACTCAATAGGTAAATTCCCAACACATAGTATGGGTACACCTAACCAAATAGGCAAATTCCCATACTATGTTTATTTATTTTGTGTTATGCATAATTATATTAATTTCACACAATCTTATTAACTTATGCATTTAATTACCCCATCGTTCCCACGTAATTTCGTTCATGATATAACACATATAAAAGGTGTCAACTTGCATATGAATGAACATGTTTCAAAGGTGCCATCTTGCATATTAACAAACACATAACTTGCATATGAACTTGCATAACATGTCACATAACTTGCATATAATATGTCACATAACTTACATATTCATTTTGCATAACAAACTTGCATATTAGCTTATAGACTTGCATAATGTGTCATCATGAACTTGCATATTAATAAACATGTAACTTGCATATTTACATACATGTAACTCGCATATTAACAAACATGTAACTTGCATATAAAGAAACATGTAACTTGCATATTTACATACATGTAACTTGCATATTAACAAACATGTAACTTGCATATTAACAAACATGTAACTTGCATATTTACATACATGTAACTTGCATATTAACAAACATGTAACTTGCATATTAACAAACATGTAACTTGCATAGCATATTACCATGAACTTGCATACCATGCATATGATTACATAGCCCACAACTTGCATATTTAGCATCATGCAAACATAACATACATCATATTAAACTTGCATAAGCTTACATACTCAACATGCATAAACATAAGATTAATGCTAACATCATATCATATGATTCAAAGCTCATTAACCCACATACAAAACCATAAATCTCATCACATCTCATCTAATTAGTTTACCAAAAGATCATCAAAGTGATAGAAACTCACAACTAGCAACTTTGAACACCAAATGAAGAAGATTAAGATGCTAAGAAGGGATTAGAAGTTGATTAGAGAGTGATTAGTATGCAACCCTCTTCATAAAATTAGTGGAGGCCATGAGAGCTAGCATTTTGCCATAGTTTAGTCACTAGGTTTAATTATGAATGAATTAGGGTAGGTTAGGGTCTTATTTATAGATTAGGCAAGTGTTTTAGGCCATAGGATTAACCCTAGATTCAATCCAAGCCATCAAAGCATGTCTTGGGGAAGAAGTCAAGTGTAGGAACCATCTAGGGCCTTTAGATTAAAGATGGACCATGAGAACCATTCAAATGCAAAATCTGCACTTGAGAGAATCGGCCCACGGGTTGACAGCCAAACACCCTGGATTAACCCCTAGTCGACCCAGCGAGCTCGGGTCGACTTCAAAAATCGGCCGGTTCGGTTATTCCCCTCTCCCAATTCGCTGTTTTGAGCATTTTTGCATATTTATTTATTAAATTTTCAATTATATATATATATATATATATATCAATATATATATATATATATATATATCTACACAACCCATTTCACTTAATTAAGTATACTTTAATTTGGGAATTTTCGTGAAACTTCGCGAGGCCATATCTTGGTCATACGGACTCCGATTTTCGAAAACTCGGACTCTATTTCGCGTATTTTTCCGAGACGAACACAATGGCATAGCCCGTTTCCCTTGATTCCCATTTTAGAATTAAATTCTGCCTCGATTTATGTTATTACAGGTTATTGAAAATACGGGTTGTTACAGCTGTCAAAGGAACACAGTCTTCGGCTATACGCAATTGGTGGAAACCTGTAGCTAGGTCCATTCTGGAGAATACTGTTGCTCCATTTAATTGATCTAACAGATCGTCTATTCGGGGCAAAGGATATTTGTTCTTTAGTGTTTGTTTATTGAGATCTCGGTAATCAACGCAAAGTCTTAGAGTACCGTCTGATTTCGGGACAAATACTACTGCGGCTCCCCACGCTGAAAAGCTTGGTCTGATCAGACCTTTCCAAAGTAATTCTCGGGTTTGACTACTTAGCTCTTCTTTTTCTTTCGGGGCCATTCTTCGTATTGGATGTACTACTGGTCGGGCGTTAGGAATTAGATCTATCCTAAATTCAATTTCTCTTTGCGGTGGTAAGTTTTCTACTTCTTCAAACACATCCGCATAGTTTTTAACGACCGGTATCTTTTCTATCGAAGGGGGAATAACTTCTAAAGAAGACCAAAATTCTGTTCTATCTATTTCTGAGCCATGGCATGGTATATATATAGGTCCAAGCTTCGTTTCGACTTTAACGATTCTTTCGGCACATCGAACTTCGGCCTTATATTTTGTCAACCAATCAAGTCCCAGAATAATATCAAATTCGGAAAGGTCCATGACAGTCGAATCAAAAGGAAATAGGTAATCTACAACATATACCGAGACTAACCGAACCTCCTATCGGATTTTGAACTTTAATTGGTTCCTTTAGTTTTCTTCGTTTCAATTTTAGTTTGTGAACAAGGATACCAGATATGAAACTACGTGATGCACCAGTATCAAAAAGTACAGAAACAGGAATATTTTTAATGGTAAGGGTACCTCCCAAGACATCGGGTTTACCTGATCCATCGGTGGTAGCTGGCGGGGTATTCCCGTCATAGACATGGGCCACCTGTGCGCTCTTCTTCAAAGGACAATTCTTGATATATTGCCCCTTCTTGTGGCAGTTGTAGCATTCGGCTGAGTCATTGGCCCTTGGCTTCTTTGGGGCTTTGCACACATTAGAGAAATGACCGGGCTTCCCACAATTGTAGCAGTTTCCTTTCGGGATCTTTGCGGGTTTTTGAGTAGCGGCCGCGGAAATGCTAGATTCGGGTTGGTCTGTTGAGGCTTTGCGCTTATTCCCTGCTTGGCTTTTAGCGCGGTCTTGGCTAGCATGCCTCTCATCCATGTCTTCGTAGTTGCAAGCCATCTCTACTAGTTCTGTAAAAGAGAGTTTGATGTTGCTCATAGCTTTATCGTGATACTTGCGCTTCAGCCCAAATATGAATCTCTTATTCTTCGCTTTGTCGGTCAAAACCAGCTTTGGAGCATAGCGCGATAACTGAGTGAACTTATTTAGATAGTCTTGAATAGAGAGGTCTCCCTGCTGGAGATTAGCAAATTGCTCCCGCATCCTCTCTAGAGCTTGTTCCGGTACAAACTTCTCATTGAATAAAGTCCTGAACTGCTCCCAAGTCCGGATAGTACCAGCTGCATCCCCAGAGGTAATGGCATACCACCACAGCTCTTCCTCTTCCTGAAGGAGCCAAATGCCAAGTCGGGCTTTGTTGTTAGTTCCCATGCCCATTCCCTCGAAGATTTTCTCACAGGTTTTCAGCCAAGCGATAGCTTCGGTCACTGTGCCAGTGCCAGTAAAAGGTTTCCCTCCAAGATTTCTGTACCTCTTAGCCACTTTGTCGAGCTCAAAGTCTTCTGGTGCTGGTGGCGGAATAATAGGACCTTCCACTACTACGGGGATATTCCCCCGTCCTCCTGCTGCATCTCCTCGGCCTCCACGGCCTCCTCTAGCTGCTGCTCCACGCGTAGCCATCTAAGAGTACTGTATAAGCAAGAAAAAAAGTCAAGCTCACAGATTTGATAATTTTCAGAAATGATAAAGCAAGGGAATACAAGGAAAGATAATGATGATGTACTGATCAAATTGTTTTGCTAATCTACTTAGCTCATTCTAGGACATTGCTAATCCTATCTCTAATGAGCTACTCGCATTAGAACACTACTGATTCTATTCTGACGAGGTGCTTAATGTGTTAGATCCCGGAACTACGGTTAATCAAAGCTCTGATACCAACTATGACGATCCCAAAATCCGAGGGGCGGTATTAAGGATAATCATTAGGAAATAACACATTAATCATCATAGCAGAGTACAGAAAATAGCAGAAACAATAATTAAAATGAATTTTACATGGATATGACAGCGGAATCACAACATGTTGGAATATCAGAATAGCATAACGTGGGATATACTTAGTAAGAAAAAAAGAAAGTGATCAGTCATCATCGCCAGAGGCGGAATACATACATGTAGTGAGACATAATAAGAGTATCAGTCTACATCGCCGAAGGCAGAATACATATACATATAATGAGAAATACGGAAAGTAAATCAGTCTGCATCACCAGTGGAGGAATCATAATATAAACACAGTAATGACGGAAAATATCTAAGTCATCTCTATGAAGTCAGCCTCGCCATGAGCCAAAAGTGCACGCTATGCAGCAGTGTAGAACCAAAAAACACCTGTCACCTGTGTACTAGGCTGCCCGTGTGAAAATAAGGGCACCCGCGTTTGCAAAGTGAAACAAACAACGAGTCAGTCATGGGGACTGGTATGAGGAATCTATTTAACAGTTAAACAACAGTAATAGCAAATCATAGGACCAAGCCGCTTTCGCGGAACGGGTTTACTCCAGTGATTGCTAGTGCATTTAAAACAAAGTAAATTCTTTTTAAAACAACGCAATGCTTTTAGAAAGAATGAAGCCATTATAAGACTCAGGTCCCATCACACAATGCAACGCAAGCCGGAGGATAGAGTTTTACCTTATAATAGCCAAATATGCTTGATACGTATAAAGCAAAATCATTTGATATTATTACTAGTGCATATATGTTTCGAAAACGAATAGCATCATAAATATCAATCATAGGCGACATGAGCGTCCCATGCCACTATGTCGTCATATATAAGTTACAATCGAATCCGTTATCTCGTATTGGAAATTGGATTTCCGTCATGAGTCGAGGCAAGGGGCAAGCTCCTCTCCGCTTCGAGACACTCTAGCAAATGCCTCGGGACTACGCACTCTGGGTAACCCCTGGATGCGGCTGGGCCGGTCCTCACTTACGTTAGAGGATTGGTTATTCCTGAACACACGTTTCCCGGTCCTTACAGACCTATAATCGAGGCGCCTCGCATTCCAACAACCACAAAGGTGAAAAGTAGATATATATGTCAGGGTTGGTAAGTCACTGACACCACCATAGCTAGAAAGAAACGTCGTGCTCTCCCAGCGGTCCGAATCCCGTTTTTAACTCATACCGGGGTGTGAGGTTCGCGAATCTACGAAATACACAAAGCTAGGCCACGTAGACCTTGTTTTGATCATCATCCACAAGACTTTTCTTTGCAACGGAAGCCTTGATCACAGCATCTTGGCATGCCACATAGGCAGTCTACTCCATACGATTGATTTCCATCGATATATAACCTCTAAGCTCGTACGTCTCAGAGAAGGGCGTTAAGTGAAAGAATAAATTCTCCGCCGCCAAACAGATATATATTTAACAGAGATCAATCAATATAGAACAAAATCCAATGTCGGACACACAGTCCATTTACAAGTCCGTCCTGGGTCTGAACGAAACCGGAGGCGTCAATTCCTCGCAAATCCGTCCAATCAACACATACGTTCAGACGGCTACTACTTCCGTCCCCTTCCGGTAGCTACTCCGGTTAGGAACCTCAGTAGCGCCCATCCAACCGATACGAAGATCGTCGGTCTTGAATCGTCTTTGCATCTTCCAATTCGAATCGCCCGATAAATTATTTGAAATGAGGGTTAGCTCGGCCTTTTCAAATAATTCACATCATTAGAATTTAAATCGATTCATTTTATGGTTATGTTATTCGACATCCATCCTTTGGGTTCTTTGGTGTTATTTTCATGTCATTCATATACAACCATCAAATATCAAACAATTCAAGCCCAATTGGTTTATTTGCAACCTATGTTGCTTATAATATTTTATAACGATTTTTCGCCATTTTTATTTATTTAAAAATGGCCATATTTAATTAAATGACGTTTCAGGTCGTGTCGTGGCACTGGCGCTGTTTTCCCCTAAATTTGTTTTACACATATCGGAAAATCTAACCGTTGGATTTCTACAAAGTCTATATCAGTGGGAAGATATTCCCGAAGCGAACCCAACGGTTCCAGTTTCGTGAGAATCCGACGGTCGGATCTTCCACACTAGTCGTTTGAAGTTACGGTTTTAAAATTCGAACTGCAGCGTCGTTATTCGATTAAATTTAATTATATTTATATTTATATATAAATATAAACGATTCTGGCGCTGTTTTTCTTCAGATTTGAATTAAACATTCCGGACAATCCAACCGTTGGATTTTTACAAGGTTGGTGCCGTTGGAAAGATATTTCCAAGGCGAACCTAGCGGTTGCGGTTTCGGGAAAATCCGATGGTCGGATTTCTCGTACTAATCGTTTCAAATTACGATTCCGAAACGTGAACTGCACGGCCTCTATTCCTTTTAATTATATTTATATTTATATATATAAATATAGTTCATTCCATAGTTTCAACTATAGTTCATTTTATATTTTCAACTTCGTTTTCACTTCAAATATTTCACTAACGCCTTAATATTTCGAAAAATTTCTCCATAACCTCCTTTGTACGGGGAGGGGTTTGGAAATTTATTGGGCCGTATTAGGTACCCAATAAATCCTAAAAAGCATTCACATATTTTTAATGATATATTTTAGTGTTTACGGGGGAGCATGTACTGATAATCACTCCAGAGAATAAATTCCCGTCACCCCGTTTCCGTGTGGAAATAAATAGTCCATGTGCCGTATCTAATAACTAGAGCGACGTGATTATTGTCAACTCCAGACCCGTGTGGGGTTTTTATTAATCTGGCAATTTATCGTTATAATTTATATAGTCCATATCAGTCATCAGTTCAACCTGTAGTACTTAGTCATCGCCATACAAGCCTCTTGCTTGTATGGTAAATCTTCCACCTCGTCACACAAGCTCCAATTGCTCATGTGGAATATGATGAAGTATGCCTATCGTCAAGAAGTATGCCATGTAGTGTAGTTCAAAATTAATTGTTACTATCCTATGGCGTTGTTTATTATTTCACACAGAAAAACCAGCACTTCGCATCTAATGGCATTCACAGGAGTTGATGTATAAATAAAATTGCGCAGCCAACTCATCAAGGTTTACCTATTTGTCGGGCACGCAAATAATTTCTTTACTCAACAGCTAATCCATTTTTCCTGTCCAACACATGAATATATATGCAGAACAAGCTAATAATAATATTTCTAACAAACTATTATTTATTTCAACACGTGTGTATTTTTATCTAAGCGTATACATGATAAAAGGAATATTTTTATCATCAAAAATATTTATTCGACACTAGTGTATTTTTAACTAAGCGTATACATGATAAAAGGAATATTTTTATCATCAAAAATATTTATTCGACACTAGTGTATTTTTCATTGCCGATTCATTTTATTTTTAGACGACGATAACACTCAACACATGAATTTCAACTCGACGAACAAATTGCAATTCAACACATGAATATCCTATATCGTTTGTATATATAAAAATGTGATTTTTATTGCTAAAGCCATTTGTTTACATTCAAATAATATTCAACACATGAATTTCAACTTCAACGAATGAATTGCAACTCAACACATGAATATTCGATATAGTTTGTACATATATAAAAATGTGATTTTTATCGCTAAAGCCATTTGTTTAAATTCAAATAATATTCAACACATGAATTTCAACTCAACGAATGAATTGCAACTCAACACATGAATATTCGATATAGTTTGTATATATAAAAATGTGATTTTTATTGCTAAAGCCATTTGTTTAAATTCAAATAATATTAAACACATGAATTTCAACTCAACTAATGAATTGCAACTCAACACATGAATATTCGATATAGTGTGTGTATATATATATATATATATATATATATATATATATATGTGATTTTTATCGCTAAAGCCATTTGTTTAAATTCAAATAATATTCAACACATGAATTTCAACTCAACGAATGAATTGCAACTCAACACATGAATATTCTATATCGTTTGTATATATAAAAATGTGATTTTTATCGCTAAAGCCATTTGTTTAAATTCAAATAATATCCAACACATGAATTTCAACTCAACGAATGAATTGCAACTCAACACATGAATATTCGATATAGCATATGTAAATAGTTTCAATGAATGAAAATTATTCTAACACATAAATATTTCAGAAAATTTCACCAGCATAACGGCAGGGTAGTTAAAACCGGGACCGTCCCTTGTACGGCTCCTCGCTCTACCTTAAAACCTCGCGGTTTTTGACAATGGGGATCATGCATCTAGTTCGCACGCAGGCGGCATGTTTTATTTTCAATTCCACAATCCTATTCTATTTTGTTTCAACCACAAGAGGGTATTTTTCAACCACAAAGGTATTTTTCAACCACAAAGGTATTTTTCAACCATAATATCAACCACAAACAATTATTTCCAACCATTCGTCATACCATATAACATCACGTCTAACACAAGCAATAAATATCGTCCATGGTTTGTGGACGAGGGGGGTATATATATATATATATATATATATGTATATATATATAGTATAATAATTCACTTGCATTTCATCACAATTCAAAGCATATATGTTTCAAACAACACTTGTATAATTTATACATTGCTAATATAACTTATACAACACATGTACATGAGGTATACAATGCGTATATAATTTACACTTCGCTTGTATAATTTATACAACGCGATTACATTCACACAAATAGTTTAGATTCCTCACATTGGTTCTTGCGGTGCTAAAAATCTTAGGAAGGTCAGAAAAATCCGCGGCTTCTTCTAGAATGTAGAGAGCCTCCTTGCGGTCACGGTGTCTCCTGTTTCATCGAATTTCGTTAACATAGCAAAAAGATATGATTTTTACAAATTTGCAACGCTTTAAAGTGTAAAAATCAATTTAGCCGTATACCCCTTTTTGGTTTCGAAACTAGGGTTCGGATTTTCAGACAATCCGTGAATCTATGCTCCGATCAGAGAGTGGGACTTGAAAGAGAGAAGCGAGGCGGTCCTATCGGTGGTCGGAGGAGCAGGTGCGATCGCCTCTGGCGGTCGTGGCGTCGACGTGAAGTCGGCGTCTTTCTGGGCGTTTTTGTCGACGCTGGCGAAGGGAGGAAGGGCGGGGGTTGGTCGGATTTGAAGAGGGAGGTGGGCGGCGTCGATTGAGGGTGGTGGCGTTGGCTGGCGTCGCCTGTGGCGGCGGGATTTTCGTCGGAAAGCTTTGAACGACGAGCGTCGTTCGTTTCGTCTGGCGGCTTAGGGTTTTTAGGTTTTTATTTGTTTTTTTTTTAAAGAAAATTTCCTATTGGTCGATATTTATAGAAAATTTTTAAATAGTGTTTTTGCAAACGGACTCCTTGTTAAACCCAACGACTGTCGCCCCTAGCTAAATACACCCATTCCGGACACAATGGGATATGTTTCGTTGGCCATTTCGACTGTTACAGTCAGTTATTTTTCAATTTAAAATATAAAACATTCGATAATTAATTTAAACGTACATTTCAATTTGCCAGGGCCACAAACTGAATCGAAAAATTCCAGAAAAATAAACCTAGCTTTGTTTTGACGATACGGTCCTAACAAAACTAGTTTCGTCGAATTCTGAGCTCGTTTGAAAAACGGCCATTTTTAGGTCGACCCATTTTAACAGAATTTGACCAAACACGTTATCTTTTGCCCCGCTCACATACTAGCTTCAAAAATTATGAAATTTGAATCCTAGTAATAATTTGACATCCCGGACCCAACAAAAGTGGTTTCGTCGAATTCCGAGGTCATATGCAAAATCTCAATTTTCAAGGGCTATATATACTATATAGCGACCTCTCTGAAAATTCATTTGGCCATAACTTTTGATTTCCGTTATGAAATTTCAATTTTTCAGATTCGTTAGAAAGGTATTGATAAACAGATTTAAATATTTTCAGTTTTGATAAAATCTGTTATACTTTCCACCCGGTACAGTCAGACAAAGTTTGTATTCTAAATTTCAAACTGCCCTATCATACCAAATTCTATATTTTATTGAAATATGCTATTTTAATCATTCAAATTTCTTGGTAATAACCTAATAAAAAAAATTTAAACTGGTTCACAATTTCCGGGTTATTACAATTTGCATATATGGACATGTATATACATTGAACAAATCATAGCAAGCAGGCTAGAGAAGAGGAATAAAATTGTTTACCCGACAAATAGGTACATGTTTATTGTATTTCTTGGGTTTTTGATGATTTTATGAGCCGATTGGCTAGCCGCTTGGCTGTTTTCTTTTTTTTTTTGGGATTGGTAAGGGCCATGGGAGGCTATTTGAAATATCTCGAAGCTCCCGGTGCAGGGGAGGTTAAGGAAAAAATTTAGGGTGTTAGCCAAATTTTTGAAGAACTTGAAAAGTTATAAGAAACGGAAAAGTTGAAGAACTTAAGCCATAATGAAAATAATGAAAGTTGATTTGATTAGTTAAACAACTTTCGGCTTCGTTCCTTTTCGGGGACGAAAAGTTTTAAGTGGGGGAGATTGTAACAAACCGGAATTCTGAGCCAATTTAAAATTTTAATTTTGGCAATTTTGATGAATTTTGATTATTTAAAATGAATTATTTTAAATAATAACGATGAGAAATTTATTTTGAATAGAATTAGAACGTATATATTTATGTAGATCGTCGTTAGAATATAAATATTTTATTTTAAATATAAAAGGAATTGAAAATGGCGCGGTAGTTTCAAAATTCGATTCCAAAGTTCAAATGAATGTACAGGATTCCAAATAAAACGGATTTTGGCAAAACCAAAAATATCAAAATCTAATTGAAAATATCTTTCCAACGAATCCGAAAAATTGAAATTTCATAGCGGGAATCAAAAGTTACGCCCAGTTGAAAATTCAGAATAGTCACTATGGAATTCTAGCCCTTAAAAATGGAAATGTTGCAAACGACCTCAGTTTTCGGCGAAACCAGTTTTGTTGGATCCGTGATGTCAAGTTATTGCTAGGTAACAAAATTCGTAATTTTTCGAATCAATATGTGTAGCACCCCACATCCGTTAGTGTCACTCACAAAGGGAATGCACTAAGTTCTGTGGAGCATTTAGGGTAAAAGATGCAGATAAATTACAAGACAGACAGAAATTAAACAGCGGAAAATAAAACATTGCTTTATTGATAAAATATTTGTACAATGATTTCTTTACAATATCAGAGTATCATCTGTCTTATAAAATAAAGAAGCATAAAACAACATTTATATTCCCCAATTTTAGCAAGAGCCAGCCATAGCATCTGATAAGAGAATCCAAGCAAACTTCGACAAATCTTCAAGCTAGGAAAGAGTGACAGTCCAACTTAACCTGAGCTATACTATTCCCTCCTTTACTACCTTGGGGGGGGGGGGGAACGGAAGAAAAGAAGATGAAAGAAAAACAGAGTCATACATAAAGCCTGAGTAAGTTCAGTAACTTCTAGCATATGAACATGGAACAACAACAAAACGACATGAATTAACTGATTACAAGATAACACCATGATGATAGGGTTGGCAAGATTAGACAAGATTAACACAAGATATGCTAAGCTAAGATAAACTGGATATGCTCTAATACTTTCGCCGCTTCACTATTTCATTGTTATACTGGTTTCTATATCTCTGCACTGCCTAACTAGTGTCCCAACTTGTAACGAAAACGTGATCCCAATCCCTGTAGTTTCCATCGCCTTCAGGCATACATTTATTATTTGTTACCTGGATCTAATCTAGGGTTTTCTATCAAGTGCTTTCTAGTTTCAAGTAGAGTTTACGCTATCTACTGAACGCTTCTCGGATTCGGGGTTTATGCCCCCTAGTCCAAATCGATGCCCCCCAAGTCTAGGACACGAGTGGTATATGTTCCTATACTTCCCCACGCATGTATCGCAAACCGTTATCGCTTGTCTAGATGCACATGTCCTGTAATGTGCAGTCCGAGTCCTGTGTCAGGGCAAGTCAAGGAATATAGAACTCGGTCGGGAGCTTTCAGATATCTGCCAATGCAGATGCTAAGGTCTGTTTTTATTCCAGTGGTTATGTTCCCATTTGACCCCTCCCTCAACTAATGAAAGGCACACCTTGTAAAATGAGAACTATACGCCGGCTCCTAGTGCCCCACTATCCTATGGCCATCAGCAACCATAACTAAATAGCAAGTATATGGTCTTTTGGAGTTCTCCGCCTTCCCGCTTCACGTATCTCGATTGACTCAAGATGGATGGTAGACAACGAGTCGCTATCACAGGGCTACCGTTTGCTCACCGAATCACGCCGGTCCATCCTAGTCTTTAGGTTGCCATGTATTGCAACCAAGGCATACTCCTGGTTCTTCTACGCAGACCTTAACCTCTGTGGGCCCAGGCGGATCATCTGCAGCCTAACAGAGGGATACCAGGAGTACCCTCACGTCCCCTCGAAGCCTCGGGCTTCGTAACCCAATTCGTTGGAGCCTTCTTTTTAATCAGACGGACGTTCACTCCACATCGTGTTACACTAAGAATTACTACTTAGTTTTGTCAACTAAGGTTTACCACTTACTTTCCAGAATCGTTGTTTTCTTAATTAATGTTTACTACTTAGTTCTCTTTCCCGTCAATTTGGATTGGTTAAGTGTCATTAGTCACTTCAAGCTAACTTAACCCCCTTCATTTATCCTGTTAAACTGGTTAAGTGTTATCAGTAATTCATGTTGACTTAACCTGACCACAAACCAGGTTATATTGGTTAAGTATTCCTTATTACTTAACCCTACCCATTATCCTGTATTGGTTAAGTGTTCCTTTTTAACTTAACCTTGCCCGTCTGTTTTCAGTAACATGTTATTAATGGTTAAGTATTGTCCCTTCATGTTTTAGACTTAGCCTTATTCCTTTATCACAACCTGATGGTTAAGTGTTCAAGTTTACTTAACCCTACGGTCTAGCCCAACTAACATATCAAATTGGCTAAGTGTATTAACTTTACTTAATCCCACCATCTTAGTCTAGTTAACATGTTAATTTGGCTAAGTGTTTTTTTAGTTACTTAACCCCTACAAATCTTGTCTTGCTACCTTGAGTTTGGTTAAGTGTCTCTATGGACTTAGCCCTCCCATCCTAGCTTAAATGTGTTGAGTTGGTTAAGTGTTCCTATGGACTTAACCCTCTCATTCTAGCTCAACTATATTAAGTGTCAGTCTGAACCTATCCCCACCCATCAATTTAGTTATCATGTTGAACTGGTTAAGTGTCTTAGTTAACTTATCCCTACCATTCTTGTTCTAGCTTTAAATAAATAGATTAAAGCCGCAACCACTCACATTAGACATATATTGTTGCGAATACTGGATGTGCCGGTTGGTTCCGGGCAGGTTTACATCGCAACTCAGTCTAACCTCGGGTTAAGTTCAAAGGGTTTTGATTAATTTTTAAATCAGGTTTTGAAAGTAACCATCCCATCTGTCGGATCAGTTAGGGATAGCCAGGGAGAGCAGGAAACTTGTATTTTCCAAACCCAAGCCTAGACACTATCCTCTTTGTCACCCTAGAACTTTCTGCTGTTTCATTAAAAGAGATGTAATTAATAAATATTTAATTTGTCTAAATTTACATTTCTCATTTAGGACAAATTTTATAAGCAAATTATTCCTAATTTACTTATTTCCCAATTACTCTTTTAATGTAATCTGTCTACATTTATTTCTATGGCCCATTTTCCCCTCTATATCATATTTATGCTTTTTGGTATGTAAACTATACCAAATTAAGTGTCACTAACCATGATTTTGCTAAACCTGACAGTTATTCCCAATTATGGCCAATTTCATATTTATGCCAATATACTTACCGTGCCAAATTAGCTAATCCAATTTCGATTCAACATTCTAATTCACGTCAAACTAGACTTATTACTCTAGTTCACTATTCATGTAAATGCTAGATTTACACGTCAATACTAGGTTCAAATTACACATCTTATAATTTATGTTAAATTTATCCAATTTGCATTCCTATGAACATGCCATAATACATGTTCCCAATTTATTCCAATTTTCAAGTTAAACTACGTTTTTAGTAAATTTCATGTTTTTCCCAAACTGCATTCCCATCGTTCGTATAATCATGATTCAGTCTAGATTATAAATGAAGCTAGGTTCGTAGAAAATAGGGAATGAACCAAAGATGCTATGCAACAGATAGACATACTAACTGGCATAAAGAGGGTTGAACAACGACGTCGGTTCAAGAACATGGGTAAACCTAACTTAATTGGTAAATTCCCAAGGTCTAAAACCAAAGAAAACCAAGAATAGACAGAATAGAGATGTAGGTTCAAGAATATGGGTAGACCTAACTTAATAGGTAAATTCCCAAGGTCTAAAACCAACGAAAACCAAGTATAGACAGAATAGAAAGATCAGGTTTAGACCCAATTTCACAGCAACACTTTCCTAGTCAGAAATCATAGGTGTTTAGTCACAGTTGTCCTTGTTATGTCATAGGCAATAGTTTATGTTTCCAAATCAAACGCATAAGCTTAGTCAAGTAAATAATTCTCATAGTCACAGTCACAGTCATAGGCAATGTCCATAGTCATAGGCAATGTTCATAGTCATTGGCAACGTTCATAGTCATAGGCAACGTTCATAGTCAAAGAGGCATTTGGTTCTAAGGTCCATAGTTTCATAGTCACAGTCTTATTTGTCCTTGAATCGTAACGGTTCTTAATTAGGTCCCAGAATATAGGCACTGATTCGAATAGAGAAAGAGAGAGATTTGGCATATTCTTTTATTCCTTTAATTTCATGTCACGAACAAAGAAAAACGTTCAAATCTAAAAATAACTGACTTACAGAGATTTATATTTGAAAAGAAAGATGGCGTTGCTATGATTCGTGCGACGTTAGCCTTTGATCCTTATCTTGAAGCTTTAATCTTGATTTGAATCTCTTCCTGAAAGTCTTTGAGCAGCATCTCCTCGTCTTGATTTATTATATATATATATTATTCTATTTATTATCTATTTTAAGTGGAGGAGAAGAAGCCATGTTCACTCAGAATCTTTGCAGCATAAGGGTAGAGAAGAATTGTGAATAGAGGAGGAGACTAGGGCTGTTTATATAGTTGCTCAAGACCTTATCGTACACGCAGCGCTGAGTCAGCATTGAACTTAGTTAAGAAAATAGTCCAGGTTCGCAGATGAATCTAGCCAAATCTTATCGTACATGCAGTGCTAAGTCAGCATTGGGTCCCACAAGCTGTTTTGGCGCAGAAATTTGAATTTCGAATGTTTGAATTGTTTTGGCATAGAAATTTGATTTTCGAACTTTTGAATTTCTGGAATTTATTTAACTGTTTTATTCACATGAAATATTCTTATATGTATACAATTCCTTTAACGACCATTTTACGCGTATATATATATATATATACGCACAACTTTCATTTTATTTTCAAAATTCAAACGATGTTGCACCGTTATTTAATTCTTGCCATATTTCATTTACTATAGCCTTATCTTAAATTTTATCTTTCGTATAAATATATTTCTGCATATATATATATATATATATATTCTCATGTATATACATATATTTTCTTTATTTCCTTATATGTACGTTCTTATCCTTTCAAATTTTGAATTTGTATATGTACATATATTTGCATGTTCAGTTGGCCCTCTTTAAAACAGAGATAAAAATTATGCTGCCGCCGGGGTTCGAACCCCCGACCTCCATGTTACAAATCCAATGCCTTAACCAACTGAGCTACAAAGTCTTTTGTTAATAAGTCTTAGAACAATGATAATTATTGTTCTTTCCTTACTTCACTTTTTCATGTTAGTTACAATACTTAAATTAAACCAATGCATGAATCTTTTTCTTTTAATGTTAATGCATTATGTTTGCAAATCAGTGCATGCAACATATTTACATCGCATGCAACCAATCCTTTCTTTCTTTCATATATTAATTAATTTTCATTATACATCACCATATTAATCATATCTGTGGATATATATACATTTTTAATTACATTAAAAATACGGGGTGTTACATTCTCCCACCCTTAAAGAATTTCGTCCCCGAAATTCGATAAGAGTAAAATAGATAATCCCTCGCAACATCTAATAAGTGTTCATCGAATTATTGTAGCATTGTGCACATGTGCAAAGCGAATTACATCATAGCAAAGCATGTATGCCTACTTTGGATCCACCTATATGTATGCAAATTTTAAAAACTCTTTCAAATCATGATGCTCACATCCTAAATATACTTGCAGTTCTATATGAATGCAATATTTTTGAAAAATCAAAACATTTTTCACCTAAATTTTCCCATACTCTTACAAAATAAGAGCATAGTTCATCCAATTGTTGCATCCAAAACCCTACCAACCATCATTAAATTCGAAATTTAGAAAAATCTAATTTTCCAAATTCGAATTCTTATGTTATGAAAATGGAAAAATCCACATCCTCCATTTTTCTTTTCTAATTGCACTTGGATTTTTACATAACTATTCTATAAAGATTTCCTATTTTCCTGTCCAAGTACAACCACATTAGAAAGCTCCTTTTCTATTTTAACTTATCTTGGAGTAATTTCATATTTATTCATCTTTTTCTTAAAATTTTCATTTTCTTTTCCCATGCTTGATTGATTCAGTTGTTTTCTTTGTTAGTTAGGCTAGTCTTCTTCTTAAGTTTATTTTTCAACCAAGCTCTTCTGTTTTCAACTCAAACTGTATCCTACACAGCTACAGCTATGGGCCATGCACCTTAGGACTATGCCACGAGTCTACTCAACAGGATTTATACACTTGCTTGCCCTTCTGAAACTCTTGTTCCCCGTTCTTGCCCTTGTCCTTAATTATATGCCCTATCATACCCCAGTAAAGATACTTCCTCTTGTCTTCGGTTTTATAATTTCTTCCTCCTCCGTGAGCTAAATCTACATCCATGAATTCCTCATCCTAGGGTTGTGCTCCTTAGCCAAACTCCTCATCCTCCTCCGTGTAATCATGTTGACAAATCTCTCGAAACCTGCTTCCATCGTACAGAAATCCCTATAATCTTGAAAGAAAACTGGCCGTAAGTGTAACAACCACAGCCATAGATGGAAGTCGGGTACTACTTTGCCCTTTGATGAGGTTACCTCCCAGAAAGCCAGGAGCCCCAGAGACTCAAGGAAGAAGGAGATAAGAATTCAAACAGAGGAAGAGAAGATAATGCGTATGGCTTCGGGGAATATGCCTTTAAAACAAATCTTTTCTTTTGAAAATGCTTCTTTTAAAACCGTTTTGAAAATAATTTTTCAAATCCTTTATCTGATCTTGCAACCTTCATCTCTGATACCAAGTGTAGCACCCCACATCCGTTAGTGTCACTCACAAAGGGAATGCACTAAGTTCTGTGGAGCATTTAGTGTAAAAGATGCAGATAAATTACAAGACAGACAGAAATTAAACAGCGGAAAATAAAACTTTTCTTTATTGATAAAATAATTTGTACAATTATTTCTTTACAATATCATAGTATCATCTGTCTTACAAAATAAAGAAGCATAAAACAACATTTATATTCCCCAATTTTAGCAAGAGCCAGCCATAGCATCTGATAAGAGAATCCAAGCAAACTTCGACAAATATTCAAGCTGGGAAAGAGTGACAGTCCAACTTAACCTGAGCTATACTATTCCCTCCTTTACTACCTGGGGGAGGGGGGGGGAGAGAACGGAAGAAAAGAAGACGAAAGAAAAACAGAGTCAGACATAAAGCCTGAGTAAGTTCATTAACTTCTAGCATATGAACATGGAGCAACAAAAAAACGACATGAATTAACTGATTACAAGATAACACCATGATGATAGGGTTGGCAAGATTAGACAAGATTAACACAAGATATGCTAAGCTAAGATAAACTGGATATGCTCTAATACTTTCGCCGCTTCACTATTTCCTTGTTATACTGGTTTCTATATCTCTGCACTGCCTAACTAGTGTCCCAACTAGTAACGATAACGTGATCCCAATCCCTGTAGTTCCCATCGCCTTCAGGCATACATTTATTATTTGTTACCTGGATCTAATCTAGGGTTTTCTATCAAGTGCTTTCTAGTTTCAACTAGAGTTTACGCTATCTGCTGAACACTTCTCGGATTCAGGGTTTATGCCCCCTAGTCCAAATCGATGCCCCCAAGTCTAGGACACACTACCTAGAGTGGTATATGTTCCTATACTTCCCCACGCATGTATTGCAAACCATTATCGCTTGTCTAGATGCACATGTCCTGTAATGTGCAATCCGAGTCTTGTGTCAGGGCAAGTCAAGGAATATAGAACTCGGTTGGGAGCTTTCAGATATCTGCCGATGCAGATGCTAAGGACTGTTTTTATTCTAGTGGCTATGGTCCCACTTGACCCCTCCCTCAACTAATGAAAGGCACACCTTGTAAAATGAGAACTATACGCCAGCCCCCGGTGCCCCACTATCCTATGGCCATCCGCAACCATAACTAGATAGCAAGTATATGGTCTTTTGGAGTTCTCCGCCTCCCCGCTTCACATATCTCGATTGACTCAAGATGGATGGTAGACGACGAGTCGCTATCACAGGGCTACCGTTTGCTCGCCGAATCACGCCGGTCCATCCTAGTCTTTAGGTTGCCATGTATTGCAACCAAGGCATACTCCTGGTTCTTCTACGCAGACCTTAACCTCTGTGGGCCCAGGCGGATCATCTGCAGCCTAACAGAGGGATACCAAGAGTACCCTGACGTCCTCTCGAAGCCTCGGTCTTCGTAACCCAATTCGTTGGAGCCTTCTTTTTAATCAGACGGACGTTCGCTCCTCCTCGTGTTATACTAAGAATTACTACTTAGTTTTCTCAACTAAGGTTTACCACTTAGTTTCCAGAATCGTTGTTTTCTTAACTAAGGTTTACTACTCAGTTCTCTTTCCTGTCAATTTGGATTGGTTAAATGTCATTAGTCACTTCAAGCTAACTTAACCCCCTTCATTTATCCTGTTAAACTGGTTAAGTGTTATCAGTAATTCATGTTGACTTAACCCGACCACAAACCAAGTTATATTGGTTAAGTATTCCTTATTACTTAACCCTACCCAATATCCTGTATTGGTTAAGTGTTCCTTTTTAACTTAACCTTGCCCGTCTGTTTTCACTAACATGTTATTAATGGTTAAGTATTGTCCCTTCATGTTTTAGATTTAGCCTTATTCCTTTATCACAACCTGATGGTTAAGTGTTCAAGTTTACTTAACCCTACGGTCTAGCCCAACTAACATATCAAATTGTCTAAGTGTATTAACTTTACTTAACCCCACCTTCTTAGTCTAGTTAACATGTTAATTTGGCTAAGTATTTTTTTAGTTACTTAACCCCTACAAATCTTGTCTTGCTACCTTGAGTTTGGTTAAGTGTCTCTATGGACTTAGCCCTCCCATCCTAGCTTAAATGTGTTGAGTTGGTTAAGTGTTCCTATGGAATTAACCCTCTCATTCTAGCTCAACTATATTAAGTGTCAGTCTGAACCTATCCCCACCCATCAATTTAGTTATCATGTTGAACTGGTTAAGTGTCTTAGCTAACTTAACCCTACCATTCTTGTTCTAGCTTTAACTAAATAGATTAAAGCCGCAACCAATCATATTAGACATATATTGTTGCGAATACTGGATGTGCCGGTTGGTTCCGGGCAGGTTTACATCGCAACTCAGTCTAACCTCGGGTTAAGTTCAAAGGGTTTTGATTAATTTTTAAATCAGGTTTTGAAAGTAACCATCCCGTCTGTCGGATCAGTTAGCGATAGCCAGGGAGAGCAGGAAACTTGTATTTTCCAAACCCAAGCCTAGACACTATCCTCTCTGTCACCCTAGAACTTTCTGGTGTTTCATTTAAAGAGATGTCGTTAGTAAATCTTTAATTTGTCTAAATTTACATTTCTCATTTAGGACAAATTCTATAAGTAAATTATTCCTAATTTACTTATTTCCCATTTACTCTTTTAATGTAATCTGTCTACATTTATTTCTATGGCCCATTTTCCCCTCTATATCATATTTATGCTTTTTGGTATGTAAACTATACCAAATTAAGTGTCACTAACCATGATTTTGCTAAACCTGACAGTTATTCCCAATTATGGTCAATTTCACATTTATGCCAATATACTTACCGTGCCAAATTAGCTAATTCGATTTCGATTCAACATTCTAATTCATGTCAAACTAGACTTATTAATCTAGTTCACTATTCATGTAAATGCTAGATTTACACGTCAATACTAGGTTCAAATTACACATCTTATAATTTATGTCAAATTTATCCAATTTGCATTCCTATGAACATGCCATAGTACATGTTCCAAATTTATGCCAATTTTCAAGTTAAACTACGTTTTTAGTAAATTTCATGTTTTGCCCAAACCGCATTCCCATTGTTCGTATAATCGTGATTCAGTCTAGATTATAAATAAAGCTAGGTTCGTAGAAAATAGGGAATGAACCAAAGATGCTATGCAACAGATAGACATACTAACTGGCATAAAGAGGGTTGAACAACGACGTCGGTTCAAGAACATGGGTAGGCCTAACTTAATTGGTAAATTCCCAAGGTCTAAAACCGAAGAAAACCAAGAATAGATAGAATAGAGACGTAGGTTCAAGAACATGGGTAGACCTAACTTAATAAGTAAATTCCCAAGGTCTAGAACCAACAAAAACCAAGGATAGACAGAATAGAAAGATCAGGTTTAGACCCAATTTCACAGCAACACTTTCCTAGTCAGAAATCATAGGTGTTTAGTCACAGTTGTCCTTGTTATGTCATAGGAAATAGTTTATGTTTCCAAATCAAAAGCATAAGCTTAGTCAAGGAAATAATTCTCATAGTCACAGTCACAGTCATAGGCAATGTTCATAGTCATAGGCAACTTTCATAGTCATAGGCAACGTTCATAGTCAAAGAGGCATATGGTTCTAAGGTCCATAGTTTCATAGTCACAGTCTTATTTGTCCTTGAATCATAACAGCTGTTGATTAGGTCCAAGAATATAGGCACTGATTCGAATAGAGAGAGAGAGAGAGATTTGGCATATTCTTTTATTCCTTTAATTTCATGTCACGAACAAAGAAAGACATTCAAATCTAAAAATAACTGACTTACAGAGATTTAGATTTGAAAAGAAAGATGGCGTTGCCATGATTCGTGCGACGTTAGCCTCTGATCCTTATCTTGAAGCTTTAATCTTGATTCGAATATCATCTTGAAAGTCTTTGAGCAGCATCTCCTCGTCCTGATTTATTATATATATATTATTCTATTTATTATTTATTTTAACTGGAGGAGAAGAAGCCATGTTCACTCAGAATCTTTGCAGCATAAGGGTAGAGAAGAATTGTGAATAGAGTAGGAGACTAGGGCTGTTTATATAGTTGCTCAAGACCTTATCGTACACGCAGCGCTGAGTCAGCATTGAACTTAGTTAAGAAAATAGTCCAGTTTCGCAGATGAATCTAGCCAAATCTTATCGTACATGTAGTGCTAAGTCAACATTGGGTCCCACAAGCTGTTTTGGCGCAGAAATTTGAATTTCGAATGTTTGAATTGTTTTGGCGTAGAAATTTGATTTTCGAACTTTTGAATTTTTGGAATTTATTTAACTGTTTTATTCACATGAAATATTCTTATATGTATACAATTCCTTTAACGACCATTTTACGCGTATATATATATATATATATATACGCACAACTTTCATTTTATTTTCAAAATTCAAACAATGTTGCACCGTTATTTAATTCTTGCCATATTTCATTTACTATAGCCTTATCTTAAATTTTATCTTTCGTATACATATATTTCTGCATATATATATATATATATATATATTCTCATGTAAATACATATATTTTCTTTATTTCCTTATATGTACATTCTTATCCTTTCAAATTTTGAATTTGTATATGTACATATATTTGCATGTTCAGTTGGCCCTCTTTAAAACAGAGATAAAAATATGTTGCCGCCGGGGTTCGAACCCTCGACCTCCATGTTACAAATCCAATGCCTTAACCAACTGAGCTACAAAGTCTTTTTTTAATAAGTCTTAGAACAATGATAATTATTGTTCTTTCCTTACTTCTCTTTTTCATGTTAGTTACAATACTTAAATTAAACCAATGCATGAATCTTTTTCGTTTAATGTTAATGCATTATGTTTACAAATCAGTGCATGCAACATATTTACATCGCATGCAACCAATCCTTTCTTTCTTTCATATATTAATTAATTTTCATTATACATCACCATATTAATCCTATCTGTGGATATATATACATTTTTAATTACATTAAAAATACGGGGTATTACGATATGTGAGCGTGGCGAAGTTAAATGCATTTGACCAGTTTCAGTTGATTTTAATCGAATGGAAAATGGCCATTTTTCTAATGGTCTCAGAATTCTACGAAATTAGTTTTGTTAGGACCGTGTCGGCAATACGAAGCTAGAAATAATTTTTCTAGAATTTTTAGAGTTCGTATGTGGCCCCGATAAATTGAAATGTTCGTTAAAATTAAATATACATTGATTTATATTTTAATTTGAATGGAAACTGGTGGTGACAAGCGAATTGGATTGTGAAACATATCCCACTGTGTTCGGAATGGGAGTAATTAGCTAGGGGTGGTAGTCGTTGGGTCTCGTTTCGAGTTCGAATAAAAAGTCAACAAATTAATGAATTAAATAATAAAATAATTATATAATATATACTTTAAACGCCCCCTCTTTATACTTTCTTTCTCCCCTCTTTCTTTTAGATCGAACTCAGGAAAAAGAAAAAAAAAACTCTCGCGTCGATCAGAAACCCCCCCAACGCCATCGCGCCGCCCCAGTCGAGCGCCACCTCCGATCTCCGGTTCCCTCCCCTCCTCCACAGCTTCGACACACCCATCCGCCCCTCCCCTTCCTCTCAGTGTTGAGCACATGCCCCTCACCCATAACCCTAGCCTGCCGCCACCCTCCGAAGCCCTGGCGCCTCCAGTGGCCTGACCGCGACCCCCCTGCCTCCTCTCGTCCGGCGCAGGCCAAACCCCCTCCTTACTAACCGTAAGTTTTTTTTTGTTCATTTTTTATTTCAGTTTTTAATATAAATTTAGGCATTGATTTAAATGCAGATTTATATATATATATATATATTGAATCAAATTATGATTTTTGTGTTAGCAAAATAAAGGTGAGATTTTTTATGATATGTAAACCATGATAAAGATTTGATTTTTATCGCAAAAAAAGATTAGATTTTTACAGTGAAGATTGCAATATAAAGATTCGAATTTTATTATGAAGTTAGAGTTATAAAAATTCAATTTTTATTTATGTATTAGCAAAATAAAAATATAATTTTTACCATGAAGTTAGCGTGATAAAAATATGATCTTTATTGTATAAACACTGTTAGAAAAATAGAATTTTTATCTATATAGTAGCGGTAGAAAAATTTGATTTTTAATAACGATTGCATTGAAACAGATTGCGTTAAATCATAGCAGTAAGTCTGAGTGACAATAAGGAAGGGCGGAGTGGAACCCCAAGGTGAGAAATTCTCACTTTTAATTTATTTTCTAGTTGAAATATATACTAGGATGCAGACGGTGCTTAGCAGCACCCGACACCCGTCGTCTACAGACCATGGATGACTTGTTTGTTTGATTGTTGTGTTGTGAAATTTGATTGTGTGATGTGGAGTGAAATAAAATATTTTGTCGTTATAAATATTTTATAGTTAAAAATATAATTTTTAACGTGTATATAAAATAAATATTTATAAATAAATCGGATGATTTGTTTATGTACACCCATTTGACTGATATTGATTGGGACGATAAATTTTACACATCGCCCAACTGCACAAATAAAAATATGTGTTTGTTGATTTGAAACCCCACACGGGTATTATGATGATATTTGACGTACACTAATCCCGATTGTTTAGTTGTATGTCAATCGATGGGTTGACAGAATGTGTAAGCGTTAATTATTTATATTTAATGCTTATGCAGTTGTGTGGTGCACTTTGGATGATGGTTGATTATTTATCATTGCTATTATATACATGTGTTGTATAGAACCCATATAAATAACATTATATGGTAATTGAGTGGGTCTCATTTCAATTTGGAAAATAAGGAATATTATAAAAGAAAATTCATTTGTTGAATAGAATAAAAATTCATGTGTTGAATATAATAGAAAATTCATGTGTTGAATAAAAATATATATTCATGTGTTGAATAGAAGAAAAATTCATGTGTTGAATAAAATATATATTCGTGTGTTGAATAGAAGAAAAATTTGTGTGTTGAATAAAATATAAATTCTTGTGTTGAATAGAATAACTATTCATGTGTTGAATAAAAATAAATATTCATGTGTTGAATAAAAATATATATTCATTTATTGAATAGAATAACGAAGTTACTGAAATATATAAAGCCGTGTAGATTAGAGATGTGCCATTTTGACGTGAACGATATTTATATTGATTTTATTCATTTTTATAATGAATATAGAAAAGGAAGTGATTTCAAAATAAAACGTTTTGAAAATATTACCATTTATAGATTAATGATATGGAATATTCAAATTTGATTAGAAATTGAATGCGAAGTTGAAATCATTTTGAAAACAAATTTAAAACGATTTATAAAATACATCTTGAAAGGAAATCGATGGCCTGAATAGAACGCGCCGCGCTGCGGCAGTTTGCAAATTTCGACCATTGACTTCGAATGGATATTACGGGAGATCCGATTGTCGAATTCTCCTAAAACCGGAACTGTTGGGTTCGTATCGAAAAGAGCTTTCAAAAGAATATCACAAATTAGAAATCTAACGGTTGGATTTGAAATTATGTGTAACACCCCGCATTTTTAATATAATTAAAAAAGTACAAAAATGTGTATATATATATACATGGATAGGTAAATAATGGTGATGTATAATGAAAATTAATTAATATATGAAAGAAAGAAAGGATTGGTTGCATGCGATGAAAATATGTTGCATACACTGATTTGCAAACATAATGCATTAATAGTAAAAGAAAAATAAAAGGAAAAGATTCATACAATGGTTTAATGTAAGTATTGTAACTAACATGAAAAAGAGAAGTAAGGAGAGAACAATAATTATCATTGTTCTAAGACTTATTAACAAAAGACTTCGTAGCTCAGTTGGTCAAGTCATTGGATTTGTAACATAGAGGTCGGAGGTTCGAACCCCGGCGACGCCATAATTTTTATCTTAGTTTTAGAGAGAGCCAACTGAACATGCAAAAATATGTACGTATACAAATTCAAAATTTGAAAGGATAAGAACGTACATATAACGAAATAAATAAAATATATGTATATATATGAGAATATATATATATATATATATATATGTAGAAATATATGTATACGAAAGATAAAATTCAAGATAAGGCTACATTCAATGAAATATGGCAAGAATCAAATTACGGTGCAACATCATTTGAATTTTGAAAATAAAATGAAAGTTGTGCGTATATATACGCGTAAAATGGTCGTTAGAGGAATTGTATACATATAAGAATATTTCATGTGAATATAACAGTTAAATAAATTCCAGAAATTCGAAAATTCGAATATCGAATTTCTACACCAAAACAATTCAAACATTCGAAATTCAAATTTCTGCGCCAAAACAGCTTGTGGGACCCAATGTTGACTCAGCACTGCGTATACGATAAGATTTGGCTAGATTCATTTGCGAACCTGGCCTATTTTCTTAACTAGGTTCAATGTTGACTTAGCGTTGCGTGTACGATAAGGTCTTGAGCAGATATATAAACACCGCTGGACCCTCTATAATCTTCACTGAAAGTCATGGCAACGCAATAGCTTTGCTCCAACACAGATTCTCCTTCCTCTCCACTAAAACTCCAATAGAATTCTTCTCTCTCAAAACAATTCTTAAAAAAAAATTGTTGAGGATTTCTATGATTACAATTAAAATAAAGGGGAGATTCAACGCAAAAGCATGAAAGGAATGCAGATCTGAAATTAGAAGCTAAGCAACGCAAAAAGGAGGAAAAATCAAACTAAGATCTATGGATTGGAGCATAAAGATCAATGTGAGTGGAATTATAGTAAAATTATGCATAATAATATTATTATCATTTACCCTTCCTCAGTTAAAATAAATATTGTTAATTTTAGCATGTTTAGTTTATGCCGCTTCCTTATTTCTCCTTTTTACTTTTGAACTTTGGCTACTTTCGAGCCAAGGTCGACAACGAATAAATTATAGTTGTTTGGGAAGAAATTGAGATCTAATCAATGAATTAGACATATTGGGTACACAAATTATCCCATGACTGGTTGTGTAGGTAAAGAAAGAATGGGTTTAGCAATACTTGATATATTAATTAGACCCACGTCTGAGGAAGGATTAGTAACCCATTAGGAAAAACAATAATGGGTATAGCCCATTGACAAGACTTCTAGTGTTAACATAAAATTTAGGTTTTTGGGAAAAGCTTGAATGGGTAAACGTGAAAGAATGATATGTCGTTAAAATCTTAGAATAATAATTAAATTTGAAATACATGACATGCTTTATGTAATTATGTATATTTATACATGACATGCTTTATGTAATTATGTATATTTATACTTGACACGCTTAATGAAATTATGTAAATTTATACATAACATGCTTTATGCAACTATGATGTAATGATGTGGATTAATACATGACATAGAAATCAGACGATGGTAGTATAACTTGAACATCAACATGCTTGTGAATTGATAGTTGACATCTGAAAATCTAGGATGAATACGAACATGTTTGTTAATTTAAAAATTAGCCTTTGATGCTTAGAAAAAATGAAATATAAGTATGTTAATGGGTATGACAAATGAATATGGTGTAGGCCAAATTTATTCAAAAAGGGAAAGTGGGCTTTGAAGATAAATTGTTAACAATTTACATAAAGACAAAAGGAATATATATTAATGACATTTCTTTTAGTGACACATACACCAGAATGTTCTAGGGTGACAGAGAGAATAGTGTCTAAGGCTTGGGTTTGGAAAATACAAGTTTCCTGCTCTCCCTGGCTATCCCTAACTGATCCAACGGACGGGATGGTTATTTTCAAAATTTGATTTGGGAAGTTAATAAAAAACCCCTTGAATTTAGAAAATACGAATATGCCTAACCCGAGGTTAGACTGAGTTGCGGTGTAAACCTACCCGGAACCGACCGGCATATCCAGTAACCGCAACAATACCTGTCTAATGTGAGTGGTTGCGGCTTTAGTTAATTAATTAAAGCTAGAACAAGAATGGTAGGGTTAAGTTAACTAAAATACTTAACCAAATTCAACATGATAACTAAACTAATGGGTGGGGTTAGGTTAATACAAACACTTAGCCATTATAACATGTTGACTAGACAAGTGGGGTAAGGTTATGTAAAGGATTAACCGTTATAACATGTTAACTGGACTAGAAGGTGGGGTTAAGTAAATTTAATACACTTAACCAATTTAACATGTTAACTAGACTAGTGGTTAAGGTTAAGTAAACTTGGAACACTTAGCCGTCATAGCATGATAGATAAACAAGGTTAAGTTAAAAACATGAAGGGATAATACTTAACCATTATAACATATTAATTAAACAGATTTTGGGGTTAAGTTAACTAAGGGGAACACTTAACCACTAAAACATGTTAGCTAAACAGATGGGCAAGGTTAGGTTAAAAGAAACACTTAACCAGCACAAGATGAATGGGTCGGGTTAAGTAATAAGAAATACTTAACCAATATAACTTGGTTTGTGGTAGGGTTAAGCCAACGTGAATTATTGATAACACTTAACCAGTTTAAACATTACAAATGAATGGGTTAAGTTAACTTGAATTGACTAATGACACTTAACCAATCCAACTTGACGAGAAAGAGAACTAAGTAGTAAACCTTAGTCAAAAAGGGGCTAAGTAGTAAACCTTAGTTAAGAAAACAACGATTCAGGAAACTAAGTGGTAAACCTTAGTTAGGAAAACTAAGTAGTAATCCTTAGTATAACACGAGGAGGAGCATCTGATCTTAAAGAAGGCTCCAACGAATTGGGTTCTGAAGCCCGAGGCTTCGAGGGGACGTGAGGGTACTCTTGGTATCCCTCTGTGAGGCTGCAGATTATCCGCCTGGGCTCACAGAGGTTAAGGTCTGCGCTAGAAGAACCAAGGGTATGCCTTGGTTGCAATATAAGGGCAACCTAAAGACTAGGATGGACCAGCGTGATTCAGCGAGACCAGTAGCCTTGTGATAGCAACTCGTCGTCTACCTACCATCTTGAGTCAATCGAGATGCGTGAAGCGGAAAGGCGGAGAACTCCTAGAGACCATATACTTGCTATCTAGTTATGGTTGCGGATGGCCATAAGTTAGTGGGGCATAGAGGGGCCTGCGTATAGTTCTCATTTTTCAAGGTGTGCCTTTCATTAGTTGAGGGAGGGGTCGAATGGGACCATAGCCACTAGAAAAACAGACCTTAGCATCTGCATCGGCAGATAACTTAAAGCTCCCGACCGAGTTCCGTGTTTCTTGATTAGCCCTGCCATGGGACTCGGGCCGCACATATAGAGGACATGTGCAACTAGATATCTAGCACGTTTACGATACGATTGGGACGTCAAGTCTAGGAACACTTATCACTCTGGGTAGTGTGCCCTAGACTAAGGGGCATCGTTCGATAGGTAGCATAATCCCTCGTTGGACCTAGGTCGCGTAAACCCTAAATCCGAGAAGCATTCAATAGATAGCATAAACCCCAGTGGCCCTGGGTAGCATAAACCCTGGTTCAATCTATGAAGAGCTCGATAGTATACCTTAGATTATGTCTAGATGATACACGGAATCTAGCAAGATCGAGAGCGGCAGTCCAAATGATTTCAAGAATGGTGGCACTACACTAAAGTAATATATATTTACATGATGAAGCCCGTACGACATATCGCAAGGGACTGTATAAATACATGGAAAAAGGGTTAGACGTGTTGGGGGTATCTACATATATGTTATATTAGGTTAGCCTACTAGTGAGATATGTGTATAGCCTAGAGAGCTAATATTGCTAATAACCTAATAAGCAAGAAAAGATAACTGAACGGTATATGTAGTATTATACATAAGTTTATTCTAAGTCCACTCACACAGAATTTATGTTCTGACCCCCTCCTCATTACATACTCCCAGGTTAGGTTCAAGGCAGAGATGGTATAACTAGGGATACTGGTTAGAAAGTACGATATATAAGGTAAAGCTATTTTTGAATATATTATATTTTAATTCCTTCCGCTGTGAGATGCTTTACGAGTTCTAACATATCTCTTTACTCTGTCTTTTTCTGCAGGATACCAGAGCACCCAACTCGGGTCTCGATGGATCGAATTTGAAAAAAATCGGTCTGTCGGAATCTGGGTTGTTACATCTGGTATCAGAGCTTCAGTTTAGTGATCTTAGGGAGATAATGAGTGAACGCATTTGTATTTTCTAAAATATAAATATATTATATATAAACCTAAATCCATAAAGTAGCCCACTAGGTATGAAAAGAGTTGGGATATTTAGTTTGTACACAAAAGTAGTAAACATGGAAATTTTTGAGACCATTAGGTGGTTGGGAAAGTGTACAATATGACTTAGAGCTAAAGAAAGAAAAGTATCCCATAGGATGGAAACTGAAATATTAGTATTTCAGATTAGTGGGTTTAGAAATGAATCCTTAGAAATTAGAAAAAGGTTAAAATGTGGAAAATGGATTAGGAATATATATAAAGTTGAGAGAATTAGTTTGGAAAGTGCCTAGGAAAGCCTAGTTGAGTAGAAAGACCCGCTTTGAGTCTAGCCCAATGATAAGCTTTTAAGAACTTGAAATTTTAAAGGAGTTTGTGGTGTTTTAATCTTAAAAGTATTTTGATGTTTGAGAAGTTATTTAGCGCATGTTGGGTTTTAAAAGTAAAAGTGGGGTATATTATGTAAAACAATGATTTCTTGTTTTAAAAATAAATTCTGTTCTGTTAACAATAAATTTTGATTTGAAAATAAATTTTGTTGGGTGGACAAAATAAGTTGTTGGAATAGAATAGATGTTTACACCTTATTGCGAGTAGTTAAACTAACATTGTACTTAGAAACAATGTAAGCCCGATAGTTGTCCTTGTCTACTCCAGTTTTGGGATTTGAAAAAAAAATGTGTTTTGCATTTTATTTTGTAACAATTTGGCAAAAGCAAGTTTTTGAGAAAAGAATAAAAGTTTTACCACTTTTTTTTTGGAAGAAGAATGTAATGAAAAGAAAAAAAAAAGGTCAAACCATGTTTTAAAAATGGAGTAGTTAAGGACTAAGGCCTAGAAAGAACGAGATAAAGTTAAAGCAATTAGAACCAAATGGGGATTGGTTGAGTTGAGTAATTCTCTGAGTGTCAATCTGATGTTGATTTCAGTCTTCGGGGTTGATACTTAGGGAGTTATTTTCTTGCCAATTTACAGTCCGGAATTAGATAATATTAAACTAATAGAAAATTCCCGTATATTTCATAAACATTAAGAAACCTAGGTTTGTTGCTTCAGAAAAAGAGATAAAGTATAGGCTAGTAATACACAACATGGACTAGTAGTGACTACTAGGTAGTGAAGGGCAAGCAAGTGTATAAATCATGTTGAGTGGACTCATGACATAGTCCTAAGATTCATGGCCCATAATTGTAGCTGTGTAGGATACAGTTTGAGTTGAAAACAGAAAGCTTGGTTGAAAAATAAACTTAAGAAGAAGACTGGACTAACTAACAAGAAAACAACTGAATCAATCAAGCAACAAAACGTGACGGGAAAAGAAAATGAAAATGTTAAGAAAAAGATAAATAAGTATGAAATTACTCCAAGATAAGATGAAATAGAAAAGAAGGCTTTCTTATGTAGTTGTGCTTGGACAGGAAAATAGGAAATCTTTATAGAATAGTTATGTAAAAACCCAAGTACAATTAGAAAAGAAAAACGGAGGATGTGAGTTTTTCCGTTTTCGTAACATAGGAAATCGAATTTGGAAAATTAGATTTTTCTAAATTTCGAATTTAATGATGGTTGGTAGGGTTTTGGATGCAACAATTGGATGAACTATGCTCTTATTTTGTAAGAGTATGGGAAAATTTGGGTGAAAAATGTTTTGATTTTTCAAAAATGTTGCATTCATATAGAACTACAAGTATATTTAGGATGTGAGCATCATGTTTTAAAAAAGTTTTTAAAATTTGCATGCACATAGGTGGATCCAAATTAGGCATACATACTTTACTATGATGTATCTCACTTTGCACATATGCACAATGTTTGAAACAATTGGATGCACACTTGATGGATGGATATTGCGTGGGATTATCTATTTTACTCTTATCGAATTTCGGGGACGAAATTCTTTAAGGGTGGGAGAATGTAACACCCCGCATTTTTAATATAATTAAAAAAGTACAAAAATGTGTGTATATATATATACATGGATAGGTAAATAATGGTGATGTATAATGAAAATTAATTAATATATGAAAGAAAGAAAGGATTGGTTGCATGCGATGTAAATATGTTGCACACACTGATTTGCAAACATAATGCATTAACAATAAAAGAAAAATAAAAGAAAAAGATTCATGCAATGGTTTAATTTAAGTATTGTAACTAACATGAAAAAGAGAAGTAAGGAGAGAACAATAATTATCATTGTTCTAAGACTTATTAACAAAAGACTTTGTAGCTCAGTTTGTCAAGGCATTGGATTTGTAACATAGAGGTCGGGGGTTCGAACCCCGCCGACGGCATAATTTTTATCTTTGTTTTAGAGAGGGCCAACTGAACATGCAAAAATATATACGTATACAAATTCAAAATTTGAAAGGATAAGAACATACATATAACGAAATAAAGAAAATAAATGTATATAAATGAGAATATATATAGATATGTAGAAATATATGTATACGAAAGATAAAATTCAAGATAAGGCTACAGTCAATGAAATATGGTAAGAATCAAATAATAGTGCAACATCGTTTGAATTTTGAAAATAAAATGAAAGTTGTGCGTATATATATACGCGTAAAATGGTCGTTAGAGGAATTGTATACATATAAGAATATTTCATGTGAATATAACAGTTAAATAAATTCCAGAAATTCAAAAATTCGAAAATCGAATTTCTACGCCAAAACAATTCAAACATTCGAAATTTAAATTTCTGCGCCAAAACAGCTTGTGGGACCCAATGCTGATTCTGCACTGCGTATACGATAAGATTTGGCTAGATTCATCTGTGAACCTGGCCTATTTTCTTAACTAGGTTCAATACTGACTTAGCGTTGCGTGTACGATAAGGTCTTGAGCAGATATATAAACACCGCTGGACCCTCTATAATCTTCACTGAAAGTCATGGCAACGCAATAGCTCTGCTCCAACACAGATTCTCCTTCCTCTCCACTAAAACTCCAATAAAATTCTTCTCTCTCAAAACAATTCTTAAAAAAAAAATTGTTGTGGATTTCTATGATTACAAATAAAATAAAGGGGAGATTCAACGCAAAAGCATGAAAGGAATGCAGATCTGAAATTAGAAGCTAAGCAACGCAAAAAGGAGGAAAAATCAAACTAAGATCTATGGATTGGAGCATAAAGATCAATGTGAGTGGAATTATAGTAAAATTATGCATAATAATATTATTATCGTTTACCCTTCCTCATTTAAAATAAATATTGTTAATTTTAGCATGTTTAGTTTATGCCGCTTCCTTATTTCTCCTTTTTACTTTTGAACTTTGGCTACTTTCGAGCCAAGGTCGACAACGAATAAGTTATAGTTGTTTGGGAAGAAATTGAGATCTAATCAATGAATTAGACAAATTGGGTACACAAATTATCCCATGACTGGTTGTGTAGGTAAAGAAAGAATGGGTTTAGCAGTACTTGATATATTAATTAGACCCACATCTGAGGAAGGATTAGTAACCCATTAGGAAAAACAATAATGGGTATAGCCCATTAACAAGACTTCTAGTGTTAACATAAAATTTAGGTTTTTGGGAAAAGCTTGAATGGGTAAACGTGAAAGAATGATATGTCGTTAAGATCCTAGAATAATAATTAAATTTGAAATACATGACATGCTTTATGTAATTATGTATATTTATACATGACATGCTTTACGTAATTATGTATATTTATACTTGACACGCTTAATGTAATTATGTAAATTTATACATAACATGCTTTATGCAACTATGATGTAATGATGTGGATTAATACATGACATAGAAATCAGACGATGGTAGTATAACTTGAACATCAACATGCTTGTGAATTGATAGTTGACATTTGAAAATCTAGGATGAATACGAACATGTTTGTTAATTTAAAAATTAGCCTTTGATGCTTAGAAAAAATGAAATATAAGTATGTTAATGGGTATGACAAATGAATATGGTATAGGCCAAATTTATTTAAAAAGGGATAGTGGGCTTTGAAGATAAATTGTTAACAATTTACATATAGACAAAACGAATATATATTAATGACATTTCTTTTAATGACACATACACCAGAGTGTTCTAGGGTGACAGAGAGGATAGTATTTAAGGCTTGGTTTTGGAAAATACAAGTTTCCTGCTCTCCCTGGTTATCCCTAACTGATCCAACGGACGGGATTGTTATTTTCAAAATTTGATTTGGGAAGTTAATTAAAAACCCCTTGAATTTAGAAAATACGAATATGCCAAACCCGAGGTTAGACTGAGTTGCGGTGTAAACCTACCGGGAACCGACCGGCATATCCAGTAACCGCAACAATACCTATCTAATGTGAGTGGTTGCGGCTTTAACTAATTAATTAAAGCTAGAACAAGAATGGTAGGGTTAAGTTAACTTAAATACTTAACCAAATTCAACATGATAACTAAACTAATGGGTGGGGTTAGGTTAATACAGACACTTAGCCATTATAACATGTTGACTAGACAAGTGGGGTAAGGTTAAGTAAAGGATTAACCGTTATAACATGTTAACTGGACTAGAAGGTGGGGTTAAGTAAATTTAATACACTTAACCAATTTAACATGTTAACTAGACTAGTGGTTAAGGTTAAGTAAACTTGGAACACTTAGCCGTCATAGCATGATAAATAAACAAGGTTAAGTTAAAAACATGAAGGGATAATACTTAACCATTATAACATGTTAATTAAACAGATTTTGGGGTTAAGTTAACTAAGGGGAACACTTAACCACTAAAACATGTTAGCTAAACAGATGGGCAAGGTTAGGTTAAAAGAAACACTTAACCAGTACAAGATGAATTGGTAGGGTTAAGAAATTAGAAATACTTAACCAATATAACTTGGTTTGTGGTATGGTTAACCCAACGTGAATTATTGATAACACTTAACCAGTTTAAACATGACAAATGAATGGGTTAAGTTAACTTGAATTGAATAGTGACACTTAACCAATCCAACTTGACGAGAAAGAGAACTAAGTAGTAAACCTTAGTCAAAAAGGGGCTAAGTAGTAAACCTTAGTTAAGAAAACAACGATTCAGGAAACTAAGTGGTAAACCTTAGTTAGGAAAAATAAGTAGTAATCCTTAGTATAACACGAGGAGGAGCATCTGATCTTAAAGAAGGCTCCAACGAATTGGGTTACGACGCCCGAGGCTTCGAGGGGACGTGAGGGTACTCTTGGTATCCCTCTGGGAGGCTGCAGATGATCCGCCTGGGCTCACAAAGGTTAAGGTCTGCGCTAGAAGAACCAAGGGTATGCCTTGGTTGCAATATAAGGGCAACCTAAAGACTAGGATGGACCAGCGGGATTCGGCGAGACCAGTAGCCCTGTGATAGCAACTCGTCATCTACCTACCATCTTGAGTCAATCGAGATGCGTGAAGCGGAAAGGCGGAGAACTCCTAGAGACCATATACTTGCTATCTAGTTATGGTTGCGGATGGCCATAAGTTAGTGGGGCATAGAGGGGCCAGCGTATAGTTCTCATTTTTCAAGGTGTGCCTTTCATTAGTTGAGGGAGGGGTCGAGTGGGACCATAGCCACTAGAAAAACAGACCTTAGCATCTGCATCGGCAGAAAACTTAAAGCTCCCGACCGAGTTCCGTGTTTCTTGATTAGCCATGCCATGGGACTTGGGCCGCACATATAGAGGACATGTGCAACTAGATATCTAGCACGTTTACGATACGATTGGGACGTCAAGTCTAGGAACACTTATCACTCTGGGTAGTGTGTCCTAGACTAAGGGGCATCGTTCGATAGGCAGCATAATCCCTAGTTGGACCTAGGTCGCGTAAACCCTAAATCCGAGAAGCGTTCAATAGATAGCATAAACCCCAGTGGCCCTGGGTTGCATAAACCCTGGTTGAATCTATGAAGAGCTCGATAGTATACCTTAAATTAGGTCTAGATGATACACGGAATCTAGAAAGATCGAGAGCGGCAGTCCAAATGATTTCAATAATAGTGGAACTAGACTAAATTAGTATATATTTACATGATGAAGCCCGTACGACATACGGCAAGGGACTGTATAAATACATGGAAAAAGGGTTAGACGAGTTGGGGGTATCTATATATACGTTATATTAGGTTAGCCTACTAGTGAGACATGTGTATAGCCTAGAGAGCTAATATCGCTAATAACCTAATAAGCAAGAAAAGATAACTGAACGGTATATGTAGTATTATACATAAGTTTATTCTAAGTCTACTCACACAGAATTTATGTTCTGACCCCCTCCTCATTACATACTCCCAGGTTAGGTTGAAGGCAGAGATGGTATAACTAGGGATACTGGTTAGACAGTACGATATATAAGGTAAAGCTATTTTTGAATATATTATATTTTAAATCCTTCCGCTGTGAGATGCTTTACGAGTTCTAACATATCTCTTTACTCTGTCTTTTTCTGCAGGATACCAGAGCACCCAACTCGGGTCTCGATGGATCTAATTTGAAAAAAAATCGGTCTGTCGGAATCCGGGTTGTTACATTATGTCCAAATCAAATTTGGAAAAGGTCGCTGTAAATGAAGTTCGATGGCCGTTGATGGAAATCGACTGTACGGGCCTTGATAAAATTACTAAAAATAGTAATAATTTGTGTAAAATCATAAGAAATGATTTGTGAAGAATTGGGATGAAAAATTCCAAATTTGAAAAGATAAAAATAGATTTTTATCGAAAAGAACTAGTTTTGAACTAGAATAATAATTTATTTATTTTTGAATAAATAAAGTGGATTTGAAAGGGTTCTAAAAGTAACCAGAATTTCCAATACTTGAATTGGAAATGGATTTGAGTCGAAACTATCTTCGAAATATTTCGATATTGAATTTCGTGATTATATAGATATAGTTATGGAAATTTGAAAGATATATTTATATCGTTATTTCCAATACGATATTTGTTGGTTATAGTATTTGATATTGAATATAAGCCGATATATTTTCTATCCAGAGCCTTGTATTTAATATCAAATGGGAGTAGGCTTTGTTGTGAATGATGTCTTCATTAACTCTGTTCTTTTACCCAGTTGAGAAAAAGATTAAATCTTTTTATTTAGATTTAATGAAGAATACCAATTAAATGATATTTAATTGGAATTGAAATAGAATGTGAATTTGGGGTATATCGTGAACCGTGTTTTAAATGACACTGGTTCTTTAACCCAGTTAGTGTAGTTCGCTAATCCTGACTAATTTGAATTGATATTCAAAAGGGGATTAAAGAATAAATTTAAAGAATTTATCTTTGATAAAATTAATAGGAACCTTTCCCAAAGTATAACAATATTTGAATAAAAGAATATTCTGAATTGGAATGAGGCATATGTTGTGTTTGTGTAACACTTGTTTATTATATACGCGAGTTATTCAGAAAGACCGGGTTTATCCCATTCTGAATAACTGATACGAAGATGTGTCGAGGATGAATACGGTGGTTGAATACCAAAGGTCTTCACATCGTTAGGGTGATTACTGATGATCTTGATTGGGTTGTACACCCAAGAGGAGGTAATCAGTTGGTGATCGTCCAGACGTACTTAGAGATCGATAGATATGCGAGGTACATGGTGCCTCTGGTTTCGTTCAGACCCAGAACGAACTTGTAAATGGACTGTGTGTCTGACTTTGGATTTTATTCTATGTGATTATTTTCTATTAAATATATATATGTTTGGCGGTAGAGAATTTATTCTCTTGCTTAACGCCCATCTCTGAGACGTACGAGCTCAGGGGTTATATATTGATGGATATCATTCGCATTGAGTGAATTGCCTGTGTGGCATGCCTAAGTGGCAATTGATCAAGGCTTCTGTTGAAAAGCAAAGTCTTGTGGTTGATGATCAAAGCACGGCCTGTGTGGCATAACTTTGTGTAGCGTTGATTTGCGAGCCTCACACCCCGGTTGTGAACTTGAAACGGGAGAAGGACCTTAGGGAGGACATGCATTTCTTTCTAGGTAGAAGTGGCGTCAGTGGTTTTACACACCCTGACGAGTTTGACTTATGTGGTTGTTGCTGTTGCGAGGCGCCTCGGATATATCGGCGACTGTGTGGAGCCGACGGTGTCATTGGACTCATTGACACCCCATAGGGTGGGGAAACGCAGTGTTCAGGCATATTAATCCACATCGGTGGACCGGCCCTAACGATCCAAAGGCTTGCCTGCGCGCTTGCCTGAGACACGGGCTAGAGCGTCTCGAATTTGGTAGAGGACTATATTTTGCCTTGGTTCAAAGACGGAAATCCAATTTCCAAATACGTGACCTTGTGGTTTTGATTGTAGAGCCTAGTATGGCGACATGATATATGGTACCATGTCGTCTATGATTGATATTTATGATTGAAATTGTTTTGACACTATACACTTATAGTGATAATAAAACATGAAATTTAGCGTATCAAGCATGCTTTGGCTATTATAAGGTAAAATCCTATCCTCTGGCTTGTGTTGCATCGTGTGATGTGACCTGGGCCTTATAATAATTTCATTATTCTTTATTTAGCATTGCGCTGTTGTTTTATACACTGGTATTCTTGGGAGGAAACACGTTCCGTGTTATACGGCGTGGTCCCTTGATTTACCTAACTTTAAAATAAAGATTAATAACTGTTTTAGTTCTCACACCAGTCACATGACTGACCTGGAGTTTATTGTTTTAACCTAAACTCTAGGTGCCCTTATTTTGACACGGGAAGCTAGTAGTTTTGGTTTTGCAGATTTATATTCACAGGAACCTAGTTTACAGCTGGAATGATATCCGGAAAGCTCTGTATCCGTATATCTCTTTCAGTTGTGTTTTGTATTATTTTTCCGCTGCATTGTAATTTGTAAATCTATGATATTTATCGAATGTGTAATATTTATTCATACTCTGTATATTCTTGTATTCTAATGGAATTGTTGTAACTAACAATGAAATGTTCTCCTTTTTGCGTTCGAATTTGTCGTGTTCTCAATGCAATCTGGGTTTCGAACAGTTTTGGTCGGTTTAGCGATCGATTCGGACCGAGCGAAATTCGACTTGTTACACTAATATAAGGGAGAACCCTATCCTCCGACTTTCGTTGCATTCTGTGATGGGAACTAGATCTTATAATAGCTTCATTGTTCTTTATTTAGCATTGCACTGTTGTTTTTTGCACTGGTATTCTTGGGAGGAAACCCGTTGCGTGTTATACGGCGTGGTCTGCTGATTTACCGAACTTTAAAATAAAGAATAATAACTGTTTTAGTTCTCATACCAGTCCCATGACTGACCTAGAGTTTATTGTTTTAACGTAAACTCTAGGTGCCCCTATTTCCACACGGGCAGCTAGTAGTTTCAGTTTTGTAGATTTATATTCACAAGATCCTGGTTTACAGCTGGAATGATATTCGGAAAGCTCTGTATCCGTATATTCTTTTCAGTTGTGTTTTGTATTATTTTCCACTGCTATGTAATGTATTGTAAATCTCTTATATTTAATAAATGTGTAATATTTATTCATACTCTGTATATTCTTGTATTCTGATGAAATTATTGTAATAAGCAATGAAATGTTCTTCTGTTGTGTTCTGATTCGTCTTGTCCTCAGACAGTCTGTTCTTTCACTTCTCTTCGGAGACCGGGGAAGTTCGGGTCGTCAAAGTTGGTATCAAAGCTTTGGTTTACAGAGCTCGAAGAACAAGACATGTTAGAACCAAACTAAAGAATTCATCAGAAATTGGATTAGCAATCCAATAAGAATGACTCGTTGGAGATGGGATTAGTAGTGTCTTAGAATGAGTCGGAATAGTATATTTTTAAAATGAAAACAAATATGGTTTTGAAAATCTAAACCTTATTTAACATATTTGAATATTTATTTGTATTGAATTTGGACAATCCAATATATAAAGATTTTGCATATACGTCTGATCCACAGGTATTCGAAGTTTTAATATACCGGATAGATATAGAATCACACTCCAGTCGTCCGGGGATGAAATTATTGATGACTATATAGCATCAGTAGTCTAAGTTCGAGTGACGAAAGTGGGATTTCTATATATTTTCAATTGACTGGTGTGAGAACCAAAATTAGATAGGGTCTATTGTTGTGATTTGGCATCAAAAATGTGATTTTGAATATATATCAAAATTATGAATTTGAAAAGATAATCAATTAATTGATTGCTGATTGTGTTGTTAGATTATTGGTTTGATTTATTGAAATTTTGAACCATTTAGGCCGAATTGTACCAAATATTGAACTGTATTGAAAATTGTTTGGAATTGCATGCATATACATGTGTATCCATTGAACAGGTCATTGCAAAGAGGATAGAGCAGAAGAATAAAATTGTTTGCCTGACAAATAGGTACATGTTTATTGTATTTCTTGGGGTTTTTGATGATTTTATGAGCCGATTGGCTAGCCGCTTGGCTGTTTCTTTTTCTTTGTTGATTGGAGAGGCCTGTATGGCAATTTCGGGATTTTCCCGTTGCTCCCGTGCAGGTGAAGTTATGGCGAAATTTTTTGAAAATTTAGGGTGTTAGCCAAATTTTTGAAAAATTTGAAAAGTTCTTAGAAACTGAAAAGTTAAAGAATGTAAGCCATAATGAAAATAATGAAACTTGAGTTGGTTTGTAAAACAACTTTCAGCTCTGTTCTTTTTCGAGGACGAATAGATTTTATGTGGGGGAGATTGTAAAAACAAAAAAATCTGAGCCAAAATAAAATTTTGTTTTGGCAATTTTGATGAATTTTGAACAATTAAAATGAATTATTTTAAATAATTACGACGAGAAATTTATTTTGAATAGAATTAGAATGTATATATTTATATGGATCAACGTTAGACTATAATTATTTATTTTTAATTATAAATGGAATTGAAAATGGCGCGGTAGTTTGAAAATTCAATTTCAAATTTCAAATGGATGTACAGGATTCAAAATAAACAGGATTTTAGTGAAACCAAAATTATTTGAATCTATTTGAGAATATCTTTCCCACAAACCCGAAAAATCAAAATTTGATAGTGGGAATGAAAAGTTATGCCCGGTTGAAAATTCAGAATAGTCGCTATGGAATTTTAGCCCTTAAAAATGGAAATTTTGCAAACGACCTCCATTTTCGAAAAAACCACTTTTGTTCGATCTGGGATGTCAAGTTATTGCTAGATTCCAAAATTCGTAATTTTCCGAATCAATATGTGAGCGTGGCAAAAGAAAACGTGTTTTTGCAGTTTTAGTCAATTTGGATTGACCGGAAAATGACCATTTTTCAAACGGTCTCAGAATTTGACGAAATTAGCTCTATTAGAACGGTATCGTACATATGAAACTGGAAATAATTTTTTTGGAATTTTTTGGGTCCGTATGTGACCCTAGTAAATTGAAATGTACGTTTAAAATTCAATATAATGATTTATAATTTAATTTAAAGCAAAACTGATTGAAACGGTCGAATTGGCTCACGGGACATATCCCGTTGCATTCGGTATGGGGGTAATATGCTAGGAATGATAGTCGTCAGGTTCGATTTGGGATTCGAATGAAAAGCTAATCTTTTTGAGAATTAAATAATAATTAAATTATAATATATAACCCTAGAAAATGGTCAAAGCCTTCATTTCATTTATTCGTGGTCAACGCAGGCAAAAACCCGCCCCCTCCAATCCAAATTGCGATGCTCCCCTTGCCCTTTTCCAGCCCGTCGCCCGAAGGCGCCACCGCCGCCTTCCCACCTCCGCTGCACCCATGTCCGCACCCCCTCCTCCTCGCATCAGTGCCATCCCCCCTTCAAATTGATTCTTCGATCTATGAAAACCTCCCCCACTGTAAAGAATAGCCACTCCACCCCTTTAACACCATCGCCCTCCACCGCACCCTGCCGCCACTAACAACGCCACGCCACCCTCCTTTGCCATCTCAGTGAACACCCTCCTTTGGAAAAACCGAAAAACAGTGAGTTTCCTTCTCTTTTCCGTTCTGAATAACATTGTATATGTTTTTATTTTATTTTAATTCAGTGTTAGTTTTGTAAACTAAAAGCATCATTTAAAAATCGCATTTTTATGTATATGAAGAGAGGATACAAATTAGATTTTTATGAATATAAAGCGATATAAAAAAATGATTTTTACTTATGTAATAGCAAAATAAATTATTGATTTTATTATGAAGATAGTGAAATAAAAATGTGATTTTTACACATGAAGCATTGTGATGAAAATATAATTTTTATCACGTAAAAAGCAAAGTAGAAGTGGTATTTATTTATATAGATAACATATAAAGAAACGATTTTTATTTATATATATAACACATAAAGATTTGATTTTGAACAGTGTAAAGATATAATTTTAGCGATATAAAAAATATATCGTTGGTTAAAAATATAATTTTTAATATAAATTTCATGGAGCAGATTGCACCGGAATCGGAACAACGAATCTGAGCGACGATAAGCAATGGAGGAGTGGAAACCCAAGTTGAGAAATTCTCACTTTTATTTTATTTCTAGTTAAAATATATACTAGGATGCAGACGGTGCTTAGCAGCACCCGACACCCGTCGTCCACAAACCACGGATGACTTGTTTATTTGATTGATGTGTTGTGAAAATTGATTGTGTAATGTGGAATGAATAAATATTTTATAGTTAAAAATATAATTTTTAGCGTGTATATAAAATAAATATTTATAAACAAATTGGACGATTTGTTTATGTATACTAATTTGACTGATATCGATTGGGACGATAAATTTTACACATCGCCCAACTGCACAAATAAAAATTTATTACTTGTTGATTGAAACCCCACACGGGTATTGGGATGACATTTGACATACACTAATCCCAATAATTAGTTGTATGTCAGTCGATTGATCGACAGGCTATTATAAGCATTAAATATTTATATTTAATGCTTACACAGTGTAGAATGCACTCTAGATGAGGGATTGCTGTTTTCATTGCTGTTATACACATTTATTGTGTGAAATCCATATAATCAAATTATATGGTAATTAACTATGTCTAATTACAGTTCAGATAGAACGAAGATTTTAAAATAACGAACATTTTAAAATAACGAATATTTTCAAATAATATTCAGAAAAGAATCAAAATCTGATTCTGATGTTCGATTTGGGATGGACACGAATATATTTAAAAATATAAAGCCGTGTTAATTAGATTGCCGCCATTTTGACGTGAATGATATTTATATCGATTTTATTAATTTTTATAATGAATATCGAAAAGGAATTGATTTCAAAATCGAATGTTTTGAAAATATTATCATTTATATATCAATGATATGGAATATTCGGTTTTGATTTGAAATTGAGTAGGAAGTTGAAATCGTTTTGAAAACGAATTTAAAACGATTCATAAAATATGTTTCAAATGGAAATCGATGAAATATATAATATTATATATATATATATAGTGGCCTGAATAGAATGCCCCGCGCCGCGGCAGTTCGCGAATTTCGACCATTGACTTCTAATGGACATTACGGGAGATCGGACCGTCAGATTTCTCCTAAAACCAGAACCATTGGGTTCGTATCAAAAAGTGCTTTCTAATGAATATTAGAGATTTTAAATCTAATGGTTGGATTAGGTATTATGTCCAAATCAACTTTGGAAAAGGTCGCTATAAGTGCAGTTCGATGGCCGTTTATGAAAATCGACTGTATGACCTTGATAAAATTATTAAAAATAGCAATAATTAGTATAAAATCGTAAGAATTTATTTGAAAAGAATTAGGATGAAAAATTCCATATTTGAAAAGATAAAAATAGATTTTTATCGAAATGAACTAGTTTTGAACTAGATTTATAATCCAATTATTTTTAAAATAAATAAATTGAATTTGAAATGGTTTTAAAAATAACCAGAATTTCCAATGAATAAATAAGAATGGAATTGAATCGAAATTGTCTTCGGAATATTTCAATGTTGGATTTCGTGATTATACCGATATTTTTATGGAAATTTGAAAGATACATGTATATCGTTATTTCCAATACGATGTTTGTTGGTTGTGGCATTTGACATTGAATATAAGCCGATATATTTTCTATTCAGAGCCTTGTATTTAATATCAAATGGGATTTGGGTTTGTCGTTAACGATGTCTTCTTTCACATTGTTCTTAAACCGAGTTGAGAAAAAGATTAAATCTTTTTATTTATATTTGATGAAGGATACCAATTAAATAATATTTAATTGGAATTGAATTAGAATTGATTTTTGGGTTTATCATGAACGGTGTTTTAAATAACACTTGTTCTTTAACCCGATAATTAATGGAACGTGGATTGGGTTTATCGTGAACTGTTTTTTAATGACATTCGTTCTTTAACCAGATTTACAGTGATATGAGATTTGGAATTTATAAATCTTTTTGATAAGATTTAAAGGAGATTTTTGAAAGTAAAGTTTTCCAATTTAATAAAATAAATTGGAATAGAATGGAATTTGATTTGGTAATAATCGAAGTGAATTTCTTGGAGGAAGACTGCTAATATATATGGTATTTAAAAGGCTTTGTCGTTATTCCATTTATATTATTAGTTGGATATGGTAGTTTATATTGATTATATATATTGATCTGTTTTCCGTGAAAATTCCATTGTTAATGGAATGTGATTTTGGGTTTTTCGTGAACCGTGTTTTAAATGACATTGGTTCTTTAACCAGTTAAAGACAGTATTTACTTCCTGGATTTTAATAATCATTAAGTAATGATTTTTGGAAATTAAAACTGAATTATAGTTTTAATGAATCTTCAAACAGATTGAAAGGTGAATTCGATAACTAAAATTATCAAATTCAAGAAATGATCGAGAATGGAGTACCACCAGCTTTACTCTAGACGATAGTTAAATCTTTAATTAAATTTGAACGTGAAATGTAACTGAATTTACCAATAACACCATGGTGTTAGATATGAAGTATTACCAGTTTTACTTCATTGGATGAATAGGTTAGGGTTAGGAAATTTAACAAATGATTACTACGGTAAGGTTCGCTAATCCCGACTAGCTTGGATAAATCATAATTTGGTTTGAACTGATATTCAAAAGAAGATTAAAGAATACATTTAAATAATTTACCTTTGATAAAATTAATGGGAACCTTTCCCAAAATATAAGAACATTTTAATAAAGGAATATTGTGGATTGGAATGAGGCGCGTTTTGTGTTTTATAACACTTGTTTATTATATACGCGAGTTATTCGGAAAGGTCGGGTTTATACCCATTCTGAATAACTGAGTCGACGATAAGTCGACGATGAAGACGTTGGTTGAAGACCAGAGGTCTTCACATCATTTGGATAATTACTGATGATCTTGATTGGTCTGTACACCCAAGAGGAGGGAATCAGTTGGTGATCGTCCAGATGTACTTGGAGATCGATGGATATGGGAGGAATAAGGTTCCTCCGGTTTCGTTCAGACCCAGAACGGGCTTGTAAATGGATGTGTGTCTGACATCGGATTTCATCCTGTGTGATTGATTTACATCGGTTGCATAGTGCGAATTGGCAGTGTGGCATGCTGAGATGCAAATGATCAGGGCTTCTGTTGAAAAGCAAGGTCTTTTTGTTGATGATCAAAGCACGACCTTTGTGGCATAGCTTTGTGTAGCGTTAATTCACGAGCCTCACACCCTAGTGTGAACCAGAAACGGGAGAGAACCTCAGGGAGGGCATGCGTTTCCTTCCAGCTAGGAGTGGTGTCAGCGTTTTGCATGCCCTAGCATTTTACTTATGTGGATGATGGATAGTAAGGCGCCTCGGTTATATCGGTCGATCCGGGATCGATGGAGTCATTTGGCACATTTACGCCCTATAGGGCGGGGAAATGTATTACTCAGGGTTTAAGTTTAATCCACATAGAGTGGACCGGCCCTGACGATCCAAGGGCCCACCTGAGTCAGGGTCCTGAGACATGGTAGGCTAGATTGTCTCGAAGCGGTGAGGACGATCCCTGGCCATGGTTCACAGATGGAAATCCAACTTCCAATACATGACAATTGCGGTTTTGATTGTAGATCCTAGTATTGGCGACCTGATATATCGTACCCATGCCGTCTTTGATTGATACATTTATATTCGAAGTTGTTTTCTTCTCTTATAGTAATAATAAAAGATTAAATTTCGTGTATCAAGCATTCTTTGGCTATTATAAGGGAAAACCCTATCCTCCAGCTTGCTTTGCATTGTGTGATGGGAACTGGGTCTTATAATAGCTTCATTGTTCTTTATTTTGCATTGCGCAATTATTTTATGCATTGGTATTCTTGGGGGGGAACCCATTCTGTGTTACACGGCGTGGTCCTTTGATTTACTGAACATTAAAATAAAGAATAATAACTGTTTTAGTTCTCATACCAGTCCCATGAATGACCTGGAGTTTATTATTTTAACCTAAACTCTGGGTGCCCCTATATTTTTACACGGGCAACTTGTAGTTTTGGTTTTGCAGATTTATATTCACAGGAAACTGGTTTACAGCTGGAATGATATTCGGAAAGCTCTGTATCCGTATATTCTTTTCAGTTGTGTTTTGTATTATTTTTCGATGCTATGTAATTTATTGTAAATCTCTGATATTTAATAAATGTGTAATATTTATTCATACTCTGTATATTCTTGTGTTCTGATGAAATTGTTGTAATAATTAATGAAATGTTCTTCTGTTGTGTTCTGATTCTTCTTGTCCACAGACAATCCGTTCTTTCTCTTCTCTTCAGAGACTGGGGAAGTTTGGGTCATCATACGAACCTTCATCAACTATATTTCTTTATTGCGTAGCTTCTTAACTTTCATTCCAACAATACGGGTAGGAACTCGTCTAACTGTCGCCTCCTGTTCCACTTCGACTTATTACAATACACTTGGCTCAACAACTTCTGCGGTATCATGTAAGCACTTCTGCAGATGGGAAATGTGGAAAACATCATCAACATCGGATAGTCTCTCAGGTAGCTTTACTCTGTAGGCCATTTGGCCAATCCTTTTTGTTAGAAAATGGCCCTACAAATCTTGGAGCCAATTTTCCAAAAGATCCAAAGCGTAACACATTTCTTAAGGGTGATACATTAATAAAACCATGTCTCCTACTTCAAATTCGATATCAGTCCTTCTCTTCTCTGCATAGGATTTCGGCCTATATTGAGCGGTCTTCATTCGTCGCCTAATGAGACCAGTCATCTTAAATGTTTCCCTAACCATATCTGTTCCGAGCACTAGTATTTCTGTAGATTCCCACCAATAAGTTGGTGATCTACAGGGTCGTCCGTATAAGGCTTCGAAAGGTGCCAAGCAAATGCTAGCTTGGTAACTGTTGTTATAGGAGAATTCCACTAAAGGAAGATGCTCTTCCTAAGTTCCACCGAAGTCTAGGATACACAGCCTCAAAAGATCCTCTAAAACTCTATTCACCCTCTCCATCTGTCCATCGGTCTGAGGATGATAAGTAGTGCTCAAACATAACTGTATACCTAGTGCTTCTTGCAAGCTCCTCCAAAATTCACTGGTTAGGATAGGGTCACGATCACTTACGAATTTAGAAGGTATTCTGTGTCAACCCCAACTTCGACAGACTGATTTTTTTCAAAATTCCAATCTATCAAAACTCGGAATGGTTTTCTCTGGTATCCTACAGAAAATACAGAGACGTAAAACATGTCAGAGCTCAGAAAAATATCTCATAGCGGAAAGGATAAAATATAGTATAATCAAAACATAGCCTCATGTAACACCCCACCTCCGTTAAGGTCACTCACAAAGGGAATGCCTTAACTTTGGTGGAGCATTTTAGTAAACAGAAACAGAATACTATAAGACAGATAAACAGTACTTGAAAAATTATAACTTTATTTCAAACAGAAGCTTGGTTACATCCTTTCAAATCACAATATCAGAATTCAAGTACAAAATATCAGTCTTGTACAAAAGCCTTCAGAATGCATAGTTTAAAATCATAATCCCCATAGAAGAAGACAAGCCATACTTTAAGCACTGCAAGCGGAAGAAATCTGGATCAAGCTAGAGTATTCCCTTCTACAAAACCTTGGGGGGGGGGGGGAACGGAAGAAAGGAGGCGAAACAACAAGGGTCAGACAAAAGTCTGGCAAGTCCACTGATTTTCAGTTATGAGCAGATAATAATAACATGACATGAAAATAAAACGGGATGAGAGATAACTGTAACAGATGTAGCAGATATAACAGAAGAACAGAATGATATAAGCTATTGCTTTACACTTCTCTGTACTAATACTAGTATAACAGAAGTAAGTGTTACCCTAATGTCTAAACTAAAACAGAAACGGGTACAGAATAATTTAACCGAAACAGAATGCTAATAATGGGCCTTTACTACCCGATCAGAAACAGACAGAAGTAGAAACAGATTAATCCCTACGGAAACTGAATGTAGAATTAGGTGTACACTAGTAATGGGCCTTTACCACCCGAACAGACGGTACCACGCAGAAACAGACAGGTGTTACCACCCAACAGAAACAGACGGTACCAACAGAAACAGACAGAACTAAGTGTACCATAAAACCCTACCCTAAGCGATTGGCTCCCTAATACATAAATATCCTGTGTCGGCCCCATAGTAGGGTGTATCACTCCCTAAAGTGACAACCAATTGGCACAGACCTATTTACAGATGTCACGGCGTCTTACATCCTCAGAGGCAGACCGGGATCCATGCACGCACATGACCCGGTTGGAACGCACCATCAACACCCCTCGCCATTATCAGAATGAACCGCTTATAATTAGTTCAGTAAGCATGCCCGAACCCTACTTACTATTGGGTCAAAGTTTTGATACCATAAAGGGTTACTGACTAATATGAGTCCCAAACAACAGATGACACAAGTAATTCCCCTCCTAACCTTGTGTCCCCAGACTAACAGATTTCAGCTTAACTTGTCTACAAGTTTCAGACATACAAAATTTTGATTAATTAGTTCACAGATCAGACAATCAAGTTAACAGGTTTTCAGACTAACGGACCAGATGTTCGGATTAACAGGCTTACAGATTAACTGGTTACAGATTAACAGACTTACAGATTAACTGGTTACAGATTATCTAACTTTGTATTGTGCCTACGAATTCACGAAACTGGTTTATCAGATTAATTGGTCCAATTGGTTTAGCCTTACCCAACACGTTTTAGACATCATAATTATCTTAGATTTTCATTAATTAAATATTAATGCCCAAACCTCTCACATTAGACTGACAGTTTGCGGCTACTGGTTAGGCCGGTTGGTTCCGGGAAGGTTTCTGTCGCAAACTGGGTCTAACCTCGGGTTTCAAGCACGTTATGACTAACTTTTCACATTAGAACCTATTGTTTGTGACCACTGGAATATGCCGGGCGGTTCCGGGCAGAGTTACGCCGCAAACTCATTCTAACCTCGAGTTAGCCATGTTTATCTTTGCGGCCAATTAATTAATGATTCACCATTTATATCCACGCCTAATATACATGTCAATTATTCATAACTATAGCCAATTCAGATTATGTCAATAGCGGACTAATTATATCAACTCAACAGATATTGCAGATAACAGATTTTTCAGATTAGGCGACTTAACGGATTTAGCAAATTAAGCAAACTAGCAGATCAAGTATATAACAGTTTAGGCATCTTCAGCAGACTTAGCAGATGATACATTTGGTATATGAACAGATATAGCAGATTATAGCAGAACTAGCAGATTAGGTAATATAACAGAACTAGCAAATTAGGCAATATAACAGAACTAGCAGATTAGGCCATATAGCAGATTTAATCATTCCTTAAAGTTTCATAAACATATCTTTCCTAATTATAAATTTGGCCTAAGTTTGCATGCCTAAATAGTTGTCATGATTCACATTATGATCATATACCCCACGTTTGCATTGAACTTACATGGCACAGATTATGGTCATAATTTACCATATAACACATGTTTCAAATTTAGTTAAACTTGCCTAGTACAAAAGATTCACATATAAATTATACCAAATATAGCCACGATTTCAATGCATGTCATATATTCAAAAATCTCCCACTTAGGTGTTATTCACATTTAATAGTTATCAAATCTTAACATAAATCTTCACACCTAAGTCATATTCCGTTTTTATCCCAAATCATGAATTTCTATACAAACAACATGCCCAACAATCTACAACTTTAAATTATAACAGGTCTTTAATTCAAAAATATGCGTTATGTCCAATGTCTCAAGTCACATGTTAATATACAATGGTTCCTCTTCTTCCAATTCTAGTTTACAACCTATGTCCTTTTAGTCACAGATTAGCCATGTCCAATTATGCCATCATTCATTATTTATCCCAAAGTTTAATGTTCGTGCGTTAATCTCTTATGAGATTTGGCGCAGGCTCGGGGTAGCCTGGCTATAGAACAGAAAGAAGAAAGAGATATAGAATAAAATAGATCAGAAAAGAACATACGCAATCTCTAATTCAGATTTACAATCATGTCACAATTATAATTAAAGTATATATCGGAAAATAACTGCACTTGCCTTGGTTGGATTCTAAAAGAAAAAGGTGTTGTAGCTATTCTCTTTTAATCCTAATCAGAATTGGAGGAAGAAGAAGCACAAGTCCTAGCTTAGGCTTCAGCAGAGTAGAGACGCCATTGATTTATTTATTTTTAGAGAGGAAGAGAGCAATGGAGGCTAGAGAATTGTATATGAAATTTAGGTTTAGGTTAGGGATGTATATATAGGTGTAGGAAGTTATTTAGGACCATTAGATTAACCCTGAATCATGAGAACCATTCAAATGCAAAATCTTCATTTGAGCGAATCGGCCCACGGGATGACAACCAAACACTCTGGATTAACCCCTAGTCGACCCAGCATAGCTCGGGTCGACTTCAAAAATGGGCCGGTTCGATTATTCCCCCTCCCAATTCGCTATTTTGAATCTTTTTTGCATGTTTATTTATTTAATTTATATATATCTATATATATTTCTCTCATATGCATATAAACTTCAAGGCTTAATAACTTCTTCATAATTAACCATTTTTTTTTAATATTCTCAGAAAATACGGGGTGTTACATTCTCCCCTCCTTAAAGGATTTCGTCCCCGAAATCTTCAAGTTAAGAAGAATGTATCCTAACATCCAACATCCATCTACTCAACCATTCAATCACAGACATCCATTGTCCTTAAAAGGTTTCTAATGCCGTATGAACATATGCAAAGTGTGTGTATATGTTTCTTATCTAATGCAAAATCAGGCGGTCTACTGATCCAGGTAACCTCCTTAATGCGAATCATGTTAGTGTCATGAGTCCAAATATGTATGCAAGAAATCCTATTTGATACACATCATTTCTATATGAGTGCATGACTATTCATCCAAATGCAACATCCATGTGAGGAGTCAATCATTCTGCATCCACAAAAATTGAAAAATGCACACACATCCATATGCAGTATGAGAGTGTTTTTGAGCCGATCTAGTGCCTAGTGTGTGTATATGCATCCACGAGAAACCACTAGCAACCACTTGCATCCACTTGCAACCATCAAACATAACATGTCTCAAACACATGGTTACACCCATTAGTTTCTACCTAAAGTTCGAAGATTCGATCGATAGGATACAATCGAACGATGGAAGCGAGTACAGATAAAACAAAAACTTGGTTCCCATTAGACATTGGTTGAGAGAATAATTCCCCTAAGTATCAACCCCAAAGACCGAAATCAATATCAGATTGATACTCAGAGGATTACCCTCTTTAGACAATGTCAAAACTGGAAATCTTAACCTTATCAGAGATATTCAGATATTTACAGACTACTAGTACAGATCGGATTACCAAATGATTCTTAGAAAACTAAGCATGACAAAACCCATAATGTATGCGCCCTACTTGACGCCTAACACAGATATCTCTCAAAACCCAATTTATCACAAGCAGATGAGTCATAACCCTTATGGGTTTGAGTCTACGGCGGAATCAGAAACAATACTAGTATTAAAGTGCAGAGTATCGATTACAGAATCAAAATGCGAAAATCAGAAAGAGTTTTAACTCAACAATCAGATAAAGAAATTAAACTTGTCAAAGAAAGTTTTCCTAATTCTATCCTATCCACTAGCCTCGAGAGTGTTCGCCTTCCCTCTAGAAGTAGGTCCTATCTTCTGCCCTTGCCGTCGTTTCTTAGGGCAGTCCCTAGTGAAGTGTCGCATCTCACCACAGTTGAAGCAAGCGGCCTTCTTTGGATCCACTTTCTTATCATGTGTCCTATCCATATCTCCCGCGTACATTCTCCATTTGTGACCTTCCACCAAAATGAAGCTTCATCTTTCATTAACCAAGGAGTTGGTTGAACCTTCCTCCCATCGTCTATCTCAAATGTACCAACAAGTCCTCTACTCCGTTGAGCCAACTTCTAGCCTCGACAACGTCTCAGTCCCATAAAGCGGTTTTCCGCCCATCGCATGGAATTTCTTACATATCTTAGAAAAAGCATCTATACGCGGAGGAAGAGATTCAAAAGGGAAACAGGAAGGAACTCGAAACAAAGAATCGAAAGAAAGATATATGGCTTTTGGGGATTATGTTTTTTTTCAAAATAAGCTTTACTTTTGAAAATACTTCCTTTTTAAAACATAGTTTTCAAAAACTATTTATCAAATCTGGTAACCTTCAGCTCTGATACCAAGTGTAACAACCCACCTCCGTTAAGGTCACTCACAAAGGGAATGCCTTAACTTTGGTGGAGCATTTTAGTGAACAGAAACAGAATACTACAAGGCAGATAAACAGTACTTGAAAATTTTTAACTTTATTTCAAACAGAAGCTTGGTTACATCCTTTAAAATCACTATATCAGAATTCAAGTACAAAATATCAGTCTTGTACAAAAGCCTTCAGAATGCATATTTTAAAATCATAATCCCCACCGAAGAAGACAAGCCATAGTTCAAGCACTGCAAGCGGAAGAAATCTGGATCAAGCTAGAGTATTCCCTTCTGCAAAACCTGGGGGGGAACGGAAGAAAGGAGGCGAAACAAAAAGGTTAGACAAAAGTCTGGCAAGTCCAGTGATTTTCAGTTATGAACAGATAATAATAACATGACATGAAAATAAAACCGGATGAGAGATAATTGTAACAGATGTAGCAGATATAACAGAAGAACGGAATGATATAAGCTATTGCTTTACACTTCTCTATACTAATACTAGTATAACAAAATTAAGTGTCACCCTATTGTCTAAACTGAAATAGAAATGGGTACAGAATAATTTAACCGAAACAGAATGCTAATAACGGACCTTTACTACCCGATCAGAAACAGACAGAAGTAGAAACAGATTAATCCATACGGAAACATAATGTAGAATTAGATGTACACTAGTAATGGGCCTTCACCACCCGAACAGACGGTACCACGCAGAAACAGACAGGTGTTACCACCCAACAGAAACAGACGGTACCAACAGAAATAGACAGAACTAAGTGTACCCTAAAACCCTACCCCAAGCAATCGGCTCCCTAATACATAAATATCCCGTGTTGGCCCCACAGTAGGGTGTATCACTCCCTAAAGTGACAACCAATTGGCACAGACCTATTTACAGATGTCACGGCGTCTTACATCCTCAGAGGAAGACCTGGATCCATGCACGCACATGACCCGGTTGGAACACACCATCAACACCCCTCGCCATTATCAGAATGAACCGCTTATAATTAGTTAAGTAAGCGTGCCCGGACCCTACTTACTATTGGGTCAAAGTTTTGATACCAGAAAGGGTTACTGACTAATATGGGTCCCAAACAACAGATGACAAAAGTAATTCCCCTCCTAACCTTGTGTCCCCAGACTAACAGATTTCAGCTTAACTTGTCTACAAGTTTCAGACATACAAAATTTAGATTAACTAGTTCACAGATCAGACAATCAAGTTAACAGTTTTTCAGACTAACGGATCAGATGTTCGGATTAAAAGGCTTACAGATTAACTGGTTACAGATTAACAGACCTACAGATTAACTGGTTACAGATTATCTAACTTTGTATTGGGCCAACGGATTCACGAAACGGGTTTATCAGATTCATTGGTCTAATTGGTTTAGCCTTACCCAACATGTTTTAGACATCATAATTATCTCAGATTTTCATTAATTAAATATTAATGCCCAAAACTCTCACATTAGACTGACAGTTTGCGGCTACTGGTTAGGCCGGTTGGTTCCTGAAACGACCCAAACTTCCCCGTAAAGGAAAGCCCGGATTCCTTTGAGAACAATACTCATCAGAACACAAACAGAAGAACATTTTTATTGCTATTAACACAATTACATCAGAGTACAAGAGTATTCCAGAGTACAGATAAATACCTTACATTGGATATACAATACCAGAGTTTAAATTACATTTAAATACAGTAGCGGAAAATATAATACAAAACACAACTAAAAGAGATAAACAGATACAGAGCTTTCCGAATATCGCTTCAGCTGTAGACCAGGATCCTGTGAATTTAATATCTACAAAACCAAAACTACTAGCTGCCCGTGTGGAAAATATGGGCACCCAGAGTTTAGGTTAAAAGAATAAACTCCAGGTCAGTCATGGGACTGGTATGAGAACTCAAAACTAATTTAACTAATAAGACAAATCCAAGGACCACGCCGCTAATGCGGAACGGGTTTTGTTCCAATGGATTGTCGGTGCATAAATTAAAGTAAATCGTTTAAACAACGCAATGATTTTTGGAAAAATGAAACCATTATAAGATCCAGGTCCCATCACACAATGCAACGCACACCAGAGGATAGGGTTTTACCTTATAATGGTCAAAAGATGCTTGATATGTATAAAAACGGATTTTGATACTATTAGTGTGTATATATATGTTTTTAAACAATTTGAATCATAATGTATCAATCCTAGACGGCATGGTTACCATATAGCATGTCGCCAATACTAGTTCTACAATCAAAACCGATGGTGTCGTATTGGAGATTTGGATTCCATCATGAGTCGAGGCTAGGGGCAAGCTCCTCTCCGATTCGAGACACTCTAGCAAATGCCTCAGGATCCCCCGCAGTGAACCCTTGGAAGCGGTAGGGCCGGTCCCCGCCTATGGGCAGTGGATTAGTTATGCCTGAACACACGTTTCCCGGTCCCTTTGGACCTATAGTATGACCACCAACGGCCTATAAAAATAACGAGGCGCCTCAAAATCCATCATCCACATAAGTAAAATGTCAGCGCTGGTAGGTCCCTGACATCACTCTAGCTAGAAAGAAACGTGTGCACTCCCTACGGTTCGTATCCCCTTTTTGACTCATACCTGGGTGTGAGGCTCGCGAAGTAATGCTGTACACAAAGCTATGCTAATTAAAGCTCTGCTTCGATCATCGTCCACAAGGCCCTGCTTTTCAACAAAAGCCTTGATCATATGCATCTTAGCATGTCACATTGTCAGACCATACTATATCATCAATCATCTACCAATATATAACAGGGTGTTAGGCAAGAGAATAAATTCTCCACCACCAAACAGCTATATATTAGACAGAGATCAACGAGTACAATATAAAGGAATACAATGTCAGACACACAATCCATTTATTAGTCCGTTCTGGGCCTGAACGAAACCATATCCAGTAGATCTCCTAATACGTCTGAATGATCATCAATTTTCCCTCATCTTGGGTGTACGGTCCAATCAAGATATCAATAATCATTCATTCGATATGGAAATTTCCCGGTCTTCAACAACCGTCTCAATCGTCGGTCTTCAATCGTCGTATGAATCATTCAGAATGGGTAAACCCGGTCTTCCTGAATAATTTGCGCTATTTAAACTCATGTGTCTAAAACACAACCAACGCCTCATTCCCATTAAGAAAATTTGTTTATTTAAAAATTCTTTTCATTGGAAACTCTCTTCTTTAATCTAATTTAAGATTTCTCAAAATTCTAATTAGATTCAATCTTCTAAATCATTAATTAATGAGACATTTTTCATGTTTAGAATTCAAGTAAAAGTTAACTTTTATTGTCAAATATTATTTCATTGTCATAACTTAAATAAAGTAAAACCTTCATTTTCATGTTCATATCATTGATAAAAGAATAACCTTTATTTCTCATTTCATATTACCTGTTTAATTCAATAAATAAAAGGATAACTTTTATTTACGTGTCGTATTTCATATTCATTTCATAATTAAAAGATAAACCTTTGTTTACGATTCTTATTTTATATTCAATCCATAAATAAAAGATAAACTTTTATTTATAATTCTTATTTCATATTCATTCATAAATAAAAGATAAACTTTATTTATAATTCTTCCATATTCATTCATAAATAAAAGATAAACTTTATTTCACACTTTGTTTCATATTCCTTTTCAAAATAAAAGACTAAACTTTTATTATCCTACTTTGTTTCATTAAAACATGTTTGACTGTTCTTTAACATACATAAAAGAATGACCTTTATTAGCAAAATATATTTAGCATTCCTAATCTTAATAAAAGATTAACCTTTATGAACAAAGCTTATTCGACGCTCTAATCTTAAATAAAAAATTACTTTTTAAAAAAAACAAAACATATTCGCCGTTCTAAATCTTAAATAAAAGAATTGCTTTTGTTTACAAAACCATTTTGGCTTTCTTTAACTATAAATAAAAGAAAACTTTCATTAACGAGACTTATTTAGAATTCATTAACTCATACAAAAGAAGTATCATTTATTAATAAACATTAACGTTCATTAACCCATGTAAAGAAGTATTTTTTTTTTTTTTTTAGTATTAGCATTCCTAGTTTTATAAAAGAAACAATCTTTTATTTGTTAACATTAGCATTCATAGTTGCATAAAAGAAATAATCTTTTATTAATTAACATTAGCGTTCATTCTAAATAAAAGAAAATAATCTTTTATTCCTAACCTTACGTTCATTCAAAGTCAATGGTTGAAATTCGCGAACGGTCGCTACGCGAAACGTTCTATTCAAGCCATTGAATAATAATAAATAATATACTAATATTATTTAATTTATTTTCATTCAAAAAGTTTCCTATTTAGTATAAATTAAAATTATTAATAATAATTGCAAACTTAGATTTAAATAATAAACAAGTTTTGACTTTTCAACTTCCTTTAATATTATATTGATATAATATTAATGTTTCACAGCGTTCACTTTTGAAATTCAACTTTCAGAATTAATCATTCATTAATGATGCATTTATGTTTATAATATTAAAAGAAATATTAACTTTTCAAAAATACATATTTTGAATTTCAAATCTCCATATTAACAAATTAATAAATTCTGCGTTAATTATTACGTTTCCCAAAATGTTACTTGGGATTTCAAAATCTCCTATATTAATTAATTAATTAGTTCTGTATAAATTATTATATTTTCAAAATTATATAGTTTTAAATTTCAAACTTTAATATTAATTAATTAATTAATACTGCATTAACCTCTCATATTAGATATATATTGTTGTGGTGGCTGGATATGCCGGGCGGGTCCGGGCAGTCTTATACCACAACTCAATCTAACCTCGGGTCAAGCAGAATCTATTCATTTTAATCATATTAAAATAAACGTAAAATTGAAAATTTTCAAATTTCAAAACTTAAATCATTTATATTTAATGAATGAAATAAATGGTATTGACCATTTTCGCCAAAAATCACGTGAAACTATCTAAACGGCTTTGTATTAATTAAATGACATTAAACGACATTTAAAACCACAATAAATTCTTTTAACGAGATAACCTTTTGAAAATGTTCAAATTCTCTTATTTGGAATGAGACCCACATAATAACATAAATGATACTTCAAATATTGCATTTACAACATTTTCCTACATTGCTTAATTCACCTTACATTCGATAACATTCATTAATTTATGTAAATGACTTTCAAACAACATACATTAAATTTGACATATCAACCATCACACAATTATCTTTAACAATAAAACAACCAAATAACAACACATTTAATTGTGCACTTGGGAAATTGTGTGCAAATATTTACCCAATCAACGTACATAAGTCAGGTCACTTATGTACGGAAGTGTAACATATATAATTTAACATAAATAACACTCGACATTAATTATCCAGTTTCATGGTTTCAATTTTCAAAACATCGCATTAATTCATAACACCAATTAACAACATTAATCCACAACCATTCATGTATAATATGAAATTAAACCACAAACAATCATCTCAAGCATTTAAATATATTTATTTATAAAATAAATAAATAAATAAATAATTACTGAAATAATGAATGAGTGAGAAAAAAGCTCTCACATTCTATTTGACATAACAAGCCATAACTAAATGACAATTCTAACATAAGTAATGGTTTTATTCAGATATGACAACTCTAACATAAATGATGGTTATAAATCAACCATTCTATTTTGTCAAAGATGACAATTTTATTAACAAATAATATATTAACAAATAATTCTTTCATTCTACATTGTCAAGATACAAATGACATTTGTTCCAATAAAACATATGTTAACAAATAATTCTTTTATTCTAAACTAATATGATAAGGTGACATTTTGGTTAAGTAGACATATGATTAACATATAATTATCTTATTCTAAACTAATATGTTAAAGGGACATTTTGGTCAACATTTAATCTTTTAATTGATTCATCCTATGCATTAAAATGTAGAAAATGGAGTTTTCCTATGTTAACATTTTTACGCAATAAAAATGAATCTTTTCTATTTTAACATTTTTATACAATAAAAAAAATGAAGTTTTTGATCATGCTACATTTTATATAACAAAAATGAAGTTTTTGTTATGCTAACTTTTTATATAACAAAATGAAGTTTTTATTTCACGATAATTTATATATATATTTTATATAAATAATTTTCATGTACAACAATATCACACAATAACAAACCAAATCACAATTCCAACAAACCATCATGGTTTTGTACAATCAATAGTGTCGGATGCTGCTAAGCACCGTTTATATTCTAATATAAATTTAACTGTAAAATAATTAGAGTGAAAGGAGTTCTCACCTTAATGGGTTTAAATGGGCGGTTTTTTGAGCTTTTAAAATCCGAAAATCTGAACTTTTGATTGTAAATTTTGACAAATCCGGGCGTTGTTTGACGAAACCGACGACACCAGTAGTTTCGTATCGTCGATACCTTCGTGTTGACATATAATTTGTTAGGGTTTGGAGAGATTTGGATTTTAACATGTTTTTGATGGAGAAGAGAGCAGCCATTGTTGAGAGGAAGTAGCAAGAGCGTAGCTTTAGGTTTAGAGAATAGGTTAGGGTTGGGGAATATGTATTATATAGAAGTAGAATTATTTTTTATTAGACCCCTAGGTTATTTAAACCTACATGTTGCTATTCTAAGTGGAATACAGATAATATATATTTGAAAAATAATGGAATGAGAAAACAAGAATAAATGGAATGAGAGAAGAGAGAGTAAATGGAATGTGTCTTAAAGAAATACATTAATTCTTTCCTTTATTTGTCTTTTATATCTTTTACCATTCAGGATTTTTCTTTTTCAGTCTACGAGGTATTTAACTTGATTAGTTTCATTTTCCCTTTTTACATTTATCTTAATTGTTATTCTTTAATCCTTGCTACTATTATAAATCTTTTCTTTAGGGAGCTAGTCATATTCTACTGGGTTGGCTATGGAAACACTTCTAAAATCTATATCCTTATTTATTATAGAATAATTCCTTCCGCGATTCATAATTAGAAAACACCTTTTCTGTTTTCTTTCTTTTTTGTTAGGTAGTACAAAATACATTAACATCTCTATTTTGTATTAATCTTTCTTCTTTTAACATTATCCTTGTAATGACATCCATTGCGTTTTAATAAAAATTGTAATATGAAAATCTATTCTTTTCCAACCATCCAAAATATTACTAACTTTCCAAATTAGGTTATATTAAATTCCCTTTTATTACCCTTTTGCGTATTTAATTAACATAGTTACTAAAAAAAATCATATATAGGATTACGCCCTTTGTCCTTTATTTTGAGATGCGTCTAGCTGGATATAGCAAGAGAATTAATTTTGTAGAAAAATAAATAAGTTCGTTTTGTGCGTGTCATTTAATTTGACATTTAATAAATGATTACAAGATGGAATAACGTCGGAATTCAGGCGAATCTTGCCTAAATTACTAGATGGTATTCTAAGTAGAACACCATTTTTCGTTTTAGAAAATTTGATCATCCGTGGGCCCGAATCTTTAATTTCATGCTAGAAACACACAAAAGGGGAACAACAATTGTTTGTAAATATGGTTCGTATTTTCCTTGTATTCCACAAATTGATGGATTCCTTTTATCATCATATAAAAGAAGAAAATTATTAAATGCGCATTAATAGAAATTAATTAAGCACCTATCTAATTAAACATATATAGAAATGAACACTTGTATGTTAATTAGACCTCAAAGCAATAGATGTCGCTTCCTTCCTAAAATCTACCCACGTTGCTCCCTTCCTCTTATTTTTTTTTCTTCCACAATCATTATTATTTGTTTTATTTGATAGCAACAAACATATAATTCGAACGATCCACAAAATCCATGTTAAACTTGAATGCATATCCGTTTTGTTGTGCTGAATTCATTGGTCAAGCGTCTTGATGTATTATCCATGTTTAACTTTTTTTTTTTAAATAAACTGTTTTTAAATGTCCAAAACTCATTAAATTAATCAAAAATAATATTTTATTTTAGTCCTAAAATTCCGGGTTGTTACAATCTCCCCCACTTAAGAACTTTTCGTCCTCGAAAAGGAATAGAGTAAAAAGATGTTTTATAATTCCACTCAACTTTCAAAAATTTATTACGGATTAAACTTTCAACTTTTCAATTTCTAAGAATTCTCCAATTTTCAAAAATTTGGCTAACGCCCTAAATTTTAGAAAAATTTCGCCATAACCTCCTTTGTACGGGGAATATCGAAAAACGCAAACTCCCTCATAGGGCACCAAAAGAAAATAAAATAGAAGGAAGAGGATAGGAGAGAGAAAAGCCAAGCAACGGCATATAAATTCAAAAAGAAAAACAAGAAGGAGGGTAAGAGAGAAAAAGTGCCCAGCAACGGCTAGCCAACGGTTAATAAAATCAAAAACCCAAGAAATAGTAAATGTGTACCTATTTTTTCGTCGGGCAAATAATTTTATTCCTCTGCTTCTAGCCTTCTTGCTATGACCTATTCAATATTGTATACGTATACAAGTCTATCTGCATTTTTAATTAACTCAATCAGGCAAACAACACAACCATCAATCAATTAGTGGGTTAACTTTCTAAAATGCATAACTTTATACATATGTATTCAAAAATCATATTTTGATGCCAAGTCACAACAATATCTAAGTTTTGGTTCTCATACCAGTCAAATGGGAAATATATAGATATCCCACCTTTGAAACACGAACATGACTTCTGATGAGGATGCATCAATCACTAGTGTCATCAGGGTCATCTCCGGGTTTCTAGAGTGGGAATCTATATCTACCGAGTATATTGAGACTACGAATATACGCTAGCTAGGCGTGTCTGCAAAATCTACTCAAACTCGATAGTCCAAAATATAATAAAAAATTCATATACGTATAATATAGTTTAAATTTTCAAAACAAAGTTCGTTTTCATTATTATTATTATTATTATTTAAAAATAATACTCTTCGGACTCATTCTAGGATACTACTGATCCCATCTCTAACGAGTCATTCTTATTGGATATTACTAATCCAATCTCTGATGAATTCTTTTGTTCGGTTCTAATGTGTCTTGTTCTCGAGCTCTGTGAACCAAAGCTCTGATACCAAATGAAACGACCCAAACTTCCCCGTAAAGGAAAGCCCGGATTGCTTTGAGAACAATACTCATCAGAACACAAACAGAAGAACATTTTTATTGCTATTAACACAATTACATCAGAGTACAAGAGTATTTCAGAGTACAGATAAATACCTTACATTGGAAATACAATACCAGAGTTTAAATTACATTTAAATACAGCAGCGGAAAATATAATACAAAATACAACTAAAAGAGATACACGGATACAGAGCTTTCCGAATATCGCTTCAGCTGTAGACCAGGATCATGTGAATGTAATATCTGCAAAACAAAAACTACTAGTTGCCCGTGTGGAAAATATAGGCACCCAGAGTTTAGGTTAGAAGAATAAACTCCAGGTCAGTCATGGGACTGGTATGAGAACTCAAAACTAATTTAACTAATAAGACAAATCCAAGGACCACACTGCTAATGCGGAACGGGTTTTGTTCCAATGGATTGACGGTGCATAAATTAAAGTAAATCGTTAAAACAACGCAATGATTTTTGGAAAAATGAAAATAGTATAAGACCCAGGTCCCATCACACAATGCAACGCACACCAGAGGATAGGGTTTTACCTTATAATGGTCAAAAGATGCTTGATACGTATAAAAACGGATTTTGATACTATTAGTGTGTATATATATGTTTTAAAACAATTTGAATCATAATGTATCAATCCTAGACGGCATGGTTACCATATAGCATGTCGCCAATACTAGTTCTACAATCAAAACCGATGGTGACATATTGGAGATTTGGATTCCATCATGAGTCGAGGCTAGGGGCAAGCTCCTCTCTGATTCGAGACACTCTAGAAAATGCCTCAGGATCCCCCTCAGTGAACCCTTAGAAGCGGTAGGGCAGTGGATTAGTTATGCCTGAACACACGTTTCCCGGTCCCTTTGGACCTATAGTATGACCACCAACGGCCTATAAAAATAACGAGGCGCCTCAAAATCCATCATCCACATAAGTAAAATGTCAGCGCTGGTAGGTCCCTGACATCACTCTAGCTAGAAAGAAACGTGTGCACTCCCTACGGTCCGTATCCCGTTTTTGACTCATACTGGGGTGTGAGGCTCGCGAAGTAACGCTGTACACAAAGCTATGCTAATTAAAGCTGTGCTTCGATCATCATCCACAAGGCCCTGCTTTTCAACAAAAGCCTTTATCATATGCATCTTAGCATGTCACATTGTCAGACCATACATCAATCATCTACCAATATATAATAGGGTGTTAGGCAAGAGAATAAATTCTCCACCACCAAACAGCTATATATTAGACAGAGATCAACGAGTACAATATAAAGGAATACAATGTCAGACACACAATCCATTTATTAGTCCGTTCTGGGCCTGAACGAAACCATAACCAGTAGATCTCCTAATACGTCTGAATGATCATCAATTTTCCCTCATCTTGGGTGTACGGTCCAATCAAGATATCAATAATCATTCATTCGATATGGAAATTTCCCGGTCTTCAACAACCGTCTCCATCGTCGGTCTTCAATCGTCGTATGAATCATTCAGAATGGGTAAACCCGGTCTTCCTGAATAATTTGCGCTATTTAAAATCATGTGTCTAATACACAACCAACGCCTCATTCCCATTAAGAAAATTTGTTTATTTAAAAATTCTTTTTATTGGAAACTCTCTTCTTTAATCTAATTTAAGATTTCTCAAAATTCTAATTAGATTCAATCTTCTAAATCATTAATTAATGAGACATTTTTCATGTTTAGAATTCAAGTAAAAGTTAACTTTTATTGTCAAATATTATTTCATTGTCATAACTTAAATAAAGTAAAACCTTCATTTTCATGTTCATATCATTGATAAAAGAATAACCTTTATTTCTCATTTCATATTACCTGTTTAATTCAATAAATAAAAGGATAACTTTTATTTACGTGTAGTATTTCATATTCATTTCATAATTAAAAGATAAACCTTTGTTTACGATTCTTATTTTATATTCAATCCATATATAAAAGATAAACTTTTATTTATAATTCTTATTTCATATTCATTCATAAATAAAAGATAAACTTTATTTATAATTCTTATTCCATATTCATTCATAAATAAAAGATAAACTTTATTTCACACTTTGTTTCATATTCCTTTTCAAAATAAAAGACTAAACTTTTATTATCCTACTTTGTTTCATTAAAACATGTTTGACTGTTCTTTAACATACATAAAAGAATGACCTTTATTAGCAAAATATATTTAGCATTCCTAATCTTAATAAAAGATTAACCTTTATGAACAAAGCATATTCGACGCTCTAATCTTAAATAAAAAATTACTTTTTAAAAAAAACAAAACATATTCGCCGTTCTAAATCTTAAATAAAAGAATTGGTTTTGTTTACAAAACCTTTTTGGCTTTCTTTAACTATAAATAAAAGAAAACTTTCATTAACGAGACTTATTTAGAATTCATTAACTCATACAAAAGAAGTATCATTTATTAATAAACATTAACGTTCATTAACCCATGTAAAGAAGTATTTTTTTTTTTTTAGTATTAGCATTCCTAGTTTTATAAAAGAAATAGTCTTTTATTTGTTAACATTAGCATTCATAGTTGCATAAAAGAAAATAATCTTTTATTCCTAACCTTACGTTCATTCAAAGTCAACGGTTGAAATTCGCGAACGGTCGCTACGCGAAACGTTCTATTCAAGCCATTGAATAATAATAAATAATATATTAATATTATTTAATTTATTTTCATTCAAAACGTTTCCTATTTAGTATAAATTAAAATTATTAATAATAATTGCAAACTTAGATTTAAATAATAAACAAGTTTTGACTTTTCAACTTCCTTTAATATTATATTGATATAATATTAATGTTTCACAGTGTTCACTTTTGAAATTCAACTTTCAGAATTAATCACTCATTAATAATGCATTTATGTTTATAATATTAAAAGAAATATTAACTTTTCAAAAATACATATTTTGAATTTCAAATCTCCATATTAACAAATTAATAAATTTTGCGTTAATTATTACGTTTCCCAAAATGTTACTTGGGATTTCAAAATCTCCTATATTAGTTAATTAGTTCTGTATAAATTATTATATTTTCAAAATTATATAGTTTTAAATTTCAAACTTTTATATTAATTAATTAATTAATACTGCATTAACCTCTCACATTAGATATATATTGTTGTGGTGGCTGGATATGCCGGGCGGGTCCGGGCAGTCTTATACCACAACTCAATCTAACCTCGGGTCAAGCAGAATCTATTCATTTTAATTATATTAAAATAAACGTAAAATTGAAAATTTTCAAATTTCAAAACTTAAATCATTTATATTTAATGAATGAAATAAATGGTATTGACCATTTTCGCCAAAAATAACGTGAAACTATCTAAACGGCTTTGTATTAATTAAATGACATTAAACGACATTTAAAACCACAATAAATTCTTTTAACGAGATAACCTTTTGAAAATGTTCAAATTCTCTTATTTGGAATGAGACCCACATAATAACATAAATGATTCTTCAAATATTGCATTTACAACATTTTCCTACATTGCTCGATTCACCTTACATTCGATAACATTCATTAATTTATGTAAATGACTTTCGAACAGCATACATTAAATTTGACATATCGACCATCACACAATTATCTTTAACAATAAAACAACCAAATAACAACACATTTAATTGTGCACTTGGGAAATTGTGTGCAAATATTTACCCAATCAACGTACATAAGTCAGGTCACTTATGTACGGAAGTGTAACATATATAATTTAACATAAATAACACTCGACATTAATTATCCAGTTTCATGGTTTCAATTTTCAAAACATCGCATTAATTCATAACACCAATTAACAACATCAATCCACAACCATTCACGTATAATATGAAATTAAACCACAAACAATCATCTCAAGCATTTAAAAATATTTATTTATAAAAAAAATAAAAAAATAAATAATTACTGAAATAAAGAATGAGTGAGAAAAAAGCTCTCACATTCTATTTGACATAACAAGCCATACTAAATGACAATTCTAACATAAGTGATGGTTTTATTCAGATATGACAACTCTAACATAAATGATGGTTATAAATCAACCATTCTATTTTGTCAAAGATGACAATTTTATTAACAAATAATATATTAACAAATAATTCTTTCATTCTACATTGTCAAGATACAAATGACATTTGTTCCAATAAAACATATGTTAACAAATAATTCTTTTATTCTAAACTAATATGATAAGGTGACATTTTGGTTAAGTAGACATATGAATAACATATAATTATCTTATTCTAAACTAATATGTTAAAGGGACATTTTGGTCAACATTTAATCTTTTAATTGATTCATCCTATGCATTAAAATGTAGAAAATGGAGTTTTCCTATGTTAACATTTTTACGCAATAAAAATGAATCTTTTCTATGTTAACATTTTTATACAATAAAAAAAATGAAGTTTTTGATCATGTTACATTTCATATAACAAAAATGAAGTTTTTGTTATGCTAACTTTTTATATAACAAAATGAAATTTTTATTTCACGATAATTTATAAATATATTTTATATAAATAATTTTCATGTACAACAATATCACACAATAACAAACCAAATCACAATCCTAACAAACCATCATGGTTTTGTACAATCAATAGTGTTGGATGCTGCTAAGCACCGTTTATATTCTAATATAAATTTAACTATATAATAATTAGAGTGAAAGGAGTTCTCACCTTAATGGGTTTAAATGGGCGGTTTTTTGAGCTTTTAAAATCCGAAAATCTGAACTTTTGATTGTAAATTTTGACAAATCCGGGCGTTGTTTGACGAAACCGACGACACCAGTAGTTTCGTATCGTCGATACCTTCGTGTTGACATATAATTTGTTAGGGTTTGGAGAGATTTGGATTTTAACATGTTTTTTGTAACACCCCGCAAATTCTATAACTGTGAAATTCACAAATTAAAGTATAATTAACTTCAAATCAAAGAACTAAGGGAAACGGGATACGCCATTGCATTCGTCTCGGAAAAATACGCGAAATAGAGTCCGAGTTTTCGAAAAACGGAGTCCGTATGAAGAAGATATGGCCTTCGGAAGTTTGAGAATCAAGTTTAAATTCAAACAGAATAAATCAGGTTTAAATTCGAAAATGGGGCCCAATGGGCCAGGGCAGAAAAACACCCGCCTGACCCACCAAGTCGACTGGGCTGTCGACCTGGTCTAACCAGGTCGACAGGGCTGTCGACAGGGCTGTCGACAGGGCTGTCGACAGGCATGTCGACCTGGTCCAGACCCAGGTCGAGCCCAGTCTAACCCGGCTGGCCTATGCTATGTTGGTCGATTTTCTGTGGTCTGCTTTGTCATTAGGGCTAGGTGGCAAGTTTTAATTGGTCTCTCTATCGAATGAATGGCTACGATCAATCCAGGCAACATCAATGGTCCTAATCAGTTCCTAACCTCTATATAAACAACCCTAGACTAAACCCTAATCTATTCATTCAAAAATAAGATCATAGCCGCCATGTTGCTGAGGAACGACAAAGAGTAGCCGCCAACTAGAGAGAGGATTAGGAGGAAAATTCTAAAGCTTAAAGCGACCTAAATCAAATCAATTCAACAAAGGAATCATATTTCTTAATTGGAGAGTTCGTCACACCATTGTAAGTAGAGTATTACTTTGGTATGAACAAATAATTGTGTTGGTTTGTATGCTTGAACTGTGGCCATAAAGTAATTCATATTTGTGCAAAATTATGTTATTCATTATAAAGAACTACATGCGGTAGTTCTATGCAAGTACACGTTTGGAATATTCGCAAATTATGTAATCTATGTGAAGCTACATGTATGTAGTTGATTGAAATTCATGCAAGTTTGGGCCTTTGTTACTATGCCATCATAATGTGTATTTTTATGCAAACATCATTTTTGTGAAGTAATTGGAATAAGTTTGAGTTATCATAATCCATATGAAATTATGTTGAAAATTTGGCATCATGTATTAAGCCATGCTTTTGTACTAGAAAACCTATTTGCAAACTTATGAATATGGCCAGGCTATGATTAATATTTGGCATAATTGAAATCCATGTTAGGTCTATATTGTTTACAAGAATTATATGATGACATATGGGGTACATAGCTAGGTTAGACTCAAAAATCCCTTTTTGCAAGTTTACATGACTAAAGTAAGAATCATGATTTCATGTTAGAAATATTTATGCCATGGTTATGTGAACAAATTTAACTATACCTGTGCCATGCTTATGTTTGACATTATGCCATGCTTATGCCATGCTTATGTTTGACATTATGCCTAAATAAGAATATAGGTTCATGTTGTAGTTAAGCCTATGCAAGTTTACATGCCTTGATTCATGTCACCTATGCTTTATGACCAAAGTATATGTTACCACTATGCAAGTTCACCAGTTTCTAGTTTGTATTTCCAACGTCATATTGCAAGTTCATGCGCTCACATTCCCCCTCTTTGTTTATGTAATCACGCTTTAAGCCTCCCCTTGTCGCATGGCTAAGTTGGGCTTTAAAAGGCTAAGCCCAACATATATATAATAAACGGACGTGTAAAACGGGGGAAAATAACGTTGGGTTAAAAATTACTAATGAATGAAAATATAAAATAGAAGGGCCCAAATTCAAGTATGGGTTGGGCCCATGATTGGTGTAACCTTTACACCATTAACTTAATAATGGGCCGCAAATATTTACATATAAGAAATAAAGAATAATGACAAAATATGTAAATGTAGAACATACGATGTGTTTAACCCGAGGTTGGATTGAGTTGTGATGTAAACATGCCCGGAACCACCCGGCTGTCCAGTACTCACAACAATACCTATCCAATGTGGGAGGTTAAACATGGAGCCCAATAAGGACCCGAGGTTAGATTGAGTTGTGGCGTAAGACTGCCCGAAACCAACCGGCAACAGGCAGCCACAACAATACCTGTCTAATGTGAGAGGTCAGGGCCTTAATAAGACAATTAAGGCTGAGTCAGGATTGTTAGGATTAAGTGAACTAAAGACTTAATCAAAATGGAACATGCTAAACTAAACGGACTGGTGGGGTTTAGGTTAGGAAACACTTAACCAACTTAGCATGTTGGCTAGAGATAGAAAACCTAGTAACGGGGGGGGGGGGGGGGGGGCTTTTCAGCAGTAACCCTAGAAGGTGTATCAGGATACCCTGAAACTAGGCAGGGTGGGGCACGATTACTGGGCTGATTGTAAGAGGTCAAATCGACGACGGTGGTGTAGCAGTGTAGGTTCTAACGGGGTGCGGGCGTGCACACACTCCGGCGCAGAAAAATAAGGCACTGGACACCAGTAGCATACCTGTGCATTCTAAGGTTGTGTCGGGCCGCCACCACGGGACTTGATACACCCCATGGTGGGACCAGCATAGGTAACTACAGACATCGGGGGCCGTAAGACACATGTAACTATGCGGGTAGGAGTCGATCATCATAGAATGGATCACATCACCCTGATTATGGGGTGTCAGTTGGAAACTAGTTTATATGGGTTCAGAGATTAACATGGGGTACGATAGTATATTCGACCCTAGACAACTTAACCAAGTTTATAGTTCGTTCCCACTTCTTGTTTATACTTATCATACCCAGTTCTTTATTCATAGACAAAATAGTACTAGACTTACTCAGGCTTTATGTCTGACTCTACTTTTCTTTCGTCTTCTTTCTTCCGTTCCCCCCCCCCCAGGTCCTCAGGGAGGGAACACAGCAGCTTGATCAGCCTTAACATCCAGCTTGAAGAAGAGAAATGTATTGCTTGGACTTTTTCACTTTGAACTATGGCTTTGGACAATCCACTATGGGGACTTTTGCAGTTTATCTATGTTTTATTTATGCTTCTTTAAATAATGTAATCAAGACAGATTATGAGAGTATTATGTTATGTTTTTTTTGGAAAGGATGTAAGACAATTATGATGTGTTGTAACACGTATTTGCTTTCATGAAATAAAAGTTTGTTGATTTTCCGCTGTTTACAAATATGTGTTCTTATATCTGTCTTGTATATCTGTGACTTATACTTATAAACCTCCACCAAAATTAGGGCATTCCCTTTGAGAGTGACCCTAACGGAGGTGGGGTGTTTCACTTGGTATCAGAGCATAGGTTTACCAGATAAGATAAAAAGTTTTGAAAAATTATTTTCAAAAAGGAAATTTAAAGAAGCATTTTTAAGAGATAAAATATTATTTTATTTTAAAAAGGCAAAGTCCACCCCCCAAAGCAATAGGTACTATCTCTTATCCTTCGTTTTGAATCTATCCTTTTTGTTTCAGCATGTCCGGAGATCTTAACTTGCCAGAAGGGGTGCCAATACCTGGTTGGTTTAGACGGTTCTTAGAAGCAAGGGCCACTCAGCCAGGTCCTACCGTTCCTCCTCCCCAACTGCCGGAAATCATCCAGCTGCAGCGGCACCTTTTCCTCCACCTCCTCCCCGGGGAAACGCGTTTGCTAAGATATGTAAAGATTTTAAAGCTATGGGAGGAAGGGATTTCCATGGAACTGAGTCCTTCGTGGCAGCCCGAAATTGGCTGAAAGAAACGGAGGACCTATTCATCATCTTTGAGGTAGAAGATAGACAAAAAGTACAATTGGCAGTGTGGCTATTGAAGGGTGAGGCTTCCTACTGGTGGGAAGTCACTAATGCTGAAAGACCAGTGGAGACATGGGAGGACTTTAGGGCAAGGTTTGAGACTAAATTTCTCTCAGATGCCGAAAGAAGTTTGCAGTTGGAAAAATTCTTATTTCTTAAGCAAGGGGACAAGACAGTCAGAGAATATGTGAATCAATTCGATGAGCTAGCTAGGTTTGGGCTTGACCTAGTCAATACCCCGCACAAGAAGGCTCTCCGTTTCGTCAAAGGGTTAAATGAGCCATTACACAGTTTGGCCATGACCCATATACCCATGGGAGCCACGTATGAAAGATTGGTGCAAATGGCATTGTTGAATGAAGAGGATAAGGGCAAGAAGGAGACAAAGGCAGAAAGCTCTCAAGGGAAGAAAAAGGGTTTGCAGCCTAAGAAGACGGACTTTAAGAAAGGCGGAAAAGGCAACAAAGAGAAGAGGAAGTGTAATTTCTGTGGCAAAGTGGGGCACTTAGTAAAGGACTGCCGGAAAAAGAAGGCCAAGGAGAATGGTGGGTGCTTTTCTTGCGGTGAGACAGGCCACAGGGCTAAGGACTGCCCAAAGAAACGAGGACAGGGGCAGAGGGCTGGATCCACCCCAGGGGCACAGGTTCATGTGCTGGAAGCGCCACCTCTGCAACAGCGAGGTATAAATACTTCTGTAGAAAGTGTAGTTTATCTTTATGATCACCCCGTTCGCACTTTATTTGATTCTGGCGCATCACACTCCTTTATCTCGTCTGCTTTAGTAGAATCTCTGCACCTAAAAACTAGTATGGTAGAGGACCCCTTAATTGTTTCAAACCCAATTGGGGGCCCAACTCATTTGTCTATGATCTGTGTGGGATTGAAAATCTCTATTCTAAACGTAGAATTTCAATGTAGTGCCTTTGTTTTGGGCTTTTCGGGGTATAGTTTTATTTTGGGTATGGATTGGCTATCCAGTAATGAGGCCATCCTTGATTGTGAGAAAAGGGTTGTTAGGCTCCTAACCCAGCTCGGTAATACTTTGGAAATTTCTTGTAATCCCTCGTATGCGGTTATGCTTAGTTATCTTGAATCGCTAGATGCCTCTGTTGAAAATTTACAATCAGTTAGAGTGGTCCGGGAATATCCGGATGTCTTTGAAGAGGTGAAGGGCTTGCCTCCGAAGCGGGAAATAGACTTCTGTATATATCTTGTAGACAATGCAAAGCCCATTGCGTTGCCCGTTAGACACATGGCTCCACGGGAAAGGAAAGAGCTCAGTAAACAGATTAAAGAGCTTCTAGAAAAGGGGTTCATTAGGAGGAGCATTTCAGAATGGGGCGCTCCAGTGGTGTTCGCTACAAAGGCGGATGGTTCACTCCGTCTGTGTGTTGACTATAGGGAGCTCAACAAGCTAACGAAAAAGAATAGGCACCCTCTCCCTAGAATTGACGATTTATTTGACCAGCTTGTAGGAGCGTCTGTTTTCTCCCAGCTCGATTTAGCAACCGGTTTTCATCAGCTAAGGGTGGCTGAAGATAGCATCGATAAAACGGCGTTCAGAACCCCAGACGGCTTCTTTGAATGGCTTGTCATGCCTTTCGGCTTGACAAATGCACCTGCTTACTTCGTGGACCTGATGAGTAGGGTATTAAGAGATTTCCTCAACAAATTCGTAGTGGTCTTCGTAGATGATATCCTTATCTTCTCAAAGAGTGAAGAGGAACATGCTCAACACTTAAGGGCAATCATGGAAACTTTGCGAGCCCATCATCTAAAAGCCAAATTCTCCAAATGCCACTTTTGGAGAGAAGAGGTGAGGTTCCTTGGGCACATAGTATCTAAACAAGGGTTAGCAGTGGACCCTGCTAAGGTAGTGGCGGTACAGGACTGGAAGACACCAAGGAATGCGACTGAGGTCCGAAGCTTTCTAGGATTAGCAGGTTTCTATCGAAAGTTCATAAAGGATTTTGCGAAAATCTCAGCTCCGCTCACGAAATTAACTAAGAAGAATCTAGTGTTCAATTGGGACTTGGATTGCGAGTTTGCTTTCCAACGACTGAAGAGGGCTCTCACAACAGCCCCAGTTTTGACGCTGCCAGATGGGAGCAAGATGTTCACTGTTTATACGGATGCATGTGGGACAGGGCTAGGCGCCGTCTTAATGCAAGAAGGAAGGGTAGTAGCTTATGGCGGGAGGCAGTTGAAAGTGCACGAAAAGAACTACCCAACCCACGATCTTGAGTTAGCCGCCATCGTCTTTGCACTCAAGTCTTGGCGACACTATCTCCTAGGTGAGAAGTTCGAACTTTACACCGACCATAAATCGTTGAAATATCTTTTCTCGCAGAAGGATCTTAACTTGAGGCAACAAAGATGGATGGAGTTTCTTGCCTCGTACGATTTCGAAATCTCCTACACTCCGGGCAAAGGCAACGTAGTGGCAGACGCGTTGAGCCGAAAGAAATTGACCCTAAGCCCGTTGTTTGTTGAAAGACAAAGCCTAGAGTTTATAGCCAGCTTCGACTTTAGGCCTTCCTCCGATTTCGTACCAGGCTTGCTAGCATCTCTCGAAGTGCGCCCAACTTTAGTGGATTCAGTAGGGACAGCACAACGCGAAGACCCTCAACTTGTGGAAATAATTGATAGGCTAATTAGGGGTGAAACTTCAAGTCACCTACACAGATACTCCATTGACGATAAGGGGTTGCTAAGGCGAGACGGAAGACTATGCGTCCCACAGACAAAAGATTTAATAAAGAAGGTTCTAGAGGAAGCACATCACTCCAAGATGACGATACACCCAGGCGGAGATAAAATGTACAAAGATATAAAAAGGACTTTCTTCTGGAATGGCATGAAAAAGGACGTGGCAGAGTTCGTTTCTAAGTGTATGGTGTGCCAACAGGTTAAGGCGGAACAGAAAAAGCCTGGCGGACTGCTACATCCTCTGGAGGTCCCGCAGTGGAAGTGGGATTGCATCTCAATTGACTTCATCGATGGGCTGCCTAGGTCTAGGAGAGGCAACACTAGCATTTGGGTAATAGTGGATAGGCTTACTAAAAGCGCCCACTTTTTACCTGTCAAAATTAAAAGAACTGCCTCATCCCTAGCATCACTTTACCTCAAGGAAATCGTTCGACTCCATGGAATACCATCTAGCATCGTTAGTGACCGAGACCCCATCTTCACCAGTGAGTTTTGGAGGAGTCTGCAAGAAGCAGTAGGAACGCAGTTATGCTTGAGCACAGCCTATCATCCCCAAACCGATGGCCAAACAGAGAGAGTGAACAGAGTTTTGGAAGACCTTTTAAGACTATGCGTCCTTGACTTCGGAGGGACATGGGAAGACCACCTTCCTTTGGTGGAGTTTGCCTACAACAACAGCTATCAAGCAACCATCGGAATGGCGCCTTTCGAAGCTTTATATGGAAGACCGTGCCGATCGCCCACTTGTTGGTGGGAGTCCACGGATAAGCTCATACTTGGACCAGATATGATCCGAGAGACCTCAGAGAAAGTAGACTTAATACGAAGAAGGATGAAGACGGCCTAAGACAGACAAAAGTCCTATGCCGACAAGAGAAGGACCGACCTTGAATTTGAGGTTGGAGACAGAGTTTTTCTCAAGGTATCACCGCTAAGGAACGTTGTTCGTTTTGGAACCACAGGAAAACTAGCACCAAGATTCGTAGGGCCATTCCCTATCATCGAGAAAATTGGGAAAATGGCCTATAGATTAGAGCTACCCGAGAAATTGGCTGGAGTCCACAACGTTTTTCACGTTTCACATCTCCGAAAATGTCTGCATGAGTCTGCTGAAGTGGTAGAGCCAAATATCCTCGAAGAGGCCGAAGTGGAACGCGAAGCAACCATAAGAAAAGTTCCAACCCGCATATTAGGAACGGAAGTGAAGAAGCTACGCAACCGCGAAGTCAAGCTCGTCAAAGTTCAGTGGAGCGACGCCGAGGGAGACGCGACTTGGGAAACTGAAGCTAGAATACGCACTGCCTACCCTTTTCTTTTCGAGGGTACATCCTTGATCTTTCTTTTTCCTTAAGTTGCGCTTTTATCTATCTTTTTAGGTATATTTCCTCGACCGTATCTTTTAGGTAGAATCTTTTTGGATGGAAACATGTAGTTGAAACATGTTATGTATGATGGTTGCAAGTGGTTGCAAGTGATTGCTAGTGGTTGCTCGTGGTTGCTCGTGGTTGCATATACACACACAATCTAGGTTTTAGATCGGCTCAGTCACTTCATATTGCATATGCATATATGTTTGCATTCGTATATGGTTGAATTCTTATGTGTTGTCATGTGGATGTTGCATTTGTATTGAATGATTGTGCACTCATGAAGAATCATGAATAGGAAAAATTTGCATACATAATGGATTCATGGCACTTACATAATTCGCATTTAGGAGGTCAACTGAATCAGTAGACCGCCTGATTTTGCATTAGATAAGTTCATGTACACACACAATTCGCATATGATCATGAAGCATTAGAAGTCTTTTAAGGACAATAGATGCTCATGTTTGATGGATGAATAGATGGATGATTGGATGTTAGGATATACATTCCTCCTAACTTGAAGATTTCGGGGACGAAATCCTTTTAAGTGGGGGAGAATGTAACACCCCGCAAATTCTATAACTCTGAAATTCACAAATTAAAGTATAAATAACTTCAAATCAAAGAACTAAGGGAAACAGGATACGCCATTGCATTCGTCTCGGAAAAATACGCGAAATAGAGTCCGAGTTTTCGAAAAACGGAGTCCGTATGAAGAAGATATGGCCTTCGGAAGTTTGAGAATCAAGTTTAAATTCAAACAGAATAAATCAGGTTTAAATTCGAAAATGGGGCCCAATGGGCCAGGGCGGAAAAACACCCGCCTGACCCACCAAGTCGACTGGGCTGTCGACCTGGTCTAACCAGGTCGACAGGGCTGTCGACAGGCATGTCGACCTGGTCCAGACCCAGGTCGAGCCCAGTCTAACCCGGCTGGCCTATGCTATGTTGGTCGATTTTCTGTGGTCTGCTTTGTCATTAGGGCTAGGTGGCAAGTTTTAATTGGTCTCTCTATCGAATGAATGGCTACGATCAATCCAGGCAACATCAATGGTCCTAATCAGTTCCTAACCTCTATATAAACAACCCTAGACTAAACCCTAATCTATTCATTCAAAAATAAGATCATAGCCGCCATGTTGCTGAGGAACGACAAAGAGTAGCCGCCAACTAGAGAGAGGATTAGGAGGAAAATTCTAAAGCTCAAAGCGACCTAAATCAAATCAATTCAACAAAGGAATCATATTTCTTAATTGTAGAGTTCGTCACACCATTGTAAGTAGAGTATTACTTTGGTATGAACAAATAATTGTGTTGGTTTGTATGCTTGAATTGTGGCCATAAAGTAATTCATATTTGTGCAAAATTATGTTATTCATTATAAAGAACTACATGCGGTAGTTCTATGCAAGTACACATTTGGAATATTCGCAAATTATGTAATCTATGTGAAGCTACATGTATGTAGTTGATTGAAATTCATGCAAGTTTGGGCCTTTGTTACTATGCCATCATAATGTGTATTTTTATGCAAACATCATTTTTGTGAAGTAATTGGAATAAGTTTGAGTTATCATAATCCATATGAAATTATGTTGAAAATTTGGCATCATGTATTAAGCCATGCTTTTGTACTAGAAAACCTATTTGCAAACTTATGAATATGGCTAGGCTATGATTAATATTTGGCATAATTGAAATCCATGTTAGGTCTATATTGTTTACAAGAATTATATGATGACATATGGGGTACATAGCTAGGTTAGACTCAAAAATCCCTTTTTGCAAGTTTACATGACTAAAGTAAGAATCATGATTTCATGTTAGAAATATTTATGCCATGGTTATGTGAACAAATTTAACTATACCTGTGCCATGCTTATGTTTGACATTATGCCATGCTTATGCCATGCTTATGTTTGACATTATGCCTAAATAAGAATATAGGTTCATGTTGTAGTTAAGCCTATGCAAGTTTACATGCCTTGATTCATGTCACCTATGCTTTATGACCAAAGTATATGTTACCACTATGCAAGTTCACCAGTTTCTAGTTTGTATTTCCAACGTCATATTGCAAGTTCATGCGCTCACATTCCCCCTCTTTGTGTATGTAATCACGCTTTAAGCCTCCCCTTGTCGCATGGCTAAGTTGGGCATTAAAAGGCTAAGCCCAACATATATATAATAAACGGACGTGTAAAACGGGGGAAAATAACGTTGGGTTAAAAATTACTAATGAATGAAAATATAAAATAGAAGGGCCCAAATTCAAGTATGGGTTGGGCCCATGATTGGTGTAACCTTTACACCATTAACTTAATAATGGGCCGCAAATATTTACATATAAGAAATAAAGAAGAATGACAAAATATGTAAATGTAGAACATACGATGTGTTTAACCCGAGGTTGGATTGAGCTGTGATGTAAACCTGCCCGGAACCGCCCGGCTGTCCAGTAGCCACAACAATACCTATCCAATGTGGGAGGTTAAACATGGAGCCCAATAAGGACCCGAGGTTAGACTGAGTTGTGGCGTAAGACTGCCCGAAACCAACCGGCAACAGGCAGCCACAACAATACCTGTCTAATGTGAGAGGTCAGGGCCTTAATAAGACAATTAAGGCTGAGTCAGGATTGTTAGGATTAAGTGAACTAAAGACTTAATCAAAATGGAACATGCTAAACTAAACGGACTGGTGGGGGTTAGGTTAGGAAACACTTAACCAACTTAGCATGTTGGCTAGAGATAGAAAACCTAGTAACGAGGAGGACCCTTTTCAGCAGTAACCCTAGAAGGTGTATCAGGATACCCTGAAACTAGGCAGGGTGGGGCACGATTACTGGGCTGATTGTAAGAGGTCAAATCGACGGCGGTGGTGTAGCAGTATAGGTTCTAATGGGGTGCGGGCGTGCACACACTCCGGCGCAGAAAAATAAGGCACTGGACACCAGTAGCATACCTGTGCATTCTAAGGTTGTGTCGGGCCGCCACCACGGGACTTGATACACCCCATGGTGGGACCAGCATAGGTAACTACAGACATCGGGGGCCGTAAGACACATGTAACTATGCGAGTAGGAGCCGATCATCATAGAATGGATCACATCACCCTGATTATGGGGTGTCAGTTGGAAACTAGTTTATATGGGTTCAGAGATTAACATGGGGTACGATAGTATATTCGACCCTAGACAACTTAACCAAGTTTATAGTTCGTTCCCACTTCTTGTTTATACTTATCATACCCAGTTCTTTATTCATAGACAAAATAGTACTAGACTTACTCAGGCTTTATGTCTGACTCTACTTTTCTTTCGTCTTCTTTCTTCCGTTCCCCCCCCCCCCCCAGGTCCTCAGGGAGGGAACACAGCAGCATGATCAGCCTATACATCCAGCTTGAAGAAGAGAAATGTATTGCTTGGACTTTTTCGCTTTGAACTATGGCTTTGGACAATCCACTATGGGGACTTTTGCAGTTTATCTATGTTTTATTTATGCTTCTTTAAATAATGTAATCAAGACAGATTATGAGAGTATTATGTTATGTTTTTTTTGGAAAGGATGTAAGACAATTATGATGATGTGTTGTAACACGAATTTGCTTTCATGAAATAAAAGTTTGTTGATTTTCCGCTGTTTACAAATATGTGTTCTTATATCTGTCTTGTATATCTGTGACTTATACTTATAAACCTCCACCAAAATTAGGGCATTCCCTTTGAGAGTGACCCTAACGGAGGTGGGGTGTTTCACTTGGTATCAGAGCTTAGGTTTACCAGATAAGATAAAAAGTTTTGAAAAATTGTTTTCAAAAAGGAAATTTAAAGAAGCATTTTTAAAAGAAAAATATTATTTTATTTTAAAAAGGCAAAGTCCACTCCCCAAAGCCATAGGTACTATCTCTTATCCTTCGTTTTGAATCTATCCTTTTTGTTTCAGCATGTCCGGAGATCTTAACTTGCCAGAAGGGGTGCCAATACCTGGTTGGTTTAGACGGTTCTTAGAAGCAAGGGCCACTCAGCCAGGTCCTACCGTTCCTCCTCCCCCAGCTGCCGGAAATCATCCAGCTGCAGCGGCACCTTTTCCTCCACCTCCTCCCCGGGGAAACGCGTTTGCTAAGATATGTAAAGATTTTAAGGCTATGGGAGGAAGGGATTTCCATGGAACTGAGTCCTTCGTGGCAGCCAGAAATTGGCTGAAAGAAACGAAGGACCTATTCATCATCTTTGAGGTTGAAGATAGACAAAAAGTACAATTGGCAGTGTGGCTATTGAAGGGTGAGGCTTCCTACTGGTGGGAAGTCACTAATGCTGAAAGACCAGTGGAGACATGGGAGGACTTTAGGGCAAGGTTTGAGACTAAATTTCTCTCAGATGCCGAAAGAAGTTTGCAGTTGGAAAAATTCTTATTTCTTAAGCAAGGGGACAAGACAGTCAGAGAATATGTGAATCAATTCGATGAGCTGGCTAGGTTTGGGCTTGACCTAGTCAATACCCCGCACAAGAAGGCTCTCCGTTTCGTCAAAGGGTTGAATGAGCCATTACACAGTTTGGCCATGACCCATATACCCATGGGAGCCACATATGAAAGATTGGTGCAAATGGCATTGCTGAATGAAGAGGATAAGGGCAAGAAGGAGACAAAGGCAGAAAGCTCTCAAGGGAAGAAAGAGGGTTTGCAGCCTAAGAAGACGGACTTTAAGAAAGGCGGGAAAGGCAACAAAGAGAAGAGGAAGTGTAATTTCTGTGGCAAAGTGGGGCACTTAGTAAAGGACTGCCGGAAAAAGAAGGCCAAGGAGAATGGTGGGTGCTTTTCTTGCGGTGAGACAGGCCACAGGGCTAAGGACTGCCCAAAGAAACGAGGACAGGGGCAGAGGGCTGGATCCACCCCAGGAGAACAGGTTCATGTGCTGGAAGCGCCACCTCTGCAATAGTGAGGTATAAATACTTCTGTAGAAAGTGTAGTTTATCTTTATGATCACCCCGTTCGCACTTTATTTGATTCTGGCGCATCACACTCCTTTATCTCGTCTGCTTTAGTAGAATCTCTGCACCTAAAAACTAGTATGGTAGAGGACCCCTTAATTGTTTCAAACCCAATTGGGGGCCCAGCTCATTTGTCTATGATCTGTGTGGGATTGAAAATCTCTATTCTAAGCGTAGAATTTCAATGTAGTGCCTTTGTTTTGGGCTTTTCGGGGTATGGTTTGATTTTGGGTATGGATTGGCTATCCAGTAATGGGGCCATCCTTGATTGTGAGAAAAGGGTTGTTAGGCTCCTAACCCAGCTCGGTAATACTTTGGAAATTTCTTGTAATCCCTCGTATGCGGTTATGCTTAGTTATCTTGAATCGCTAGATGCCTCTGTTGAAAATTTGCAATCAGTTAGAGTGGTCCGGGAATATCCGGATGTCTTTGAAGAGGTGAAGGGCTTACCTCCGAAGCGGGAAATAGACTTCCGTATATATCTTGTAGATAATGCAAAGCCCGTTGCGTTGCCCGTTAGACACATGGCTCCACGGGAAAGGAAAGAGCTCAGTAAACAGATTAAAGAGCTTCTAGAAAAGGGGTTCATTAGGAGGAGCATTTCAGAATGGGGCGCTCCAGTGGTGTTCGCTACAAAGGCGGATGGTTCACTCCGTCTGTGTGTTGACTATAGGGAGCTCAACAAGCAAACGAAAAAGAATAGGCACCCTCTCCCTAGAATTTACGATTTATTTGACCAGCTTGTAGGAGCGTCTGCTTTCTCCCAGCTCGATTTAGCAACCGGTTTTCATCAGCTAAGGGTGGCTGAAGATAGCATCGATAAAACGGCGTTCAGAACCCCAGACGGCTTCTTTGAATGGCTTGTCATGCCTTTCGGCTTGACAAATGCACCTGCTTACTTCGTGGACCTGATGAGTAGGGTATTTAGAGATTTCCTCAACAAATTCGTAGTGGTCTTCGTAGATGATATCCTTATCTTCTCAAAGAGTGAAGAGGAACATGCTCAACACTTAAGGGCAATCATGGAAACTTTGCGAGCCCATCAACTAAAAGCCAAATTCCCCAAATGCCACTTTTGGAGAGAAGAGGTGAGGTTCCTTGGGCACATAGTATCTAAACAAGGGTTAGCAGTGGACCCTGCTAAGGTAGTGGCGGTACAGGACTGGAAGACACCAAGGAATGCGATTGAGGTCCGAAGCTTTCTAGGATTAGCAGGTTTCTATCGAAAGTTCATAAAGGATTTTGCGAAAATCTCAGCTCCGCTCACGAAATTAACTAAGAAGAATCTAGTGTTCAATTGGGACTTGGATTGCGAGTTTGCTTTCCAACGACTGAAGAGGGCTCTCACAACAGCCCCAGTTTTGACGTTGCCAGATGGGAGCAAGATGTTCACTGTTTATACGGATGCATGTGGGACAGGGCTAGGCGTCGTCTTAATGCAAGAAGGAAGGGTAGTAGCTTATGGCGGGAGGCAGTTGAAAGTGCACGAAAAGAACTACCTAACCCACGATCTTGAGTTAGCCGCCATCGTCTTTGCACTCAAGTCTTGGCGACACTATCTCCTAGGTGAGAAGTTCGAACTTTACACTGACCATAAATCGTTGAAATAACTTTTCTCGCAGAAGGATCTTAACTTGAGGCAACAAAGATGGATGGAGTTTCTTGCGTCGTACGATTTCGAAATCTCCTACACTCCGGGCAAAGGCAACGTAGTGGCAGACGCGTTGAGCCGAAAGAAATTGACCCTAAGCCCGTTGTTTGCTGAAAGACAAAGCCTAGAGTTTATAGCCAGCTTCGACTTTAGGCCTTCCTCCGATTTCGTACCAGGCTTGCTAGCATCTCTCGAAGTGCGCCCAACTTTAGTGGATTCAGTAGGGACAGCACAACGCGAAGACCCTCAGCTAGTGGAAATAATTGATAGGCTAATTAGGGGTGAGACTTCAAGTCACCTCAACAGATATTCCATTGACGATAAGGGGTTGCTAAGGCGAGACGGAAGACTATGCGTCCCACAGACAAAAGATTTAATAAAGAAGGTTCTAGAGGAAGCACATCACTCTAAGATGACGATACACCCAGGCGGAGATAAAATGTACAAAGACATAAAAAGGACTTTCTTCTGGAACGGCATGAAAAAGGACGTGGCAGAGTTTGTTTCTAAGTGTATGGTGTGCCAACAGGTTAAGGCGGAACAGAAAAAGCCTGGCGGACTACTACATCCTCTGGAGGTCCCGCAATGGAAGTGGGATAGCATCTCAATGGACTTCATCGATGGGCTGCCTAGGTCTAGGAGAGGCAACACTAGCATTTGGGTAATAGTGGATAGGCTCACTAAAAGCGCCCACTTTTTACCTGTCAAAAGTAAAAGAACTGCCTCATCCCTAGCATCACTTTACCTCAAGGAAATCGTTCGACTCCATGGAATACCATCTAGCATCGTTAGTGACCGAGACCCCATCTTCACCAGCGAGTTTTGGCGGAGTCTGCAAGAAGCAGTAGGAACGCAGTTATGCTTGAGCACAGCCTATCATCCCCAAACCGACGGCCAAACAGAGAGAGTAAACAGAGTTTTGGAAGACCTTTTAAGACTATGCGTCCTTGACTTCGGAGGGACATGGGAAGACCACCTTCCTTTGGTGGAATTTGCCTACAACAACAGCTATCAAGCAACCATCGGAATGGCGCCCTTCGAAGCTTTATATGGAAGACCGTGCCGATCGCCCACTTGTTGGTGGGAGTCCACGGATAAGCTCATACTTGGACCAGATATGATCCGAGAGACCTCAGAGAAAGTAGACTTAATACGAAGAAGGATGAAGACGGCCCAAGGCAGACAAAAGTCCTATGCCGACAAGAGAAGGACCGACCTTGAATTTGAAGTTGGAGACCGAGTTTTTCTCAAGGTATCACCGCTAAGGAACGTTGTTCGATTTGGAACCACAGGAAAACTAGCACCAAGGTTCGTAGGGCCATTCCCTATCATCGAGAAAATTGGGAAAATGGCCTATAGATTAGAGCTACCCGAGAAGTTGGCCGGAGTCCACAACGTTTTTCACGTTTCACATCTCCGAAAATGTCTGCATGAGTCTGCTGAAGTGGTAGAGCCAAATATCCTCGAAGAGGCCGAAGTGGAACGCGAAGCAACCATAAGAAAAGTTCCAACCCGCATATTAGGAACGGAAGTGAAGAAGCTACGCAACCGCGAAGTCAAGCTCGTCAAAGTTCAGTGGAGCGACGGCGAGGGAGACGCGACTTGGGAAACTGAAGCTAGAATACGCACTGCCTACCCTTTTCTTTTCGAGGGTACATCCTTGATCTTTCTTTTTCCTTAAGTTGCGCTTTTATCTATCTTTTTAGGTATATTTCCTCGACCGTATCTTTTAGGTAGAATCTTTTTGGATGGAAACATGTAGTTGAAACATGTTATGTATGATGGTTGCAAGTGGTTGCAAGTGATTGCTAGTGGTTGCTCGTGGTTGCATATACACACACAATCTAGGTTTTAGATCGGCTCAGTCACTTCATATTACATATGCATATATGTTTGCATTCGTATATGGTTGAACATTAATGTGTTGTCATATGGATGTTGCATTTGTATTGAATGATTGTGCACTCATGAAGAATCATGAATAGGAGAAATTTGCATACATAATGGATTCATGGCACTTACATAATTCGCATTAAGGAGGTCAACTGAATCAGTACACCGCCTGATTTTGCATTAGATAAGTTCATGTACACACACACTTCGCATATGATCATGAAGCATTAGAAGTCTTTTAAGGACAATGGATGCTCGTGTTTGATGGATGAATAGATGGATGATTGGATGTTAGGATATACATTCCTCCTAACTTGAAGATTTCGGGGACGAAATCCTTTTAAGTGGGGGAGAATGTAACACCCGGCAAATTCTATAACTGTGAAATTCACAAATTAAAGTATAATTAACTTCAAATCAAAGAACTAAGGGAAATGGGATACGCCATTGCATTCGTCTCGGAAAAATACACGAAATAGAGTCCGAGCTTTCGAAAAACGGAGTCCGTATGAAGAAGATATGGCCTTCGGAAGTTTGAGAATCAAGTTTAAATTCAAACAGAATAAATCAGGTTTAAATTCGAAAATGGGGCCCAATGGGCCAGGGCGGAAAAACACCCGCCTGACCCACCGAGTCGACTGGGCTGTCGACCTGGTCTAACCAGGTCTACAGGGCTGTCGACAGGGCTGTCAACAGGCATGTCGACCTGGTCCAGACCCAGGTCGAGCCCAGTCTAACCCGGCTGGCCTATGCTATGTTGGTCGATTTTCTGTGGTCTGCTTTGTCATTAGGGCTAGGTGGCAAGTTTTAATTGGTCTCTCTATCGAATGAATGGCTACGATCAATCCAGGCAACATCAATGGTCCTAATCAGTTCCTAACCTCTATATAAACAACCCTAGACTAAACCCTAATCTATTCATTCAAAAATAAGATCATAGCCGCCATGTTGCTGAGGAACGACAAAGAGTAGCCGCCAACTAGAGAGAGGATTAAGAGGAAAATTCTAAAGCTTAAAGCGACCTAAATCAAATCAATTCAACAAAGGAATCATATTTCTTAATTGGAGAGTTCGTCACACCATTGTAAGTAGAGTATTACTTTGGTATGAACAAATAATTGTGTTGGTTTGTATGCTTGAATTGTGGCCATAAAGTAATTCATATTTGTGCAAAATTATGTTATTCATTATAAAGAACTACATGCGGTAGTTCTATGCAAGTACACGTTTGGAATATTCGCAAATTATGTAATCTATGTTGAAGCTACATGTATGTAGTTGATTGAAATTCATGCAAGTTTGGGCCTTTGTTACTAGGCCATCATAATGTGTATTTTTATGCAAACATCATTTTTGTGAAGTAATTGGAAAAAGTTTGAGTTATCATAATCCATATGAAATTATGTTGAAAAATTTGGCATCATGTATTAAGCCATGCTTTTGTACTAGAAAACCTATTTGCAAACTTATGAATATGGCTAGGCTATGATTAATATTTGGCATAATTGAAATCCATGTTAGGTCTATATTGTTTACAAGAATTATATGATGACATATGGGGTACATAGCTAGGTTAGACTCAAAAATCCTTTTTTGCAAGTTTACATGACTAAAGTAAGAATCATGATTTCATGTTAGAAATATTTATGCCATGGTTATGTGAACAAATTTAACTATATCTGTGCCATGCTTATGTTTGACATTATGCCATGCTTATGCCATGCTTATGTTTGACATTATGCCTAAATAAGAATATAGGTTCATGTTGTAGTTAACCCTATGCAAGTTTACATGCCTTGATTCATGTCACCTATGCTTTATGACTAAAGTATATGTTACCACTATGCAAGTTCACCAGTTTCTAGTTTGTATTTCCAACGTCATATTGCAAGTTCATGCGCTCACATTCCCCCTCTTTGTGTATGTAATCACGCTTTAAGCCTCCCCTTGTCGCATGGCTAAGTTGGGCTTTAAAAGGCTAAGCCCAACATATATATAATAAACGGACGTGTAAAACGGGGGAAAATAACGTTGGGTTAAAAATTACTAATGAATGAAAATATAAAATAGAAGGGCCCAAATTCAAGTATGGGTTGGGCCCATGATTGGTGTAACCTTTACACCATTAACTTAATAATTGGCCGCAAATATTTACCTATTAGAAAATAAAGAAGAAAGACAAAATATGTAAATGTAGAACATACGATGTGTTTAACCCGAGGTTGGATTGAGTTGTGATGTAAACCTGCCCGGAACCGCCCGGCTGTCCAGTAGTCACAACAATACCTATCCAATGTGGGAGGTTAAACATGGAGCCCAATAAGGACCCGAGGTTAGACTGAGTTGTGGCGTAAGACTGCCCGGAACCAACCGGCAACAGGCAGCCACAACAATACCTGTCTAATGTGAGAGGTCAGGGCCTTAATAAGACAATTAAGGCTGAGTCAGGATTGTTAGGATTAAGTGAACTAAAGACTTAATCAAAATGGAACATGCTAAACTAAACGGACTGGTGGGGGTTAGGTTAGAAAACACTTAACCAACTTAGCATGTTGGCTAGAGATAGAAAACCTAGTAATGGGGGACCCTTTTCAGCAGTAACCCTAGAAGGTGTATCAGGATACCCTGAAACTAGGCAGGGTGGGGCACGATTACTGGGCTGATTGTAAGAGGTCAAATCGACGGCGGTGGTGTAGCAGTGTAGGTTCTAACGGGGTGCGGGCGTACACACACTCCGGCGAAGAAAAATAAGGCACTGGACACCAGTAGCATACCTGTGCACTCTAAGGTTGTGTCGGGCCGCCGCCATGGGACTTGATACACCCCATGGTGGGACCAGCATAGGTAACTACAACATCGGGGGCCGTAAGACACATGTAACTATGCGAGTAGGAGCCGATCATCATAGAATGGATCACATCACCCTGGTTTTGGGGTGCCAGTTGGAAACTAGTTTATATGGGTTCAGAGATTAACATGGGGTACGATAGTATATTCGACCCTAGACAACTTAACCAAGTTTATAGTTCGTTCCCACTTCTTGTTTATACTTATCATACCCAGCTCTTTATTCATAGACAAAATAGTACTAGACTTACTCAGGCTTTATGTCTGACTCTACTTTTCTTTCGTCTTCTTTTCTTCCGTTTCCCCCCCCCCCCCCCCCAGGTCCACAGGGAGGGAACACAGCAGCTTGACCAGCCTTAACATCCAGCTTGAAGAAGAGAAATGTATTGCTTGGACTTTTTCGCTTTGAACTATGGCTTTGGACAATCCACTATGGGGACTTTTGCAGTTTATCTATGTTTTATTTATGCTTCTTTAAATAATGTAATCAAGACAGATTATGAGAGTATTATGTTATGTTTTTTGTAAAGGATGTAAGACAATTATGATGATGTGTTGTAACACGTATTTGCTTTCACGAAATAAAAGTTTGTTGATTTTCCGCTGTTTACAAATATGTGTTCTTATATCTGTCTTGTATATCTGTGACTTATACTTATAAACCTCCACCAAAATTAGGGCATTCCCTTTGAGAGTGACCCTAACGGAGGTGGGGTGTTTCACTTGGTATCAGAGCATAGGTTTACCAGATAAGATAAAAAGTTTTGAAAAATTGTTTTCAAAAAGGAAATTTAAAGAAGCATTTTTAAAAGAAAAATATTATTTTATTTTAAAAAGGCAAAGTCCACTCCCCAAAGCCATAGGTACTATCTCTTATCCTTCGTTTTGAATCTATCCTTTTTATTTCAGCATGTCCGGAGATCTTAACTTGCCAGAAGGGGTGCCAATACCTGGTTGGTTTAGACGGTTCTTAGAAGCAAGGGCCACTCAGCCAGGTCCTACCGTTCCTCCTCCCCCAGCTGCCGGAAATCATCCAGCTGCAGCGGCACCTTTTCCTCCACCTCCTCCCCGGGGAAATGCGTTTGCTAAGATATGTAAAGATTTTAAGGCTATGGGAGGAAGGGATTTTCATGGAACTGAGTCCTTCGTGGCAGCCAGAAATTGGCTGAAAGAAACGAAGGACCTATTCATCATCTTTGAGGTAGAAGATAGACAAAAAGTACAATTGGCAGTGTGGCTATTGAAGGGTGAGGCTTCCTACTGGTGGGAAGTCACTAATGCTGAAAGACCAGTGGAGACATGGGAGGACTTTAGGGCAAGGTTTGAGACTAAATTTCTCTCAGATGCCGAAAGAAGTTTGCAGTTGGAAAAATTCTTATTTCTTAAGCAAGGGGACAAGACAGTCAGAGAATATGTGAATCAATTCGATGAGCTGGCTAGGTTTGGGCTTGACCTAGTCAATACCCCGCACAAGAAGGCTCTCCGTTTCGTCAAAGGGTTGAATGAGCCATTACACAGTTTGGCCATGACCCATATACCCATGGGAGCCACATATGAAAGATTGGTGCAAATGGCATTGCTGAATGAAGAGGATAAGGGCAAGAAGGAGACAAAGGCAGAAAGCTCTCAAGGGAAGAAAGAGGGTTTGCAGCCTAAGAAGACGGACTTTAAGAAAGGCGGGAAAGGCAACAAAGAGAAGAGGAAGTGTAATTTCTGTGGCAAAGTGGGGCACTTAGTAAAGGACTGCCGGAAAAAGAAGGCCAAGGAGAATGGTGGGTGCTTTTCTTGCGGTGAGACAGGCCACAGGGCTAAGGACTGCCCAAAGAAACGAGGACAGGGGCAGAGGGCTGGATCCACCCCAGGGGCACAGGTTCATGTGCTGGAAGCGCCACCTCTGCAACAGCGAGGTATAAATACTTCTGTAGAAAGTGTAGTTTATCTTTATGATCACCCCGTTCGCACTTTATTTGATTCTGGCGCATCACACTCCTTTATCTCGTCTGCTTTAGTAGAATCTCTGCACCTAAAACTAGTATGGTAGAGGACCCCTTAATTGTTTCAAACCCAATTGGGGGCCCAGCTCATTTGTCTATGATCTGTGTGGGATTGAAAATCTCTATTCTAAGCGTAGAATTTCAATGTAGTGCCTTTGTTTTGGGCTTTTCGGGGTATCGTTTGATTTTGGGTATGGATTGGCTATCCAGTAATGGGGCCATCCTTGATTGTGAGAAAAGGGTTGTTAGGCTCCTAACCCAGCTCGGTAATACTTTGGAAATTTCTTGTAATCCCTCGTATGCGGTTATGCTTAGTTATCTTGAATCGCTAGATGCCTCTGTTGAAAATTTGCAATCAGTTAGAGTGGTCCGGGAATATCCGGATGTCTTTGAAGAGGTGAAGGGCTTACCTCCGAAGCGGGAAATAGACTTCCGTATATATCTTGTAGATAATGCAAAGCCCGTTGCGTTGCCCGTTAGACACATGGCTCCACGGGAAAGGAAAGAGCTCAGTAAACAGATTAAAGAGCTTCTAGAAAAGGGGTTCATTAGGAGGAGCATTTCAGAATGGGGCGCTCCAGTGGTGTTCGCTACAAAGGCGGATGGTTCACTACGTCTGTGTGTTGACTATAGGGAGCTCAACAAGTAAACGAAAAAGAATAGGCACCCTCTCCCTAGAATTTACGATTTATTTGACCAGCTTGTAGGAGCGTCTGTTTTCTCCCAGCTCGATTTAGCAACCGGTTTTCATCAGCTAAGGGTGGCTGAAGATAGCATCGATAAAACGGCGTTCAGAACCCCAGACGGCTTCTTTGAATGGCTTGTCATGCCTTTCGGCTTGACAAATGCACCTGCTTACTTCGTGGACCTGATGAGTAGGGTATTTAGAGATTTCCTCAACAAATTCGTAGTGGTCTTCGTAGATGATATCCTTATCTTCTCAAAGAGTGAAGAGGAACATGCTCAACACTTAAGGGCAATCATGGAAACTTTGCGAGCCCATCAACTAAAAGCCAAATTCCCCAAATGCCACTTTTGGAGAGAAGAGGTGAGGTTCCTTGGGCACATAGTATCTAAACAAGGGTTAGCAGTGGACCCTGCTAAGGTAGTGGCGGTACAGGACTGGAAGACACCAAGGAATGCGACTGAGGTCCGAAGCTTTCTAGGATTAGCAGGTTTCTATCGAAAGTTCATAAAGGATTTTGCGAAAATATCAGCTCCGCTCACGAAATTAACTAAGAAGAATCTAGTGTTCAATTGGGACTTGGATTGCGAGTTTGCTTTCCAACGACTGAAGAGGGCTCTCACAACAGCCCCAGTTTTGACGCTGCCAGATGGGAGCAAGATGTTCACTGTTTATACGGATGCATGTGGGACAGGGCTAGGCGCCGTCTTAATGCAAGAAGGAAGGGTAGTAGCTTATGGCGGGAGGCAGTTGAAAGTGCACGAAAAGAACTACCCAACCCACGATCTTGAGTTAGCCGCCATCGTCTTTGCACTCAAGTCTTGGCGACACTATCTCCTAGGTGAGAAGTTCGAACTTTACACTGACCATAAATCGTTGAAATAACTTTTCTCGCAGAAGGATCTTAACTTAAGGCAACAAAGATGGATGGAGTTTCTTGCGTCGTACGATTTCGAAATCTCCTACACTCCGGGCAAAGGCAACGTAGTGGCAGACGCGTTGAGCCGAAAGAAATTGACCCTAAGCCCGTTGTTTGCTGAAAGACAAAGCCTAGAGTTTATAGCCAGCTTCGACTTTAGGCCTTCCTCCGATTTCGTACCAGGCTTGCTAGCATCTCTCGAAGTGCGCCCAACTTTAGTGGATTCAGTAGGGACAGCACAACGCGAAGACCCTCAGCTAGTGGAAATAATTGATAGGCTAATTAGCGGTGAGACTTCAAGTCACCTCAACAGATACTCCATTGACGATAAGGGGTTGCTAAGGCGAGACGGAAGACTATGCGTCCCACAGACAAAAGATTTAATAAAGAAGGTTCTAGAGGAAGCACATCACTCCAAGATGACGATACACCCAGGCGGAGATAAAATGTACAAAGACATAAAAAGGACTTTCTTCTGGAACGGCATGAAAAAGGACGTGGCAGAGTTTGTTTCTAAGTGTATGGTGTGCCAACAGGTTAAGGCGGAACAGAAAAAGCCTGGCGGACTACTACATCCTCTGGAGGTCCCGCAATGGAAGTGGGTTAGCATCTCAATGGACTTATTCGATGGGATGCCTAGGTCTAGGAGAGGCAACACTAGCATTTGGGTAATAGTGGATAGGCTCACTAAAAGCGCCCACTTTTTACCTGTCAAAAGTAAAAGAACTGCCTCATCCCTAGCATCACTTTACCTCAAGGAAATCGTTCGACTCCATGGAATACCATCTAGCATCGTTAGTGACCGAGACCCCATCTTCACCAGCGAGTTTTGGCGGAGTCTGCAAGAAGCAGTAGGAACGCAGTTATGCTTGAGCACAGCCTATCATCCCCAAACCGACGGCCAAACAGAGAGAGTAAACAGAGTTTTGGAAGACCTTTTAAGACTATGCGTCCTTAACTTCGGAGGGACATGGGAAGACCACCTTCCTTTGGTGGAATTTGCCTACAACAACAGCTATCAAGCAACCATCGGAATGGCGCCCTTCGAAGCTTTATATGGAAGACCGTGCCGATCGCCCACTTGTTGGTGGGAGTCCACGGATAAGCTCATACTTGGACCAGATATGATCCGAGAGACCTCAGAGAAAGTAGACTTAATACGAAGAAGGATGAAGACGGCCCAAGATAGACAAAAGTCCTATGCCGACAAGAGAAGGACCGACCTTGAATTTGAAGTTGGAGACCGAGTTTTTCTCAAGGTATCACCGCTAAGGAACGTTGTTCGTTTTGGAACCACAGGAAAACTAGCACCAAGGTTCGTAGGGCCATTCCCTATCATCGAGAAAATTGGGAAAATGGCCTATAGATTAGAGCTACCCGAGAAGTTGGCCGGAGTCCACAACGTTTTTCACGTTTCACATCTCCGAAAATGTCTGCATGAGTCTGCTGAAGTGGTAGAGCCAAATATCCTCGAAGAGGCCGAAGTGGAACGCGAAGCAACCATAAGAAAAGTTCCAACCCGCATATTAGGAACGGAAGTGAAGAAGCTACGCAACCGCGAAGTCAAGCTCGTCAAAGTTCAGTGGAGCGACGCCGAGGGAGACGCGACTTGGGAAACTGAAGCTAGAATACGCACTGCCTACCTTTTCTTTTCGAGGGTACATCCTTGATCTTTCTTTTTCCTTAAGTTGCGCTTTTATCTATCTTTTTAGGTATATTTCCTCGACCGTATCTTTTAGGTAGAATCTTTTTGGATGGAAACATGTAGTTGAAACATGTTATGTATGATGGTTGCAAGTGGTTGCAAGTGATTGCTAGTGGTTGCATATACACACACAATCTAGGTTTTAGATCGGCTCAGTCACTTCATATTACATATGCATATATGTTTGCATTCGTATATGGTTGAACATTAATGTGTTGTCATATGGATGTTGCATTTGTATTGAATGATTGTGCACTCATGAAGAATCATGAATAGGAGAAATTTGCATACATAATGGATTCATGGCACTTACATAATTCGCATTAAGGAGGTCAACTGAATCAGTACACCGCCTGATTTTGCATTAGATAAGTTCATGTACACACACACTTCGCATATGATCATGAAGCATTAGAAGTCTTTTAAGGACAATGGATGCCCGTGTTTGATGGATGAATAGATGGATGATTGGATGTTAGGATATACATTCCTCCTAACTTGAAGATTTCGGGGACGAAATCCTTTTAAGTGGGGGAGAATGTCACACCCCGCAAATTCTATAACTGTGAAATTCACAAATTAAAGTATAATTAACTTCAAATCAAAGAACTAAGGGAAATGGGATACGCCATTGCATTCGTCTCGGAAAAATACGCGAAATAGAGTCCGAGCTTTCGAAAAACGGAGTCCGTATGAAGAAGATATGGCCTTCGGAAGTTTAAGAATCAAGTTTAAATTCAAACAGAATAAATCAGGTTTAAATTCGAAAATGGGGCCCAATGGGCCAGGGCGGAAAAACACCCGCCTGACCCACCAAGTCGACTGGGCTGTCGACCTGGTCTAACCAGGTCGACAGGGCTGTCGACAGGCATGTCGACCTGGTCCAGACCCAGGTCGAGCCCAGTCTAACCCGGCTGGCCTATGCTATGTTGGTCGATTTTCTGTGGTCTGCTTTGTCATTAGGGCTAGGTGGCAAGTTTTAATTGGTCTTTCTATCGAATGAATGGCTATGATCAATCCAGGCAACATCAATGGTCCTAATCAGTTCCTAACCTCTATATAAACAACCCTAGACTAAACCCTAATCTATTCATTCAAAAATAAGATCATAGCCGCCATGTTGCTGAGGAACGACAAAGAGTAGCCGCCAACTAGAGAGAGGATTAGGAGGAAAATTCTAAAGCTTAAAGCGACCTAAATCAAATCAATTCAACAAAGGAATCATATTTCTTAATTGGAGAGTTCGTCACACCATTGTAAGTAGAGTATTACTTTGGTATGAACAAATAATTGTGTTGGTTTGTATGCTTGAATTGTGGCCATAAAGTAATTCATATTTGTGCAAAATTATGTTATTCATTATAAAGAACTACATGCGGTAGTTCTATGCAAGTACACGTTTGGAATATTCGCAAATTATGTAATCTATGTTGAAGCTACATGTATGTAGTTGATTGAAATTCATGCAAGTTTGGGCCTTTGTTACTAGGCCATCATAATGTGTATTTTTATGCAAACATCATTTTTGTGAAGTAATTGGAATAAGTTTGAGTTATCATAATCCATATGAAATTATGTTGAAAAATTTGGCATCATGTATTAAGCCATGCTTTTGTACTAGAAAACCTATTTGCAAACTTATGAATATGGCTAGGCTATGATTAATATTTGGCATAATTGAAATCCATGTTAGGTCTATATTGTTTACAAGAATTATATGATGACATATGGGGTACATAGCTAGGTTAGACTCAAAAATCCTTTTTTGCAAGTTTACATGACTAAAGTAAGAATCATGATTTCATGTTAGAAATATTTATGCCATGGTTATGTGAACCAATTTAACTATACCTGTGCCATGCTTATGTTTGACATTATGCCATGCTTATGCCATGCTTATGTTTGACATTATGCCTAAATAAGAATATAGGTTCATGTTGTAGTTAAGCCTATGCAAGTTTACATGCCTTGATTCATGTCACCTATGCTTTATGACCAAAGTATATGTTACCACTATGCAAGTTCACCAGTTTCTAGTTTGTATTTCCAACGTCATATTGCAAGTTCATGCGCTCACATTCCCCCTCTTTGTGTATGTAATCACGCTTTAAGCCTCCCCTTGTCGCATGGCTAAGTTGGGCTTTAAAAGGCTAAGCCCAACATATATATAATAAACGGACGTGTAAAACGGGGGAAAATAACGTTGGGTTAAAAATTACTAATGAATGAAAATATAAAATAGAAGGGCCCAAATTCAAGTATGGGTTGGGCCCATGATTGGTGTAACCTTTACACCATTAACTTAATAATTGGCCGCAAATATTTACCTATTAGAAAATAAAGAAGAAAGACAAAATATGTAAATGTAGAACATACGATGTGTTTAACCCGAGGTTGGATTGAGTTGTGATGTAAACCTGCCCGGAACCGCCCGGCTATCCAGTAGTCACAACAATACCTATCCAATGTGGGAGGTTAAACATGGAGCCCAATAAGGACCCGAGGTTAGACTGAGTTGTGGCGTAAGACTACCCGGAACCAACCGGCAACAGGCAGCCACAACAATACCTGTCTAATGTGAGAGGTCAGGGCCTTAATAAGACAATTAAGGCTGAGTCAGGATTGTTAGGATTAAGTGAACTAAAGACTTAATCAAAATGGAACATGCTAAACTAAACGGACTGGTGGGGGTTAGGTTAGAAAACACTTAACCAACTTAGCATGTTGGCTAGAGATAGAAAACCTAGTAATGGGGGACCCTTTTCAGCAGTAACCCTAGAAGGTGTATCAGGATACCCTGAAACTAGGCAGGGTGGGGCACGATTACTGGGCTGATTGTAAGAGGTCAAATCGACGGCGGTGGTGTAGCAGTGTAGGTTCTAACGGGGTGCGGGCGTGCACACACTCCGGCGCAGAAAAATAAGGCACTGGACACCAGTAGCATACCTGTGCACTCTAAGGTTGTGTCGGGCCGCCGCCATGGGACTTGATACACCCCATGGTGGGACCAGCATAGGTAACTACAACATCGGGGGCCGTAAGACACATGTAACTATGCGAGTAGGAGCCGATCATCATAGAATGGATCACATCACCCTGATTTTGGGGTGCCAGTTGGAAACTAGTTTATATGGGTTCAGAGATTAACATGGGGTACGATAGTATATTCGACCCTAGACAACTTAACCAAGTTTATAGTTCGTTCCCACTTCTTGTTTATACTTATCATACCCAGCTCTTTATTCATAGACAAAATAGTACTAGACTTACTCAGGCTTTATGTCTGACTCTACTTTTCTTTCGTCTTCTTTTCTTCCGTTTCCCCCCCCCCCCCCCCAGGTCCACAGGGAGGGAACACAGTAGCTTGACCAGCCTTAACATCAAGCTTGAAGAAGAGAAATGTATTGCTTGGACTTTTTCGCTTTGACCTATGGCTTTGGACAATCCACTATGGGGACTTTTGCAGTTTATCTATGTTTTATTTATGCTTCTTTAAATAATGTAATCAAGACAGATTAAGAGAGTATTATGTTATGTTTTTTGTAAAGGATGTAAGACAATTATGATGATGTGTTGTAACACGTATTTGCTTTCATGAAATAAAAGTTTGTTGATTTTCCGCTGTTTACAAATATGTGTTCTTATATCTGTCTTGTATATCTGTGACTTATACTTATAAACCTCCACCAAAATTAGGGCATTCCCTTTGAGAGTGACCCTAACGGAGGTGGGGTGTTTCACTTGGTATCAGAGCATAGGTTTACCAGATAAGATAAAAAGTTTTGAAAAATTGTTTTCAAAAAGGAAATTTAAAGAAGCATTTTTAAAAGAAAAATATTATTTAATTTCAAAAAGGCAAAGTCCACTCCCCAAAGCCATAGGTACTATCTCTTATCCTTCGTTTTGAATCTATCCTTTTTGTTTCAGCATGTCCGGAGATCTTAACTTGCCAGAAGGGGTGCCAATACCTGGTTGGTTTAGACGGTTCTTAGAAGCAAGGGCCACTCAGCCAGGTCCTACCGTTCCTCCTCCCCCAGCTGCCGGAAATCATCCAGCTGCAGCGACACCTTTTCCTCCACCTCCTCCCCGGGGAAACGCGTTTGCTAAGATATGTAAAGATTTTAAGGCTATGGGAGGAAGGGATTTCCATGGAACTGAGTCCTTCGTGGCAGCCAGAAATTGGCTGAAAGAAACGAAGGACCTATTCATCATCTTTGAGGTAGAAGATAGACAAAAAGTACAATTGGCAGTGTGGCCATTGAAGGGTGAGACTTCCTACTGGTGGGAAGTCACTAATGCTGAAAGACCAGTGGAGACATGGGAGGACTTTAGGGCAAGGTTTGAGACTAAATTTCTCTCAGATGCCGAAAGAAGTTTGCAGTTGGAAAAATTCTTATTTCTTAAGCAAGGGGACAAGACAGTCAGAGAATACGTGAATCAATTCGATGAGCTGGCTAGGTTTGGGCTTGACCTAGTCAATACCCCGCACAAGAAGGCTCTCCGTTTCGTCAAAGGGTTGAATGAGCCATTACACAGTTTAGCCATGACCCATATACCCATGGGAGCCACGTATGAAAGATTGGTGCAAATGGCATTGCTGAATGAAGAGGATAAGGGCAAGAAGGAGACAAAGGCAGAAAGCTCTCAAGGGAAGAAAAAGGGTTTGCAGCCTAAGAAGACGGACTTTAAGAAAGGCGGAAAAGGCAACAAAGAGAAGAGGAAGTGTAATTTCTGTGGCAAAGTGGGGCACTTATTAAAGGACTGCCGGAAAAAGAAGGCCAAGGAGAATGGTGGGTGCTTTTCTTGCGGTGAGACAGGCCACAGGGCTAAGGACAGCCCAAAGAAACGAGGACAGGGGCAGAGGGCTGGATCCACCCCAGGGGCACAGTTCATGTGCTGGAAGCGCCACCTCTGCAACAGCGAGGTATAAATACTTCTGTAGAAAGTGTAGTTTATCTTTATGATCACCCCGTTCGCACTTTATTTGATTCTGGCGCATCACACTCCTTTATCTCGTCTGCTTTAGTAGAATCTCTGCACCTAAAAACTAGTATGGTAGAGGACCCCTTAATTGTTTCAAACCCAATTGGGGGCCCAGCTCATTTGTCTATGATCTGTGTGGGATTGAAAATCTCTATTCTAAGCGTAGAATTTCAATGTAGTGCCTTTGTTTTGGGCTTTTCGGGGTATGGTTTGATTTTGGGTATGGATTGGCTATCCAGTAATGGGGCCATCCTTGATTGTGAGAAAAGGGTTGTTAGGCTCCTAACCCAGCTCGGTAATACTTTGGAAATTTCTTGTAATCCCTCGTATGCGGTTATGCTTAGCTATCTTGAATCGCTAGATGCCTCTGTTGAAAATTTGCAATCAGTTAGAGTGGTCCGGGAATATCCGGATGTCTTTGAAGAGGTGAAGGGCTTACCTCCGAAGCGGGAAATAGACTTCCGTATATATCTTGTAGATAATGCAAAGCCCGTTGCGTTGCCCGTTAGACACATGGCTCCACGGGAAAGGAAAGAGCTCAGTAAACAGATTAAAGAGCTTCTAGAAAAGGGGTTCATTAGGAGGAGCATTTCAGAATGGGGCGCTCCAGTGGTGTTCGCTACAAAGGCGGATGGTTCACTCCGTCTGTGTGTTGACTATAGGGAGCTCAACAAGCTAACGAAAAAGAATAGGCACCCTCTCCCTAGAATTGACGATTTATTTGACCAGCTTGTAGGAGCGTCTGTTTTCTCCCAGCTTGATTTAGCAACAGGTTTTCATCAGCTAAGGGTGGCTGAAGATAGCATCGATAAAACGGCGTTCAGAACCCCAGATGGCTTCTTTGAATGGCTTGTCATGCCTTTCGGCTTGACAAATGCACCTGCTTACTTCGTGGACCTGATGAGTCGGGTATTTAGAGATTTCCTCAACAAATTCGTAGTGGTCTTCGTAGATGATATCCTTATCTTCTCAAAGAGTGAAGAGCAACAGATGTCGCTTCCTTCCTAAAATCTACCCACATTGCTCCCTTCCTCTTATTTTTTTTTCTTCCACTTCAATCATTATTATTTGTTTTATTTGATAGCAACAAACATATAATTCGAACGATCCACAAAATCCATGTTAAACTTGAATGCATATCCGTTTTGTTGTGCTGAATTCATTGGTCAAGCGTCTTGATGTATTATCCATGTTTAACTTTTTTTTTTAAATAAACTGTTTTTAAATGTCCAAACCTCATTTAATTAATCAAAAATAATATTTTATTTTAGTCCTAAAATTCCGGGTTGTTACAGTTCCCGGCAGGTTTCTGTCGCAAACTGAGTCTAACCTCGGGTTTCAAGCACGTTATGACTAACTTCTCAAATTAGAACCTATTGTTTGCGACCACTGGAATATGCCGGGCGGTTCCGGGCAGAATTACGCTGTAAACTCAATCTAACCTCGAGTTAGCCATGTTTATCTTTGCGGCCAATTAATTAATGATTCATCATTTATACCAACGCCTAATATACATGTCAATTATTCATAACTATAGCCAATTCAGATTATGTCAATAGCGGACTAATTATATCAACTCAACAGATATTGCAGATAACAGATTTTTCAGATTAGGCGACTTAACGGATTTAGCAGATTAAGCAAACTAGCAGATCAAGCATATAATAGTTTAGGCATCTTCAGCAGACTTAGCAAATGACAGATTTGGTATATGAACAGATATAGCAGATTATAGCAGAACTAGCAAATTAGGCAATATAACAGAACTAGCAAATTAGGCAATATAACAGAACTAGCAGATTAGGCCATATAATAGATTTAATCATTCCTTAAAGTTTCATAAACATATCTTGCCTAATTATAAATTTAGCCTAAGTTTGCATGCCTAAATAGTTGTCATGATTCACATTATGATCATATACCCCACGTATGCATTGAACTTACATGGCAAAGATTATGGTCATAATTTACCATATAACACACGTCTCAAATCTAGCTAAACTTGCCTAGTACAAAAGATTTACATATAAATTATACCAAATATAGCCATCGATTTCAATGCATGTCATATATTCAAAAATCTCCCACTTAGGTGTTATTCACATTTAATAGTTATCAAATCTTAACATAAATTTTCACACCTAAGTCATATTCCCTTTTTATCCCAAATCATGAATTTCTATATAAACAATATGCCCAACAATCTAGAACTTTAAATTATAACAGATCTTTAATTCAAAAATATGCGTTATGTCCAATGTCTCAAGTCACATGTTAATATACAATGGTTCCTCTTCTTCCAATTCTAGTTTACAACCTATGTCCTTTTAGTTACAGATTAGCCATGTCCAATTATGCCATCATTCATTATTTATCCCAAAGTTTAATGTTCGTGCGTTAATCTCTTATGAGATTTGGCGTAGGCTAGGGGTAGCCTGGCTATAGAACAGAAAGAAGAAAGAGATATAGAATAAAATAGATCAGAACAGTACATACGCAATCTCAAATTCAGATTTACAATCATGTCACAATTATAATTAAAGTTTATATCAGAAAATAACTGCACTCGCCTTGGTTGGATTCTAAAAGAAAAAGGTGTTGTAGCTGTTCTCTTTTAATCCTAATCAGAATTGGAGGAAGAAGAAGCACAAGTCCTAGCTTAGGTTTCAGCAGAGCAGAGACGCCATTGATTTATTTATTTTTAGAGAGGAAGAGAGCAATGGAGGCTAGAGAATTGTATATGAGATTTAGGTTTAGGTTAGGGATGTATATATAGGTGTAGGAAGTAATTTAGGACCATTAGATTAACCCTGAATCTTGAGAACCATTCAAATGCAAAATCTGCAATTGAGCGAATCGGCCCACGGGATGACAGCCAAACACCCTGGATTAACCCCAGTCGACCCAGCAGGACTCGGGTCGACCTCAAAAATGGGCCGGTTCGGTTACTCCCCCTCCCAATTCGTTGTTTTGAACCTTTTTTGCATGTTTATTTATTTAATTTTTACACATATCTATATATATTTCTCTCATATGCATATAAACTTCAAGCTTAATAACTTCTTCATAATTAACCATTTTTTTTAATATTCTCAAAAAATACGGGGTGTTACACTTATCGTATTATTAATACTGCCTAACCAGTATCGAAAGCGATCATGTCTCTGCCATAATCTAACCTGCGAGTGTGTTATGAGTAGGGGGTCAGAACACAAGTTCTGGTGATTGGATTTAAACTATACCTTTGGATAATCTTACATATTCCGTTCAATCATATTTTCTTATTTATTAGGGTACTTGGGTTAACAGCACTCAAGGTTTACAAATGCGTCGTACCCTTTTACTTCCCAGTGAAAACCAAATACAGTATATGTAGCTATCTCTCAATATTGAGATACACCCCATGGTACCCCACTCGCACAGTCTCCACCGTATCATCACAGGAATATAGCAGTCCCTAATCCTACGCCTAGATGTCATACGGATTTATGTATATAAGTCAATGCTACGTCTGCAATGAACCAATAATTCTATATTACGTAAGCGTTCGGACTGCCATCTTTGAACCATTCGATCGAATTAGGTTCCATCCTCGAATAATGCCCTCTAGTCTTATGATACACAACCCAAAGCGACATGAGTGTACCTAGACTTTCCCACGTACGTATCGTTAATCATTCTCGATGTCTACTGCACATGTTCTCTATATGTGCACCCGAGTCCCATAGCGGGGTAATCAAGAAACACGGAACTCAGTCGGGAGCTTCCAGATATCTGCCGATTGCAGATGCTAAGGTCTTCGTTTACAGTGGCTATGGTCCCACTAGACCCCTCCCTCAACTAATGAAAGACAACCAAGAATATCAAGAATGAGTATTTAACCCGGGCCCCTATGCCCTTCAAACCTTTTGGCCAACGTCACCTATAACTAGATAGCAAAGTATATAGTCTTTTGGAGTTCTCCGCCTTTTCGCTTTACGTACTAACTGAAGATGGTAGGTAGACGACGAGTTGCTATCACATACACTAACTAGTCTCGCCGAATCATGCTGGTCCATCCTAGTCTTTTGATTTCCCCTTATTATTGCAATCAAGGCATACTCATTGGTTCACCTATGCAGACCTAACCTCTGTGAGTAGAGGCGGATCATCTGCCACTCACATAGGAATACCAAGAGTACCCTACGTCCATGGAAGCCGCATGCTTCCCCTTCCTGTCTTTTAGAGCCGTCAAACAATCTGATCAATGTGCGCTTCCCTCGTTCCTTATAACACCTCGATGATCTACCCTGTTGGGTTATTCACTCTCAACCATATGGACTGGTCTAAGCGCCTTACTTTAGTATGTTGTTAGACCCTATGTCAAAACGTTCTTTTACGCGCTTGTCTCACCTCACCAGGTTTCCAGTTAACTTTGTTATTCCAATTCATATTGAATTCTTATTCAAATTACCAAGTTTCTCTTGCTTATTAATTTCAGTCGTACAACATAATTCATTTAAGTTTATTAATAAGCTTGCAACATGTTATTCTCTAGATTGTGGCCCAAGGTATGTGATCCACAATCCCTTTTATATTCTTGTTTGATTTCAATAACATGGTTTACTTAATATGTAATTAAGGATATCTAATTCACAAGTTTCCAATTAACATGTCACTTACAATTTATGATTATATATAACTTATTTCATTTCATAAGTTTTCCTCTTCCTCTCTCATTTAATCATAATTCCACTTTACATCATCAATACGACTTATCGTTGTTTACTTATTACCTTAGTTCTATTAACTAAGGCCCATTAATAAGTTTCTCTACCGATTTATTGTAACCTATGTTATAATTTCGCCTTGTCCCTAGGACAAGTCTAAACATGTTATTCTTACCAACGGGCTTTAGACTGCCAGAATACTTAATTTATAATTAAGTACAATATATTTTCCCCCTTTTCTTAACTAGTTTTAGGTTTCCCCTTTTGTAACAACCCGGAAAATCTGAACCAGTTTAAAAATTTTAAATTGCCTATTTTAGTGGATTTAAATATTTAAAATAAATTATTTTAAATAATAACTACGAAAAGTATGTTTGAATCGATGCTTGAAAATAAAAATAATTATTTTTAATTATAAACAAGGCCTGAAATGGTGCGGTAGTTTCAAAATTTCAATTCAAAATTTGATTGACTGTACCGGGTGCAAAATAAAACTGATTTTAGTGAAACCAAAAATATTTAAATTTGTTAGTGAGTATCTTTCTAATTAATCTGGAAAATCGAAGTTTCATGGCAGGAATCAAAAGTTATGGCCAAATGAATTTTCAGAAAGGTCGCTATAGAGTATATATAGCCCTTGAAAATGGACATTTTGCAAACGACCTTAGAATTCGACGAAACCACTTTTGTTGGATCTGGGATGTCAAATTATTGCTAGGTTTCAACTTCCATAATTTTTGAAGTTAATATGTGAGCGTGGCGAAGGAAAATGTGTTTGGTCAATTTGAGTTAAATTGGATTGACTAGAAAATGGCCATTTTTCAAACGGTCTCAGAATTCAACGAAACTAGTTTTGTTGGGATTGTACTGTCAAAACATAGCTAGATTTATTTTTCGGGAATTTTTGGGATCAGTATGTGGCCCCGGCAAATTGAAATGTACGCTCAAATCATATATTGAATGTTTTATATTTTAATTTGAAGGAAAACTGAATGAAACAGTCGAATGGGCCTGTGAAACATATCCCATTGTGTTCAAAATGGGGGTATTTATCTAGGGACGATAGTCGTTGGGTTCGGATTGGAGTTAGTATGAGAAGAGGGGTATTTTTGAGATTTTAAAAATATATAAATAAAAAAGCCCTCAGCCAATCATAATGCGCCATATCCATTCTTTCTCCCCGATCCTTTGTTGAACACGGCGGAAAAAGAACCCGCGCTTCTCTCCTCCATTCCTCCTCCTACGCAAATTCTGACCCTCCTACAGTTATTGTTTTTGTAGATCGTCTCATGAGCTTCACATCCATATAAAGTTTGCAATTTTTAGTGGAGTAATTTGACAGAACTGACAGCAGGAAGTCGAGACCTTCCCACCGCCGCCACGCCACCTACAGGCCACCGAAGTGGACCCCGCTTAAGGTGCCAGCTCGCCTCTCCTTCCTCTTCATCGCTGCGAAGGCCGATCATCGAATCACTTCACCGTTTGCACGAAAAATCCAAACCTAGTTTGGAACCATTTGCTGAAAGGTACGGCTGAAGTTAATTTAAACTGTTTTAACACCATAAACCATCGCAGAGTTGATTGATCTTCTAAAAATCATATCTTTTTGCTATGTGGTCGAAATTCAGTGAAACAAGAGACAGTGGACTCGTGTGGACGTCTTCTACATTCTAGAAGATACCGGATATTTTTCTGAGCTTTCTGCAAATTTTGGAGGAGTGGAACCCAATGTGAGATTTCTGAATTATGAATGATATGGAAATGACGATGTATAAATTATATAGTCAATGTATGAGTTACATAAGCATTGTACACCTCATGTATAAGCGTTGTATAAGTTGTACGTTTGATGTATAAGTTATATATGCGTTGTAAAAATTATATATGCGTTGAAACGACATTGTAATGAATTGAAATGAAATCGAAATATATTTATATACGTATATCTATATATATATACTCCCCTCGTCCACAGACCATGGACGATATATATTGGTTGTGATATTGTTTGGATTATTGGTTGATGTGAAATTTGGTGAATATCATGAATGCTTGATTGGAAATGATTGATTGTGGTTGAAATTCCAATAGGATTAGTATATGGGAAAATTCGTCTTCATACGAACTTGATATTGAAATCCCCATTGTCAAAAACTGCGAGGTTTTAAGGTAGAGAGAGGAGCCGTACTCGGGACGGTGCCGGTTTTAACTACCCTGCCGTTATGCTGCCAAAATTTTCTGAAATATTTCTGTGTTTGATTTATTTTCATGTATTGAAATGTATTCGTGTGATGAATGAAATAGAATGATTTGAACGATAAAAATGACATTTTTATCGAATGACTAAAATAAATTGTTTTACAATAAAAATCACATTTTTATCATCTATATGAAGTATATAAAATAATCATGTTTTGGAAATAAATTGTTTGTCACATTTTTATTATATATGTGAATTGTTAAAAATAGCGATGTGTGGAAATAAATATCTGTTTGATAAAAATATCATTTTTATCAAATGTATGAAATGAATATGGTTTTGAAATCGAAGAAGAAATTATATATATAATTAAAATAAATCGAATAATAAAGCTGCAGTTCATATTTTGAAACCGTGATTTCAAACAATTATTGCGGGAGATCCGACCATCGGATTTTCCCAAAACCACAACCATTGGGTTCGCTTTGGAAACATCTTTCGAGTGACATCAACTTTGTAAAGATCCAAGGACTGGATTGTCTGGAATGTTTAATTCAAATCTGAAGAAAAACAACGCCAGAATCGATTATATTTATATATATATATAAATATAATTAAAATAAATCGATTAACGATGTTGCAGTTCGTAATTTGAAATCGAAACTTCAAAAGATTGTACCGGGAGATCCGACCGTCGGATTTTCCCAAAACTGAAACCATTGGATTCTTTTTGAAAAGATCTTTCTAGTGATATAAAATTTGCAAAGATCCAATGGTTAGATTTTCAGATATATGTAAATCAAATTTGAAGAAAAACAGCGCCATGGGTGCGTTATGGCCTGAAGCGTCGTTTGAATGAATTGGCTATTTTTAAATGAATAAAAATAGCGATAAATCGTGATAAAATATTATAAACGATATGGATGGAAAAGTAAACTGAATTTGCTCGGTTTATTGGATATATGATGGTTGAATGTGTTTTGTGTGAAAATTACATTAAAGAACAAAATTATTGATGTCGAATAATTTAACCACTCAAATGAATTGATTTGAAATTCTAAATATACGTGAATTATTTGAAAAGGCCAAGTTAATTCTCATTTCAAACAATTGATCGATAATGAAATGTCGAAGATATGAAGATAGTGTAAGACCGATGATCTTCACTTCGAATGGAGGGGTGCTACTTATGCTCATGATAGGAGTAGCTACCTTGAAGGGGCTGAAGTAGTAGCCATCCGGACGTACATGTTGATTGTACGTATGTGCGAGGAAAAAAAATCCTCCGGTTTCGTTCAGACCCAGAACGGACTTTTAAATGGACTATGTGTCTGACATTGGATTTCATTCTGTGTGATTGATAGACGTCAGTTGCATGGCGTGAATTGCCTATGTGGCATGCTGAGATGCAGTGATCAAAGCTTTTGTTGAAAAGCAGAGCTTTGTGCTTGATGATCAAATCACGGTTTTGAATAGCTAGCTTTGTGTTTAGCGTTATTTCACGAGCCTCACACCCCGGTAGGAGCCAGAAACGGGAGAAGGACATCAGGGAGAACATGTGTTTCCTTCTAGCTAGGAATGGTGTCAGATTTTACACGGCCTGACATTTTACTTATGTGGATGATGGATTGCGAGGCGCCTCGGTTAGTTCGGTCTCTTCGGAGCCGATGATTTGGTCGGATATGACCAGTGACGCCCCATAGGGCGCAGAAACGCAATGTTCGGGGTTTAAGTTTAATCCACATCGAGTGGACTGGCCCTGACGATCCAAGCCTTGACTGAGTACTTGCCTGAGGGGCGGGCTAGAGCGTCTCGAAGCGGTAAGGACGATCCCTTGCCTTGGTTCATGACAGAAATCCAATTTCCAAATACGACATCGTGCGGTTTTGATTGTGTGTGTGTGTGTGTGTGTGTGTGTGTGTATATATATATATATATGGCGACATGATATATGGTACCCATGCCGTCTATGATTGATAATTATGATTGAAATTGTTTTTGAAAGATATAAACACTGGCAATAATATCAAATGATTTGTTTTGCTTGTATCAAGCATATTTTGGCCATTATAAGGTAAAACTCTATCCTTTGGTTTGTGTTGCATTGTGTGATGGGAACTGAGTCTTATAATGGCTTCATTTTTATGAAAATAATTGCGTTGTTCAAAGAATTACTTGTTTTAAAGCATTGGCAATCCAATGGAATAAACCTGTTCCGCGTTAACGGCGTGGTCCTGTGATTGGCCATATTGTAAAATAAGTTAAAATAGATTTCTCAAACCGGTCCCATGACTGACTCATAGTTTGTTTCACTTGCAAACTCTGGTGCCCCCTTTTCTACACGGGCAGCCCCGTATTCAGGTTTTAGCAGGCTCTTTCTGGATAGCTGGAGCTGAAGATGGATTCTATCTTAATATCTTTTTATGCTGTTTAGCTCCTATTGTACATATTACGTTTTGTTTTCCACTATAGACAATTTTGTATAGCTGAACTGTATTTTGTACTAAGTGTGATCCTGTATACTGTGTAACTCTGGTGTTTATATTTATCCAGTATATTATGTTGTACATTATCAGGTGTATTTATTTATTTATGTTCTGTTGATATCTATTTATGTGTTATATTCGAAAGATTACCCTCGCCACCGTCGTACGGGGTTTGGGTCGTCACAACTTTTCTGATTACATAATTTACAAATAAGTGTCACTTAACTTAATTCACCAGTTATCCCATTCCCTTACTTGTTTATTATAACCTGAGTTATAATATTCACTTGTCCTTAGGATAAGTTTACCTATTATACAACATTTTCATTAATGTTATTTATTTATAATAGGTTATTATCATTCCCCTTTTAAACCATTTACAGTTATAAACCATTATTATTCATTCTCTGTAATATATATTCCTTATTATATTAAGGAAAACACTTCATGCACCTTATCAGTTTGATAGAAGGAATCAGTGATTTATTTTCATAACGCTTTCCCATCTAAATTCGTGGTAGTAAGTAATTTCTTTACTTTTCTATATTTGTTGTTGCTTACTTGCAACAATGTTTTTAGAAATAACTCGTTTAGGGAAATACATCAGTTTTCCCTCTTATCACACTAACTCAGTTCATTACATCCCTTCCTTTTTATTTTCTGAGTTAAACATTTAATTACCTCCTTGCCATTTATTCATATCTTGTTATATACATATACATATATATATATACATATATATATATATAAGCACTAGACCTCTCACATTAAGCCTACACTTGTGGACGCTGGATTTTCCGGGCAGATCCGGGTAGACTTCTACCACAAGCTGACTTAACCTCTTGTCTTAGCATATGTTGTTAATTCTTGCACTTAGGCCTTTCACATTAGGTTCAACATTAATGGTTGCTGTTAGCCCACTTTGTGAACTAGGCAACACAAAGTCGAGATGTGAAACATTGAAGAAATTAGAGAGCATTATAGCGGGTCGGGTTGGAGGAACTTAGCGGTTCGGATAGGAAATACGTTGCTGATCGGATCGAAGTGCTGCTACTATTTGGTTCAAGGAGACACTGCTATCCGGATCGGAATGTTGCTTACAGTTAATCGGAGCGGAGGGCCACCAAATTGCTACAGAGATAGATCGGAACGAAGCAGAGCAGAGTAAAAAAAAGAGAATTAGTCCTAATTGTGCACACTCTTCCGATCCGAACCCATCTTCCACGTCACTCCCCTGCATGAGCGCCTGGTTATTCGGAGCGGCTATGAACAGTTCCTACCCACAACGTCCACTGCTCTGATGCGTTGTCAACATAGAAATCCATCTGAACCCGAGGCTTATGGGATGGATGACACGTGGCTCCGATCCGGATCGGGTTCTGAGCAAATTCTCACCTATAAATACCCTATCTGGAGACAATGAAAAGGATCTTTTTCTGGCACTTTGAGAGTTCAACCACCTTCATAACCCGAATTCCAGCACTCCCGGAAAATCCAAATCTTCTTTCATTATTTGTTTTTAGACGATTGAGTGAATGTAAGTGAGTTGTGAGAGAAATTAAGTGAATATTTCATTGTAATTGCAACTACATCATTGAAAATAGTGAAAGACAAGTGGACGTAGGCATTTCTTCGCCGAACCACTATAAATTCTGTGTGTTCATTTTACTTTTGATCTTATTTCATTCTGCTTTTAGTCAATTTGGGTGTTAGAACCACTTTTTGGTCTAACATTTTGGTGCTTTCACTGAGAACCATCTGAATTATCCGTTTTTCGGGATTATTGTTCTACTTTTTGGACCGTTGAGTTCAAAGAAGTTAATCCTCAAGTTTCGACGCTCTTGGATATTTGTTGAATTGATTGTTGAAGAACCATGGCCAAAGGAAAAGGCAAAGAAGTTCAATCTAGTCGAGGAAATGGAGTTGACGAAGATCAGCAAAATGCGGTCGTGACAAGGTCTCGTGGGTAGAGCTCAGCAGCAGGACGAACCTATACAGGAAACCCGAACCGCCTTCAGGGGGAGAGCTCCGATCTGATCTGGGTAGGAGATTCTGAAGCAGTGCATTCTCCCAACCTGAACCGACCCGAGCAACTTGCCCTACACCGACCCGACCTGGCTTTCCAGCTCCGACCCGAACAGGCTTCCCAGCTCCGACCCGACCCGATTTCCCATCTCCGAACCGATCCGACACTTGGTGATGTTGGAACCTCTACTCGAGCCCCTACAAATGCTCCGATTCCAGCCACTAGGGTCAATGATCAGGTCAATCCATCCGCGCCCATTACTCAAGGAGATTTCTCGCGCCTACTTGACATGCTTGAGAGTACTAGGGAGACTATGAAAATCCACGAGCGCACCAATCTCATGATGCAAGAAAATATGAGACTCATAAGCAGGGAAATTAGCGAACTCCGTAGACAGATAACCCCATCCCCGGTTCGTCACACACCAGTGGATCAGTCTTCTTCTTCCGAGGAAGAGCGGCCCCGTGAACGAAGGCCGCTCGAAAGACCTCAGAATTTGGAGCAGCTGAAATTCGGATCTTTGGGGTCTCACGAGGATATTGCAAGAGCACTAGGAAACAATGATCCCACTCAGGGGCAAAGGCTCCAGTCCCCTCCTCCCGAGATCGACCGGGAGCGTAGGGAACGGAATAGAACAGAAGCAGCTCGAAGAAGAAGGGCATCTCCTGAACAAGAGTCCAGAAGGAACCCGGATATCAGGGCCAGGGAACCTGAACGGCCCCTAGCTAATACTGATGTACAGGCAATGGTACGCCAGATTATTTCCGAGAGCCGGAACTATAACAATGAAGATTATGGCATTGAGCGAAGCCATACTCCTTTCACTGACGACATCCTCGACTTTCAGTTTCCGCGGCGTTTTAACCTACCACAGATGGACAAGTACAATGGGAGAACTGATCCAGGACAGCATTTGATGCGATACTCGTGGCTCATGAATGCTGCTGCTGCTCCTGATGTAGTGAAGTGTAAGGCATTCCCGATCTATTTAGAAGAATGTGGCGCTGTTATGGTTTACCCGACTTCCCCCTCGTTCGGTATCGAATTATAGGAATTGAGCGAACGTTTCATGAATCAGTTCCGACTCCATACCCGAAAGTCCAAAAGTGTTATTTAATTATCAAGAATTAAGCAGGCGCCAGGAGAGTCTTTGAGGTCATATCTTGATCGTTTTAATTTAGCTATGACTGAAGTTAGTGACCCGCATGAGCCCACCATCTTGTTGGCATTAAAGGAAGGAGTCAATCCTGAATCCGAGTTTGGAGATTACCTTTCTGGGAAGACACCCTCCAAGAGAGAGATATTCTATGAAAAGGCCAATATTTATTTGAGACGAGAGGAGGCCAGGGCAAACCGAAAGAGAAAGTCTGAAGCGGCTTTAAAAGAAAATGTTCAGAGTAACGTCGCAGTGAAACAGTCTGGGGAAAGTTCCGGAAAAGTTGAAGTAAATGTGGGAAACAAGAGTGGAAATGACAACTCTGGAAACGGGGGTAACAACAATAACCGTAATGTGAATGGTAACAGAAGAAATAGAAATAGGGGAAGTGATCCTAGCAAAAGGCCCCGATTCCAGACTTATGAGAATTATACACCGTTGAACGACACTCTGGAGAATATTTACCTGGATACATACAATGTTTTGCAATATAAAAGACAGCCACCTCGTGACTCGACAGAGAAAGAAATGGCAACTGGGATGTTTTGTTTGTTTCATGGAACTCATAGGCCTTCAACCAATGAACGTCGGCATTTGAGAGATGTGATTGTGAAGTTGCTGTGCGAAGGGAAACTAGATGAATATAAGGTTGCCCCGAGGGACAGGGGGCAAGGAGAGCAGGCTCCAAAACAGATTCAATCTGCTCCCAAGCCTACAGCGCAGCAAAAAGGCAAGGGAATTGTTATCAACCCCATAGTGGGTGGACCTCACCTAGCAATCCGTAGCTTTAGAGCAATGGATCAATATGTAAATGCTGCCAAGCACGTAGATGTGAATGAAGGTGATGATTTGGAAGATATCGCCTATATAAAACAACAGAAGACAATGTTTGACGACGTGGTATTCCGCAGCAGAGATAATACTGGGATCCAATCACCCACTGATGATCCGTTGGTCATTACTACCACCATTGGGCCGGCCTTGGTCCATAAGGTGTTAGTAGACAACGGAAGTTCTGTCAATATTTTATTTAAAAAGTCATTCGATCAGATGAAGCTTGAATCTGAAGATTTGAAGCCGTGTGAAGGTTGGATCCGAGGCTTCAACGGGGCGTCAACAGCTCCCATGGGGTACATAGAATTGCCCGTAACCTTGGGGCAAGGAGAACGCCGAAGAGTACGTATGCTTCAATTCGTAGTGTTGGACGTAGACTCGCCTTATAATGCATTTTGGGGAAGGCCTGCCCTTGCTGAATTCAGGGCTTGCATCGCCCCTTGGTGTTTATTGCTTAAGTTCCCAACCGAAGCCGGAACTGGGGAAATGATAGGGGATCAAGTCTCCGGACGGGCCTGCTATGTTGCCGAATTGAAGATGTTGATGAAAGGACTTAACATCGAGAGTAAAGATGCTTCGCCTCCTCCAAAGGAGGACTCGGCGTAGCTATTAGAAGGATCGGCCCCGAAGGAGTTGCCCAAAGGAACGCCTGAAGACCTGTATCCCAGAAAAGACGAGGAACCAGAGACTAGAAATGCAACTCCTAATGAAGCGACAGTGGAAATTCCCATTGATGAAGCTGGTCCAACAAGAGTTTTGAAGATTGGATCTCAATTGGATCCACGTCGGGCCAAAGAACTAATGGACTTCTTGAAGGCGAACTTGGACGTGTTTGCCTGGACCCACGCTGACATATGTGGGATATCGCCATCCATCATAAGTTACACACTAAATGTGAACCCGAAACATCCACCTGTGAAGCAAAAGAGACGTATGCTGGGCCTAGAGAGGTCGGCTGCTCTCAAAGAAGAAGTGGAGAAGATGAAACAGAACGAATTTATTCGAGATTTGACATATCCCGACTGGATATCGAATCCCGTCTTGGTAAAGAAGCCGAATGGAAAGTGGAGAACTTGCATTGATTTTTCAGATTTGAACAAAGTTTTCCCAAAAGATAGTTTCCCACTCCCCAGGATTGACCAGCATGTAGATTCGACAGCAGGTCATGAACTTCTCTCTTTCATGGACTCATATTCTGGGTACAACCAAATTCCTATTCACATGCCAGATCAAGAACATACGAGCTTCATTACTAATTTGGGGTTATATTGTTATGTTGTAATGCCATTCGGGTTGAAAAACGCCGGAGCCACATATCAGCGCTTGGTGAACAGAATGTTTTATAATCAAATAGGGAAGACTATGGAAGTTTACGTGGATGATATGCTTGTCAAATCGAAACAGTCCTCCAGTCATACGCAAGACTTGGCAGAAATGTTTGGTATCCTGCGAAAGTATCGGAGGAAGTTGAATCCTTTGAAATGTTTGTTTGGAGTGGCATCAGGAAAATTTCTCGGCTTCGTTGTGAGTTCCCGAGGAATTGAAATCAATCCTAGCCAAATAGCAGCGATTAGAAACATTGAAGAGGCGAAGAGAATTAAAGACGTCCAAAGTCTTGCAGGGAAAGTAGCCGCGTTGAGTAGGTTTATCTCTAAAGCCACGGACAAATGGGTCCCGTTTTTTGATTTGATTAAAAGGGGAAAGAAGAACTTCGAGTGGACTCCGGACTGTGTTGAGGCCTTTCGAAATTTATTGGAATTGCTAGAAAAACCACCGATTTTGTCAAAACCGGTGGATCACGAAGAGTTATTTGTTTACTTTGCAGTCTCGGCTCACGCCGTTCGCACAGCCTTGGTTCGAGAAGAGGACAAAGTGCAAAGGCCAGTATATTATGTAAGCAAGAAATTGGCAGCGGTAGAACACAACTACCCAAAGATTGAGAAGCTCGCTTACAGCCTCCTAATCGCATCCCGAAAACTTCGTCACTATTTCCAAGCTCATCCAATAACCATATACACTGACCAGCCCCTGAGGCAGGTGTTGCAGAGACCCGAAGCATCGGGAAGGTTGATCAAACGGAATATAGAATTAAGTCAGTTTGACTTAAATTTTCAGCCACGAAGGTCGATAAGGGGGCAAGCTCTGGCAGACTTTATAGCAGAGTTCACCATCCCAGAGGAGGAAGTGATCAACGACAAAGTGGTCAAGTCCGAAGATGAGTTAAAGATAAGTCCATGGAAGTTGTACACAGATGAAGCCAAGAACGACCAGAGGTCCGGAGCTGGAATCGTCTTAGTCACTCCTGAAGGACTGTCGTTATATTACGCTCTACGATTAGAATTTTCGGCGACTAACAATGATTCTGAATACGAAGCCCTGATTGCCGGGCTGAAGCTTGCTAAAGACCTCGGAGTAAAAATGTTGGACATATTATGTGATTCCAAGGTCGTTGTTTGCCAAGTGCGAGAAGAATTTTTGGCTCGGGGACCTCGACTTATCGCCTACCTCGGGAAAGTAAGAGAGCTATTGAGCAACCTGGAGCGGTACAATATAACACATATCCCAAGAGCCGAAAACCAGAAGGCGGACAGGCTGGCAAAGCTAGCTAGTTCCGACAATCCATAAGAGACTGGAATAATTCCAATTGAAATGTTGGAATCACCAAGCTTTGAGTCAATGGAAATTGAGTTCGCTTTCGAAGCGGAACCAGAGAAGGAGTCGTGGATGACCCCAATTAAGAACTTCCTTAAGAATGGGACACTCCCATCAAAGAAGAGTGAGAAAAGTGCTATAGTTCGCAAGGCTACCAGATATGTCATACAAGATGATGCTCTTTATAGGCAAGGATTTTCTATGCCCCTGTTACGATGTATAGCACACGACGACATCAAACGTGTACTAAGAGAAGTGCACGAAGGTGAGTGTGGGGATCATACAGGAGGTCAGACTTTAGCGAAAAAGATATTGCGATATGGATACTTCTGGCCCACAATTAATAAAGATGCAGCTGATTATTCACGACGATGTGATAAGTGCTAGAGATTCGCCAAAATCCCCAGAGCACAGTCGACCCAACTCAAATCAATGGTGAGTCCTTAGCCATTTGCCACGTGGGGAATTGATATCATTGGAGTCCTACCGATTGCTAAAGGAGGAGTGAAATATGCAATAGTCGTTGTGGATTATTTTACGAAGTGGGTGGAAGCTGAGCCCTTAACCAAAATCACGGCGAGAAAGGTGATAAGTTTCGTGGTTAGAAATATTATATGCCGATTTGGGATCCCCAGGACCATTATAACTGACAACGGAACCCAGTCCGATGGTACTGAATTCAGAAATTTCTGCCAGAAGTATAAGATCGACAAACGATACACTGCGGTTGCTTATCCGCAGTCGAACGGGCAAGTTGAAGCAATAAACAAAGTAATAAAATCCATCCTCAAGAAACGGTTAGAGCACGCAAAGGCGAAATGGGTTGACGAATTACCTTTAGCTTTTTGGGCATATCGAACAACATTTAAGACGGCTACCGGTCATACCCCTTTCTCTCTCTCTTTTGGCTCAGAAGTAGTAATTCCAGTTGAGCTTGAAGTCCCTTCCCACCGGGTGACATATTATGACCTGATGACGAATCGGGCACTCTTACTCCAGTCTCTTGATGAAATCGAAGAAAAAAGGGACGAAGCAGATTTGCGTCCAGCAAGACATCGACCTCAGATGGCACGCTATTACGACAAAAAAGTTCGCCTTAGGACTTTTGAACCAGGAGATTTGGTGCTAAAGAGAGTCTTTCCATCCCTTCCTCACCTCGGTCCAAAGCGGGAAGGACCCTTTGTCATCCAATGGAAACTTGAAAAAGGAACCTTCAAGTTAACGACCGTAGATGGCGAAGAAGTCCCTAGGGCATGGAATGCCCAACACTTGATGCGATATTTGGATTAGAAATGTTGTACTCTTTGTTATTTTTCTTATGAACTCTGTAATAAGGCAAGACTTGCCTTAGGAAAATCTGATGATATGAATAAAGGACTATAAAGTGGATGTAGGCTATGACTTAGCCGAACCACTATAAAAATATCGTGTGTTATTTACTTTTATGCATTATATATACATTCATCGACTATTCTAATGTGATTATGGAATATAAGATGATTCAAAACCTGAAAGGTTGAAAACAGTTTAAACATAAGAAAAAGCACAACGACTATTTGTGCGACAAGACATAAAAGAATGAGAAAACGACATTCTTAACTCTAACTCTCCAGAGAGAGAGAGTATAAAAGCGTCTCCGACTGAGCGCTGAGAAAGAGATCCTTCCCCGCTGAAAGACCGGGGGGTGAATACATTGCTGAGCTCGAACTCTAACTCTCCAAAGAGAGAGTATAAAAGGACGGGAAGACGACGTCCTCTGAGGCGTGAAGGTGCACCCAGACAAGAGACCTCCTCAGTTAGAACTCTAACCTGAGTATAAGACAGGAGAGTATAAAAGAAATGCCAGAAAAAATGACAGGCATTGACGACACAGAAAATGCTATCCCGTCAGAAAATCGGGAGCATTCAGATTGCTTGATTAAGCCTTAAATAATTTTTGAGAATTGACTGGGGGCATATATGTATACACATATTTCCTCCCTCCGTAACTTCATTTCATAACTATAGTATGACAGGCATTTTTACATAAGTGCAGAACTACTGACAAACAAATATTGCAGAAAACGAATTATTTTTTATTTACGAATGAATTTGTATAGGAAAACATCCAAAAAGAAGGTGCAAGAGCCACCCTTACAGCAGCAATTATTGATCTACCAAATACTAAAACAATGCAAGACAGCCCACTATTTAGATTTCGAGTGAGTCTTGGACTTCTTGGCGGCTTTCTCCGCATCCTTTGCCTCTTTGTCGGCTTCAGTCAAGATGCGATTTGATTTTTTCTTTCCTGAAGATGCGGTGCTGGAACCGGTTGACTTCTTCCCGGAGGGCGGAGCGCTGGAATCAAGAGAAGATTTTTTAGCGAGTTCCTCTGTAATAGATCTAGTTGAGAGCTTAACAACTAACCTTGATTCCGCATCCACAACTGCGAGAGGCTTGAGTTCTTCAGGGTCTAGGTCTTCGGCTTTTAACTACAAGCGTTTATCTTGATCAGCTTTCATTGCAGCCAAAGTAACATCATCATCATCATTTTTCGACTCCCCGACTATTGCCACCTCTGGATCTTCCTCATGTCCTCCGTCACCGCCATCATCCTTTAAGGCTGCTATCATTTCTTCATCATGGGGAGTGTCAGCCTTAGTCGGCTCACTTCCTTCTCCCAAGTTTATAGGAGCAGCCTTGTCCTTCCCTCCTTTACCCTTTTCCATAGGCTCTGCCCTAGAGGTGGCTCCCTGAGTCACATCAGTCTTTCCGGATGGCTCAATACCTATAGAGTGAGAAGCAACAGTTATCAACTCAGGAGAAAATAATTGGTTTTTCATCGATTGCTCAATCACGTGGCGAAAGGTAGAAATAGCCTTGACGAATTGAGGAGAAAAGGTAGGGATACCTTCCGAAGACTTCTCGGCAGGGATAACTGCTGTCTCTGATGCCGTTTCGAGGATAGAGGATAGCAGAGTTGTTAGAGGGATTCCCGGGTGTTCAGGATCATACCCCTCTACTTCAGGAGTTGCGGGGGCAGTAGAAGAGGAACCAGCCTCGGGAATGTTCTTCTGTTTAGTCCTCCACCTCTCTTCTTCCATGGCATCAGCAATGAGGCGGCGCCCTTCAGCTAGGCGTTCTGGCTCATCATCCCTCAAGTATTTCTCCATCAGCTTGTCTTCATCGATGGAATCAACCTTGAGCTCCTCTTTTTCCCACTCAACGATCTGACTCCATACTTGGACTAGAGTAGATGGATAATCCTCAATCCAAGAAATGTTCCGGCGACGGATGACATGTGCAAAGAATTCAATCATTAATTCACCGAAACCCTTAATCTCTGTCTCCGCCTCTGACAATTCTTTGCGGGCCTCCTCCGTAGATTTGATAGCACACTCAACGTTGCCCTCCGCCAGGGCAGCTCTGTTCTCTGCCTCCAGTAGCTTTGAAGCCAAGTCAGCATTTTTCTTTTCTAGCTCAGCATTCTTCCTTATCAACTCGGCATTTTTCCGTTCAAGATCAGTGTAAGCAAAGCGCGCCTTAGCAGCTTCTGACCTAGCATCATCAGCTTGCTTTTTTAACTCAGAACGCTCTTGAGTGTGAGATTCAAGCAAGTCATGATAACGTTTTTTCATATCTTCAAATTGTTGTTTGAAGTTAGTAGCGTCCCTCTGAGCAATAGCAAGCTGGGCCTGTGTGTCCTCCAAATCTTTTCCTAGATTCTTTAAGGCCTTTGCATCTTCTTCCGCGGTTTTTTGCATTGAATCAGCATTCGTGATTAGAGTACGGATGATTCTGGAAAGGTTGCGTGAATATTTGAACATTTCAGAATACCGTTTTTCGACCGCATCTATCTTTGCTTTGGCCTCATCTGCCCAATTGGAAGAAACAGGTTCGAGGGCAGGTAAAAAAGTCAAAGTCTCGAAGTAATGTTCGGGAAATTGCTCCTCCAAATATGCCCGCTTGATTTCAGTTTCTGCATCTAGTGGTGGAGAAGCAGGGATCGTCAATTCAGTGTCCCTGTGTGTGGAGGATTCAATAGTTTCTTTATCTGTCCTAGGCCGTTTAGTAGCAGGGACCTTGCGTTTACTTCGAGACTCGGTATCTTTTGGAGGACTTCTCTCTCTGCTGCGCTTTTCGTGGGAAGAGGTGGAGTCTTTCGATTGTGGCCTATCCTCTTCCCTACGACTTTGATAACCTTTATATTTCTCTTGGTCCGATCGAACGGGAGAGCGAGAGCGTGAGATTCGAGAGCGATAGGGTTTATAAGGCCTTCTCTCCTCCCTACCGCGATCGTCGCGGTGATCATACTCGATATCCTGAGGTGGATTAGACATGCTGCGGCGAAGCTTCCTGATATCATAGTAAGATCGGGACATCGTGCCTGCACAATAAGACAAATGAAATTCAGAATCAATAGTTTCACAAAGAGAGAGGTGCAATGAATGCTAATGCTATTGTATAAAGTGTGTTCTAAGTGGTGTGTTTCCCCCCAACCAACCCGAGTATGAAGCTAGACTAGTACGGGCAGGCTCTTTGGCCTTAGCAGGAGTGGTCTCTTCAGAAGAAGTGAAGACTAAAGGATCCTTCCTAAAATCCTCTGAAGTGTATATAGTTTCAGGTAAGGGGAGATCCCCCAAACCCTGAAATAATGGGTCATCAGTACTAGGGACATCTCCCTCGGAAGCATTAAGTGGCGACTCATTGGAGGATGTTGAATTTTCCGGAGAAGTAGCCTCCTCAGGGGCAGTATACCCTTCACGATGCTTTTTGGCCAAGTTAGCCAATTCGTCATCTTGAGTAGAAGATGGAGAATGTGAAGTTTGAAGAGGCACTGCAGGAGCTCCTGAACCTTCTCCTGTCTCTGGGACTATATCCACTGGAGGAATATATACGTATGGAGCCGTCCCATGACCGATACTACGAAAAACGGATAACAGCCCATGAAAATGAAGATATTCGTCCTTAAGGACTTCATCAATAGTCAGGAACTTTTGATCGCCATTGAGGAGCTGGTGCATCCGGTCAAAGAACACCTGATCTGATATTTGTTTTGGATTGTCGTCTGCAAACAAAAAGAAAAACGAGTTAAGGCGATGACTTGAATGTATGGTGCCAAGATTTAGAAAATCAGTGCTTTACTTGATTTCGTCCATCTCCTGGAACACCCAGGTTGTCGCTTCACGTAAAACCATTCCAATCTGGAATCTGCAGCTTTACTACTGAATGGCGTTGAAATTATCTTCCTCTTAGGAACAGACTCAAAATAGCAAAAAGAAGGAGTCTCTCGAGTCCGATGCTTGAAGTTGTAGAAGAAATGAACGTCATCGAAAGTGAGCTCTAAGCCTAAGATCTCACGGTATGCTATATATAAAGTGTGTAAGTAGGCATAAGAATTGGGATGCAGCTGCATGGGGGCAATCCGCATTTGTCTTAGAAAATCTACAATGAAGGGAGAAAATGGAGGGATAGCACCGACCATGCACATCAGCCGAGTGATTGCCATGTATCCTTCTGGAGGGTTGTGGGGACGGTCAGATCTCGAAGGCACTAGAGTGTCCCTTTTCATTATCCCGTATTTTAAATAAATTCGGATAAGCCGGTCGTTGTCAATTGTTGATTCAACAGAATCTTTGGGTGATTCCAATATGATAGCCGATTCAAATTCATCAGGAGCCCGGTCGTCGCCTATCCCTCCTTCCTCTTCAAAACCTAGAGAAACTTCATTCTCCGAAGACACATCGTCACTTTCACGATTTCCGACCTAGTAGTCTGAACCCTCATTATCCCATTCTGGATCCGACGGAGAAGATATGTCCTCGAGAGTAATTTTGTTGGAGGTTTCCGGAGCCTCTTTTCTCTCAGCTAGTCTAGAAGAGCGTCTGGGTCTCATGATCATAAACTATTGAAGAAGCAATAGCACAAATTGGAGTAAATTAGCCCGTATTCCCCCGTGTATGTGTGCAAACTAAAGTGTAAACAGTATATGCAGAAAGTGTAAAGTAAATGTCTAAAAGTGCGACGCAATATTTTGGCAAAGTATGAAGGATTTAAGTAGATCCTGATGTCCAGTTACGTTCGCAAGGCACTATCCTAACTGTCCATTAAGTTGAAGATTATGCCAAAAGTTGATTGGGCCAGTTAAACAAGTTTTTATGTATTAAGATGGACTGCTCTTCGGATCGGTTCGGGCGCGTTCATTGGGATCGGATCGGTGATGCGGCCTTGACTTGGGCTCGGATAAACCTTGAAACTCAGAAATCAAAATCGGATCGGCTCGGAGGTAGAGTTCCCTAACGGTTCGGATCGGATCACGTAGTTATACTTCTCCTCCTTCATCTTACGATCTGATCCGATCCGGTTAGGTAAGCTCCCTTTCCCCTTTCTTTAACTGCTTGCTCCGACCCGATCCGATCTCCTGGACTTCTTTTCTTCTTCCCTTTATCTACTTGCCCCGACCCGATCCGACTTCCTGAACCTCTTTGCTTTTCCCTCTCATCCATCTTCTATACTCTAACCCGAACCGATCCCCTCAATCCTATTCTTCTTCTTCCCCTTCCTCAACCACAGTCAAATCCACATCCCTCTCCAAAGCTCCAGTTAACGATGAGCGCACGCTTCATTTAACCTCTCAGCGCCTCGAGACGGTGGTAGAACCACCCACGACGCCGGCAGGGGAGGAGAGAGACACGATGTCGAAGCGAGAGAGGATTCATGTTCAAATCATTAAAAATTAACCACAAATTTCCATTGAAGCCTATTGTTATAGAATTAATCGACGGATTCAAACCTACCAGAGTATGTAGCTTGAAAATTTGCACGAAAAAAGTAAGAAGTTCTTATTTCTTTTTCCTGGAGTTCCGAAGCAAAAGCAGTAAACAATAATAGGAAATGAGAGAAGGAAGAAGACTTGGTTTATATAGAGAAGTAGAGTGTCTATTCGTGTACCCATTTGGATCGGACCAACAGCCCAGTAGCAGAGCCCCCGTTCGGATCAGATAGACAGTCCAGAAGCAAAGCTTGGCCCAATAGTCCAATGAAAGATGGAGAGAAGAAGGGGTCTGTTCGGATCGGAATCCGAACCGAACCAAAATCTTTAGCTCAGCAACAAATTAAATTGAAATTTGAAGAAGAAGAAGAAGACACAAGGAAAATCAAAAGAAAAATTACCTCGGAGAACGCTGTGCAATGATAGTCAAAGCATGCTCCGTCTACAACAGAAGCATCCTTTGAGGGGGCAAAATGTCAGCCCACTTTGTGAACTGGGCAACACAAAGTCGAGATGTGAAACATTGAAGAACTTAGAGCGCATTATAGCGGGTCGGGTCGGAGGAACGTAGCGGTTCGGATAAGAAATACGTTGCTGATCGGATCGGAGTGCTGCTACTATTTGGTTCAAGGAGACACTGCTATCTGGATCGGAATGTTGCTTACAGTTAATCGGAGCGGAGGGCCACCCAATTGCTACAGAGATAGATCGTGTAACACCCCACCTCCGTTAAGGTCACTCACGAAGGGAATGCCTTAACTTTGGTGGAGCATTTTAGTAAACAGAACAGAAACTTACAAGACAGATAAAACAGTACTTGCAAATTTTTAACTTTATTACAGCGGAAACAGAAATTTATATGGTTACATCCTTTCAATTTCAGAATTCAAGTACAAAATATCAGTCTTGTACAAAAGCCTTCAAAATGCATAGTTTAAAATCATAATCCCCATGGAACGGAACCTATACAGAGCCAAGCCATACTTTAAGCACTTCAAGCAAAGAGAAATCCGGATCAAGCTAAAGTATTTCCCTCCTTGGATAACCTGGGGGGGGGGGAACGGAAGAAAGGAGGCGAAAACAACAAGGGTCAGACAAAAAGTCTGGCAAGTCCAGTGACTTTCAGCATATGAACAGATAATAATAATATGATATGGACATAAAACTGGATGTGAGATAACTATAACAGGTGTAGCAGATATAACAGAAAAACGAAATGATATAAACTATTGTTTTACACTTCTCTGCACTAATACTAGTATAGCAGAATTAGGTGTCACCCTAATGTCTAAATTGAATCAGGAACAGGTACAGAATACTTTAACAGAAACAGAATGCTAATAATGGGCCTTTACTACCCGATCAGAAACAGACAGAAGAAGAAACAGATTTATCCCTATGGAAACAGAATGTGGAATTAGGTGTACACTAGTAATGGGCCTTTACCACCCGAACAGACGGTACCACACAGAAACAGACAGGTGTTACCACCCAACAGAAACAGACGGTACCAACAGAAACAGACAGAACTAAGCGTACCCTAAAACCCTACCCCAAGCGATCGGCTCCCTAATACATAAATATCCTGTGTCGGCCCCACAATAGGGTGTATCACTCCCTAAAGTGACAACCAATTGGCACAGACCTATTTACAGATGTCACGGCGTCTTACATCCTCAGAGGCAGACCGGGATCCATGCACGCACATGACCCGGTTGGAACGCACCATCAACACCCCTCGCCATTATCAGAATGAACCACTTATAATTAGTTCAGTAAGCGTGCCCGGACCCTACCTACTGTTGGGTCAAAGTTTTGATACCAGAAAGGGTTACTGACTAATATGGGTCCTAAACAACAGATGACACAAGTAATTCCCCTCCTAACCTTGTGTCCCCAGACTAACAGATTTCAGATTAACTTGTTTACAAGTTCAGACATATAGAGTTCAGATTTACTAATTCACAAATTAAGTTAACAAGTTTTCAGACTAACGGGTCAGATGTACAGATTTTTCAGATTTGTCTAACTTTGTATTGGACCTACAAATTCATGGATGGGTTTTACTACATTTACTAATCCCTTTGGTTTAACCCTATTTTTCCCCAATACGTTTTAGACGTCATCCTTATCTTAGATTTGCATTAATTAATTATTAATGCACAGACCTCTCACATTAGGTCGGTAGCTTGTGGCCGCTGGATATGCCGGGCGGTTCCGGGCAGACTTCTGCCACAAGCCAGACCTAACCTCCTGTCTTACGCATGTTATGACTAACTTCTCACATTAGAACCTATTGTTTGCGGCCACTGGATGTGCCGTGCGGTTCCGGGCAGATTTACGCTGCAAACTCATTCTAACCTCGAGTTAGCCATGTTTGTCTTTGCGGCCAATTAATTAATAATTTACCGTTTATGCGCGTGCCCAATATATATATGCCAATTCCGATTATATCAATCACAGGATGATTATATCAACATAGCAGATAACAGATTTGATATGACATAACGGATTTAACAGATTTAGCAACTTAGCAGATTTTGGCATATAACAGGTTAGACATTTCAACCGACAAATTTAACAGATTAGGCATTTCAATCTAATTAGCAGTCTAGGCAATATAACAAAACTAGTAGTTTAGGCAACTAGACAAATTAGCAGATTTAGCAAATTTAATATTTCTAAAAGTTCTATTTACATGCCTTGCCCAATCATAAATTGGCCTAAATTCATATGCTTACATAATTGTCATGATTCACAACATATACTCCATGTTTGCATAAAGTTACATAACACAGAATATGGACATAATTTGCCATATAACGTATGTTCCAATTTTTGTTAAACTAGCATCTTACAGCAGATTCACATATAAATTATACCAAATATAACCATTAATTTCAATGCATGCCATATATCCAAAAATCCCTATTTAGGTGTAATCTAAATAATAGATATCCTAATTAATGTAAATCTTAACACCTAACTTTCCATATCCTTCTTCTTTTCATGTCATGAATCATTATGCAAACTATACCCAACAATATAAATCTTTAAATCATATCTTCTAAAAATCAGATCTTGACTTTTATATGCATTTTGTCCAAAGTCTCAAATCATATGTAATCTTACAATGGTTCCTCTTTTCTTCTATCATAGAATATGCATAGATCCAAATCTATGTTTACAACATATGCTCATTAATTACAGTTCTAAATTACAACATAGCTATGCATACAACATGCATAAGTTATATGTTCATAGTCAAATTTATGCATATGTCCAATATATTTTATGCCTCAGACCTAAAGTCATACATTCAATTTAGTCTTGTCAAATTTCGCATCATTCATCCCAAAATTTTGCGTTCATACGTTCATCTCTTATGAGATTAGGCACAGGCTCGTGGTAGCCTGGCTATAAAAACAGAAAAGAAGAAAAGGGATACAGAAAAACAGATCTGACAGAAGAAAATATATATACAATCTCAGATTCAGAATCAAAAACATATCAAAATTATTATTAACGTTTATAGCGGAAAATAACTGTACTTGCCTTGATTAGATTAAAGAAAGAACTTTAACTTGCTGTAGAATCTTTGCAGAAACTTTAATCTCTAGTTTGAATTGAGTTGCTTAGGCTGATGTTGATTATCTTCTAGTTTTAATTCCAGCAGAGCAGCGACGCCATTTTTATTTTTTTATTAGAAGAAGAGAGCAATGGAGGCTAGAGAATTGTGTAGGAAACCTAGGTAGAGTCTAGGGTCATTTTTATAGAGTTTCTGAACTGATTAGGACCATCGATGTTGCTTGGATTGATCGTAGCCATTCATTAGCAAGAGGGACCAATTAGAGCCTGCCACCTAGCCCTAATGACAAAGCAGACCACAGAAAATCGACCAACATAGAATAGGTCAGCCAGGGTGGACTGGGTTCGACCTGGGTCTGGACCAGGTCGACAGCCCTGTCGACAGCCCTGTCGACCTAGTTAGACCAGGTCGACAGCCCAGTCGACCTGGGTGTCTTAGGCGGGAGTTTTCCCGCCTTGGCCAATTGGGCCCGGTTTTAATTTTTAAACTGTTTTATTCTGTTCGAATTTTAAACTTAATTCAGAAACTTCCGAAGGCCATATCTTCTTCATACGGACTCCGTTTTTCGAAAACTCGGACTCTATTTCGCGTATTTTTCCGAGAAGAACGCAATGGCGTATCCCGTTTCCCTTAGTTCTTTGATTTCAAATTAATTATACTTTAATTTGTTAATTCCACAGTTATAGAATACACGGGGTGTTACATTCTCCCCCACTTAAAAGGATTTCGTCCCCGAAATCTTCAAGTTAAGAAGAATGTGTCCTACCATCCAATCACCCATCTACTCAACCATCAATCACTGGCATCCATTGTCCTTAGGGATTTCTAATGCTGTATGAACATATGCAAAAGTGTGTGTATATGTACCTTATCTAATGCAAAGATCAGGCGGTCCACTAATTCAGTTGACCTCCTTAATGCGAATTATGCCAGTGCCATGTGTCCATCATGTATGCAATTTTCCTACTCGATACATATCATTTCTATATGAGTGCACAACCATTCAGTCATATGCAACATCCATGTGCTGAGTCAATCAATTTGCATCCACAAAAATTGAAAATGCTCACACATCCATATGCAGTATGAGAGTGTTTTCGAGCCGATCTAGTGCCTAGTGTGTGTATATGCGTCCACGAGCAACCACTAGCAACCACTTGCATCCACTTGCAACCATCAAACATAACATGTCTCAAACACATGTTTACACCCATTAGGATTCCTATCTATAAGTTGAACACTCGATCGATAGGATAGAGTCTAGTGATGGAAGTGAGTACAGATAGAACGAAGACTTGGTTCCCATTAGACATTGGTTGAGAAAATAATTCCCCTAAGTATCAACCCCAAAGACCGAAATCAATATCAGATTGACACTCAGAGGATTACCTTCTTTAGACAATGTCAAAACTGGAAATCAGAATTATTCAGATATTTACAGACTACTGATACAGATCAGGTTCCCTAATGATTCTTAGGAAGCTAAGCATGATAAAATCATATCCCACAAAAACTCAGAATATATGCGTCATATTTGACGCCTAACACAGATATCCCTCAAACCTTAATCTCAAACAGATGGGCCATAACCCTTATGGGTCTGAGCCTATAGTGGAATTCAGAAATAATACTAGTATTAAAGTGCAGAGTATCGATTACAAAATCAAAATACCAGAATCAGAAAAAGTCTTAACTCCATAATCAGATAAAGAAATTAAACCTACTATAGAAATTTTCCTATTTCTATCCTAGCCACTAGCCTCAAGATTATTCGCCTGCCCTCCTTGTCCTTGTCTCTTCGGGCAGTCCCTAGTGAAGTGTCCCATCTCCCCACAGTTGAAGCAAGCGCCCTTCCTTTTTCTGCAATCCTTGTTCAGATGAGTCGAGCTTCCACAAGTAAAGCACTTTTTCCCCATCTTATCTTCAGTCTTCTCATCCTTCCTTTGTGTTTCCTTTTTGGGCCCCGCTTTCTTATTCGGTGGTTCTTCCTTCTTTGTCTCTTTCGGGCCCTTGTCTTCCTCGTGCAGTAGTGCCATGTCCACCAATTTCTCGTAAGTCGCTCCCATAGGTACGTGGGTCATGGCTAAGCTGTGCAGTGGCTCGTTCAATCCTTTAACAAAGCGGAGAGCCTTTTTATGCTGAGTGTTGACTAAATCCAATCCGAACCTAGCCAGTTGGTTGAACTGGTTGACGTATTCCTTGACCGTCATACTTCCTTGCTTAAGAGATAAGAACTTTTCCAGTTGTAAACTTCGTTCAGCTTGCGAGAGGAATTTTGTCTCAAACCTTGTTCTGAAATCCATCCATGTCTCGACCGGCCTCTCGGCGTTAGTGACTTCCCACCAGTAGGAAGCTTCGTCTTTGAGCAACCATACCGCCAACTGTACCTTCTGCCTATCGTCCACCTCGAAGATAACGAATAGATCCTCAGTTTCTTTGAGCCAATTCCTCGCTTCTACGAATGATTCAGTTCCTTTGAAATCCTTTCCACCCATGGCCCTAAAATCTCTACAGATCTTTGAGAAAGCAATTGCACGAGGAGGGGGTGGGGGAGGGGGATCATTTGCTGGACCTGCAGCGGCGGTCCTAGCCTCAAGATATTGACGAAACCAACCGGGTACATGGACACCCTCTGGTATCTCAGATGCTTCAGACATGCTGAAACGAAAAAGGAAAGGTTCAATACAAAAAGGACTGAAAGAAAGATATATGGCTCTTGGGGATCATGTTTTTCAAAATAAGCTTTAATTTTGAAAATACTTCCTTTTAAAACCTTTTTGAAAATAGTTTTCAAAAACTTTTATCTAATCTGGTAACCTTCAGCTCTGATACCAAGTGTAACACCCCACCTCCGTTAAGGTCACTCACGAAGGGAATGCCTTAACTTTGGTGGAGCATTTTAGTAAACAGAACAGAAACTTACAAGACAGATAAAACAGTACTTGCAAATTTTTAACTTTATTACAGCGGAAACAGAAATTTATATGGTTACATCCTTTCAATTTCAGAATTCAAGTACAAAATATCAGTCTTGTACAAAAGCCTTCAAAATGCATAGTTTAAAATCATAATCCCCATGGAACGGAAGCTATACAGAGCCAAGCCATACTTTAAGCACTTCAAGCAAAGAGAAATCCGGATCAAGCTAAAGTATTTCCCTCCTTGGATAACCTGGGGGGGGGGAACGGAAGAAAGAAGGCGAAAACAATAAGGGTTAGACAAAAAGTCTGGCAAGTCCAGTGACTTTCAGCATATGAACAGATAATAATAATATGATATGAACATAAAACTGGATGTGAGATAACTATAACAGGTGTAGCAGATGTAACAGAAAAACGGAATGATATAAACTATTGTTTTACACTTCCCTGCACTAATACTAGTATAGCAGAATTAGGTGTCACCCTAATGTCTAAATTGAAGCAGGAACGGGTACAGAATACTTTAACAGAAACAGAATGCTAATAATGGGCCTTTACTACCCGATCAGAAACAGACAGAAGAAGAAACAGATTTATCCATATGGAAACAGAATGTGGAATTAGGTGTACACTAGTAATGGGCCTTTACCACCCGAACAGACGGTACCACACAGAAACAGACAGGTGTTACCACCCAACAGAAAAAGACGGTACCAACAGAAACAGACAGAACTAAGCGTACCCTAAAACCCTACCCCAAGCGATCGGCTCCCTAATACATAAATATCCTGTGTCGGCCCCAAAGTAGGGTGTATCACTCCCTAAAGTGACAACCAATTGGCACAGACCTATTTACAGATGTCACGGCGTCTTACATCCTCAGAGGCAGACCGGGATCCATGCACGCACATGACCCGGTTGGAACGCACCATCAACACCCCTCGCCATTATCAGAATGAACCACTTATAATTAGTTCAGTAAGCGTGCCCGGACCCTACCTACTGTTGCGTCAAAGTTTTGATACCAGAAAGGGTTACTGACTAATATAGGTCCCAAACAACAGCTGACACAAGTAATTCCCCTCCTAACCTTGTGTCCCCAGACTAACAGATTTCAGATTAACTTGTTTACAAGTTCAGACATATAGAGTTCAGATTTACTAATTCACAAATTAAGTTAACAAGTTTTCAGACTAACGGGTCAGATGTACAGATTTTTCAGATTTGTCTAATTTGTATTGGGCCTACAAATTCATGGACGGGTTTTAATACATTTATTAATCCCTTTGGTTTAACCCTATTTTTCCCCAATACGTTTTAGACGTCATCCTTATCTTAGATTTGCATTAATTAATTATTAATGCACAGACCTCTCACATTAGGTCGGTAGCTTGTGGCCGCTGGATATGCCGGGCGGTTCTGGGTAGACTTCTGCCACAAGCCAGACCTACCTCGTGTCTTACGCATGTTATGACTAACTTCTCACATTAGAACCTATTGTTTGCGGCCACTGGATGTGCCGGGCGGTTCCGGGCAGATTTACGCCGCAAACTCATTCTAACCTCGAGTTAGCCATGTTTGTCTTTGCGGCCAATTAATTAATAATTTACCGTTTATGCGCGTGCCCAATATATATATGCCAATTCAGATTATATCAATCACAGGATGATTATATCAACATAGCACATAACAGATTTTATATGACATAACGGATTTAACAGATTTAGCAACTTAGTAGATTTTGGCATATAACAGGTTAGGCATTTCAACCGACAAATTTAACAGATTAGGCATTTCAATCTAATTAGCAGTCTAGGCAATATAACAAAACTAGTAGTTTAGGCAACTAGACAAATTAGCAGATTTAGCAAATTTAATATTTCTAAAAGTTCTATTTACATGCCTTGCCCAATCATAAATTGGCCTAAATTCATATGCTTACATAATTGTCATGATTCACAACATATATTCCATGTTTGCATAAAGTTACATAGCACAGAATATGGACATAATTTGCCATATAACATATGTTCCAATTTTTGTTAAACTAGCATCTTACAGCAGATTCACATATAAATTATACCAAATATAACCATTAATTTCAATGCATGCCATATATCCAAAAATCCCTATTTAGGTGTAATCTAAATAATAGATATCCTAATTAATGTAAATCTTTACACCTAACTTTCCATATCCTTCTTCTTTTCATGTCATGAATCATTATGCAAACTATACCCAACAATATAAATCTTTAAATCATATCTTCTAAAAATCAGATCTTGACTTTTATATGCATTTTGTCCAAAGTCTCAAATCATATGTAATCTTACAATGGTTCCTCTTTTCTTCTATCATAGAATATGCATAGATCCAAATCTATGTTTACAACATATGCTCATTAATTACAGTTCTAAATTACAACATAGCTATGCATACAACATGCATAAGTTATATGTTCATAGTCAAATTTATGCATATGTCCAATATATTTTATGCCTCAGACCTAAAGTCATACATTCAATTTAGTCTTGTCAAATTTCGTATCATTCATCCCAAAATTTTGCATTCATACGTTCATCTCTTATGAGATTAGGCACAGGCTCGTGGTAGCCTGGCTATAAAAACAGAAAAGAAGAAAAGGGGTACAGAAAAACAGATCTGACAGAAGAAAATATATATACAATCTCAGATTCAGAATCAAAAACATATCAAAATTATTATTAATGTTTATAGCGGAAAATAACTGTACTTGCCTTGATTAGATTAAAGAAAGAACTTTAACTTGCTGTAGAATCTTTGCAGAAACTTTAATCTCTTGTTTGAATTGAGTTGCTTAGGCTGATGTTGATTATCTTCTAGTTTTAATTCCAGCAGAGCAGCGACGCCATTTTTATTTTTTTATTAGAAGAAGAGAGCAATGGAGGCTAGAGAATTGTGTAGGAAACCTAGGTAGAGTCTAGGGTCATTTTTATAGAGTTTATGAACTGATTAGGACCATCGATGTTGCTTGGATTGATCGTAGCCATTCATTCGCAAGAGGGACCAATTAGAGCCTGCCACCTAGCCCTAATGACAAAGCAGACCACAGAAAATCGACCAACATAGAATAGGTCAGCCAGGGTGGACTGGGTTCGACCTGGGTCTGGACAAGGTCGACAGCCCTGTCGACAGCCCAGTCGACCTGGGTGTCTTAGGCGGGAGTTTTCCCGCCTTGGCCAATTGGGCCCGGTTTTAATTTTTAAACTGTTTTATTCTGTTCGAATTTTAAACTTAATTCAGAAACTTCCGAAGGCCATATCTTCTTCATACGGACTCCGTTTTTCGAAAACTCGGACTCTATTTCGCGTATTTTTCCGAGACGAACGCAATGGCGTATCCCGTTTCCCTTAGTTCTTTGATTTCAAATTAATTATACTTTAATTTGTTAATTCCACAGTTATAGAATACACGGGGTGTTACAGATCGGAACGGAGCGGAGCAGAGTAAAAAAAAAGAGAATTAGTCCTAAGTTAATCCGGGTCGGATCGGGTACTCCGATCCGAACCCCTTGTGCACACTCTTACGATCCGAACCCATCTTCCACGTCACTCCCCTGCATGAGCGCCTGGTTATTCGGAGCGGCTATGATCAGTTCCTAACCACAACGTCCACTGCTCTGATGTGTTGTCAACATAGAAATCCATCTGAACCCGAGGCTGATGGGATGGATGACACGTGGCTCCGATCCGGATCGGGTTCTGAGCAAATTCTCACCTATAAATACCCTGTCTGGAGACAATGAAAAGGATCTTTTTCTGGCACTTTGAGAGTTCAACCACCTTCATAACCCGAATTCCAGCACTCCCGGAAAATCCAAATCTTCTTTCATTATTTGTTTTTAGACTATTGAGTGAATGTAAGTGAGTTGTGAGAGAAATTAAGTGAATATTTCATTGTAATTGCAACTACATCATTGAAAATAGTGAAAGACAAGTGGACGTAGGCATTTCTTCGCCGAACCACTATAAATTCTATGTGTTCATTTTACTTTTGATCTTATTTCATTTTGCTTTTAGTCAATTTGGGTGTTAGAACCACTTTTTGGTCTAACAGCTGCTGGATATGCCGATCAGGTCCGGGCAGACTTCCACCACTAATGCAACCTAACCTTGTGCCATAAGTGTAACTACAATTTCTAATTATAATTCTAGGCATATTCAATTTCATTCAATCACTTATGTTGATATCATATTGCGTTTCCAAATTAAAATCTCAAAACATAATATATGTTATGTTCCTTACATGAAAATTTTAGACACATTACCTTTTTACTGTAATATAGTTTACATCAATCTAATTTACATGTCGTCCAATTTTTGCCTATATTTTGTCGCATGTCATTTTCAACATATGTTTAATTGTACTACGACATGTAAACATTCAATTGGGTAATTATTTTAACATGTCATTCAATCAATAATATGTCCATAGTAAAGCATGTAATTACAATCACGAATTGGCTATTCATATCCTAACAAGTTTATTTTCTCCAATATGTAAACATTCAATAACTTAGCATATTCAACGTAGGAATTTCCTAACATATTCATATCAACATTTCAATTCGTTACAACAGCAATTTATAATTAAACTGGCCATTTCAAAATTTATTAAAAAGGGGAATGCTAAACGATAGTCATAACAATATCTGAAGGCTATAGCTTAAACCCACTCACCTTTAAGCTTTCCTCAAATTTTGGATCTGATCCATTATATCATCAATGGTTTTCCTTTTCCTTTAATTTGATTCACGACCTAATGACCATAGATTTATTATTTCATGAAAAGAGAAGGGAAAGAGAAAAATTTTATATAAATTGGTTCTTAGAGGTTTACCTTGCTTTCATGATTCAATAATCTTTTTATTAACGATGATTCCCACTTCCAGATCTGAATTCATAATCCTCCTAGGATAACATTTTAACTTCAGAATAGATTTGAGAAGAGAGAGAGGGTGTCATGGCAGAGCTCTAGCGCAGCCGCCGAATTATGTTTTTTAGGGTTAGGTCTAGGGTATTTTTTATAGGTGCTCAAGACTTTATTGTACACGCAACACTGAGTCGCATTGAACCCAGTTAAGAAAATAGTCCAGGTCACAAATGAATGTAGCCAAATCTTATCGTACACGCAGTGCTGAGTCAGCATTGGGTCCCGCAAGCTGTTTTGGCATAGAAATTTGAATTTCGAGTGTTTGAGTTGTTTTGGCGCAGAAATTTAATTTTTGAACTTTTGAATTTTTGGAATTTATTTAACTGTTTTATTCACATGAAATATTCTTATATATATACAATTCCTCTACCGACCATTTTACGCGTATATATATATATATATATATATATATATATATATATACATACACGCACAATTTTCGTTTTAATTTCAAAATTCAAACGATGTTGCACCGTTATTTGATTCTTTCCATATTTCATTGACTGTAGCCTTATCTTGAATTTTATCTTTTCTATACATATATTTATGCATATGTATATATATGTATATATATTCTCATATATATATATACATATTTTCTGTATTTCCTTATATGTACGTTCTTATCCTTTAAAAATTTGAATTTGTATACTTACATATATTTGCATGTTAAGTTTGCCCTCTCTAAAACAAGGATAAAAATTATGCACCACCGGGATTCGAACCCCCGACCTCTATGTTACAAATCCAATGCCTTAACCAACTGAGCTAGGAAGTCATTTGTTAACAAGTCTTAGGAAAATGATAAGTATTGTTCTCTCCTTACTTCTCTTTTTCATGTCAGTTACAGTACTTAAATTAAACCATTGCATGAATCTTTTTCTTTTAATGTTAATGCATTATGTTTGCAAATCAGTGCATGCAACATGTTTACATTGCATGCAACCAATCCTTTCTTTCTTTCAATGCATTCATTACATTTTTTTTCATTGCATGTATTTATTACATGCAATCCTTATTTTATTCTTTATTTTACATTTTAATTTGTTTGCATATATATACATATATATTTCTTTTGTGCGTATACAAACTTTTAGGCTTAATAACTTCTTTATATGATGTCTGTTTTACGTAAACCGGGTGACTATCTTGACCAGAATTCTGAGACGGACGCAATGGCGCAGTCCGTTTTACTTAATTTTCATTATTTAATTAAGTTATTCTTATTTTATTATCTTAAAAATATGGGGTGTTACGTTCTCCCACCCTTAAGAAATTTCGTCCCTGAAATTCAATAAGGGTAAACTCAATTAACCCCTCGCATAATATACATGCATCATGTGTGCATCAAATTTAAGCAAACATTGTACACTTGTGCAAAGTGAAATACAACATAATAATGCATGTATGCCTAAGAGGTACCTCCTATGTGTATGCAAATTTCTCAAATTCCTTTTTAAAATATGATGCTCACATCCTAGATATGCTGGCAGTTCTACATGAATGCAATATTTTGAAAATCAAAATGCTTTTTCATCGAAATTTTCCCACACTCTTACTGAGTAAGAGCATAGTTCATCTAATTGTTGCATCCATAATCCGACCACCCAACTTTATTTTTCGAATTTCATAAAAATCTTATTTTCTAAATTCTATTTCTTATGTTACAAAAAGGTTGAAAATGGAAAATTTCACACCTTCCATTTTTTTATAAACCGTTTTCCAACCGTACATGGATTTTATGAAACAATGTATAAATATTTCCTATTTTCGTATCCAAGAACATCCCACATAAGAAAATTTTCTTTGTTACAACTTTTCTTTTTCGTCTTATCTTGCAAAAAAAAATTCAAATCGCAAAACTGGAGTAGATACAAATATTTTCCTTAATCGGGTTTATGACTTGTTCTTACCTCTAAGGTCAGTTCAGTTTCCTACTGTAAGGTGCCAACATCCACTCTATTCTCATTTTCTGCAACTTATTTTGTCTACCCAACAAAATTCTCTTTTAAACAATTTATCAAAAATAATTGTCAAAAGAATAGAGACTTCAAAACTTTCTTGATTAAAAATTCTTGTATGAAATATAACTAGAAAAACTAGCGAGCTATACATGCCCTATAATATGAACCTTTTACTGAGAGAATTTTACTTTAAAACTCAGTATGTACTTTACATATTTTAAAACTATAACTTTTAAGATTAAAACTTGAAAACACCATAAACCGATTTTTTTTCCAAACTTTTATAATCTTAAGTTCTTAAAAGTTAATGATGGTGTTAGACTCAAAGCGGGTTTCCAATTTTTCTAGGCTCTCCTAGACACTCCCCAAGGTCAATCCTCTCAACTATATATATATTCCTAATCCATTTTTCTCTACTCAATTTTTTCCAAAATACTTATTATATAGGATTTATTTTCCTTTCGTAAAAAGTATATTGTACACTTCCCAACCAAACTTCCTAAGGGTCTCAAATTTCCTTATCCATTCCTTTAATGTACAAAACAAACATTCCATTTCATACCATATTATACACTTTTTATTTAGTGGGTTCCTCTATGGATCTACGTATATATATATATATATAATATATATTTATATTTTTAAAAATACAAATACGTTCACTCACTATTTATATAGGAATTCTAAACCTAAGCTTTGATACCAGATGTGACAACCCCAATTTCGACAGATCGAATTTTTTTCAAAATTCCAATCTGTCGAAACTTGGATTGGTTTGCTCTGGTATCCTACAGAAAATACAGAGACATAAAACATGATAGAGCTCAGAAAAATATCTCACAGCAGAAAGGATAAAATATAGTATAATCAAAACATAGCCTTACCGTATTATTAATACTGCCTAACTAGTACCCAAAGCTATCATGTCTCTGCCACAATCTGACCTACGAGTGTGTTATGAGGAGGGGGTCAGAACACAAGTTCTGGTGACTAGATTTAAACTATACATTTTCGATAATCTTACATATACCGTTCAATCATATTTTCTTATTTATTAGGTTACTTTGGTTAACAGCACTCAAGGCTTACACACACGTCGTACCCATTTACTTCCCAGTGAATTAACCTAATACAGTATATGTAGCTATTTGTAACACCCCGTATTTTCTGAGAATATTAAACTAACAAATTAAAGTATACTTAATTTTTAAGTGAAGTATTAAGGGAAACGGGTTATGCCATTGTGTTCTTCTCGGAATTCTGCTTGAGATAGAGTCCGAGTTTGCGTATATCGGACTCCGTATGAAGGAGTTATGACCTTCAGTAGATTCAAGAATTTAGATAATAAAACCAGCCCGAAATTCAATGATTTAAGTTTCGAAATTCAAAAAAAACCCCGAAGCTGGCTGGGCGGGAAATTTCCCGCCCAGAGACCAGAGACAAGGGGTCGACCTAGGGGCGGACCTGGGGGTCGACCTCCCCCTCGGGCCAGATCTGAAACTTGACGTGTTTCTTTATGTGACGATTTTCTGCCTCATTAGGGCTTGTGTGGCAAGTTCTGGTTGGTTCTCTTAGGTTTGAATGGCTTTGATTGGTCCTAAGTTGATCTAATGGATCTTATTAAATCAAACTACTATATAAGCAACCTAAGTCTAAACCCTAAACCACACAAATTCATTCCAAGGAGCCACCATGCTATCAATGATCATCCTAACCTTGCCACCATTTCTTCTAAAACTAGAAAGCAAGATTAATGCTACGAATCAAATCAAATCAAATCTAAATTAGAAGAACAATTTCTCTACATCAAAAGAGAGCTATTCAATATCAGAAAATAGATCCCAGAAAACAAGATTTGCCTTTGTTTTGTAAGTCAGTTACTTTTTAGATTTGAACACCTAAATCTAATTGTGGCATGTAATAAAATGAATATGAGAATATGCCTGATATATGATGTCCTATCATTGAATCTGTGCTTGAATATATATATATATATATATATATATATATATATATATATATATATATATATCTTTGGGAATCATTTTTGACCATGAAATTGGTCTAATCATATCTCTCCTTTTTGTATATCGGAATTGTAATCCTTTTTATGTTCATGATATAATTCTTGTGATGATTCATTCATATCGTATCTATATGCCTGCGATGTATTCTATGCAAAAACTTGTCTTTTTAATACATCAAGTTTATTGGACCAATAGTTCTTATCATCATATGACTACGCCCATCGTTACAATGTTCCATCTTACTTCTCCACTAGTTTTATGAATCTTGAGTTAAATCTAGAAATACGTACATTATGAATGCGCGGGTAATTGGGTATAACATGAAATTGACATTATTAGGCATAATTTGGAACATGTAGTATGGCATGACGGTTAAGATGAAATTTGGGGTAATTTGACATGAATTATGGAATATGTAATTTTACATACTGAACCTAGAATTGACATGAATGGTGAAGTATGAAATTGGCATGTAAATCAAGTTTTGGACATAATTGTTATTGATGCGAATTTGGGGTAACTTGAGCATTTAACCTAGATTGGGCGTAAAATGTAAATTGGAACATTAAACTTAGATTTGGCCTAACTATTGATTTGGGACGCCAAGTATAATGAATATTGTAATTTTGGGGGCATGTCTATTATTACAACTTGGGAAGATTAGGTGTAGCCTATTTTGAGTAATAACTTGAAATTGATCTTTTGGGGCGATAACTTGCAATTAGCTTTGTTGGGCATAACTTGAGAATTGGAATATGACTGGTTGGGATAATTAGCATATAAATCTAGACTTGGACATTTATGGTAAATGTGGCATAACTTGAAATTGATAACAATTGTGAATAATTTGCATATAAACTGTAAATATGTAAACTAGTGAAAAGACAAATATGACTAACCCGAGGTTAGATTGAGTTGTGGTGTACAACTGCTTGGAACCGCCCGGCACATCCAGTAACCACAACAACATATATCTAATGTGAGAGTTTAGTGCATTATGCCCAAGAAAAACCCGAGGTTAAATTGAGTTGTGGTGTAAAACTTCCCGGAACCGCCCGGCACATCCAGTAACCGAAAAAAACATATCTGATGTGAGAGGTTGGTGCATTAATAAATCAATTAATGCTAGTGAACAAGATGAATGACTAGGGTTAAGTTCATAGGAACACTTAACCATATAACATAAATGACTAGGGTTAAGTTCATAGGAACACTTAACCAATATAACATGAATGACTAGGGTTAAGTTCATAGGAACACTTAAACCAATATAACTTGGTTTGTTGTAGGGTTAAGTTAACACATGAAGGCAACACTTAACCAAAGCAACATGATGAACACATGGGGTTAAGTTAACAAGAAACACTTGACCAATATAACTTGATGGACGACGGGGTTAAGTTGATAGGAAACACTTAACCAATCCAACATGATAAGTGAGGAGAGTCAAGAAACACTTAACCAACATGACATGATGAATGGGTGGGTTAAGTTAACATGAATGGACAAGTCTTAACCATTAAATAAACATGCTTGCATCGGTGGGAGGGATAAGTACATATCGAGTTAGGTGGATAATATTAGTAAATGTAGGCCCGCAATAATAAATATGCTTGAATCGGTGGGAGGGTTAAGTACATATCGAGTTGGGTGGGTAATATTAGTAAATATATGCCTACAAACTTAACCATTAAATAAACATGTTTGAATCAGTGGAAGGGTTAAGTACATATCGGGTTGGTAGGTAATATTAGTACATATAGGCCTACAAACTTAACCGTTAAGTAAACATGCTAGAATCGGTGGGAGGGTTAAGTACATCTCGTGTAGGTGGGTAATATTTGTTTATATATGACCACAAACTTAACAAATAGGAAACCCAAGTAACAGGAACCCATTTCAGTAGTAACCCACATAGATGTATCATGGTACCCAAAAACTAGGCAGGGTGGGGCATGATTACTAGGCTGATTATAAGCGGTCAAAATAGCGGCAGCGGTACGTCAGTGTAGGTTCTGACGGTTTACGGGCGTGCACATACTCCGGAGTGGGAAAAAGCAAGCACTGGGTACCAGTAATTATACACTGTGCATCTTGAATCGTGTTGGGTCTCTATTATAAGGATTGATGCACCTTATGGTGGAACCAGCACAGGGTATCTACACGCAAGAGAGGGCCGATTGACATAGACACAAGAGAAATTAATACAAGTAGGGAGCCGATCGATAGTGTAGTTAGGGTACATCTTACACATTCATGGCAATTAGGCAGATTGAGGTGGAATACTCATAATAGATGTACACCTGAAGGCTACCAAAATTGCGGGGATTGGGATCACGTTATCATTTTATACAGGTTACTAGTTGGGACACTAGTTAGGTGCTGCGGAGATATAGAAATCAGAATAACAAGGTAGTGGCGAAGTACATAAAGAGTAGAAGCACATTCAGTTTATCTTTCCTTATCGTATCTAAGCTAATCGTATGTTGTCTTGTTATCCTTGTTCTCACGGTATTGTCTTATATTCAGTTTATTCATGTCATGATGCTTTTGCCTGTTTATATGTTGAAAGCCACTGGACTTACCAAACTTATGTATGACCTAGTTTTGTTTCGCCTCTTTTCCTCCTTTTCCTCCCCCCCAAGGTTCACAGGGAGGATATGTTACCACTTAGCTCAGTTTTCCTTCCAAGCTCGAAGATAGTCGATGTATTGCTTTGGACTCTCTCTTCCACTACTAAGGCTGGTTCACGCTTTATTGGGGAATATCATTGTTATTTTTATGCTTCTTTTATACTTGGAAGTTTTTTTGAATCAAGATAGAATTTCTATGTATTACTTTTATGTATGATTGAGACAATTATTGTAAAATCTTGACTGAATTAAGTTATTTATAAAATGACTTTATTTTCCGTTGCTTTATTTTTCTGCCTTGTAATTTATCTGCATCTTTTACCTATAATGCTCCACCAAAGTTAAGGCATTCCCTTTGTGAGTGACCTTAACGAAGGTGGGGTGTTTCACCTGGTATCAGAGCTGATGGTTACCAGATCAGATAAAAGATTTGAAAAATTATTTTCAAAACGGTTTTAAAAGAAGCACTTTCTAAAGAAAAGTTTTGTTCTAAAGGCATATTCCCCAAGGCCGTATGCACTATCTTTTGATCCTCGGTTTGGACCCTTGTTTCTTCTTTCCTGAGTCTCCGGGGCTCCTGGCTTCTTGGGAGGTAACCTCATCGCATCATGGTTCCGTAGGCTTAATGAGACTACAACACTTATCAAAGGGAAAATTAGCGCCAAACTTCAATCTATAGCCGTAGTAGTTCCACCTACGGCTAATTTTCTTTCGAGATTTGTAGGGTTTTCCATGCGATGGAGGCAGCTTTCAAGAGACTTGTGAACAAGTTACACAAGGATGGCAAAGATGAGAACGAGGGAGTTTGGCTAAGGAGCACAACCCAAGGATGAGGAACTCATGGATATAGACTTGGTTCACAAAGGAGGTAAAGAGAAAGAGGCCAAAGGGGAAGAATCACAAACCAGAGATTGGAATATAAGAAGGGCGGAGGAAATAATAGATCCCACAACAAGAGGAAGTATCTTTTCTGCGGTATAGCGGGTCATTTAATTATAGGAAGTAAAAAAGACAAGTGGTTGTTTTCAGCATGGTGGGGCAGGGCATCTTATCAAGGATTGCCTAGAGGACAAGGACAAAGGGCAGGATTTTCAGGAAGGCAAGTGCATGCTTTCACCGCCAGCATACCTGAGAGAAAGATAGTAAATTTTAGTTTTTCTTTTTGATCATCCAGTTGGTATCTTTTTTATTTTAGCGCTTCACATTCATTTATATCTGCTTCCGTAGTTGAGTCTTTGCACCTTAGTACTAGTATAATAAGAAGATCCCATTATTGTCTCAAATCTGGTTGGTGGTTCGGCTCATTTATCTTTGGTTTGTAAGGATTTGAGAATATCTATATTAAGGATTGAATTTAAGTATAATGCTTATGTTTTGGTTTCATGGGCTATGGGTTGATTCTAGGCATGGATTGGTTAGCTAGTGATTGTGTAAGGAAGGTAGTTAGACTTTCGACTTGCCTCGGGAATACCCTTGAGATTTCGTGCTGTAACACTTCGTGTATTCTATAACAGTGAAATTCACAAATTAAAGTATAACTAATTTCAAATCAAAGAACTAAGGGAAACGGGATACGCCATTGTGTTCGTCTCGGAATTTTGCTTGAGATAGAGTCCGAGTTTGCGTAAAACGGACTCCGTATGAGGGAGATATGGCCTCCGGAAGTTTCAAAATTCAGTTTAAAATTCAAACAGATAGAAACAGCTCAGAAAACTAATTCAAATTTCAAAATTCGGGCCAGATTGGGCAAGGCGGGAATTTTCCCGCCCAAGGCACCCAGGTCGACTTGGTAGTCGACCTGGGCTACCCAGGTCGACTGGGTAGTCGACCTAGGGCACCCAGGTCGACTGCCAAGTCGACATTGGGGTCGACTGGGGAGTCGACCTGGCCCCTGAGCCAGGTCGAACCCAGCCCCCCTTGCTGGCCTGGTCTGTGCTTGGCCGAATTTCTGAGCCTTGCCTTGTCAATAGGGCTAGTTGTCAGCTCCTGATTGGTCTCTCCTTCAAATGAACGACTAATATTAATCCAAGCTCCATCGATGGTCCTAATCAATTCACAAACTGTATAAAACGGACCTAAGACTCCACCTAATTCATCCAAATAAAAATGAGAATGAGACCGTCAAGCTAGGGAGGAGAGACTAGGAATAGCCGTCAAAATTGAGAGACGATTAGGAGACAATTCAAAAGCATAAAGCAATGACAACTAAATCAAAACAACGCCTAGAACAAAGGATAGCATCTCCAAATTCAGAATTCAGAAACCTGAATTGAAGATTCGTCATACGTTGTAAGTAGAGTTCTATTCTGATATGAATGAATAATTGTGTTTTGATTTGTGTAAATGAGAAATGGAATTGTACTTAGTTTGTGGTGATGATAATTCATAATTGTATGTTGCTATGATTCTAATTATGAATAGATTTGGGATGTTGTGGTATAATTATGTTAGACCTATTGGATATTTGCAAGTATATGACTCATGTTGAAAGTTAACGACAATATGTTTGTGGCAGTTTATTACAACACCTATTGGATATTTGCAAGTATGTGATTCATGTTGAAAGTTGACGACTATATGTTTGTACAACAAAGTTGAGATTCACGCAAGTATATGACTCATTATTATGCCAACATGATGTATATTTTTATGATCATTTTTAGTGTAATTGGATCCATTTGAATATTATGATTCGTATCAATTTATGTTGGAATTGGCATCACGATTCAAGTGTAAAACCATACTTTTGTGTTAGTAACAAAAGTAAGCACCTTTGTGAACTTGTGTTGACTTTATGAACATGGCTAGTTTATGTTTGACTTTATGCCCAAACAAAATATGTTTTAGGCCTATGCTGTTATCAAAATCATATGACAATATATGCGACACATAATTAAGTTAGATTTACATTTCCATTGCAAGTTTACATGAATAGATTAAAAACCATGATTCATGTTTAGGTATGTTTTATGTCATGATTATATGCTATTACAATGCAATTTCACAAGAGCCTAATTTATGTTAATTAGATCGTTATGTTGCAAGTTCATGCGTTCACACTCCCCTTTTTATGTTACTTAGAATATATAAACACCATGTTCTAAGCCTCCCCTTTTTCATGTGGCTAAGTTGGGTTTAAATGTTAAACCCAACATATGTTATATTGTAGCGAACGTATAAAACGGGGGTAAAGACGTTTGGGTTAAAATATAAAACATATGTGTTGGCACGTTTGACGCATGCCAACGACCTTGAAAACAATTAAGTGGTATAAATTAATTTTACCCAATAAAGATGAATTTGAATAATGGGCCGCAAATATTTACATACAAAAAGAAAAGAGACAAAATATGTAAATTTAGAAAATACGATGTGTTTAACCCGAGGTTGGATTGAGTTGTGATGTAAACCTGCCCGGAACCGCCCGGCTATCCAGTAGTCACAACAATACCTATCCAATGTGGGTGTTTAAACATTGAGCCCAATAAAGACCCGAGGTTAGACTGCGTTGTGACGTAAGACTGCTCGGAACCAACCGGCAACAACCAGTCACAAAAATACCTGTCTAATGTGAGAGGTCGAGGCTTTAATAAGACAATTAAGGCTGAGTCAGGATTGAAAGGATTAAGTAAATTGAATTAATACTTAATCAAAATGGGACATGCTAAACTATACAGAATGATTGGGTGTTAGGTTTACAAAACACTTAACCAACTTAGCATGTTGGCTAGAAATAGAAAACCTAGTAGCGGGGGACCCTTTTTAGCAGTAACCCTACAAGGTGTATCAAGATACCCTGAACTAGGAAGGGTGGGGCACGATTACTGGGCTGACTCTAAGAGGTCAAATCGACAGCGGTGGTGCAGCAGTGTAGGTTCTAACGGGGTGCGGGCGTGCACACACTCCAGTGCAGAAAAATAAGGCACTAGGCACCAGTAGTATACCTGTGCATTCTAGAATTGTGTCGGGCCGCCACCATGGGACTTGATACACCCCATGGTGGGACCAGCATAGGTAACTACAAAAATGGGGGCCGTAAGACACATGTAACCATGCGAGTAGGAGCCGGTCATCAGAAATGGATCACTTTAACCTGATTATGGGGTGCCTGTTGGGAACTAGTTTATATGGGTACAGAGATTAATATGGGGTACGATAGTACATTCGACTCTAGACAACTTAACTTAGCTTATAGTGCTTTCCCATTTCCAGTTTATACTTATCATGCTCATTTCTTTATTCATAGAACGAATAGTCCTAGACTTACTCAGGCTTTATGTCTGACTCTACTTTTCTTTCGTCTTCTTTTCTTTCGTTTCCCCCCTGGTCCACAGGGAGGGAATACCGCAGCTTGACCAGTTGTTTTACACCCAGCTTGAAGAGAAAGAATGTATTGCTTGGATCTCTTTCGTTTGGACTATGGCTTTGGACAGTAATTATGGGACTTATGCAGTTTTAATTATGTTTTTATGCTTCTTTAAATAATGAAATTAAGACAGTTATAAAAATGTAATGTTTTTGGAAGTATTGTAAGACAATTATGGCATGGTTTGTGTAACAAATATTTTGATGAAATAAAAGTTACTGTTGTTTTCCGCTGTTCAAAAATATGTTTTCTTATATCTGTCTTGTGTATCTGTGACTTATACTTATAAACCTCCACCAAAATTAGGGCATTCTCTTTGAGAGTGACCCTAACGGAGGTGGGGTGTTTCACTTGGTATCAGAGCATAGGTTTACCTGATAAGATAAAAAGTTTTGAAAATTCATTTCCAAAAAGAAGATTTAAAGAAGCATTTTTAAAGATAAAATATTATTTTATTTTAAAAAGGCATAGTCCCCCAAAGCCATAGGTACTATCTTTTATCCTTTGTTTTGAATCTATCCTTTTTGTTTCAGCATGTCCAAAGAACTTAACTTGCCAGAGGGTATACCAATACCTGGTTGGTTCAGACGATTCTTAGAAGCGAGGGCCACTCAGCTAGGTCCTATCGTTCCTCCTCCCCCAGCTGCAGGAAATCATCCAGCTGCAGCAGCACCTCTTCCTCCACCTCCTCCACGGGGTAATACTTTTGCTAAGATATGTAAAGATTTTAAAGCTATGGGAAGAAAGGAATTTCATGGAACCGAGTCCTTCGTGGCAGCCAAGAATTGGCTAAAGGAAACCGAGGACTTATTCGTAATCTTTGAGGTAGAAGATAGGCAGAAGGTACAACTGGCATTATGGCTACTTAAAGGCGAGGCTTCCTACTGGTGGGAAGTCACCAATGCAGAAAGACCAGTGGAAACATGGGAGGACTTTAGGGCAAGGTTTGAGGCTAAATTTCTCTCAAAGGCTGAAAGGAGTCTTCAGTTGGAAAAATTCTTATTTCTTAAGCAAGGTAATATGCCAGTCAAAGAGTATGTTAATCAGTTCGATCAGCTGTCTAGGTTCGGACTGGACCTAGTCAACACTCCGCACAAGAAGGCTCTCAGCTTTGTCAAGGGATTGAATGAGCCATTACACTGTTTGGCCATGACCCATATACTCATGGGAGCTATGTATGAAAGGTTGGTGCAGATGACATTACTGAACGAAGAGGATAAGGGCAAGAAGGAGACAAAGGCAGAAATCTCCCAAGGGAAGAAAGAGGGTTTACAGCCTAAGAAGACAGAATTTAAGAAGGGCGGGAAAGACAAAAAAGAGAAGAGGAAGTGTAATTTCTATGGCAAAGTGGGGCACTTAGTGAAAGATTGCCGGAAAAAGAAGGCCAAGTTGAATAGTGGGTGCTTTTCTTGCGGTGAGACATGCCACATTGCTAAGGATTGCCCAAAGAAACGAGGGCAGGGGAAGAGGGCTGGATCCACCTCAGGGGCACAAGTTCATGTGCTAGAAGCACCACCTCTGCAACAGCGAGGTATAAATACTTCTGTAGAAAGTGTAGTTTATCTTTATGATTACCCAGTTCGCACTTTATTCGATTCTGGCACATCACACTCCTTTATTTCATCTGCTTTAGTAGAATCTCTGCACCTAGAAACTAGTATGGTAGAGGACCCCTTAATTGTTTCAAATCCAATTTGGGGCCCAGCTCATATGTCTATGATCTGTGTGGGATTGAAAATTTCTATTCTAAGCGTAGAACTTAGATGTAGTGCCTTTGTTTTGGGCTTCTCGGGATATGGTTTGATTTTGGGCATGGATTGGCTATCCAGTAATGGTGCCATCCTTAATTGTGAGAAAAGAGTGGTTAGGCTTCTGACCCAACTCGGTAACACTCTGGAAATTACTTGTAATCCCTTGTATGCGGTTATGCTTAGTTATCTTGAATCGCTAGATACTTTTGTTGAGAGTTTGCAATCGGTAAGAATGGTCCGGTAATATCCGGATGTCTTCGAAGAGGTGAAGGGCTTACCTTCGAAGCGGGAGATAGACTTCCGCATATATCTTGTAGATAATGCAAAGCCCGTTGCGTTGCCCGTTAGACACATGGCTCCACAGGAAAGGAAAGAGCTCAGTAAACAGATTAAAAAGCTTCTAGAGAAGGGCTTCATTAGAAGGAGCATTTCAGAATGGGGTGCTCCAGTGGTGTTCGCCATAAAGGCGGATGGTTCACTCTGTCTATGTGTTGACTATAGGGAGCTCAACAAGCTAACGAAAAAGAATAGGCACCCTCTCCCCAGAATTGACGATCTGTTTGATCAGCTTGTAGGAGCGTTTGTTTTCTTCCAAATCGATTTAGCGACCGGATTTCATCAGCTAAGGGTTGCTGAAGATAGTATCGATAAGACAGCATTCAGAACCCCACACGGCTTCTTTGAATGGATTATCATGCCTTTCGGCTTGACAAACGCACCCGCTTATTTCGTGGACTTGATGAGTAGGGTGTTCAGAGAATTCCTCAACAAGTTCGTAGTGGTCTTCGTATACGATATCTTGATCTTCTCAAAGAATGAAGAAGAGCATGCTCAGCACCTAAGGGCAATCATGTAAACTCTGCGAGTCCATCAGCTAAAAGCCAAATTCTCCAAATGCCACTTTTGGAGAGAGGAAGGAAGGTTTCTTGGGCATATATTATCCAAAGAAGGGTTAGCTGTGGACCCTGCTAAGGTAGTAGCGGTGCAGGACTGGAAGATACCAAAGAACGCAACAGAAGTCCGAAGCTTTCTCGGGCTAGCAGGCTTCTATCGGAAATTCATCAGAGACTTTGCAAAAATATCAGCTCCGCTCACAAGGATGACAAAGAAAAATCTAGTGTTCAATTGGGACTTGGATTGCGAGTTTGCTTTCCAACTACTAAAAAGGGCTCTTACAACAGCCCTAGTTTTTACGTTACCAGATGGAAGCAAGATGTTCACAGTTTATACAGATGCATGTGGGACAGGGCTAGGCGCTGTCTTAATGCAAGAAGGAAGGGTAGTAGCTTATGGCGGGAGACAATTGAAAGTTCATGAAAAGAACTACCCGACCCACGATCTTGAGTTGGCCGCCATCGTCTTTGCACTCAAGTCTTGGCGACACTATCTCCTAGGTGAGAAGTTCGAACTTTACACTGACCATAAATCGTTGAAATTTCTTTTCTCGCAGAAAGATCTTAACTTGAGGCAACAGAGGTGGATGGAGTTTCTTGCCTCGTACGATTTCGAGATCTCCTACACTGCGAGCAAAGGTAACGTAGTGGCAGACGCATTGAGCCGAAAGAAACTAACCCTAAGCTCGCTGTTTGTTGAACGGCAAAGCCTAGAGTTTATAGCCAGCTTTGACTTTAGGCCCTCATCCGATTTTGTACCGGGCTTGCTAGCTTCTCTCGAAGTACGCCCGACTTTAGTGGACTCAATAGGGACAGCACAACACGAAGACCCTCAGCTTATGGAAATAATTGATAGGCTAATTAGGGGTGAGACTTCAAGTCACCTCAACAGATACTCCATCGACGATAAGGGTTGGCTAAGGCGAGACGGAAGACTATGCGTCCCACAGACGGGGAATTTAGTAAAGAAGGTTCTCGAGGAAGCACATCACTCCAAGATGACGATACATCTAGGCGGAGATAAAATGTACAAGGAGGTAAAGAGAACTTTCTTTGGAGCGGCATGAAGAAGGACGTGGCAGATTTCGTTTCTAAGTGTGTGATTTGCCAACAGGTTAAGGCGCAGCAGAAGAAGCCTGGCGGTCTGCTCCATCCTCTAGAGGTCCCGCAGTGGAAGTGGGATAGCATCTCATTGGACTTCATTGATGGGATGCCTAGGTCTAGAAGAGGCAACAGTAGCATATGGGTAATAGTGGATAGGCTTACTAAAAGCGCCCACTTTTTACCTATCAAGAGTGAAAGAACTTCCTCATCCCTGGCATCTCTTTACCTCAAGGAAATTGTTCGACTCCATGGAATACCATCCAGCATTGTTAGTGACCGAGACCCTATCTTCACAAGTGAGTTTTGGCGGAGTCTGCAAGAAGCGGTAGGCACCCAGTTATGCTTGAGCACAGCCTATCATCCCCAAACCGACGGCCAGACAGAAAGAGTGAACAGAGTTTTGGAGGACCTTTTAAGACTGTGCGTCCTTGACTTCGGAGGGACGTGGGAAGACCATCTTCCTTTGGTGGAATTTGCCTACAACAACAGCTACCAAGCCACCATCGGAATGGCGCCTTTCGAGGCTTTATATGGAAGACCGTGTTGATCGCCCACTTGTTGGTGGGAGTCTACTGAAAAGCTCATACTTGGACCAGATATGATCCGAGAGACTTGAGAAAAAGTAGACTTAATTCGGAGAAGAATGAAGACAGCCCAAGACAGACAAAAATCCTACGCCGACAAGAGGAGGACCGACCTTGAATTTGAGGTTGGAGACAGGGTTTTTCTTAAGGTATCTCCTCTAAGGAACGTTGTTCGTTTTGGAACCACAGGAAAGCTAGCACCAAGGTTCGTAGGGCCATTTCCTATCATCGAGAAAATTGGGAAAATGGCCTATAGATTAGACCTACCCGAAAAACTAGCTGGAGTTCACAAGGTCTTTCACGTTTCGCACCTCCGAAAATTTCGACATGAATCTGCTGAAGTGGTAGAGCCAAATATCCTAGAAGAAGCTCAAATGGAACGCGAAGCTACCATAAGGAAAGTTCCAACCCGCATAATAGGAACGGAAGTGAAAAAGCTACGCAACCGCGAAGTCAAGCTCGTCAAAGTTCAGTGGAGCGACGCCGAGTGAGACGCAACTTGGGAAACTGAAGCTAGAACACTCGCAGCCTACCCTTTTCTTTTCGAGGGTACATCTTTGATCTTTCTTTTTCCTTAAGTTGTGCTTTTATCTATCTTTTTAGGTATATCTCCTCGACCTTATCTTTTAGGTAGAAACCCTTTGGATGAAAACATGTAATTGAAACATGTTATGGATGATGGTTGCAAGTGGTTGCAAGTGATTTCTAGTGGTTGCTCGTGGTTGCATATACACACAATCTAGGTTTTAGATCGGCTCAGTCACTTTATATTGCATATGCATATATGTATTTGCATTTGTATATGGTTGGAGTTTAATGTGTTGTCATATGGATGTTGCATTTATATATGAATGATTGTGCACTCATGTAGAATCATGAATAGGAAAATTTGCATACATAATGGATTCATGACACTTACATAATTTGCATTAAGGAGGTCAACTGAATCAGTAGACCGACTGATTTTGCATTAGATAAGTACATGTACTCACACTTCGCATATAATCATGAAGCATTAGAAGTCTTTTAAGGACAATGGACGCACATGTTTGATGGATGAGTAGATGGACGTTTGGATGTTAGGATATACATTCTTCCTAAACTTGAAGATTTCGGGGACGAAATCCTTTTAAGTGGCGGAGAATGTAACACCCCGTGTATTCTATAACAGTGAAATTCACAAATTGAAGTATAACTAATTCCAAATCAAAGAATTAAGGGAAACGGGATACGCCATTGCATTCGTCTCGGAATTCTGCTTGAGATAGAGTCCGAGTTTGCGCAAAACGGACTCCGTATGAGGGAGATATGGCCTCCGGAAGTTTCAGAATTTAGTTTAAAATTCAAACAGACAGAAACAGCTCAGAAAACTAACTCAAATTTCAAAAATCGGGCCAGATTGGGAAGGGCGGGAATTTTCCCGCCCAAGGCACCCAGGTCAACTGGGTAGTCGACCTGGGCTACCCAGGTCGACTGGGTAGTCGACCAGGGGCACCCAGGTCGACTGCCAAGTCGACATGGGGGTCGATTGGGGAGTCGACCTGGCGCCTGAGCCAGGTCGAACCCAGCCCCCCCTGGCTGGCCTGGTCTGTGCTTGGCCGAATTTCTGAGCCTTGCCTTGTCACTAGGGCTAGGTGTCAGCTCCTGATTGGTCTCTCCTTTAAACGAACGGCTAATATTAATCCAAGCTCCATCGACGTTCCTAATCAATTCACAAACTCTATAAAAAGGACCTATGACTCCACCTAATTCATACAAATAAAAATGAGAATGAGACCGTCATGCTGCTGAGGAGAGACTAGGAGTAGCCGTCAAAATTGAGAGATGATTAGGAGACAATTCAAAAGCTTAAAGCAATGACAACTAAATCAAAAGAACGCCTACAACAAAGGATAGCATCTCCAAATTCAGAATTCAGAAAACTGAATTGAAGATTCGTCATACGTTGTAAGTAGAGTGCTATTCCGATATGAATGAATAATTGTGTTTTGATTTGTGTAAATGAGAAATGGAATTGTACTTAGTTTGTGGTGATGATAATTCATAATTGTATGTTGATGTGATTCTAATTATGAATAGATTTGGGATGTTGTGGTATAATGATGTTAGACCTATTGGATATTTGCAAGTATATGACTCATGTTGAAAGTTAACGACTATATGTTTGTGGCAGTTTATTACAACACCTATTGGATATTTGCAAGTATGTGATTCATGTTGAAAGTTAACAACTATATGTTTGTACAACAAAGTTGAGATTCACGCAAGTATATGACTCATTATTATGCCAACATGATGTATATTTTTATGATTATTTTTAGTGTAATTGGATCAATTTGAGTATTATGATTCATATGAATTTATGTTGGAATTGGCATCCTGATTCAAGTGTAAAACCATGCTTTTGTGTTAGTAACAAAAGTAAGCACCTTTGTAAACTTGTGTTGACTTTATGAACATGGCTAGTTTATGTTTGACTTTATGCCCAAACAAAATATGTTTTAGGCCTATGCTGTTATCAAAATCATATGACAATATATGCGACACATAATTAAGTTTGATTTACATTTCAATTGCAAGTTTACATGAATAGATTAAAAACCAAGATTCATGTTTAGGTATGTTTTATGTCATGATTATATGCTATTACAATGCAAGTTCACTAGAGCCTAATTTATGTTAATTAGATCGTTATGTTGCAAGTTCATGCGTTCACACTCCCCTTTTTATGTTACTTAGAATATATAAACACCATGTTCTAAGCCTCCCCTTTTTCATGTGGCTAAGTTGGGTTTAAATGTTAAACCCAACATATGTTATATTGTAGCGAACATATAAAATGGGGGTAATGACGTTTGTGTTAAAATATAAAACATATGTGTTGGCACGTTTGACGCATGCCAATGGCCTTCAAAACAATTAAGTGGTATAAATTGATTTTACCCAATAAAGATGAATTTGAATAATGGGCCGCAAATATTTACATATAAAAAGAAAAGAGACAAAATATGTAAATTTAGAAAATACAATGTGTTTAACCTGAGGTTGGATTGTGTTGTGATGTAAACCTGCCCGGAACCGCCCGGTTGTCCAGTAGTCACAACAATACCTACCCAATGTGGGTGGTTAAACATTGAGCCCAATAAAGACCCGATGTTAGACTGATTTTTGGCGTAAGACTGCCCGGAACCAACCGGCAACAGGCTGTCACAACAATACCTTTCTAATGTGAGAGGTCGAGGCTTTAATAAGACAATTAAGGCTGAGTCAGGATTGATAGGATTAAGTAAATTGAATTAATACTTAATCAAAATGGAACATGCTAAACTATACAAAATGATTGGGGGTTAGGTTTACAAAACACTTAACCAACTTAGCATGTTGGCTAGAAATAGAAAACCTAGTAGCGGGGGACCCTTTTCAGCAGTAACCCTACAAGGTGTATCAAGATACCCTGAACTAGGCAGGGTGGGGCACGATTACTGGGCTGACTGTAAGAGGTCAAATCGACGGCGGTGGTGCAGCAATGTAGGTTCTAACGGGGTGCGGGCGTGCACACACTCCGGCACAGAAAAATAAGACACTGGGCACCAGTTGTATACCTGTGCATTCTAGAATTGTGTCGGGCCGCCACCATGGGACTTGATACACCCCATGGTGGGACCAGCATAGGTAACAACAACAACAGGGGCCGTAAGTCACATGTAACCATGTGAGTAGGAGCCGGTCATCAGAAATATATCACTTTACCCTGATTATGGCGTGCCTGTTGGGAACTAGTTTATATGGGTACAGAGATTAATATGGGGTACGATAGTACATTTGACTCTAGACAACTTAACTTAGCTTATAGTGCTTTCCCATTTCGAGTTTATACTTATCATGCTCATTTCTTTATTCATAGACTGAATAGTCCTAGACTTACTCAGGCTTTATGTCTGACTCTACTTTTCTTTCGTCTTCTTTTCTTTGGTCCCCCCCCCCAAGGTCACAGGGAGGGAATACCGCAGCTTGACCAGTTGTTTTACACCCAGCTTGAAGAGAAAGAATGTATTGCTTGGATCTCTTTCGTTTGGACTATGGCTTTGGACAGTAATTATGGGACTTATGCAGTTTTACTTATGTTTTTATGCTTTTTAAAATAATGAATTCAAGACAGTTATGAAAATGTAATGTTTTTGGAAGTATTGTAAGACAATTATGGCATGGTTTGTGTAACCCGTATTTTGATGAAATAAAAGTTGTTGTTGTTTTCCGCTGCTCAAAAATATGTGTTCTTATATCTATCTTGTGTATCTGTGACTTATACTTATAAACATCCACCAAAATTAGGGCATTCCCTTTGAGAGTGACCCTAACGGAGGTGGGGTGTTTCACGTGCGATCCTAAGCGATCAGTTAGGCTTAGCTACCTAGAATCACTTGATGCATCTATCGACGCTTTGCGATCCGTTAGAGTAGTCCATAAGTACGCGGATGTTTTTGATTAGGTTGGGGGGTTCCCCCCCTAAAACTTGAGATAGACCTCCGGACATATATCTATTTGACAACGCAAAGCTGGTTATGTGATCAACGATAGTTTTGGAGCAAGATTGGCAAGGATAGCCAGAGTCGGTTAAGTGCTCAATTGTTTGGTTGTTTTGCTAGTACCATCTCACATTGATCGTGCAAATTCGGAGGATGTATTCGTTTGGTGCTTGTGTGATATTGGTTTAGGAATTTAGGACTTGTACTTGAGGGATGTCGAGTTCGACTAGGATGGTTTGCATGAGAAATAAATGGTTGTTGCAGGCGCCCTAAGTAAGACTGACCTTAAGAGAGGTAAAAAGTACATAACAACCTTTAGCTTTAGACCCTCAGATTTGTGACGTGATGGATAAGCTAAGTAGAGGAGAAACCTCTAATCATCTTAGTATATACACTTGGTATCATGTTTAACATCTGTATATATTGGAAAGATAATTTGACTACATTAGATACCCTCTAGCATAGTAAGTGACCGAGGTCCTATCTTTACTAGTGAGTTTTGGAAATGGAGGTCAAGAAGCTTCGCAATTGTGAAGTCAAGACAGTCAGAGCACAATGAAGCGAATCTCAAGAAGATGCGACTTATAAGACTGAAGACTAGATACATGCATCATACCCTTTTTGAGGGCGTATCATTGATTCCTCTTTTTCTGTAAAGTTTATTTGCGTGCTAGTCTTTATCTTTTAAGTATATCCTCTCGGTCCTATCCTCTATCCTTAGGTAGAAGCCAATGGATGTAAACATGTGTTTGAGACATATTATGTTTGGTGGATGCAAGTGGTTGCAAGTGGTTGCTAGTGGTTGCTCATGGATGCATATACACACATTAGGCTCTAGATCGGCTCAGTCACTTTCATATTGCATATACATGAGTGAATTTTTATATATGAACTGAAACTTGATGTGTTATCATATGGATGTAGCATTTTTATGAATGACTGTGCACTCATGTAGAAGTTATAAAGTACGATTAGGAATAATTGCATACATGATGGACACATGGAACCAACATAATTCGCATTGAGGAGGTCAATTGAATCAGTAGACCGTCTGATTTTGCATTAGATAAGGACATGTACACACACTATGCATATGATCATGGAAGCATTAAAAATCTTTTTAGGGACAATGGACTCCTGTGATTAGATGGTTGAGTAGATGGATGTCGGATGTTAGGATATGCATTCTTCTTAACTTAGAGATTTTGAGGATGAGATCCTTTAAGGAGAGGAGAATATAACACCCCGTATTTTCTGAGAATATTAAACTAACAAATTAAAGTACAGTTAATTTTTAAGAAAAGAATTAAGGGAAACGAGTTAAGCCATTGCGTTCGTCTCGGAATTCTGCTTGAGATGGAGTTATGACCTTCAAAAGATTCAAGAATTTAAATAATAAAACCGGCCCGAAATTCAATGATTTAAGTTTCAAAATTCAAAAAAAAAAAAAAACCGAAGCAGGCTGGGCGGGAAATTTCCTGCCTATAGACTAGAGACCAGGGGGTCGACCTCCCCCTCGGGCTAGATCTAAAACCTGACGTGTTCCTTTGTGTGACGATTTTTTGACTCATTAAGGCTTGTGTGGCAAGTTCTGGTTAGTTCTGTTAGGTTTGAATGGCTTTGATTGGTCCTAGGTTGATCTAACGGCTCTTATTAAATCAAACTACAATATAACCAACCTAAATCTAAACCCTAAACCACACAAATTCATTCCAAGGAGCCACCATGCTGTCAATGATCATCCTAACCTAGCCACCATTTCTTCTCAAACTAGAAAGCAAGATTAAAGCTACGAAACGAATCAAATCAAATCTAAATTAGAAGAACAATTAGTCTACATCAAAGGAGAGCTATTCAGTTTTAGAAAATAGATCCTAGAAAAAAAGATTTTCCTTTATTTTGTAAGTCACTTACTTTTCAAAATTGAACACCTAAATCTAATTGTGACATGTAATAAAATGAATATGAGAATATGCCTGATATAATCTGTCCTTTCATTAATCTGTGCTTGAATATATATATCTTTGGGAATCATTTTTGACTATGAAATTGGTCCAATCATATCTCTTCTTTTTGTATATCAGAATTGTAATCCATTTTAAGTTCATGATGTAATTCTTGTGATGACTCATTCATATCATATCTATATGCCTACGATGTATTCTATGCAAAAACTTGTCTTTTTAGCACATCAAGTTTATTGGACCAATAGTTCTTATCATCATATGACTATGCCCATCCTTACAATGTTCCATCTTGCTTCTCCACTTATTTTATGAATCATGAGTTAAATCTCGAAATACGTACGTTATGAATGCAGGGGTAATTGGGTATAACATGAAATTGACATTATTTGGCATAATTTGGAACATGTAGTATGGCATGACTGTTAAGTTGAAATTTGGGGTAACTTGACATGAATTATGGAATATGTAATTTTACATATTGATCCTAGAATTGGCATGGACCCCAAAGTAAGAAATTGTCATATAAATCAAGTTTTGGGCATAATTGTTATTGTTTTAAATTTGTGGTAACTTGAGCATTTAATCTAGATTGGGCGTAAAATGTAAATTGAAACATTAATCTGGATTTGGCCTAACTATTTATTTGGGACGCCAAGTATAATGAATATTGTAATTTTGGGGGCATGTCTATTATTACAACTGGGGAAGAATAGGTCTAGCTTATTTTGAGTAATAACTTGAAATTGAATTTTGGGGGCCATAACTTACAATTAGCTTTGTTGGCCATAACTTGAGAATTGGAATATGACTGGTTGGAATAATTAGCATATAAATCTAGACTTGTACATTTGTGTTAAATGTGGCATAACTTGAAATTGACAACAATTGTGAATAATTTGCATATAAACTGTAAATATGTAAACTAGTGAAAAGACGAATATGCCTAACCTCTGGTTAGATTGAGTTGTGGTGTAAAACTGCCTGGAACCGCCCGACACAGCTAGTAACCACAGCAACATCTATCTAATGTGAGAGGTTAGTGCATCATGCCCAAGAAAAACCCGAGGTTAGATTGAGTTGTGGTGTAAAACTGCCCGGAACCGCCCGACACATCCAGTAACCGCAACAACACATATCTAATGTGTGAGGTTGGTGCATTAATAAATCAATTAATGCTAATGAACAAGATGAATGACTAGGGTTAAGTTTATAGGAACACTTAACCAATATAACATGAATGACTAGGGTTAAGTTCATAGGAACACTTAACCAATATGACATGAATGACCAGGGTTAAGTTCATAGGAACAGTTAAACCAATATAACTTGATTTGTGGTAAGGTTAAGCTAAAATAAGAGGGCAACACTTAACCAGTATAACTTTATTTGTGGTAAGGTTAAGTTAAAACAGGAGGGAAACGCTTAACCAATATAAATTGATTTGTGGTAGGGTTAAGTTAACACAAGAAGGCAACACTTAACCAAAGTAACATGAAAAGTAGGTAGGTTAAGTTAACTTGAATTGATTGATGACACTTAACCAATGCAACATGATGAACATGTGGGGTTAAGTTAACAAGAAACACTTGACCAATACAACTTGATGGACGAACGGGGTTAAGTTGATAGGAAACACTTAACCAATCCAACATGATAAGTGAGGAGAGTCAAGAAACATTTAACCAACATGACATGATAAATGGGTGGGTTAAGTTAATATGAGTGGACAAAACATAACCATTAAATAAACATGCTTGAATCGACGGGAGGGTTAAGTACATATAGAGTTGGATGGGTAATATTAGTAAATATAGGCCCAAAATAATAAACATGCTTGAATCAGTGGGAGGGTTAAGTACATATCGAGTTGGGTGGGTAATATTAGTAAATATAGGCCCACAAACTTAAACATTAAATAAACATGTTTGAATCAGTAGAAGGGTTAAGTATATATCGGGTTGGTAGGTAATATTAGTACATATAGGCCCACAAACTTAACCGTTAAGTAAACATGCTAGAATCGGTGGAAGGGTTAAGTACGTCTCGTGTAGGTGGGTAATATTTGTTTATATAGGCCCGCAAACTTAACCAATAGGAAACCGTAGTAAAGGGGACCCATTTCAGTAGTAACCCATATAGATGTATCATGGTACCCTAAAACTAGGCAGGGTGGGGCACGATTACTGGGCTGATTATAAGCGGTCAAAACAGCGGCAGGGGGTACATCAGCGTAGGTTACGACAGTTTACGGGTGTGCACGTACTCCGAAGTGGGAAAAAGCATGCACTGGGTACCAATAGTTATACACTGTGCATCCAGAATTGTGTTGGGTCGCTGTCATAAGGATTGATACACCTTACGGTGGGACCAGCACAGGGTATCTGCACGCAAGAGACGGCCAATTGACACAGACACAACAGAAATTAATACAGGTAAGGAGCCGATCGATAGGGTAGTAAGGGTACGTCTATCACATTCATGGCAATTAGGCAGATTGAGGTGGAATCCTCATAATAGATGTAAACCTGAAGGCTACCACAATTGCGGAAATTGGGATCACGTTATCATATTATCATTTTATACAGATTACTAGTTAGGACACAAGCTAGGTAGTGCAGAGATATAGAAATCAGAATAACAATGTAGTGGCGAAGCAAAGAAAGAGTAGAAGCGCATTTAGTTTATATTACCTTACCGTATCTATGCTAATCGTATGTTATCTTGTTATCCTTGTTCTAACGGTATTATCTTATATTCAGTTTATTCATATCATGATCCTGTTGCCTGTTTATATGTTGAAAGTCACCGGACTTACCAGACTTATGTCTGACCTAGTTTTGTTTCGCCTCTTTTCTTCTGTTCCCTTCCCCAGGTTCACAGGGAGGAAATGTTACCACTTAACTCGGTTTTCCTTCCAAGCTCGAAGATAGTCAATGTATTGCTTTGGACTCTCTCTTCCACCGCTATGGCTGGTTCACGCTTTATTGGGGAATATCATTGTTATTTTTATGCTTCTTTTATACTTGGAAGTTTTTTGAATCAAGACCGAATTTCTATGTATTACTTTTAAGTATGATTGGGACAATTGTTGTAAAAGCTTGACTGAATTAAGTTGTTTATAAAATGACTTTATTTTCCGCTGCTTTATTTGTCTGTCTTGTAATTTATCTGCATCTTTTACATATAATGCTCCACAGATGTTAAGGCATTCCCTTTGTGGGTGACCTTAACGGAGGTGGGGTGTTTCACTATCTCTCAATATTGAGATACACCCCATGGTACCACACTCGCACGGTCTCCATCGTATCAAAATAGGAATATAGTAGTCCCCAATCCTATGCCCGAATGTCGTACGGATTTCTGTATATATGTCAATGCTACGTCTGCAAAGAACCACTACTTCTATATTACGTAACATTCGGACTGCCATCTTTGAACCATTCGATCGAATTAGGTTCCATCCTCGAATAATGCCCTCTAGTCTTATGATACACAAGCCAAAGAGACATGTGTGTACTTAGACTTTCCCACATACGTATCGTCAATCATTCTCGATGTCTATTGCGCATGTTCTCTATATGTGCACTCGAGTACCGTGGCAGGGTTAATCAAGAAACACGGAACTCAGTCGAGAGCTTTCAGATATCTACCGATTGCAGATGCTAAGGTCTGCTTTTATAGTGGCTATGGTCCCACAAGACCCCTCCCTCAACTAATGAAATGCACCCAAGAATATCAAGAATGAGAACTTAACCCTGGCCCCCTATGTCCTTCAAACCTATTGGATAACGTCACCTATAACTAGATAGCAAATTATATGGTATTTTGGAGTTCTCCGCCTTTCCGCTTTACGTACTGACTGTAGGTAGACGACGAGTTGCTATCACAGGGCACTAACCGGTCTCGCCGAATCACGCTGGCCTATCTTACTCTTTTGATTGCCCCTTATTATTGCAATCAAGGCATACTCATTGGTTCACCTACGCAGACCTAACCCCTGTGAGTACAGGCGGATCATCTGCAACTTACAGAGCAAAACCAAGAGTAGCCTACGTCCCCGTAAGCTGCGTGCTTCCCCTTCCAGCCCTTTGGAGCCGTCAAACAATCAGATGAATGTGCGCTCCCCTCGTCCCTTATAACACCTCGATGATCTACCCTGTTGGGTTATTCACCCTCAACCATATGGACTGGTCTAAGTGCCTTACTTTAGCATGTTGTTAGACCCTATGTCTAAACATTCTTTAGCGTGCTTGTCTCACGTCACCAGGTTTTTAGTTAACTTGATTATTCCAATTCATATTGAATTCTTATTCAAATTACCAAGTTTCTCTTGCTTATTAATTTCAGTCATACAACTTAATTCATTTAAGTTTGTTATTAAGCTTACAACATGTTATTCTCTATATTGTGGCCCAAGGTCTGTGATCTACAATCCCTTTTATATTCTTGTTTGATTTCAATAACATGTTTTACTTTATATGTAATTAAGTTTATCAAATTCACATGTTTCCAATTAACATGTCACTTACCATTTATGATTATATATGACTTACTTCATTTCATAAGTTTTCCTTATCCTCTCTCATTTAATCATAATTCCACTTTACATCGTCAATACGACTTATCATTGTTTACTTATTAACTTAGTTCTATTAACTAAGGCCCATTAATAAGTTTCTCTATCCATTTATTATAACCTATTTTATAATTTCGCCTTGTCCCTAGGACAAGTCGAAACATGTTATTCTTACCAACGGGTTTTAGACTCCCAGACTACTTAATTTATAATTAATTACAATATATTTTCCCCCCTTTTCTTAACTGGTTTTAGGTTTTCCCCTTTTCTGATTATTTAATTTACAATTTAGTGTCACTTAACTTAATTCACCAGTTATCCCATTCCCTTACTAGTTTATTATAACCTCAGTTATAATATTCACTTGTCCCTAGGACAAGTCTACCTATTATACAACATTTTCATTAATGTTATTTATTTATAATAGGTTATTATCTTTCCCTTTACTGTAGTAAACCATTATTCTTCATTCTCTGTAATATATGTCCCTTATTATATTAAGGAAAACACTTCATGCACCTTATTAGTTTGATAGAAGGAATCAATGATTAATTTTCGTAACGTTTTCCCATCTAAATCCATGGTAGCAAGTAATTTCTTTACTTTTCTATATTTATTTTGGCTTACTTGCAACAATGTTTTCAGAAATAAGTCATTTAGGGAAATACATCACTTTTCCCTCTTATCACACTAACTCAGTACGTTACATTCCTTCCTTTCTTATTTGCTGAGTTAGACATTTAATTAACATCCTTGCCATTTATTTATATCTTGTTATATACATACATATATATATATATATATAAGCACTAGACCTCTCACATCAAGCCTAGACTTGTGGACACTGGATTTGTCGGGCGGGTCCAGGCAGACTTCTACCACAAGATGGCTTAACCTCGTGTCTTAGCACATGTTGTTAATTCTTGCACTTAGGCCTCTCACATTAGGTTCAAAATTAGTGGCTGCTGGATATGCCGGTCGGGTCCGGCAGACTTCCACCACTAATGCAAACTAACCTCGTGCCATAAGTGTAATTACGATTTCTAATTGTAATCCTAGGCATATTCATTTTCATTCAATCACTTATGTTCATTTCAAATTGCGCTTCCAAATTAAAATCTCAAAACATAATATATGTTATGTTCCTTACATAAAAATTTTAGACATATTATCCTTTTAACAGTAATATAGTTTACAGCAATCTAATTTACATGTCGTCCAATTTTTGCCTATATTTTGTCGCATGTCATTTTCAATATATGTTCAATTCTACTAGGACATGTAAACATTCGATCGTGTAATTAGTTTAACATTTCGTTCAACCAATAATATTTCCGAAGTAAATCATGTAATTACAATAACTGAATTGGCTATTCGTATCCTAACAAGTTTGTTTACTCCAATATGTAAACATTCAATAACTTAGCCAATTCAACATGGGAATTTCCTGACATATTCATATCAACATTTCAATTCGTTACAACAACAATATATAATTAAACTAGCCATTTTAAAATTTATTAAAAAGGGAAATGCTAAACGATAGTCATAACGTTATCTAAAGGCTATAGATTAAACCCACTCACCTTTAAGCTTTACCCAAATTTTGGATCTAATCCGTTATATCATTCATGGTTTTCCTTTTCCCTTTAATTTGATTCACGACCTAACGACCATAGATTTACTATTTCATGAAAGTGGAGGGAAAGAGAAATAATTTAAATAGATTGGTTCTTAGAGGTTTACCTTGCTTTCATGATTCAATAAACTTTTTATTAACGTTGATTCCCTCTTCCAGATCTGAATTCATAATCCTCCTAGGCTAACATTTTAACTTCAAAATAGATTTGAGAAGAGAGAGAGAGAAGGAGCCATGGCAGAGCTGTAGCGTAGCCGCCGAATAACGATGTTTAAGGTTAGGTCTAAGGTCTTATTTATAGGTGCTCAAGACCTTATCCTACACGCAGCACTGAGTAAGCATTGAACCCAGTTAAGAAAATAGTCCAGGTTCACAAATGAATCTAGCCAAATCTTATCGTACAAGCAGTACTGAGTCAGCATTGGGTCCCACAAGCTGTTTTGGTGCAGAAATTCAAATTTCGAATGTTTGAATTGTTTTGGCGTAGAAATTTGATGTTTGAACTTCTGAATTTCTGGAATTTATTTAACTGTTTTATTCACATGAAATATTCATATATGTGTATAATTCCTCTACCGACCATTTTATGCGTATACGCACAATTTTTGTTTTATTTTCAATATTCAAACGATGTTGCACCGTTATTTGATTCTTTCCATATTTCATTGACTGTAGCCTTATCTTGAATTTTATCTTTTGTGTACATATATTTGTGCATATATATATATATATACACCCATATACATATATTTTCTTTATTTCCTTATATGTACATTCTTATCCTTTCAAATTTTGAATTTGTATACGTACATATATTTGCATGTTCAGTTGGCTCTCTCTAAAACAAAGATAAAAATTATGCCTCCGCCAGGGTTCGAACCCCCGACCTCTATGTTACAAATCCAATGCCTTAACCAACTGAGCTATGAAGTCTTTTGTTAATAAGTCTTAGAAAAATGATAACTATTGTTCTCTCCTTACTTCTCTTTTTCATGCTAGTTACAATACTTAAATTAAACCATTGCATGAATCTTTTTCTTTTAATGTTAATGCATTATGTTTGCAAATCAGTGCATGCAACATATTTACATTGCATGCAACCAATCCTTTCTTTCTTTCAATGCATGTATTACATTTTTTCATGCATGTATTTATTCCATGCAATCCTTATTTTATTCTTTATTCTACACTTTAATTTGTTTGCATTTATATATATATTTCTCTTGTGCGTATACAAACTTCTAGGCTTAATAACTTCTTTATATGATGTCTGTTTTAGCAAACCGGGTGTCTATCTTGACCAGAATTCCGAGATGGACACAATGGCACAGTCCTTTTTACTTAATTCTCATTATTTATTTAAGTTATTCTTATTTTATTATCTAAAAAATATGAGGTGTTACTCATGAATATGAAGTGCTGCTAACCATGCCGCCATCCTCTTGCTCTTAATGGGAATGAAATGAGCGTTCTTAGTTAGTTTGTCCACTACCACACAAATACTGGTGTTTCCTTTAATCGATCTAGGAAAACCATCTATGAAATCCATAGAGACGCTCTCCCATTTCCATTGCGGATCCTCCAATAGGTGAAGCAAACCGCCGGGCTTCTTTTGCTCGGCCTTAACTTGCTAGCAAATCAGACTTGAGAAACAAACTCCGCCAAATCTCTCTTCATCCCAACCCAAAAGAAAACCCTCTTCATATCCCTGTACATCTTATCACAACCTAGATGAATAGTCAACTTAAGGTGATGGGCTTCTTCAAGGGTTGTTCTTATCAAGCTTCCAATTCGGGGAACACAGAGCCTTCCATCTCGTCGCAACCACCTTTCTCGTCTGTGGAATATCTACCGAGGTGACCAGAAGTCTCCCCTTTACTGAGCCTATCCAAGATCTTTGAAATTTGTGGATCCTCTCACTGCGAAGCACCTATCTGGTCCATAAGAGTAGGTTGTATGTCTGGTGATGCTAATAAGCCAGACAAGAGTTCGATGGAGGGTCTAAAGTCAAAAGTTGATATAAACTCCCAGCTTTTCTTTTCCACCAAAAAAGGACTTAAGACAATCCTCTGCCTACTTAGTGCGTCTGACACTACATTACCCTTGCCAGGGGTATAAGCAATCTCGAAGTCATTAGATGCTAGGAACTCAATCCACCTTTACTGCCTCAAATTAAGACATTTTGCGAAAATAAGTACTTGAGAGATTTGTGGTCAGTGTACAATTCGAACTTCTATCCAAGCAAATAATGGTGCCACGTCTTAAGTACAAATACTATGGCTTCTAGCTCTAAGTCGTGGGTTGGGTAGTTCTTTTCATGAACCCTAAGTTGTCTTCCTCCATAACTTACTACCCTTCCTTCTTGCATCAGAACCGCACCAAGCCCTGTACCACATGTGTCAGTGTATACTGTAAACACTTTGTTCCCATCGGGCAAGGTCAAGACTGGCGCCGTTGTTAGAGCCCTCTTTAGTCGTTGGAAAGCAACATCGCAATCTATATCCCATGAAAACGCCAGATTCTTCTTCGTTAGCCGGGTGAGTGGGGCTGATACCTTTGCGAAGTCTTAATGAACTTCCCATTATATCCTACCAACCCTAGAAAACTTCTTACCGCCATCTCATTCTTTGGGATCTACCAATACTGCACTGCAACGACCTTCGCGGTATCTACGGCTATCCCTTCTTTAGAAACCTTTTGCCCTAAGAATCTTACTTCTTTTCTCCAAAAATGACATTTGGAGAACTTAGCCTTGAGCTGATCAGCACGCAAAGTTTTCAAAACTTCCCTTATATGTGAGGCATGCTCTTCCTCGCTCTTTGATAAAATCAAGATATCATCAACAAAGACTAAGAAAAATTTGTTTAGAAACTCCCAAAACAACCTAATCATCAGATCAACAAAATAGGCCGGTGCATCCGTTAACCCAAAAGGCACAACAAGCCACTCGAAGTAACCATCTGGAGTTCTAAAAGCAGTTTTATCTATACTGTCCTCGGCCACCCTCAGCAGATGAAACCCCATGGCCAAGTCTAACTGAGAGAATACTGATGCGCCAACCAGCTGATCAAACTAATCATCTATCCTTGGGATTGGGTGCTTGTTCTTCTTAGTGAGTTTATTCAACTCCCTATAGTCCACACATAAGAGAAGCGAACCATCCACCTTGGTTGCGAATACCACCGAAGCACCTCATTCTGAAAATGCTTCTCCTAATAAATCATTTCTCTAGTAGCTCCCCTACATGTTTACTGAGCTCCCTCCTTTCCATTGGTGCCATATGGCGCATGGGCAGTGCGAATGGCTTTGCATTGTCCACCAAATAAAGGCGGAAATCAATCTCATGCTTGGGGGTAAACCCCGAACCTCATCGAAGACATCAGGATACTCACGGACTACTGGAACAGATCTTAGATCATCGATAGATGCGTTAAGTGACTCTAGAAAGCAAAGCATGACTCACCCTTGTGGGTCACAAGAAATTTCGAGGGTCCTCCCTTGGTAAGTCAACAGTCTAACGACCCTCCTCTCTCAATCTAGAATGGCACCATACCTGGCTAGCCAATCAATCCGCAGAATCACTCCATATCCCATGAACCCAAGAACATACGCATCGCACTCGAACTTGATGCCTAACATAGATATTTTCAAAACCCTACAAATCATAGATAAATGAGCCTAGCGACCAATGGGGTTTGATATAACAACGGGATCCACTACCATACTAGTATTTAAGTGCAGAGATTCAACGACAAAACTAGATAAAAACGAGTGTGGTGCGCCCGAATCAGAAAGAGTTCTAATAGGGTGACTGGAAAGAGAAATCAAACCTTCCAAAAAAACTTTCCTACCTCTAAAGGGAGCACTGTCCACGAGGGCATTCGCTTTCCCTCTAGAGGTTCCTTCCCTTTGACCTTGTCCTTGCTTTATTGGGCACTCCATAGAATAGTGTCCAACCTCTCCACAAACGAAGCAAGCATTCTTCCTTTTCCTTCAGTCCTTGGCCAAATGACCCTCTCGTCCACAGCTATGGCACTTCCTCTTTTCCTTAGACTTTTCATTCTTTCCGTCCTTCTTCTATTGATGTTGTTGTTGTTGTTTTTTGTTGCTGTTGCCATTTCTTAGGCCATATCTTCTTATTTTGAGTTGTTTCCTTAGCCTTTACTTCCTTCTTTTCTCCTTTGTCTTCCTCATGAATTAAGGCCATATTGACAAGCCTTTCAAAAGTCGCTCCCATAGGAATATGGGATTAAGCTAGCCCATGAAGGGGTTCATTAAGTACTTTAACAAAGTGTTAGGCTTTCTTAGGCAGAGTGTCTACCAACTCTAATCCAAATCACGCTAGCTAGTTAAATTTGTTAACAGATTCTTTAAACGTCGTGCTCTCTTGCTTAAGCGCCAAGAACCTCTCCATTTGCATGCTTTTCCTAGCTTGGGAAAAAATTCATTTCATACCTCATTCTAAAATCATCCCAAGTTTCCACCGGACTCCCAGCTTGAGTTACTTCCCACTAGAATGATGCTTGATCATCTTTTAGTAGCCAGGCAGCCAATTGAATCTTCCTTCGATCTTCCACTTCAAAAATTCCAAATAGATCCCCCGCTTCTTTCAGCCAGTTTCTTGCCTCTACGAATGTCTCAGTATCACGGAATGGCTTTCCTCCCATGGAACAGAAGTCCTTATATATCTTGGCGAAGTTATTAGCGCGCAGAGGAGGAGGAGGAGGAACGACGGGTGCAGCTGGGGGAGGAACGTCAACTTGGCCACCGACAATCGTCGTGGCCGCTAGATACCTTTGAAACTAGCCAGGTATCATAAAACCCTTAGGAATATTAGGAATGTTAGGTTCCTTAGACATGCTGAAAAGTAAAGGAAAGAGATTTAGATAAAGGACCGAAGGATATTACACATGGTTTTGGGGAGTATGTTTTCAAAAATAGACCTTTTCCGTTGAAAAATACTTCTTTTAAAACACTTTTGAAAATAATTTTCAAAAATATTATTCGGTTTGGTATCCTGTAGCTCTGATACCAAGTGTGACACCCCACGTCCGTTAATGTCACTCACTAAGGGAATGCTTTAAGTTTCGTGAAGCATTATAGGTTAACAAAAACAGAAATATTACAAGACGGACATAAAAACAGCTGCGGAAATAAAAACTTTATTTATCATAACGCATCATAGTCATACCATCACATGTCTGAAATACATGAAAGCCATTACATCATTAAAACATCTCTCTTATTCTTAAACATAAGAGGATAAAATAGAAAAGGCATAATCCCCAATTGAAAACACAACCATAGTAGTGAAGAAAGGAGCTTGATCAATACATCTAACAGATCCAAGCAAGATGATGGCAGAATCTTGACTAAGCCTGAGAATTCCCTCCATGAGAACCTTGGGGGGAGTGGAAATGGAAGAACGAAGAGTAAAAAAAGGGTCATACATAAAGTCTTGCGAGTCCAGTTACTTCTAGCAAGTAAGTAAGTAAAGTAATCATGACAGCCATACAAAGCGGATAAGAAAGATAACACAATATAAGGCAAGTATGACAAGGTAAAATTGATAAACATGATAGAGTGAAATGCAATTCTCTAAAGGTTTCTCTGCACAATACTAGTTTATCCAAAATGAGATGATCCCCAACATATATAAGATGGTAGACTTAGGTGTACTTCTGGTGAGAGGTTTTATCCCCATACAATCCACAGGCAGCCCCAATAATGGACTCCTAAACTTACCAAAGTCTAGATGTACCCTAAGTACCCTAATCGATCAACTCCCTACTCTATAGTAACCCTATGCTGGCCCCACAGTAGGATGTATCACTTCCTAAAATGGCAATGCCTTCGTCGATGTGCACAACCATATCTACATGGTGTCACAACGTCTTATTTTCCTTTGTACGGACCATGCACGCACATGACCCGGTTAGTATGCACTGCCTACACCACCCTTTACATTTGGTTCTCTTACAATTAGTTCAGTAAGCGTGCCCCACTCCGACCAAGTTCAGAGTACCAGTTTGATAACTTTTAAGGGTTATTGACTGAAATGGTTCCTACACAAGATGATGCAAGCTCACCCTTTGTCTTGCATCCCCACTACTAGGTTTTCCACTAGTTATGTTTTACCTAACGGTGTTTTCAATTACATAACCCCAACAGGTTAAGTTTGTGGGCCTATATATACCAATGTTACCCACTAACCCAAGATGTACTTAACCTTTCCGTTGTTCCCTTACTTAACCCCTAATCAAGTTTCCATGTTTACACAATCCCTTTTGGATTTAACTAGGTTAAGTTTTCATCTTGATTACCATATTCAATTATGGTTAAAATGTGCTTGACCTCCCACATTATGCATACAACTTGTGGACGTTGGATATGCCTGTAACACCCCACATCCGTTAAGGTCACTCACAAAGGGAATGCCTTAACTTCGGTGGAGAGTTATTGGTAAAAGATACAGATAAATTACAAGATAGACAAAATTAAAACAGCGGAAAATAGAACTTTACTTTATTGATCAAATAGTTTGTACAATAATTATTTTCCAATACCAGAATATCTGTCTTACAAAATAAAGAAGCAAAAAATAACATTTATATTCCCCAATGTACCATGAGCCAACCATAGCAATGGAAAAGAGAATCCAAGCAAAACGTCGACTAATCTTCAGCTTGGAGAGAAAACTGGGCTAAGTAGTAATATTCCCTCCCTACGAACCTAGGGGGGGGGGGCAGAAGACAAGAAAGCGAAAGAAAATAGAGTCAGACATAAAGTCTGGTAAGTTCAGTGACTTTCAGCATGTGAACAGGTAAAAAAGCAACATGGCATGAATTAACTGAATACAATACTACACCATGATGACGGGAATCATAAGGTTAGCACAAGATATGATAAGGTAAGATAAACTGGATGCACTTCTATACTTTCTCTGCTTCGCCACTACCTTGTTATTCTAATTTCTATATCCCTGCACCACCTAACTAGTAATCTGTATAAACTGATAAGAATAGATACGTGATCCCAATCCCCACAATTGTGGTTGTTTCAGGTGTACATCTATTATTTATTACCTAGGTCTAACCTAGGGTTTTCTATCGAGCGCATTCTAGATCCAACCGGGGTTTTCTCTACCCAGGGCTACTGGGGTTTATGCAACCTATCGAACGTTTCTCGGATTTTAGGATTTACGCGACCTAGGTCCAACTAGGGATTATGCTACCTACCGAACGATGCCCCCCTAGTCTAGGACACACTACCTAGAGCAGTATATGTTCCTAGACTCTTCCCACGTATGTGTCGCGAATCGTTATCGCTGTCTAGATGGACATGTCCTCCGTATGTGCGGCCCGAGTCTCGTGGCAGGGCAAATCAAGAAACACGGAACTCGGTCGGAAGCTTTCAGATATCTGCCGATGTAGATGCTAAGGTCTGTTTTTCCAGTGGTTATGGTCCCACCTGACCCCTCCCTCAACCAATGAAAGGCACACCTTGAAAAATGAGAACTATACGCAGGCCCCCCTACGCCCCCACTAACCTATGGCCATCTGCAACCATAACAAGATAGCAAGTATATGGTCTTTTGGAGTTCTCCGCCTTTCCGCTTCACGTATCTCGATTGACTCAAGATGGTAGTAGACGATGAGTTGCTATCACAGGGCTACTGGTCTCGCCGAATCACGCCGGTCCATCCTAGTCTTTAGGTTGCCTTATATTGCAACCAAGGCATACCCTTGGTTCTTCTAACGCAGACCTTAACCTCTGTGAGCCCAGACGGATCATTTGCAGCCTCACAGAGGGATACCAAGAGTACCCTCACGTCCCCTCGAAGTCGCGTGCTTCGTACCCCAGTTCGTTGGAGCCTTCTTTACGACCAGATGGACGTTCGCTCCTTTTCTTATTCTACTAAGGTTTACTACTTAGTTCCCTTAACTAAGGTTTACTACTTAGTTTCCTGAACCGTCATTTTCTTAACTAAGGTTTACAATTTAGTCCTCTTAACTAAGCTTTACTACTTAGTTCTCTTTCTCGTCAAGTTGGATTGGTTAAGTGTCATTAGTTAATTCAAGTTAACTTAACCCATTCATTTGTCATGTTAAACTGGTTAAGTGTTATCAGTAGTTCATGTTGACTTAACCCTACCACAAATCAAGTTATATTGGTTAAGTATTTCTTATTACTTAACCCCACCCCTTCATCTTGTATTGGTTAAGTGTTCCCTTAGTTGACTTAACCCTAACATCTGTATAATTCACATGTTCTAATGGTTAAGTATTGTCCCTTCATGTTTTAACTTAACCTTGTTCATTTGTCACACTATGATGGCTAAGTGTTCTAAGTTTACTTAACTCCACCTGCTAGTCTAGTTAACATGTTAAATTGGATAAGTGTATTTTACTTAACCCCACCTTCTAGTCTAGTTAACATGTTATAACAGTTAAACCTTTTCTTAACCTTACCCACTTGTCTAGTCAACATGTTATAACGGTTATTTAACCCCTACAAGTCTTGTCTTGTTAACATGTTAAGTTGGTTAGGTGTTCCTATGGACTTAACCCTCCCATTCTAGCTTAACTATTTCTTAGCTTTAAATTATTCATTTAAAGCACCAACCACTCAAATTAGACAGATGTTGTTGCGGTCACTGGATGTGTCGGTCGGTTCCGGGAAGATTTACACCGCAACTCAGTCTAACCTCGGGTCCTTTTTGGGCTCAATGCTCTAACCACCCACGTTAGATAGGTATTGTTACAGTTGCTGGATTAGCCGGGCGGTTCCGGGCAGTCTTATACCGTAACTCAATCTAACCTTGGGTTAGGCATATTCGTCTTTCTTAGATTTACATGTTTATCCTTTTTGTCTATATGTAAATTGCTAACAACTCTTTTAAACAAATTTGGCCTATATCATATTTATTTGTCATGCCCACTAACATACCTATATTCTAGGCCCAAATCTTGATTTACCTATCAATTAACCCAACTTGCAGTTTATGCCAAATTAGATCAGTTCATGTCAAAACTAGATTTAATATTCTAGTTTATAGTTTATATCCAAATTCGGCTTACATGCCAATTACATACTTTGCGGTCAATTAACAATTTACCATTTTACGCCCAAGTCTAATATGCATGTAATATTTACTATTATAGCCAATTCAGATTATGCTAACATATTTTTTATGCCAAATCATCTTAATTAAGCTACGTGCAAATTCCCCCGTCGTAGTCGTACGTATAACATGATTTCACAAGTTTCTAGGTACTCATGAAAGGAAACTAACAAAAGGAACAGGGGTTAAGCACGAGAATTGATATAAGAGAATAGGCATGAAAAAGCGAACCAAAATACACGAATACAAAGATAATGGATCCAGTGGGTTTAGTGTGCATAATAGAGAACAGGAATAAACTAAGAAAATTACACCCTAAGTATGAGATCCAACAAAATCAAGGGAGACATAGGTGATTTGATTCAACAGAATGCCAGTTCGGTATACAATCATGATTTGTAATTATAATGTCATGGGCATAAGCAACTAACCATAATAGTCATAGGCAATTAACCACAATAGTCCTAGGCAATTAACCACAAAATAGTTCTAGGCAATTAACCACAATAGCCATAGTCATGGTCTCATAGTTATGAATCTTAGTCATAGGCAATAGTCTTATGTTCATAGTCATAGGCATAGTCTTATGTTCGTAGTCATAGGCAATAGTTTCATGTTCATGGTCATAGGCAACAGTTTCATGGGCCATGGTTTCATAGTCATATTCTTAGGCAAAAAGTCCCATAATCATAGTCATTGACAAATTGCCACAATAAGTTCTAGGCCACAATCGAGAATCGGATCCAGAGGCATATATAAGCATCAATTCAAACGAAAGGATTAGGCATATTCTCATATCCATTTAATTACATGTCACAAATAGATCTAAGCACTCAAATCCAAAAAGTAACCGACTTGCATCGATCGGTTTTAGAAAAGGATAATAAGATAACGTTGAGGTGATTTGCTATGATTCGCGCGACGTTGCTCAAAGCCGTTGAATTAGCCTTTGCTTCCCCTTCTTGAAGCTTTAACTTTATTTGAATCTCCAATATGCAATTACTAGCCGTAGTCTTCAAGAATAGTCTTCGTGTTTTATTTTAATTTATTTATTTCAATTATTTCAGAGGCAGCATAAGGAGAGAATAAAATGGTTTAAAGAGAATGGGGCTAGGGGCTGTTTATATAGGATTAAGCGGACGAATCTAGACTGAAAACGAGACCAGAAACATCAGAATGAACCCATGCTCAAAACTGGATTTTAGCACCAGGTCGACCCCCAGGCCGACCATAGGGTCGACCTGGTCCTTGGGAGGTCGACCATAGTGTCGACCCCCTGGTTGACCTGGCCCTGGGCGGGAAAATTCCCGCCCAGTCTACGCTGGGGTTTTATTTCGAATTTCGAATTCGAATTCGAATTCGAGCTGTTTTTCTGTTCTAAAAATCCTTGAAACTTCCGAGGGTCATATCTCCCTCATACAGACTCCGTTTCTCAAAAACTCAGACTCCTTTCCAAGAAGAATTTCGAGACGAACACAATGGCGCAACCCATTTCCTTTGATTCTTATTTTAAAACTTAATTATAATTTAATTTGTGAAACTTAATGTTACAGAATTACGGGGTGTTACAATGTCGGTCGGTTCCGAGCAGACTTCTTCCACAAGTCAGGCTTAACCTCTGTCATAGCATGTCTCTTATTTGTGCACTTAAACTTCACACATTAGATTCACCACTTGAGGTCGTTGGTTATGTTGGTCGGTACCGGGCAGACTTCCACCGCAAGTGCAATCTAACCTCGTGTCATAAGTGCCATTACAATTTCTAATTACTGTAATCCTGGGCATTTCAATTATTAATTAATTATACATGTCTCTTTATAGGTGTTCATGCCTCTATTACCCCAATTATGTTCATAATTAATTATATTCCCAAATTCATGTTCATAAACATTAGTTAAATTATGACAAATTCCAATTACAAGTTATTCCCAAATTTTACCCTTATCCCCTCGTCCCCAATCTAATGCATTCTCATGATTTAGCGGCATGCCTAGGCTTAATATAGCCAGGCTATAAAGGTAAAAAGGAAGATGATGAAGGGAACGTGACAAAGGTGATTACTAACAAATTTGTACATAAACATGTGGTGGCATAAACATATAACGGCATATAGGTTCAAATCTACGAACATATGATAATGGAACTAGTTTCAACTTAATAGAGATGTCATAACTGACATGGTAAGATCTAAATAATGATTTAGATGTCTAACTGATAATAGATCCAACTTAACCACAAGCATGACAAGTATGAGGTGATCTAAATGGTGATTTAGATGTCCAACTGATAACATATCTAATTTAGCCACAACAAAAATAGTGATTTGGATCTATAATCAAAAGTAGATCTAACATGATAAAGTTTTAGATCGAAGCCATAGTTGATTTCAGAGTATCATGGATTCACAAATTACAGTAGACCTGATATGAGATTCATAAATTACAATAGACCTGATTCAATCGCAGCCATATATCAAAATTACTGTCATATCATATTTTACTTTTAATCGTTTAAATCTAAAAGTAACTAAACTCACGATGATCGGATCTAGAAGAATAGGAGTAAAAAATTGAAGTTCAGAACTAAACTTGAAACACTTGAATCTCTAAACTTGATTCGCAGAAGAAGAGAAAGGATTAAATTCAGTCCCAACACCGACAGCATTTGGTCTCCATTGTTTTCAATGTGAGAAAACAAGAGAAATGATCCCCTATATATAGCTCTCAGCCTCTAGAAATCGATTTGCCACCTCAGCCCTAAGGGGGTCGACCCACCATTTAGGGGGTCGACCTACCCCTTAGGGGGTCGACACTGGGGTCGTCCCACCCCTTAAGGGGTCGACACCCCTGGCGGGATTTTTCCCGCATCCCCCCAAACTCCAAAATTTCGAATTTTAAACTGATTCTGGACTGGTTTGAACTCTTATGAATATATATAATTATTCTACGTGTATACAAACTTCAAACCTTAATAACTTTTTCGTATGGTGTCCGATTTACGCAAACCAAGTGTCTTTTTTGACCAGTATTTCGAGACGGACGCAATGGTGCAGTCCATTTCACTTAGTTATGAATATTAAATTAATTATTATTTAATTTATCCTCTTTAGTGTTGTTAAATTTCGGGGTGTTACATTCTCCCCTACTTAAAGTATTTCGTCCCCAAAATATCTAATTTAAGAAGAATGTATCCTGCCATCCATCATCCATCTACTTATCCACCAATTACAAGCATTCATTGTCCTTGAAGATTTCTAATGCTTATATGAACATATGCAAAGGTGTGTGTATATGTCCCAATACTAATGCAAAAGATCAGTTGGTCTACTGATTCAGTCGACCTCCTTAATGCAATTTATGTTAGTGCCATGAATCCAACATATATGCAAATAATCCTATTATAACATGTAAGTTCTATATGTGTGTGCACAATCATCCATCCAAGTACAATATCCATACGATGATACATCCATTTTCATCCATTAAAATAAAATAAAAATGCACACACATCCATATGCAGTATAAGAGTGATTGAGCTGATCTAGTGCCTAATTCGTGTGTATATGCATCCATAGGCAACCACTAACGATCACTTGCATCCATCAAACATAACATATCTCAAATACATGTTTACATCCATGGGATTCCTACCTAAATCTCGAAGATTCTATCGATAGGATAAACTTAAATGATAGAAAAAAGCTTAGATAAAATTTTGGAAAAGGAGTTAAGAACATACCCTCGAAAAGAAAAGGGTACGAAGCACGAATCTTGTCTTCGGTTTCCCAAATCGCATCTTCTCGGTTGTCCCACTGAACCTTCATCAACTTGACTTTTCTATTGCATAGCTTCTTAACTTCTGATCCAAGAATATGGGTAGGAACTCGTCTAACTGTCGCCTCTCGTTCCACTTCTACTTCCTCTAATATACTCGGCTCGACAACTTATGCGGTATCATGTAAGCTCTTCTGCAAGTGAGAAACGTGGAAAACATCATGAATGCCTGATAGTTTCTTAGGTAGCTTTACACTATAGGCCATTTGGCCAATCCTTTCTGTTATGGGAAATGGCCCTACAAATCTTGGTGTCAGTTTCCCTACAGATCCAAAGCGAACCACATTTTTTAATGGTGATACTTTATGAAAACCATTTCCCACACTTCAAATTCAATGTCAGCCCTTCTCTCGTCTGCATAGGATTTTTTTTCCTATCCTGAGCAATCTTCATTCGTCGTCTAATAAGATTAATCTTCTAGGACATTTCTTTAACCATATCTGGTCCAATTAATATTCTTACTGTAGATTCCCACCAACAAGATGGTGATCTATAGGGTCGTCCGTGTAATGCTTCAAAAGGTGCCATGCCAATGCTTGCTTGAAAACTATTGTTGTACGCGAACTCTACTGAAGGAAGATACTCTACCCAAGTGCCTCCAAAGTCTAGGATACACAGACTTAAAAGATCCTCAAGAACTCTATTCACCCACTCCGTTAGTCCATCGGTCTGAGGATGATAAGCGATGCTCAAACACAACTGTGTACCTAATGCTTCTTGCAAGCTCCTCCAAAATTCACTGGTAAAGATAGGGTCACGATCACTTACGATGCTGGAAGGTATTCCATTAAGACGGACTATCTCGCGAACATAAATTGCTTCCAACCATGCTATCGTCCTCTTACTCTTAATTGGAATGAAATGAGCGCTCTTTGTGAGTCTATCCACCACAACACAAATACTGGTGTTGACTTTCTTCAATCTAGGCAAACCATCTATAAAATCCATAGAGACACTCTCCCATTTCCACCATGGAACCTCCAAAGAATGAAGCAAACCATTGGGCTTCTTTTTCTTGGCTTTGACTTGCTGGCAAATCAAACATTGAGAAACAGACTCCTCTACATCTCTCTTCATCCCAACCCAAAAGAAAACCCTCTGCATATCCCTATACATCATATCGCCACCTGGATGAATCATCATCTTAGAAGGATGGGATTCTTCTAGGAATATCTTTAACAAGCTCCCAATTCTGGGAACATAGAGTCTTCCATCTTGTCGCAACCACCCTTTGTCGTTTGTGGAATATCTATCGAGGTGACTAGAAGTCTCCCCTCTACTAAGCCTATCCAAGATGTCTGAAATCTGTAGATCCTCTTGTTGCGAAGCTCCTATTTGGTCTATAAGAGTAGGTCGTATCTCCAGTGATGCTAATAAGGTAAGCAAAAGCTCGGTGGAAGGTCTAAAGTCAAAAGTCAATATGAACTCCAAGCTTTTCCTTTCCACAAACAAAGGACTTAAGACCATCCTCTGTCTAATCATTGCTTCTGCTACCACTTTACCCTTTCCAGAGGTATAAGCAGTATCAAATTCATAAGATGCTAGGAAATCCATCCACCTTTGCTGCATCAAATTAAGATCCTTTTGTGAGAATAAGTACTTGAGAGATTTGTGACCAACGTACAACTCGAACTTTTCTACAAGAAAATAATGGTGTCATGTCTTAAGCGCGAATACAATGGTAGCTGGCTCTAAATCATGGGTAGGGTAGTTCTTCTCATGAACCCTTAGCTGTCTACCACCATAGCATTCTACCCGTCCCTCTTGCATCAGAACTGCAACAAGACCTATACCACATGCGTCTGTGTATACTATAAACACTTTGTTCCCATCGGGCAAGGTCAAGACTAGGGTTGTTGTTAGAGCCCTCTTCAGTCATTGGAAAGGAACATCACAATCCATATCCCACGAGGACGTCTGATTCTTCTACGTTAGCCTGGTGAGTGCGGTTTATATCTTTGCAAAGTCCTTAATGAACTTCCTATAATAGCTTGATAACCCTAGAAAGCTTCTCGCCTCCGTTGCATTCTTTGGGATCAACCAATCTTGAACTGCAATCACCTTCGTGGGATCCACTTCCATCCCTTCTTTAGAGACCACATGCCTTAAAAATCTCACTTCTTTCCTCCAAAAATGACATTTGGAGAACTTTGCCTTGAGCTGATGTGCACGCAGAGTTTCCAAAACCTCCCTTATATGTGAGGCATGCTCTTCCTCGCTCTTCGAGAAAATTAAGATGTCATCAACAAAGACCACGACAAACTTATTTAGAAACTCCCGAAACACCCACTCATTAGATCAAAAAAATAGGCGGGTGCAATCGTCAACCCAAAAAGGCATAATAAGCCATTCAAACAAACCATATGGAGTCCTAAAAGCAGTCTTATCTATACTGTCCTCGGCCACCCTCAACTAATGAAAACCCGTGGCCTAGTCTAGCTAAGAAACTACTGATGTACCAACAAGCTGGTCAAATAAATCGTCTATCCTTGGGAGTGGGTGCATGTTCTTCTTGGTGAGCTTATTCAACTCTCTATACTTTACAAATAAGAAAAGCAAACCATCCGCCTTAGTTGCGAATACCACTGCAGCAACCCATTCAGATATGCTTCACCTAATAAACCCTTTTCAAGTAGCTCCCCTACCTGTTTGCTAAGCTCCCTCATCTCTCTTGGAGCCATATAACGCATAGGCAATGCAATTGGCTTTGCATTTTCTATCAAATATATGCGAAAGTCGATCTCGTGCCTTGGCGGTAAGCCCCGGACCTCATCAAAGACATCAGGATACTCACTGACTACTGGAACAGATCTCAAATCATCAATAGATGCATCAAGAGACTCTAGGAAGCTAAGCATGACAGGCCCTTGCCGGTCACAAGAAATCCCGTGGGTCTTCCCATGATAGGTCAGGAGCCTAACGACCCTCCTCTCACAATCCAGAATGGCACCATACATGGTTAGCCAATCCATGCCTAGAATCAACCCATAGCCCATAAACCCGAGTACATGTGCTTCGCATTCAAACTCGACGCCTAACACAGATATTCTCGAACCCCGACAAATCATGGACAAGTGAGCCGAACCACCAATGGGGTTTGAGACAACAACGGGATCCACTACTATACTAGTATTTAAGTGCAGAGACTCTACTACAGAACAAGATATAAAGAAATGTGAAGCGCCAAAATCAAAAAGTGTTCTAGTAGGTTGATTGGAAAGAGAATTCAAACCTTCCACGGAAACTTTCCTACCTCTATCCAGAGCATTGGTCGCAAGATCATGTACTTGCCCTTTGAAGTTCCTGCCCTTTGACCTTGTCCTTGCCTCTTCGGGCACTCCTTAGCAAAGTGTCCGACTTCCCTACAACGGAAGCAAGTATTCTTCCTTCTTTTATAGTCTTTGACCAAGTGACCCTCACGTTTACAACTGTGACACTTCCTCTTATCCTTAGCCTTGTCATTCTTTCCGCCTTCCTTTTATTGTTGTTTTTGTTGTCCCTTTTTGGACCATAACTTCTTATTTTGCGTTGTTTCCTTAGCCTTAACTTCATTCTTTTATCCTTTTTCTTCCTCATGCAACAAGGCTGTAACAACTAGCCTTTCAAAAGCCGCTCCCATTGGAATATGGGACATAGCTAACCCATGAAGGGGTTCATTTAGTCCTTTAACAAACCGCAACACATTCTTATGTGGAGTATCCACTAGCTCCAGCCCAAATCTTGCTAGTTGGTTGAATTCGTTAACATACTCTTTAACCATCATGCTCCCCTTCTTGAGCGCCAAGAACCTTTCCATTTGCATGCTTTTCTCAGCTTGAGAAAGGAACTTCATTTCAAAACTCATTCTAAAATCATCCCATCTCTCCACCGGACGTCCTGCTTGGATTACTTCCCACCAGAACGAAGCTTCATCTTTTAGTAGCCAGGCAGCTAACTGAATCTTCCTTCGGTCTTCCACTTTGAAAATTCCAAACAAATCCTCAGTTTCTTGGAGCCAATTCCTTGGCTCTACAAACGTCTCGGTCTCGCAGAATGGCTTTCCACCCATGTAACAGAATTCCTTACATATCTTAGCAAAATTATCCGCACGCGGAGGAGGAGAAACAAAGGGTGCAGTTGGGGGAGGAACGTTTGCTTGACCTTCGGCATGCGCCGTGGCCTCTAGATACCTATGCAACCAGCCTAGTATCATAAAGCTCTCAGGAATATTAGGTTCCCCGAACATGTTGAAAAGAAAAGGAAATAGATTTAGACAAAAGATCAAAGGATATTACATATGACTTTGGGGAATATGTTCTCTAAAATAGATTTTTCTTTTTGAAAATGCTTTCTTTTAGAACCTTTTTGAAAATAATTTCAAAAACTTTTCCAATCTGGTAACCTTCGGCTCTAATACCAAGTGTGACACCCCTCGTTCGTTAATGTCAATCACTAAGGGAATGCATTAACTTTCGTGAAGCATTATAGGTAAGTAGAAACTGAAATATTACATGGTGGATACCCAGTGCCAATGGCTCCCGTACTCAAGCGTGAGGACTTCCTAGATCAGTCTCCCGTGCTAGTACTATTCTCACGGCTTTCTAGGCTCTGCGGTGGTCAGTTAGTGTGCACAGCCTTTCCCTTACATTGTGAAGAGCCCGGGGCTCGAACCTGAGCGCTCCAGATTACCAGTCGAGTAATCTTACCGTTGCGCTAGGCACAGAAATATTACAAGACACATACAAAAATAATAGCGGAGTTAAAAAACTTTATTAATCATAAAGCATCGTGGTTCAAAACATCACATGTCTGAAATACATAAAAACCATTACATCATTGAAACTTCTGTCTTGTACATTAAAACATCAGAATACATAATAAATGTAGCATAATTCCCCAAAACATAAGCCATAGTAGAGAGAAAGCAAATCAAGCCGTACATCTAAGCAGCTCCAAGCAAGACTAAGATGAATCCGGATCAAGCTTGAGTATTCCCACCTTGATAACCCGAGGGGGAAACGGAAGAGAAGGAAATGGAAACAAAATAGGTAAAACATAAAGTCTGGCGAGTCGAGTTACTTTTAGAATGTAAATAAGTAAAAGTATCAAAACAGGCATATAAAATGTATAGGATAGATGACAACATAAAAAGGCAGGTATGACAAGATAAACATGATGAACATGATAGAGTATATTGCGCTTCTAATGGTTTCTCTACACTAGTACTAGTATAACTAGAATGAGATGATCCCCAACATGTATAAAACCGTAGACTTAGGCATACTTCTGGTGAGAGGTTTTAACCCTATAAAATACACAGGAAGCCCAACCTAACAGGCCCCTAAACTTTACCATGTACCCTAACTTCTACCCTAAACAATTGGCTCCCTACTCCATAGATTAGGATGTATCACGTCCCAAAGTGGCAACCCTTCATTGATGTGAACAACCATATCTATAGGAGTCACGGTCGTCTTATCCCCCTCTACCCGGCCCATGCACGCACATATCCCCTGTCATTTTGCGCCGTTCACACCATCCTCCACGTTTGGATCATTTACAGTCATCCCAGTAAGCGTGCCCCAGCTCCGACCAAGTTCTGAGTACTTGTTTGATACTTATATAAGGGTTACTGAATGAAACAGGTCCCACACAAGATGATGCAAGTTGTCCCCTATGTCTTGCACAAGATGATGCAAGTTGTCCCCTTTGTCTTCCATCCCCACTACTAGTATTTCCCCAGGTTATGCTTACCTAATAGTGTCTTTAATTACATAACCCCAACTGGTTAAGTTTGTGGCCCTATGTAACACCCCTAAGTCCCACATCGTGGAAGCCTGTGTGAAGTGGGTACTTATACAATAGAGCCCATCTCTTACTAACGCCGAGGCCTTTTGAGGAACAAAACCCTACACCTAAACGGTGGCTAAGTTAGGGACAATATCTTGCATGAAAGGAGGTGCAAGTTGTTACAGTGGTATTAGAGCCAATACCCAGTCGGAATTGTGGCTCTAGTGTTGACCACATCGCTTGGGTGTGGTGTTTGTGAGCCAACGGGGACGTTGGGCTCTGTAGGAGGGGATAATGTAACACCCCTAAGTCCCACATCGTGGAAGCCTATGTAAAGTGCATACCTTTATAGTAGAGCCCATCTCTTACTAATGCCAAGGCCTTTTGAGGGACAAAACCCCACACCTATACGGTGGCTAAGTTGGGGACAATATCTTGCATGAAAGGAGGTGCGGGTTGTTACACCCTATATATGTATATTACCCCCCATCCCAGATATTCTTAACCCTCCCACTGTTTCAACCAAGTTTACTTAACCCTATTATAATAGACATGTTCATACAATCCCTATGGATTCTACTAGATTAAGTATTCAAATTCATTACCCTGTCCATTTATGGTTATAATGTGCTAGACCTCCTACATTAAGCCTACTACTTGTGGATGTTGGATATGCCAGTCGGTACCGGACAGACTTTTTCCATAAGTCAGGCTTAACCTCGTGTCGTAGCACATCTTATATTTGTTCACTTAGACCCCTCACATTAGATTCAGCACTTGCGGTTGCTGGATATGTCGGGCGGTTCGGGGCAGATTTCCACCACAAGTGCAATCTAACCTCGTGTCAAAAGTGCATTTACAGTTTCCAATTACTGCAACTATAGGCATTTCCATTAGTGAATATTAGGCACACATCCCTAAAACCAAATTTAATTAGTCTCATATCCAGTCATAAACTTATTGTAAATTTAGTCCTTATTTTTTGAAAATTCAGTAAAAAAAATTATATGAAAAAATCACGTAAATTCTTATTTAAATAAAACACGTAAACGCTAAAAAAATCAGATCCAAAAAACATCAAATAAGGCATCAAAAACCAAAAAGACAGAAAAACGATGAAAATGTAGTTTAATGCATAATAGTATGCATGTATTCGATGTATGCTGCATACATCTGTTCATGTTTTCTACTCATGCATCTGCATTAGATTTTTTGCATACATCTATGCAGATATTGCGTAATTTTGGCATATAAGTGTACAGAAATTCACATGCCTAAATCTCAGTTCAAAATTCAGCATGAAATATTTGCATACATGTGTACAAGTATTCCAAAAAGCTGCACACATGTATGCAAGTTTAGGTCCGGATTTTCAATAGGAAACAATGTATGCAATAGATGCTTACAAGTATGCAACTATTGGTAAAAGTTGCATATGTGTATGCAACTTTTTTTCGTGGACATTCGAGAATATTTCCAAATTTTAGAATATTTTTTTAGTTGGTAGCGCCAAAATTTTTGGCTAAAAACTGAAAAAGGTGGAATTTCTCAAAAGAGCAGGTGGAAGTCACAAAACAGGGACCGGGTTTATAATTCAAACATGACATGGATATGAGCTATATTTTAAACTATAATAAGGATTTGAGCCAAAAGTACCCTTTCCATTATTAATTAATTATACCTATGTCAATATAGGTTTTCATGCCCCTTTCGCCAATCGTACTCATAATGAACAATATGCCCAAATTCATATACATTATTCAATTTATGCCAAATTTCCAATTTATAAGTCATGCCCAATTTCAATGTTTTTCCCCTCATCCCCAATCTAATGTATTCGCATATTTTAGAGAAATGCCTAGGCTCGAAAGTAGCCTTGCTGTATAAAATATAAGGGAAAGGATGAAGGGAAGATGACAGAAATGATTATTCTAACAAAATTGACATAAACATATAATGGCATAATGATAAGATGGGCATAAAGGAACATATCTAGTGAACTTGTGATAAAAGTCTGAATCTAACATAGGACGTCATAACAGGCATGGTAAGATCTAAAAATGATTTAGATGTCCAACTAATAACAGATCCAGTTTAACCACAAACATGATAGGTACAAGGTGATCTAAATAGTGAATTAGATCTATAATAAAAAGTAGATCTGACTTGATAAAGGTTAAAGTCCAAGTCATAGTTATGTCAGAATATCATAGATTCACAAGTTATAACAAACTTGATATGATTCAAACAGTCACAGGCATAGATCCATATTACAGTCATACCATGTTTTACTTTTTAATTATTTAAATCTAAAAGCAACTTAAACTCACAGTATTTGGATCTAGAAAATATAAGAATAATGGAAGATGTTGAATCACAGTTCTACACTTGAAAAACTCTAAATTGAATGCAGAAGAAGAGAAAGGCTTAATTCAGTTTGGACAACGGCAGCATCTAGTTCTCCATTATTTTCAGTGTGAGAAAACTAGAGAAATGGGGCATATATATAGCTGCCAGCCCCAGAACAGATGTAACACCCCACCTCCTCCAGGGTCACTCACAAGAGAATGCACTAGCTTTGGAGGGCGTTGTCTAAGAAAACATGCACAGAATTATTACAAGACAGAACATATAAAAAAGCGGATGAAAAACCAAATTTCATTACCTCATAAAATTATAAGGTCTAAAGCCTTTTACATCAAAATGCCTTTAAAAGCCATTACGTTGAAAACCTGTCTTGCAATAGTTAAAGAAGCATAAAACCACAGTCATAAAATATTCCCGAAGTAAAACGGTAAAGCAGCCATAGCCAAGAAAAATCCAAGCCATACAAGATGACCTTGAAGCGGAAGAAGTCCGAGCTAAATAACAGTATTTCCTTCCTGAAAACCTGGGGGGGGGGGGGAACGGAAGACAAAGAGGCAAAAGAAAACGGGGTCAGTCATAAAGACTGTTAAGTCTTATCTACTTCCAGCATAAAAATAGGTAAAGGTAACATGACATGCATAAACTGAAAGTAAACATAAGGATGATGACAAGATAGACAAGCTAAACCAAGGTAACAGGATGATCTACTGTATCAAGATAAACTACGGTCACTATGAATCAAGTATAACATCCCAAGGTTCTATCGAGTATAACATCCCAAGGTTCTATCGAGTATAACACCCCAAGGTTCTATCAAGTATATTTGCCCTGCACCTTCCGTACTAGTATCCCAACCCGTGTCATGTGTTAGCTACAAAATGTCCCTTGCCCAATGTCATGAAATGGTCCATGTCAACCTAATGTAGGTTTTCCCCACTCGTATGTTTCTTTCCATGTATATGTTTAGTCCTTTGGCGTAAATCCTACGGACTTCCTCACGTAGTTCTATACTACTTCAACGTAGTTCCATTATCCTTGAAATCATTTGGACTGTCACCCTTAATCTAGCTGTATTTTCTTACCATGAATTCTCGAATGTTCGGCAAGGATTTATGCCACCTAGGACCACTAGGGATTACTCTACCTACTAAACATTTTCGTAACTCGGTTTAGGTTTAAGCCACCTAGGACCGCTAGGGATTACGCTACCCATCAACCACGCCCTTTTTCCCACGTATGTATCGTGAATCGTTTTTCCATGTCTAGATGCACATGTATCTCAATGTGCAATCCGAGTCCCGTGATTGGGCTAATCAAGAAATACAGGACTTGGTCGGGAGCTTTAGGTTATCTGCCGATGCAGATATCAAGGTCTGTTTTTTTTACCGGTGGTTATGGTCCCATGTGACCCCTCCCTCAACTACTGGAAGGCAATCCAAGAAGATCATGCACGAGAACTATACTTCGGCCATCCATGCCCCACTTTTCTATTGGCCAACCTCACCCATAACTAGATAGCAAGTATATGATCTGTTGGGAGTTCTCTGCCTTTCCGCATACGTACATGATTGACTAAAGATGGTAGGTAGTCGACGACGTGCCATCACAGGGCTAAACTAAGTATCGCCGATTCCACGCTAATCCACCCCGGTCTCTAGGTTGCTCGCACAGCAACCAAGGCATACCCTTGGTTCTTCTACCGCAGACATTAACCTCTGTGAGCCCAGGCGGATCATCTGCAACCTCACAGAGGGATACCAAGAGTACCCTCACGTCCCCCGAAGCTACCGCTTCGTCACCCAGTTCGCTGGAGCCTTTATCTAAGTCAGATAGACATTCGCTCCTCCTCGTGTGTTTGTTTAAACGATGACCTACCGTATCAGGTTACTCGTCTATTTGTGAATTGGTCCAATTCTCTTGACTAAGAATTATTACTTAGTTATCCTTAACTAAGGTTTATCACTTAGTTTCCCTTTCCGTTATCCTTATTAACTACGATTTTCCTCATAGTCCCCTGAACTAGGGTTTTGTCTAATGGGTTAAGTGTTGTCATTCGAGTTCATGACTTACCCCGCCTACGAATTATGCCGAAATTGGCTAAGTATTCAAGTTCAAGACTTAGCCCTACAAACATGTATCAAGTTGGTTAAGTATATCAAGAAGTTCATGATTTAACCCTAGATTATCGTGTCAGATTTGTTAAGTATAGGTTAACTTAACCCTATCAAATTATCGTGTCAGATTGGTTAAGTATGAGTTAACTTAACCCCATTAAATTACCGAGTCGTATTGGTTAAGCATATTTAAGAGGTTCGTGACTTAACCCTATCAAATTATCAAGTCAAAGTGTAAGTTAACTTAACCCCATCAAATTACCGAGTCGGATTGGTTAAGTATCATTCTTGTGGGTTTACTTAACCCTACCATGCATCGCGTTATCCTAGTCGGGTGTTATCAAACCATTTAGGTTAAACTAACTAATATACACGTAAATGTGTATATTTTATCCGCTTATTTATCTTATTTTCCCTTTAAAATAATTGATACTTTGTATTTATAGCTGTATTTTCAGATTGTTGACAAGAAGCATGGTTTAGAGCATTTGATGGATAAAGCATGAAGAATTTGCTTAAAAAGAGTGAAGTTTAAAATTGCTAAAGCTTGAAGAGTCTGAAGCTTGAAGAACGGTTGCAATTATATTTCAGTTAAGAAGATTTGGCTCAATAAAGACTCAAACTGCATTCACATTAGCTCATTAGGAAGGCCTCTTACTCATGTTGCGTTCATACTAGCCTATTTGCTAAACCACTCACTCTAAAGCTGCGTTCACACTGGCTTATGTGTTATTTGGGTTATTTCTTTAGTCCCACATTATGTAATTAGCTAGCTAGCCTTTGTCATATCAGCTATAAATACCTTGTATCTCATTCATTGTAAAACACATCGGGTTTTATTCTGTAATTCTCTTCTTGGAATAAAATCATTCTCTCCCTTTCTTTTTACTTTTTGTTTATTTTATTTATGTTCATGTTATTTATTTTCTTTTTCTCTTCTTCTTAAGCTATGTCTAGCTAATCCCCTTTGGTTAGGGGGTGATGACGCTGATAGTATGATTCAATATGAATCACATAGCCAAAAGATGAGGACTGTATACATGTAGATCTAGATCTGAATTAAGGGTTAGATCTGAACCTTCATATTTTGTGTCGTTTAAGAGCTATGCTCCTTCACAGGATATATTCGTGTTCGATCTAACGTTTATCAGATCTAGATCTAATTTTAGGGTTTTAGAAATTAATTAGTGAATCTGTCCTGATAGTCTATGGTTGTAGAGCTGAGCTCCTGCATAGGCTATGCTTGTCGTTATTTACATATTTGTTTCTAAAAACCTATTATCGTTGATTCATGTTTGTGACAGAAACATGTATTAGATCTGGTTAATCTTGTGGCTATTGATGATTATGAATCTGATCTATGTCATTATCCCCTAATTGCTTTCACTTATTGTTAAAACTCTCTTTTATTTAATTTCTGCTATTTTCTTCGTTTTCCACCAATCAAAAGTTAGGGATAACTTGATTGGATTTATTAATAAAATACTTTGGTCCCAGAGTTCGACACCCTCTACAACAATCCTTGTTGTTTAGGAAAGCCGAACGGATTTTACAGTTGTTTACAACTGCATAATTTGTTCGCAAACAAATTTTGGCGCCGTTGCCGGGGACCAAAATCAACTTTTATTACTAAATCCTTCGGGTTATATTATTATTTTTATTTTTTATTTATATTTTATTTTCTCTTTAGTTTTCTTTCATTAAAAAAAACACAATTTTTTTTGTTTCCTTTTGTTTGCTAGTATAGATAGGAAAAAAAAATCTTGTTAGTTGATTTGGTATTTGCTGAATTATACCATAGTCTTCTAATTAAAAGAGAAAAATTTGCGATTTTCTATTTGTTTCTTTCTTCTTTTACTGCCTCTTCAATTTCTATCCCATTTTATTGCTTTCCTCTTTTCACAATAATAAAAAAAATATTGCTTTCCTTTTTTCTTGACCTCTGTCCATAAATTCTTTCCTTTTCATTGCTTTTTTTATTTCTTTCCGATCCTTTCATTGCCTCTCATTTTTACAAATTTCAAAATAAAAAAAAAATCTTCCATAAATTTCTCTCTTCAATCTCTCCAGCCAATTTCTTTTATTTCTTTCCTTTCAAAACCTCTTTCCTTTTTTTAGTACGATTTCTTTTCCTCCTCTCATTTATTACAATTTCTTTCCTGTTCTTTACCATTTCTTTCCTCTTCTCCCTCTTCTATTTATACAACAATAAAAAAAAAACCAATTCCATTTTAATTTACTATTTGTTTTTCTCAGTCAAGCAATCCTTCATCACAAAACAACCCTGTCTCAGACCATCACTTTCCATAACATCTCCTAACCATTCACCATCAACCGTCCGAACCCATCAGCTTCTACAGGGTACAACACATCCTCCATACACAACAAAAAACCCCACTGCCTTTATCACATAAGTCTACCACAGACTGTCCTTCACCAACTTCCTACCTTACGAAAATCATCTTCAACCTTTTCATAACCAAACCATAAATATCAGTCCTTCACCACAAATACTCCACTGCTCAGTCCAACAGACTTCAACCCCAAATTCACTCATCATATAGCAAACGCAAGCTACAAGGACCACTAACAAGTCATCAAATCTCCCCAAACACCCCTCTTCAACCCCTTGCAGTCCATCCACTCGTTACTCCAACCTCATTGACTACCTCAGCACTGCGATAGCTCCTCCAAATACAACAACTCCGAAGTACTGTCAACCTACCCAACAATAACTTCACCAAAGCCACTCCAAACCACCTCTTCAACATTCAGAAATCACAACGCACATCACCGACTGACCTGCAAATACTTCACAGTCAACAACAATCCATCCGCAAACCACAAGACACCCTCCACTGCCTTGAATTTCTGGCACAACTGCGATCTCCCAATCACAACTCCTCGCAGTCCCTTAAAACATCAAGATCCAACCGCAACAACAATATCAAACTCTCCAAACCCCTCCATCTTCACATCAAACGAGCCGTATACCCCTCTGTCTCACACTCCTGAAACCATTCTCGCACAAACCCCTTCCTAGAACCGCAACCATCACAACCTCAAATTCCCCTCACCTTCACCAATCGGCACACCAAATTGCAAGACCACGCTACCACCGACATCATCTCCTCCTCCGCTACACCCGCAGTCCCATTCTATCCCATCAAGCCGCCAGAACACGGAACCGCATCAAAAGACAACTTCGAACCCTTCACCAATTCGCGCTCCTACAGAAACTCTCAAATCCAAAACCGCCTTCTCCATAATCGAACCCCAGCAGCCACACTCTAACTCCATAACATATATTCAGTTCGTTCACTCCAAATTGAAACCAAAAATCATTTTTCTTTGGGGGATTTTCTTGTTTCGTATTGATTTCGGTTTCGGGTGTGAGAGATTTTTTTTTCTGGAAGCTACGATTGAATTTTACATGTTTGGGGAATATAATGAGTGAGATGAAAGAGTTTTAGTCTTTTAGCATTATATGGGTATAAAGGGCCGACCCTTCTGGACTTTACTTGGGCCGTAGTTTGGCATTTTTGAAAGTTGTTCTTTTAGTTAATTTGATATTGGTAATTTTAAGTTAAGGAATGCAAAACAAAGGGAATACTTGGCTTTCTTAATTTTAGTCGAGCTCACTATTTCGGATTTTCTTCCATTTGCCTTTGTTTGCCTTTGACCATTTTATTTTGGTTTTCTCCTTTTCAAAAAAAAAAAAAAAAAAGGTAAAGAAAAAGAAAAAAAAAAGTGAGAAATTTTTCAAAAACAGGTACGGTAGAAATTAGAAAAAGGCCTTAAAAAAAAAAATTCGGGCTCCTAGCCTGAACCCGTTCCGCAGCGCAGTCAAGAAAATAATAGGAGGTAACAAATCTAGAAAGCAGCGGACGATTCAGGGTTCGAGCGGTTGCACACCAAGTGGGGTGTGAACGCGCTAGCGCGACTCAACTGCACTGGACGGACTGCCGATCAAGGTGGGTATTTTCTAACTCTACAGGGATTGTTGCTGCAAATAAAAAATATATATAGACATTGCTTGTAAAAATCTTCTGCAGGGCATCGGCTTGCTTGTAATTTTTTTTATTGACTGTTCTGAGACTGTTCATTCTGTGACTGAATATTTTTCCTGTTGATGTGTGGTTTAAAATTTTAAAACGAACGTGGGATTAATTGAAAAGTTTATTTTTGAAATCGAATTGAGGATTCCACAAAGCTCATAGGACAAAATATTTGTTAAATTGACAATTAGGATTGATACTCTCTAAGGTGTCTAAGGAACGGTAGAGTCTAGAACTCAAACAGGTTCTTAAACCTTCAGTTGTGTTTCTACGGTGATTCGTGGCACACTGATAATCCCTGTCCGAACTTGGCCCAGACTTGTATTCATATAATCCGAATTTGTTAATTTTAACAATTTTTTTAGAAGCTTCTTGAAAATGTCCCAATTCCCTTTTTCCAACGGATATTACGATAGTTGTGAAAATCAATATAATCCATATAATTTTACACCAAATTCATATGGATATTTTAATAACAACTTTTGTACAAACAATTTGGATTTTATGCCACCGACTTTTCAAAATTTTCAAAATACTCCTGTTTGTACACCATCAAATTTTCAAAATGATGATCAACCCTCAACTCTTGAAACACGTATTGAATCTTTACTTGAATTGAGCATACAACAAAATCAAGAAATAAATGAATTGTGTAATTTATACATGTGCAACAATTCAAGTGAAAGCTTTCAAAATAATCAAAATTCGATTTCACCTCCAAATTCAAATGATTCTGATTATAACCCTTGTCAATTCAATTTTGAACTCCAAAATGAATTTCAAATTCGAAATGGAAATGTAAATCACTTTTCAAATGATTTTGGCAATGGGAATAATTTCAATTATGGTGCTACTGAAAACTTTTGTTCTCAACAATTTCAAACTGAAAACTCTCGTGTAAATAACTATAAATTTGATTTTGTTGAGCAAACGAATGAAATTAACGACTACTTGAAGTTTCGTGAGAAACAAAATAAAATCCAAATGTGTGATGAATCGAACGATAATCCACCTTTGCCCAGAATTAATGATTTTCAACTGACAAGTTTTGAAATCGATGAAAATCTCAATGAAGTTGTTGAAAGCTCTGCGATTGATTTGAATTTAAATTCTCTTAAAAATAAAGACGTCAATCTTCAATTTGATCTTCCTCTCTCAAATTCTGAAAATTTTGAAAATTTAGCAACTTTAGATTGCCAACATGACAAAAATGATGAAGTTGTTAACAACTGTTTAGGTGAGGACGACTTTGATGAGCGAAAACTTCTTGAACTGATTGACGATGATGTTGTTGGGTCTGAAATTGAAAATGAAACATTTGAAAACTTTGAAATTCTTGAGGTTGAAAACAATGGGACTGTTGAATGTGATCTCAAACATGATGATGATTTTTCTGAAATTGTTGAAACTCCTTGCGACCTGATCGTTTCAACTGAACCTCACTATGATCACTTGTTTTTCAATGATAAATTTCTGCAGTATATGAACTCTTTCTGGAATAACACTGTTTTTGAGAAAATACGATTTCGAAATTTACTGAAAATTCATTTGTTTGGTTTTGAATTTAGGTTTATGGATGAACCTTTAGTTAACAAAATTTCAAATACCAAAGCAAAACTGAACAATATTTCTCAAAACAAGTGTGGGGGTGAGAGTGATGTGCACGTCTCTCAATTTATACATCATCTGAACAAATCGAATTTTGCTTTTGAAACTTTTACTGAACCCCAACTCGATGACCTCTCTTTAGCTGCTACAGAAATTCAATTTGATTTTAGGATCAATTGTAAGCTCAAAATTTTAAAATTAGCAACTCAAACTTCTGAAAAAACAAGATTTGTTTTTCCAAATCAGACACGTAATATAAAATCTTTTATGATTTGGTTTTCTGTGCTTCAGCAGTGTCTCATAATCTTGATGAGGCTGATCCATTGGTCCATTGTGGACCGGTTCATCTATTCGATGACTGCGTATTTTCTGCACGTGTACCCGGTAAGCCGTGCTGACCCTCTTATTTTATTTCCCTTTCACTAAGATATGTCTGATTAACTACTGTGAGGACCCAGTCACACTCAAGTGTGGGGGGAATTTACATTACATCAGCAATCAAATTTTATGAAGTAGGTCATTCATTGAACAAGGATTAACTTAAATTCATAAATAACACCTTGGTTCTTGTTTGATAAGTTGAATTTTTGGGTGATGGGAATGAACATTATTTATTCATTGAATCATAATGTGTCTTTTTAAGATGCTAGCTTGAGACTGTGCAGATGTTAGTCGTGTTCTGGAGTAAGCGTGTTAACCCTTGTTATACGTGTTAGAATGTGCAAGTAAAAAAATCAAAAAAAATCAAAAAATCAAAAAAAAAATAATGATTTTGCACCTACATTTGTTGGATTTTCTGAGTTTGTTTTCATGCATAATATTTTCTTTTCCACTCAAATTTTCAAAATCGTAAGTTCTAAAATCCACTTGGCCCAATTAAGGAGAAATGACTCATTGTAGCGTTCTTCTTCGATACCCCACATTATTCAAACCCAAGTTTTAGTTGAATTACATCCATGTTTCGACAAGTTTATCTTATATTGGTGTACTCAAGAACCTTTGTTTAAAGGTCAAAAAACGTCACTTTTTATACCAATATTACACCACCCACTCGTACTTGTTTTAACGTAGGATAACCATATACCACATCTTATTTTATATGGGTTATCTATCTTACGAAACTTTGCTTATCATTCCTTTCAGCTTTTAGTATAACAACAATCCAGACTTGTGTGTTGAATTAAGGTTATAGAAGTAGAGTAACTAGGGCACAAAACTTTCCTTTCATGAAGTGTTGGTTTAGTAGAGGAGGAATCAAATGAAATAATGTACGGTATCATTCCATTCCAACACAACTCATCATTCATCATGCAAAAGAAAAAAAAATGAAAAAAAAAGAAAAAAAGGGAAAAGAAAAGAAAAAAAATGAAATAAAGAGAGAGTCTCTCTGAATAAAATAGTCATTCATCATTATTGACTATAAAGCATCCATTTCCATTCCATCCACATCCATCATACCGTACTTGGAAGCGAGGATTGTAGTAGAGGAGATGAAAGGAAATAAAATGTCAATATGTGCCTTAGTATTACTTTACCTTTTGTAGCTTGAAGTTCAACTAATACACTTGCCCTCTTATCTATAACATTTTTAGAACTTACAAAATTTTCCTTCATCTATGCATAACTCATATCCAATACATTACAGTTACATTGGTGCAAAATTATTCAAAAAAAAAAAAAAAAAAAAGGTCAAATAAATGATTGGGTGTACATTGTCGATGTGTAGAACTTTGGTTGACACCACGCTCTTAACCTTCAAGACAATTACAGTGTTATCAAGGAATTACGATTCAGCTTGAAAATTTTTGTTCATTTTTGCACTAATTATGGGATGGACAATTTGGGGCTAAACCGTTATTATTGAAGTTAGGTGAAATCCTTGGAATGTGAAAAACCTTAAATATATTGTTTGATTAATCCGCGTACATAAGACGCTTTGGATTTTGTGGGTAGTATCCGCTGAAAACCCTCACGAGACAACACTCGTCCTACTGGGGACACCCAGAGGTTTAACGGCTTGTTGCATACGCAAAATGCAATCGTGTTTCCTACGAAAGTGTGACATATCTTAGTTTAGTTTATTCGAGGACGAATAAAAAGATAAGTGTGGGGGTATTTGATATACACGTAAATGTGTATATTTTATCCGCTTATTTATCTTATTTTCCCTTTAAAATAATTGATACTTTGTATTTATAGCTATATTTTCAGATTGTTGACGAGAAGCATGGTTTAGAGCATTTGATGGATAAAGCATGAAGAATTTGCTTAAAAAGAGTGAAGTTTAAAATTGCTAAAGCTTGAAGAGTCTAAAGCTTGAAGAACGGTTGCAATTATATTTCAGTTAAGAAGATTTGGCTCAATAAAGACTCAAACTGCATTCACATTAGCTCATTAGGAAGGCCTCTTACTCATGTTGCGTTCATACTAGCCTATTTGCTAAACCACTCACTCTAAAGCTGCGTTCACACTGGCTTATGTGTTATTTGGGTTATTTCTTTAGTCCCACATTATGTAATTAGCTAGCTAGCCTTTGTCATATCAGCTATAAATACCTTGTATCTCATTCATTGTAAAACACATCGGGTTTTATTCTGTAATTCTCTTCTTGGAATAAAATCATTCTCTCCCTTTCTTTTTACTTTTTGTTTATTTTATTTATGTTCATGTTTTTTTTTCTCTTCTTCTTTAGCTATGTCACGCTAATCCCCTTATGTTAGGGGGTGATGACGCTGATAGTATGATTCAATATGAATCACATAGCCAAAAGATGAGGACTGTATACATGTAGATCTGGATCTGAATTAAGGGTTAGATCTGAACCTTCATATTTTGTGTCGTTTAAGAGCTATGCTCCTTCACAGGATATATTCGTGTTCGATCTAACGTTTATCAGATCTAGATCTAATTTTAGGGTTTTAGAAATTAATTAGTGAATCTGTCCTGATAGTCTATGGTTGTAGAGTTGAGCTCCTGCATAGGCTATGCTTGTCGTTATTTACATATTTGTTTCTAAAAACCTATTATCGTTGATTCATATTTGTGACAGAAACATGTATTAGATCTAGTTAATCTTTTGGCTATTGATGATTATGAATCTGATCTATGTCATTATCCCCTAATTGCTTTCACTTATTGTTAAAACTCTCTTTTATTTAATTTCTGCTATTTTCTTTGTTTTCCACCAATCAAAAGTTAAGGATAACTTGATTGGATTTATTAATAAAATACTTTGGTCCCAGAGTTCGACACCCTCTACAACAATCCTTGTTGTTTAGGAAAGCCGAACGGATTTTACAGTTGTTTACAACTGCATAATTTGTTCGCAAACACTAACCCATCCGCCAATCGTGTTATATGGTTAAGTGTCTTTAAGTAATCAAGTCCGGTCTTACTTAACCGACCTATTCATGTCATATCGGTTAAGTGCCATTAGTCAAACTAACTTAACCTTATCGTGTGGCATTAAGTAAATTAATGCACCCCAACCTCTCACATTAGACTTTGTTGTGGTTACTGGTTAGGCCGGGCGGGTCCAGGCAGCTTTACACCACAACCTAGTCTAACCTCGGGTTTTAAGTGCGATATGACCAACTACTCACATTGGGTCTTATTGTCTGTAGCTACTGGATTTTCCAGGCGGTTCCGTGCAGATTTTTGCTACAAACTCAACCCAACCTCGAGTTGGCCACTTTCATGTTTTCTACTTGTCATGTTCATGTCAAATTTAGGCCACGGCAAAGTCCACATTTTCCACTTATGCCCATTGTCCCATTACTTAATTCATGTTAAGTTTCATAGCCCATCTCAAGTTTGTCTAAACTACCCAAGGCGTATTCCCAACGCAAGTGAAAGCGAGTCAACATAGTAGGAATAATATGACAACATATTGGCTTCAAACATGTATGATAGCATAAAGGGATTGGCCTCAAACATGTATGATAACATAAAGGGACTGGCCTCAAACATGTATGATAGCATAACACTAGGTTCATCATCATAGGCATGTAAATGGTCATGAAGGGTTTAGGTTCTTTTACATGCATAAGCCCCAAGTCAAGTTCATATGAATGTTCTACAAGTAAAATTGTTCTAAGGGTTCATGCCAACATTCCACAAGTCAAGATTAAATCTTGCATGATAAACTAGGTTAAACAAAACATCAGTGGCATGATTTAATCACTAAGAAATAGCCCAAAGTCATAGGTTCAAGAGAGGGGCAAGACTAGATTCACATAGACTAACATACTTTGGTTTCATCTCATTTTATTTCATGTCAACATTAGAACTACCGTTTAGATCTAAAAGTAGCTAGAACTTACAAAGCGTGGCTAGAGATTTATGAGCAAGCATTTGTAGTAGAACGTTGTTGAGATGATGCTCTACTTCCTTGATTTGATGTAGAAAGCTTGCTCCTTTGACTTGAATCTAGTTTGCATGCTTAAGCCTTTGAAGTTGAAGACGGAGGCCATGATCAAGAGACATTTGGGCAGCACTTCATTGTTAGGATTGTTTGTAGTGAATTAGGCTAGGTCTTAGGGTGTTTTTATTGAAGTTAGGACTCCTTTAGGCCCTTAGATTAACCCTAGTTTAGATCTGAACCATCCAATCTCGTCACAGGCCAACAGAACAGAACCAAAGGAGCAAGCAGGTGCACCATGCCAACCTGGCCTGACCAAGGAGGTCGACTCCCAGGTCGACACCAAGGTCGACTGCCCAGTCGACCTGGTCCTGGGGGGTCGACTCCCCAGTCGACCTGGGGCTGGGCGGGAAATTTTCCCGCCCAGTCTATTTGGGGCTAAATTCGAAATTTGAAAATCTGTTTTCGTTTTCTGATTTTTCGTGAAACTTCTAGAGGCCATATCTTGGTCATACGGACTCCAATTTACGAAATCTCGGACTCGTTTCCAACTAGAATTTCGAGACAAACGCAACGGCGCAACTCGTTCCTCTTGATTCTTATTTTAAAATTTAATTCTTCCTCGATTCTTGTTTTAACACATTATTAAAATTCGGGTTGTTACATTCTCCCCTCCTTTAAGGATTTCGTCCCCGAAATCTCTAAGTTAGGAAGAACGTATCCTACCCTCCATCGTCCATCTACTCAAGACATCATCCACAAGCAACCATTGTCCTTAAAAGATTTCTAATACCATATGAACATATGCAGAAAGTGTGTGTATATGTTCCTTATCTAATGCAAATGATCAGGCCTGATTGATCTTCTAAATGCAAAATATGTTTAGTGCCATGAATCCACATGTATACAAATAGTCCTAGTAACATAAACACTATATGTGTGCACAACCATTCATCCATATGCAATATTTACATGATAACACATTCAAATTCATCCATAAACAAGTATAAACACGTATACATATGAAATATGAAATGTGACTGAGCCGATCTAGTGCCTAGTGTGTATTCGCGCATCCACGAGCAACCACTTGCAACCATATCAATCATAACATATTTTCAAATACATGTTTACATCCATAGGGTTCTACCTAAGTCCTCAAGATAGGAACGAGAAGATAAGCAAGATAAACTCCTTTTGGATTACAACAAATCCCTTTCTAAACCCAACCCATATCCTATAAAGCCCAAAAGGTTTAGTCAACCTAACGGACACTTTCAAACCCTGACATGTATTATTAACTAATGAGTCATACCCCCTATGGAGTTTGCAACAGAAATAAGATTGAGAATATGACCGAGAGGATATGCATAAAAGATAGCATGTGGGTAAGCTCTACAAGAAGACATGGATCAAGAATATACTCTTAAAAAGAGATATGATGCGCGTATCTCGTCTTCAATCTTCTAAGTCGCATTTCCTTGAGCTTAATTCCATTGTGCTTTGACCATCTTTAACTTCATGATTTCGTGGCCTCTTAACTCCTATTTCCACATATGAGCTGGAACTCACTTCATTGTCGCCTCTCGTTCCACTTTTACTTATTCTCCATCTAGTATACTTGGCTCAACCGTAACCGTGCACTCATGGTTTCATGTAAGCTCTCCAAAATTCACTAGTGAATCATGGATCTCGTTTACTCGCTCTACAGCATTCCACGCAGAAGAACTTATCTCTTGAAAACAAACAGATGCCAACCATGTTATCAAGTGTACTTACTAAAGCGATTTCCGTAACTCATGCACAAGCGAAATGAACCATCCGCCTTAGTGGCGAACTCAACTCGAATGGATTACCAACGAATGCATCAAGGGATTCTAGGTAACCAATCATGACAGAACCCTAAAGGTTACACGAGACTTCGAGGGTATTACCGAGGCAAGTCAAGAGCCTAACTACCCTCCTTTCAGAACCGAGAATGGCACCCCTACTGGATAACCACTCCATTCCTAGAATTCAATCCATAGCTTAAAAGCATAAGCATTATTCCCAAAAGACATAGGCGTCCTCAAATCCAAACAATCATGAATAAATGGACCGATTCCTCAACAAGATTTGAGACAAAAACGGGATCCTTTACTATGCCAGTACGAAGGTGTAGAGACTCAACTATCGAAGCAGATATAAATGATGCGATGATCAAAGCAATGTCCTGACGGGATGATAGAGAAGAAAAGCTCAACCTTTCGCGGAAACGTTACCATCCTTCTTAGGTACGCTAACAATGAGAGCATACAATTGCCCTCTCGATGATCTTGTCCTCGTCTCATAATACTTGGCTATCTTTCCTTTTTTACCCTACAAGAGATACTCTCTCTTGTTATGGGTTTTATCATTCACCCTTTTCCTCCTTTGTGGATTAAGCCATACCAACAAGTTGCTTGTCCTTAAGCTTGTACCCTTTAACCTTGTTCTTGCTATCCTTCTTATAACACGGTAACAGGTCTCTCGAGAACTGCCTCCATCGTACCGAAAACACTGTCGTAGTTAGAAAAGGATTAGTCGTAGTTCAAACCACGGTGACTACAGGTGGAGAAAAGAAAGGAAAAGAGATTCAATCAAGGAAACAAAGGATAATGCTAATGCCCTTTGGGGAATAGCCTTTAAAAATAAAACTTTCCTTGAAAAATGCTTCTATGTAAACGGTTTTCAAATAGCTTTCAGAAGGTTTTAAAACTTTTGCCCAGTCTGATAACCTTCTGCTCTGATACCAAATGTAACACCCCACCTCCGCCAGGGTCACTCACAAGAGAATGCACTAGCTTTGGAGGGGCGTTGGCTAGGTAAACATGCACAGAAATATTACAAGACAGAACATATAAAACAGCAGAAGAAAAACCAAATTTCATTACCTCATAAAATTATAAGGTCTAAAGCCTTTTACATCAAAATGCCTTTAAAAGCCATTACATTGAAAACCTGTCTTGCAATAGTTAAAGAAGCATAAAACCACAGTCATAAAATATTCCCCAAGTAAAACAGTAAAGCAGCCATAGCCAATGTAACACCCCACCTCCGCCAGGGTCACTCTTGCAAGTACACTAGCTTTGGAGGGGTGTTGGACAAGGTGAACATGCTTAAAGATACCACAAGACAGAACATATAAGTAAAACAGAGTAAGTAAAGCAGCAGATAAAACTACTATTTCAAAACCATAGTCAAGTTACATCAAAGTACCGAGTCATTATTTTCCAACTACTACAAGTCTAGAAAACATAAATTGAAAACTGGAAATAACATAAAGTAAACTATCCCCAAAGTAGACATGGTACAGCCATAGCGAGCTCAAGTCCAAACCGTACATGAGCTATCCAGTAAGCAAGCTAAAGATCCAAGCTAGGTGTTATTGTTCCCACCCTGAGAACCTGGGGGGGGGGGGAACGGAAGAAAAGAGGCGAAAGAAAACGGGTCAGTCAAAACGACTGGTAAGTCCTACCTACTATTAGTATAAAAACTAATAAAGTTAACTGGACATGTAAAACAGAGATGAAACATAGGATGATAACTAGCATGGTGAAAAGTTAACAAGATAGATCAAGTACGGCATCGCATATACAAGGTTAAGTTGCACCAAGTGTGTACTAGTATTCCAATCCATGTCAAGTATAAACAAGAAATGATCCCTTGGCCCAAAGCTGGCCCAACATCATGAGGAGACCTAAATCAAGGTCCAACTACTCGGTCTAGTCGATCGGCTCCCTATAAGCCTAACTCATCGTGTATCGGTGTTATACGGCTTAATCATGGAATGTAGTTAACTATGCAAGGTCCACCATAGGGTGTATCCAGCCCTAAGGTGTAAACCACAAACACAAATCAAGCACGCACAGTATAAACCTACTGGTGCCCATGTTCAACTCCGGACATAATGTGCACGACCATGGTCCGCCTGAACAACCGGTGCACCATTCAGCCGTCTCTTTTGGTCTCTTACAATCATTCCAGTAATCGTACCCCACCATAGCCTAGTCGAGGGCACCCATGATACTCCCTAGTGGGTTACTGCTGAAAAGGACCACGTAACTAGGATTTCAAGTGGGTTAAGTGTGGTTAACCCTATCCTAACCATGTATTGAGTTGGTCAAGTGTATCCAACTAGTTCATGACTTAACCCTATCAATACATCGTGTTTAATTGGTTAAGTATTCAAGTAGTCCATGACTTAACCCTACCAACCCATCGTGTTTAATTGGTTAAGTATTCAAGTAGTCCATGACTTAACCCTACCATGTGGCATTAATTAACTTAATGCACCCCAACCTCTCACATTAGACTTTGTTGTGGTTACTAGTTAAGCCGGGCGGGTCCGTATAGCTTTACACCACAACCTGGTCTAACCTCGGGTTTGAAGTGCGATATGACCAACTACTCACATTGGGTCCTATTGTTTGTAGCCACTAGTTAAGCCGGTCGGTTCCGGGTAGATTTATGCTACAAACTCAACCCAACCTCGAGTTGGCCACTTTCATGTTTTCTACATGTCATGTCCACGTTCATGTTTTCAAGCATAAACACATGTCAAACTTTCATGTCATATTTCAAGTCATACTTTCATGTTATTTAAGTTTGCCCAACTACCCATAACGTACTCCCATCGCACGTGAATTCGCATCAACGCAAATAGATCAAAGAGGGAACATAACAATATGACAAGGTGGGCATAAGGTGGCAAAGTCTATCACAAGTTAAACATGGTGATATTTGAGGCAAGGGTGTTCAACATACTAGCATATGGCCTCAAAATGTATGATAGCATAAAAGGTGAATTGGCCTCAAACATATCAAATAGCATAAGGGTGCTTTGGCCTCAAGCATGCATAATAGCATAAGGGTGATTTGGCCACAAGCATGCATAACAGCATAATTAGCAAATAGGCTCAATTTCATCATATGCATGTTAAGAAACTTGAGGGGTTAAGGTTTTTTAACATGCATAAGCCATAATCCATTTCATAGCATTTTTCCCAAAAGTCAACATGAACGGTACTAGGTTCATGATAGGTCCACAATCATAGATCAAGTGAGGCATGAATAGATCTATGCATACAATGATAGGTTTAAGGCAAATATTGCACTTAGGTCCAATTCCAATCTACATATGTATGGCATTAAACTTAGCAAATAGGGTGATACACTTGTGATTAGCATATAGGTTCATAACATCATATGCAAGTTAACATCAAGGTTTTAAGATGGTTCTATGTTGCATTTATGCATAACTACCAAGTTCTATGTCGCATTATGCATAACTAACAAATAAAGCTCATAGCTTTCTACCCAAAAATCAAGGTAAATGATACTAGGTTCATGATAGTGCCACAATCATAGATCAAAAGAGTAATACATGGATCTATGCATACAAGTATAGCCCAAAAGTCACATTTCAACTTGCTACATGATCATATTAACTTCATAGTTTAAATCTAAGAGTAGAATAGGGCTTATAACGCTATGAAGACTATAAAACAAAACAAGATTGAGACGAAGCCACTAGCAAATCCGCAAGGAAAATAATATGCTCCACCCTAAGCCTTGAGAAATCAGTAAAATAGCTTCTATGACGAAGAAAGATGGCTCTTTGAACTAAGAAAGATAGCTTCTTGGATTTAGATTTGATTTGGAACACTCATGCTCTCAAGATGAAGATGGAGGCCATGATTAGGGAGCATTTTGGAAGCACTTAGTTGTAGGATTGATTTGTGTGGGTTTAGGATAGGTCTTAGGGACTTTTTATAGAAGTTTAGGTTAGTTTAGGCCATAGGATTAACCCTAGTTTAGATCTAAACCATCGAAAATCGTCACAGGCCAGTAGAACAGACCAGAGAACCAAAACAGGTGCACCAGGCCAGCCAGGGTCAAACCAGAAAGCTGTGCAGGTTTCTGGCTCGACACGGGCGTACTTCCCAAGTGCACCAGTGTATTTTTGTGCTGGCGCACTTCACAAGTGCGCAAGTGCATTCTGGCTTGTTTTCAGTTTTTCTGCCTAACTTCGTTCGTCCATATCTTCTTCATACGGACTCCGATTTTCGAAAACTCAGACTCTATTTCGCGTATTTTCTGAGACGAACGCAATGGTGCAGCCCATTTCCCTTGATTCAGATTTTAAAATATAATTCTACCTTGATTTATGTTATAACATTTTATAAAAATTCGGGTTGTTACATTCTCCCCTCTTTAAAGGATTTCATCCCCGAAATCTCCAAGTTAGGAAGAACGTATCCTACCATCCATCATCCATCTACTCAAAACATCATCCACAAGTAATCATTGTCCTTAAAAGATTCTAAATGCGGTATGATCATATGCAAAGGTGTGTGTATATGTACTTATCTAATGCGAAAATCAGGCGGTTACTCATTCAGTAAACCTCCTTAATGCAAAGTATGTTAGTGAAATGAGTCCATATGTATGCAAATTCCTAACATAATTCATAATCTCTATATGAGTGCACATAACATTCATCCATATGCAAAATCCACATGATAGCATGACAAGTTTCAGCCATGAATAAGTATAAGCACTCATGCTTATGCAATATGAAAGTGTGTGAGCCGATCTTAGTGCCTAATGTGTATCATGCATCCACGAGTATCCACTTGCAAACACTTGCAACCACTGGAAAACATCAAGCATAACATGTTTCAAATACATGTTTCATCCAAAGGGTTTCTACCTAAGGTTCTCATGATAAGGTTAACGAGATAACAAGATAAACATGGATAGCAAAGGAAAGATATTCTAACTAGGAAAAGAGATTGAGAATGTACCCTCAAAAAGGAATGGATAAAGCCCACGCATCTTCTCCCCGGTTTCCCAAGTTGCATCTTCATCGGCTTCACTCCACTGAACCTTTACTAACTTGACTTCTCGAATCCTCAGTTTCTTGATCTCCGTTCCCAAGAAACGAATCGGATCTCGCCTCAAGGTTGCCTCTTTCTCTACCTCCATGTCTTCAAGAATGCTAGGCTCAACTACTTCGGCTGACTCATGTAGGCATTTTCAGAGATGCGAGACATGAAAAACATTATGCACTCCAGCCAGCTTCTCGGGCAATTCCACCCTATAAGCCATTTGCCCAATCTTCTCGATGATAGGGAAGGGTCCAATGAACATTGGTGCTAGCCTTCCAACTGCTCCAAAACGAACCACATTTCGCAAAGGAGAAACCTTCACAAAGACCATATCTCCAACTTCAAACTCTAAGTCTGTCCTTCGCTTGTCTGCATAGGATTTCTGTCTGTCTTGGTCCATTTTCATCCGCCTTCAAATCAACTCAAATTTCTCGGATGTGTCCCTTATCATGTCGGGCCCAAGTATAAGCTTATCCATCGTCTCCCACCAACATGTTGGTGACTTGCACGGCCTCCCATACAAAGCTTCGAATGGTGCCATCCCTATGCTTGTTTGGTAGCTGTTATTATAAGAAAACTCCACTAGAGGAAGATGATCTTCCCAAGTACCACCAAAGTCAAGAATGCATAGCCTCAATAGATCTTCTAGTACCCTATTCACCCTTTCGGTCTGGCAATCCGTCTGTGGGTGATAGACCGTACTTAGATTCAATCGCGTACCCATCGCTTCTTGCAAACTGTTCCAAAATTGGCAAGTGAAGATTGGGTCACGATCGCTGACTATGCTAGAAGGAACTCCATGCAATCGTACTATCCCTCGAAGATAAACGGATGCTAGCCATGATGCGGTCCTCTTGCTCTTCACCGGAATAAAATGAGCACTTTCCGTAAGTCTATCAACTATGACCCATATCCCATAAAGCCCAAAAAGTTTAATCAACTAAGTGGACACCTTCATCCTAACTATATGTCCAAGAAACCGAACTTCCTTTCTCCAAAAACGGCATTTAGAGAACTTGGCTTTCAACTGATGAGCTCTAAGCGTATCCATAACCTCCTTGAGGTGTGTAGCACGTTCTTCCTCGTCCTTAGAGATGACCAGAATATCATTCACGAAAACAACCAAAAACTTGTTAAGGAACTCCCTGAACACCCTACTCATCAAATCAACAAAGTATGTGGGTGCATTAGTCAAACCGAACGACATGACTAGCCATTCAAAGAATCCATATGGAGTCCTAAACGCAGTCTTATCAATACTATCCTTAGCCACTCTAAGCTGATGGAATCCGGTGGCTAGATCGAGCTGAGAGAAAACAGGAGCACCAACCAGCTGGTCAAAGAGATCATCAATCCTCGGTAATGGGTGTCTATTCTTCTTTGTCAGCTTGTTCAACTCACGATAATCAACACATAGACAAAGCGAACCATCCGCCTTAGTAGCGAAAACCACCGGAGCACCCCATTCCGAAATGCTTCGTCTAATGAAATTTTTCTCAAGAAACTCCTTGATTTGCTTGCTAAGCTCTCTTCTTTCTCGTGGGGCCATGTGCCTAACAGGCAATGAAACTGGCTTGGCATTATCAACCAGATAAACACGGAAGTCTATCTCGCTTCTTGGGGGTAACCCCTTCACCTCATCAAAAACATCAGGATATTCTCGGACCACGCTCACAGATTGAAGGTTGTCAATAGACGAGTCAAGGGATTCAAGATAACATAACATGGCGGGATCCAGAGGTTTACAAGAAATTTCTAGGGTATTACCGAGGCAAGTCATGAGCCTCTCCACCCTATGCTCACAATCAGGAATGGCTCCATAACTGGACAACCAATCCATGCCCAAAATCAACCTGTATCCCGAAAACCCGAGAACATAAGCATTACACATGAATTCTACGCTCATGATAGAAATCTTCAAATCCACACAAATCATAGATAGATGGGCGGAACCCTCAATTGGATTTGAAACTCTAACAGGATCCTCAACTAGACTAGTACTTAGGTGCAAACTTTCAACAAGATCAGAAGAAATAAAACTATGCGATGCGCCAGAATCAAATAAGGTGCGAACAGGATAATCAGAAATGTAAACAAGGTTTTCTACAGAAATACTACCTCGATCAAGAACTGGAGTGATGTTGAGAGTATGCACTTGCCCTCCAGAAGGTCCTGCTCGCTGAGTTTGCCTTTTCCCTTGTCCCCGCTTTTTCGGGCAATCCTTGCTATAGTGTCCAGACTCTCCACAATGAAAGCATTTGTCCAACTTCCTATTCTTCTTCCTACAGTCTTTGACTATGTGCCCAGTGATCCTACAGAAGTTGCACTTTCTTGTGTCCTTTGCCTTGTTGTTGTTGGCCTTGTTTCCCTTCTTGTTGTTCTTGTCTCCTTTCTTGGAATCTACCTTCTTGACTTGAGACTCATTTGCCTTGACCTCCTTCTTGCCACTCTTATCTTCCTCTTGAAGCAGGTCCATATTCACCACTCTTGAAGGTCGCCCCCATGGGTATATGGGACATGGCTAAACCGTGAAATGGCTCGTTCAATCCTAGAGCAAAGTGTAGGGCCTTCTTCTGAGCTGTGTTAACCAAGTCTAAACCGAACCGAGCAAGTTGATTAAACGTATCCACGTATTCCCTCACGGTCATGTCCTATTGCTTTAGTGATAGGAACCTCTCAATCTGAAGGTCCTCTTCTGTCGATGATAGAAACCTCAGTCCAAACCTTCTCCTAAAGTCATCCCAAGTCTGGATTGGCCTAGTAGTGGTGGTGACTACCCACCAATATGCAGCTTCCTCTTTCAATAGCCATACTGCAAACATAACTTTACTACGGTCTTCCACATCAAACATAGCAAACAGGACTTCAGTTTATTTTAACCAGTTTCTTGCCTCAACATAAGTCTCTTTCCCAATAAAATTCTTTCCACCAATCGCCTTAAAGTCCTTGCAAATCTTCGCGAAATCCGCTTGTGGATGCGGAGGAGGAGGAGGAGGAACCTCAGCTACGGGAGGGGGAGGAATGTTAGCCGCGGGGGGAAGGAGGAGGAATGTCCGCGGGGCCGGCTTCATTCGCCATTGCCTCCATGTACCTTCTAAACCAAATAGGTACTGGTACGCCCCCTAGAATGGCAAAATTATCGGCCATACTGAAACGAAGAAAAAGACAGATTGAGAACGAGGAAACAAAGGATAGTGCTAATGGCTTTTGGGGAATAGCCTTTTAAAATAAACTAGACTTTTCTTGGAAAATACTTAATTGGTTTTGAAAATAGTTCTTCAAAAGGTAAGTTTAAAAAACCTTTTGTTCAATCTCGTAAACCTTATGCTCTGATACCAAATGTAACACCCCACCTCCGCCAGGGTCACTCTTGCAAGTACACTAGCTTTAGAGGAGTGTTGGTCTAGGTGAACATGCATAAAGATATCACAAGACAGAACATATAAGTAAAACAGAGTAAGTAAAGAAGCGGATAAAACTACTATTTCAAAACCACAGTCAAGTTACATCAAAGTACTGAGTCATTATTTTCCAACTACTAAAAGTCTAGAAAACATAAACTGAAAACTGGAAATAACATAAAGTAAACTATCCCCAAAGTAGACATGGTATAGCCATAGCGAGCTCAAGTCCAAACCGTACATGAGCTATCCAGTAAGCAAGCTAAATATCCAAGCTAGGTGCTAGTGTTCCCACCCTGAGAACCTGGGGGGGGGGGGGGGGGACGGAAGAAAAGAGGCGAAAGAAAACGGGTAGGTCAAAACGACTGGTACGTCCTACCTACTATTAGTTTAAAAATTAATAAAGTTAACTGGACATGTAAAACAGAGATGAAACATAGGATGATAACTGGCATGGTGAAAAGTTAACAAGATAGATCAAGTATGGCATCACATATACAAGGTTAAGTTGCACCAAGTGTGTACTAGTATTCCAATCCATGTCAAGTATAAACAAGAAATGATCCCTTGGCCCAAAGCTGGCCCAACATCATGAGGTGACCTAAATCAAGGTCCAACTACTCGGTCTAGTCGATCGGCTCCCTATAAGCCTTACACTTCGTGTATCGGTGTCATACGGCTTAATCATGGAATGTGGTTAACTGTGCAAGGTCCACCCTAGGGTGTATCCAGCCCTAAGGTTTAAACCACAGACAAAAATCAAGCACGCACAGTCTAAACCTACTGGTGCCTATGTTCAACTCCGGACTTAATGTGCATGACCGTGGTCCGCCTGAACAACCGGTGCACCATTCAGCCGTCTCTTTTGGTCTCTTACAATCAGTCCAGTAATCGCGTCCCACCCTAGCCAAGTCCAGGGTACCCATGATACTCCCTAGTGGGTTACTGCTGAAAAGGACCACATAACTAGGATTTCAAGCTGGTTAAGTGTGGTTAACCCTATCCTAACCATGTATTGAGTTGGTCAAGTGTATCCAAGCAGTTCATGACTTAACCCTATCAATACATCGGGTTTAATTGGTTAAGTATTCAAGTAGTCCATGACTTAACCCTACCAACCCATCGTGTTTAATTGGTTAAGTATTCAAGTAGTCCATGACTTAACCCTACCATGTGGCATTAATTAACTTAATGCAACCCAACCTCTCACATTAGACTTTGTTGTGGTTACTAGTTAAGCCGGGCTGGTCCGGGTAGCTTTACACCACAACCTAGTCTAACCTCGGGTTTGAAGTGCGATACGACCAACTACTCACATTGGGTCGTACTGTTTGTGGCCACTAGTTAAGCCGGTCGGTTCCGGGTAGATTTATGCTACAAACTTAACCCAACCTCGAGTTGGCCACTTTCATGTTTTCTACACGTCATGTCCACTTTCATGTTTTCAAGCATAAACACATGTCAAACTTTCATGTCATATTTCAAGTCATGCTTTCATGTTATTTAAGTTTGCCCAACTACCCATAATGTATTCCCATCGCACGTGAATTCGCATCAATGCAAATAGATCAAAAAGGGAACATAACAATATGACAAGGTGGGCATAAGGTGGCAAAGTCTATCACAAGTTAAACATGGTGATATTTGAGGCAAGGGTGTTGAACATACTAGCATATGGCCTCAACATGTATGATAGCATAAAAGGCGACTTGGCCTCAAACATATCAAATAGCATAAGGGTTCTTTGGCCTCAAGCATGCATAATAGCATAAGGGTGATTTGGCCACAAGCATGCATAATAGCATAATTAGCAAATAGGCTCAATATCATCATATTCATGTTAAGAAACATGAGGGGTTAAGGTTTGTTAACATGCATAAGCCATAATCCATTTCATAGCATTTTTCCCAAAGGTCAACATGAACGGTACTAGGTTCATGATAGGTCCACAATCATAGATCAAGAGAGGCATGAATAGATCTATGCATACAATGATAGGTTCAAGGCAAATATTGCACTTAAGTCCAATTCCAATCTACATATGTATGGCATTAAACTTAGCAAATAGGGTGATACACTTGTGATTAGCATATAGGTTCATAACATCATATGCGAGTTAACATCAAGGTTTTAGGATGGTTCTATGTTGCATTTATGCATACTACCAAGTTCTATGTTGCATTATGCATAACCAACAAATAAAGCTCATAGCTTTCTACCCAAAAATCAAGGTAAATGATACTAGGTTCATGATAGTGCCACAATCATAGATCAAAAGAGTCATACATGGATCTATGCATACAAATATAGCCCAAAAGTCTCATTTCGACTTGCTACATGATCATATTAACATCATAGTTTAAATCTAAGAGTAGAATAGGGCTTACAATGCTATGAAGACTATAAAACAAAACAAGATTGAGACGAAGCCACTAGCAAATCCGCAAGGAAAATAATATGCTCCACCCTAAGCCTTGAGAAATAAGTAAAATAGCTTCTATGACGAAGAAAGATGGCTCTTTGAACTAAGAAAGATAGCTTCTTGGACTTAGATTTGATTTGGAACACTCATGCTCTCAAGATGAAGATGGAGGCCATGATTAGGGAGCATTTTGGCAGCACTTAGTTGTAGGATTGATTTGTGTGGGTTTAGGCTAGGTCTTAGGGTCTTTTTACAGAAGTTTAGGTTAGTTTAGGCCACAGGATTAACCCTAGTTTAGATCTAAACCATCAAAAATCGTCACAGGCCAGTAGAACAGACCAGAGAACCAAAACAGGTGCACCAGGCCAGCCAGGGTCAAACCAAAAAGCTGTGCAGGTTTCTGGCTCGACACGGGCGCACTTCCCAAGTGCGCCAGTGTATTTTTATGCTGGCGCACTTCACAAGTGCGCCAGTGCATTCTGGCTTGTTTTCGGTTTTTCTGCCTAACTTCGTTCGTCCATATTTTCTTCATACGGACTACGATTTTCGAAAACTCGGACTCTTTTTCGCGTATTTTTCCGAGATGAACGCAATGGGGCAGCCCGTTTCCCTTGATTCAGATTTTAAAATTTAATTCTGCCTTGATTTATGTTATAGCATTTTATAAAAATTTGGGTTGTTACAGCCAAGAAAAATCCAAGCCATACAAGATGACCTTGAAGCAGAAGAAGCCCGAGATAAATGACAGTATTTCCTCCCTGAAAACCTGGGGGGGGAGGGGGGGAACGGAAGACAAAGAGGCGAAAGAAAACGGGGTCAGTCATAAAGAATGGTTAGTCCTATCTACTTCCAGCATAAAAACAGGTAAAGGTAACATGACATGCATAAACTGAAAGTAAACATAAGGATGACGACAAGATAGACAGGCTAAACCAAGGTAACAGGATGAACTACTGTATCAAGATAAACTACGGTCACTATGAATCAAGTATAACATCCCAAGGTTCTATCGAGTATAACATCCCAAGGTTCTATCGAGTATAACACCCCAAGGTTCTATCAAGTGTATTTGCCCTACACCTTCCGTACTAGCATCCCAACCCGTGTCATGTGTTTGCTACAAAATGTCCCTTGCCCAATGTCATGAAATTGTCCATGTCAACCTAATGTAGGTTTTCCCCACTTGTATGTTTCTTTCCATGTATATGTTTAGTCCTTTGCCGTAAATCCTACGGGCTTCCTCACGTAGTTCTATACTAATTCAACGTAGATCCATTATCCTTGAAATCATTTGGACTGTCACCCTTGATCTTGCTGTATTTTCTTACCATGAATTCTCGAATGTTCGTCTAGGATTTATGCCACCTAGTACTACTAGGGATTATGCTACCTACTAAACGTTTTCGTAACTCGGTTTGGGTTTAAGCCAACTAGGACCGCTAGGGATTACGCTACCCGTCAACCACGCCCTTTTTCCCACGTATGTATCGTGAATCGTTTTTCCATGTCAAGATGCAAATGTATCTCAATGTGCCATCCGAGTCCCATGACAGGGCCAATCATGAAATACAGGACTCGGTCAGGAGCTTTAGGTTATCTGCCGATGCAGATATCAAGGTCAGTTTTTTTTACCGGTGGTTATGGTCCCACGTGACCCCTCCCTCAACTACTGGAAGGCAATCCAAGAAAATCATGCACGAGTACTATACTCCGGCCATCCATGCCCCACTTTCCTATTGGCCAACCTCACCCATAACTAGATAGCAATTATATGGTATGTTGGGAGTTCTCTGCCTTTCCGCATACGTATACGATTGACTAAAGATGGTAGGTAGTCGACGACGTGCTATCACAGGGCTAAACTAAGTATCGCCGACTCCACGCTAATCCACCCCAGTCTTTAGGTTGCTCGCGCAGCAACCAAGGCATACCCTTGGTTCTTCTACCGCAGACCTTAACCTCTGTGAGCCCAGGCGGATCATCTGCAACCTCACAGAGGGATACCAAGAGTACCCTCACGTCCCCCGAAGCTACCGCTTCGTCACCTAGTTCGCTAGAGCCTTTATCTAAGTCAGATAGACATTCGCTCCTCCTTGTGTGTTTGTTTAAACGATGACCTACCGTATCAGGTAACTCATCTATTTGTGAACTGGTCCAATTCTCTTGACTAAGAATTATTACTTAGTTATCCTTAACTAAGGTTTATCACTTAGTTTCCCTTTCCGTTATCCTTATTAACTACGATTTTCCACATAGTCCCCTGAACTAGGGTTTTATCTAATGGGTTAAGTGTTGTCATTCGAGTTCATGACTTACCCCGCCTACGAATTATGTCAAAATTAGCTAAGTATTCAAGTTCAAGACTTAGCCCTACAAACATGTATCAAGTTGGTTAAGTATATCAAGAAGTTCATGACTTAACCCTAGATTATCGTGTCAGATTTGTTAAGTATATGCTAACTTAACCCTAACAATTATCGTGTCAGATTGGTTAAGTATAAATTAACTTAACCCCATCAAATTACTGAGTCGGATTGGTTAAGCATATTTAAGAGGTTCGTGACTTAATCCTATCAAATTATTAAGTCAGACTGGTTAAGTGTAAGTTAACTTAACCGCATCAAATTACCAAGTCGGATTGGTTAAGTATCATTCTTGTGGGTTTACTTAAGCCTACCGTGCATCGCGTTATCCCAGTCGGGTATAATCAACCCATTTAGGTTAAACTAGCCCATCCGCTAATCGTGTTATATGGTTAAGTGTCTTTAAGTAATCAAGTCCGGTCTTACTTAACCTACCCATTCATGTCATATCGGTTAAGTGCCATTAGTCAAACTAAATTAACCTTATCATGTGGCATTAAGTAAATTAATGCACCCCAACCTCTCACATTAGACTTTGTTGTGGTTACTGGTTACGCTGGGCGGGTCCGGGCAGCTTTACACCACAACCTAGTCTAACCTCGGGTTTTAAGCGCGATATGACCAACTACTCACATTGGGTCTTATTGTCTGTAGCGACTGGATTTGCCAAGCGGTTCCGGGCAGATTTATGCTACAAACTCAACCCAACCTCGAGTTGGCCACTTTCATGTTTTCCTACTTGTCATGTTCATGTCAAATTTAGGCCACGACAAAGTCCACATTTTCCACTTATGCCCATTGTCCCATTACTTAATTCATGTTAAGTTACATAGCCCATCTCAAGTTTGTCTAAACTACCCAAGGCGTATTCCCAACGCAAGTGAAAGCGAGTCAACATAGTAGGAATAATATGACAACATATTGGCCTTAAACATGTATGATAGCAAAAAGGGATTGGCCTCAAACATGTATGATAACATAAAGGGATTGGGCTCAAACATGTATGATAGCATAACACTAGGTTCATCATCATAGGCATGTAAATGGTCATGAGGGGTTTAGGTTCTTTTACATGCATAAGCCCCAAGTCAAGTTCATATGAATGTTCTACAAGTAAAATTGTTCTAAGGGTTCATGCCAACATTCAACAAGTCATGATTAAATCTTGCATGATAAACTAGGTCAAACACAACATGAGTGGAATGATTTAATCACTAAGAAATAGCCCAAAGTCATAGGTTCAAGAGAGGGGCAAGACTAGACTCACATAGACTAACATACTTAGGTTTCATCTCATTTTATTTCATGTCAACATTAGAACTACCGTTTAGATCTAAAAGTAGCTAGAACATACAAAGCGTGGCTAGAGATTTATGAGCAAGCATTTGTCATAGAACGGTGTTGAGATGATGCTCTACTTCCTTGATTTGATGTAGAAAGCTTGCTCCTTTGACATGAATCTAGTTTGCATGCTTAAGCCTTTGAAGTTGAAGATGGAGGCCATGATCAAGAGACATTTGGGCAGCACTTCATTGTTAGGATGGTTTGTAGTGAATTAGGCTAGGTCTTAGGGTGTTTTTATAGAAGTTAGGACTAGTTTAGACCCTTATATTAACCCTAGTTTAGATCTGAACTATCCAATCTCATCACAGGCCAACAGAACAGACCCAAAGGAGCAAGCAGGTGCACCAGGCCAACCTGACCCGACCAAGGAGGTTGACACCCAGGTCGACTGCCCAGTCGACCTGGTCCTAGGGGGTCGACTCCCCAGTCGATTCCCCAGTCGACCTGGGGCTGGGCGGGAAATTTTCCCACCAAGTCTGTTTGGGGCTAAATTCAAAATTTGAAAATCTGTTTTCGTTTTCTGATTTTTCGTGAAACTTCTAGAGGCCATATCTCGGTCATATGGACTCCAATTTACGAAATTTCGGACTGGTTTCCAACCAGAATTTCGAGACGAACGCAACGGCGCAACCCATTTCTCTTGATTCTTATTTTAAAATTTAATTCTGCCTCGATTCTTGTCTTAACACATTATTAAAATTCGGGTTGTTACAACCGACCTTCCACGTCAGTCCTAGGGGGGTCGACCAACCCCTTATGGGGTCAACCATGGGTCGACACCCACCTTGGGGGGTCGACACCCCCCTTAAGTGGTTAACACCCCTAGGTGGGATTTTTACCGCTCACTCAATTTTTGATTTTCATACTGAAATTTGATTTTCTGGATTCAAATATATATATATATATATATATATATATATAATTATCTTGCATGTATAAAAACTTCAAAGCTTAATATCTTCTTTATACAGGGTCCGTTTTACGCAAACCAGGTGTCTATCATGGCCAGAATGTTGAGATGGACGCAATGGTGTAGTCTGTTTTCTTTAATTATAAATATTAAATTAATTATTTTTTAATTTACCCTCTTTTAGTTTTGTTAAAATACGGGGTGTTACAACAATAGAATTGGCTGCGCATGGATGATAGGCATGCAAAATTGTTTTGTTTGTTTGTGTTTGTTGGAATTTAGGGGGTAAAATTCTTAAGGGGGCAGAATGTAGCCGGCCGAATTTTATGTATTGAAAGATCATAAAATGTTTTTATTTTATTCCCTAAAGGTTGGATCATTCTCAAATGTTAATACGTTGCTTATAGGGATGTGAGACATGTCCATAAATTTTACTAATTTCGTTTAAGACCATTTTGCCTATGTTAGTATTGTATAGGGCATAACTTTTGACTCGGTTTGAATTAGGTGTTGAGACATATGCCATTGGAAAGGAAATGACGATTCCTTTTCCATAAAGTGGTCGCATTAAAGATTTGGCTTAGTTATTTCGGAGGAATTGGTGTCTTAAGGTATAACAATTGGCTGTTCAGGTTTTGTAGCCATAATGGGATGATTTGGAGAGGCCCGTTAGTGGGCTTGGAACACCCTAAATTTTCTGTGTATATTAAAATAACGAATTAAAGAATACTTAATTTTTAAATGAAGAATTAAGGGAAATAGGGTGGGCCATTGCGTTCGTCTCGGAATTCTTCTTGAGATAGAGTCCGAGTTTGCGTAAAACGGATACAATGGGAAGAAGTTACAGAGGTTAGAAGATTTAAGTTTAAATCAGAATAAAATAAACAAATAATAATCAAAATTTGAATTTCAAACCAGAGGAAAGAAGGGGGCGGGAAAAATCCTGCCAGAGGATATCGACCCACCCAAGGGGTGTAGACTCCCCTATAGGGGTGTCGACATGGCTGTCGACCCCTCTATAGGGGTCGACCCCTGCTGACTGTTCTGGACAGTGACGAACTTCTGAGTTGTAGGGCTACGTGGCGTCTTCTGATTGACCTGATGATACATTATCTTGGACTGGATGGTTTGGATGGATCCTATGTTGATCTAAAGGCTCTTAATAATCCTAGACATTTATATATACACTTATAACCCAACCCAAATTCATAACAATTCCTTATGACGCATCTACGCTGTTGAACTTTCAAATTTTTTAGCCGCCGCCTCTAAAACCTAGATCATATTAGAAGTTCTTCATCAACAATCAACTTTAAAGATTAATCAATATCAAATTAGAGTTTCTGCAACAACAATGATTCAATTATCTTTTCTTAATCATAGCAATGTAAGTTCACGTTATTTTCAGATTTCAATACCTGACTGTAATCTTAACATGTAATAAAATGAATTGAAGTCTATGCCTGATTGTAAGATAATCTTTTCAGATTTACCCCTATCCTACTGTTGGATCCACGACTTTACATGCCGTAGAGGTTATTTTTTTTTGATTAAATCAGGCCTATCTTTGTTGTACATTAGGTTTATAATCCTTTTTGGTTCATGGTGTTATTCTTATGCCTGCGATAATGATTGTATCAGTTTATTCAAGAATTTATCTCTGATGGATCTAAATTTTCTTATATTATGTCTGTCGTTACATGCCTAATTTTATGCCTATTCTTATCTTATGCTCCTTCTCTCTCTTCCCCTATTTCCTTTTTTTCTTATGAACCTGGGTTACCTTCGAACCAAGGATGAAATCCCGAAATACGAACGATTACCCCCTCCCTCCCAACCCACCATAAGGTGAGAAAAAAACACGAGGTTGAACATTTGAGGGTTGCCGTTTATTTAGTAAAAAGGGGCCGCTATCACCTCGTGAAACGCGGGTTCGATCCGTGCCTTCCGGCGCTCCGCGCCGAGGCGCTCCACGCCTTCCGGCATAATGTATTTAGTGAAATAATTGGGCATAACATATTTGGCGAAATTATTGGGCATAACTTGTAATTGATATTGGGACATTATTATTATAACTGCATGTTGGCTTAACTGGCACGTAAATCAAGTTTTGGGCATAAAATATAATTACATTAATTGGCAGGTTAAAACTGGAATTTTGGACACAAATTGCAAGTATACAATTTAATTAAAAATCTAATGGACGCCTAAGACACGAGGTTAGATTTGATTTGCGGCTTAAGACTGCCCGGAACCGCTCGGCATATCGAGCAACCACAACGATAATCTAATGTGGGAGGTCAAAGGTGAAAATTAGATGTGTAATAATGCCTGAACTCGAGGGTGGAATGAGTTTGCGATATAAGACTGCCCGGAACCACCTGGCACATCCAGCAACTGCAAACAACAAATCCAATGTGAGAGGTTGGTGCATTAATAAATAGTTAATGCTAATCAATATAACATGATGTGTGGTAGGGTTAAGTAACACAAGAAGGCAATACTTAACCAATGTAACATGACAAGTGGGTGGGTTAAGTTAACTTGACTGGATTGATGACACTTAACCAATACAACATGATGAATGGGTGGGTTAGGTTATTTTGAGAACACTTAACCATTATAACATGTTGATTAGGAAACCCTAGTAACGGGGACCCTTTCAGAAGCAATCCACATAGATGTATCACGGTACCCTAAACTAGGCAGGGTGGGGCATGATTACTGGGCTGATTATAAGCGGTCAAAATAGCGACGGGTGGTGCAGTTGTGTAGGTTCCGGTGGAGTATGGGCGTGCACGTACTCCGAAGTGGAAAAAGCAGGCCCTCGGCATCAGTAGTATACACTGTGCATCTTGAGTTTGTGTCGGGTTGCCACCATAGGAATTGATACACCACATGGTGGGACCAGCACAGGTATCTACAATCAAGCAGAGGGTCAAGCGACACAAACAAGAATTAGATCGATACGAGTAGGAGCCGATCAGTTAAGGTAGTAAGGATACATCTAACATCTTCATGGCAATTAGGTTGATTGAGGTAAGATCCTCATACTAGATGTACACCTGAAGGCTACCTCAATTGCGTGGTTGGGATCGCCTTATTATATAACACAGGATACTAGTTGGGACACTAGTAGGAAATACGAATCATTTTATGAAAGACACTAGTTAGGATGCTAGTTCGGTGGTGCAGAGAAAATAGGAAATCAGAGAAAGAACCAATGCGCATTCAGTGTTTCTTGCTTTGTCATATCGAATGGTGCGGCATAATCTTGTAATAGTGTGATAACATAAGGTTGGTTTAGTTGGGTAATTCTTTGAGGGTCAATCTGATGTTTATTTCGGTCTTCGGGGTTGATACATTGGGAGTTACTCTCTTAAACAAGTTGTCTTAGTAAATGTTGCGGTGTAGGAAATATATTAATAATTAGAAGCGAAATCATCATATCCGGTTCATCTTGTGTACCTTTTCATATCTAACTCTCATCATTTGTTGTCTTGCTATGCTCACTATAATGGTTATGTCTTGTATCCAGTTTGTTCATGTCATGATGCTTTTACCTATTTACATGCTGAAAGTCAATGGTCTTACAAGGCTTTATGTCTGACTCTATTTTGTTTCGCTGTCTTTTCTTCCATTTCCCCCCTCCCCCGGGTTCACAGGGAGGGACTATTACTACTTAGCTCAGTTTTCTTCCAAGCTTAGAGATAGTCGACATATTGCTTTGGACTCTCTTTTCCACTGCTATGGCTGGCTCATGATTTATTGGGGAATATCATTGTCATTTTATGCTTCTTTATTTAAACAAGACATATGCTTTGTTGTAATGGGTATTGTTGTTTTGGTGTTGGAAAACAATCTTTGTACAAGCTGTTTTACGAAGCTGCTGTTTTATCAATGAAGTAAAGTTTTATTTATTTTCCGCTGTTTAAATTTTGTCTGTTTTGTAATTTATCTGTTCTATACACTTATGACTCTCCATTGAAGTTAATGCATTCCTTTTGTGAGTGACCTTAACGAAGGTGGGGTGTTACACGTGGTATCAGAGCTAAAGTTTACCAGAACAGATAAAAGATTTTTCAAAAGCATATTTTAGAAGGGGTGTTTTCTAAAACATGTTTTAAATAAGCGTTTTTCACGAGAAAAGTATTGTTTTTAAAAGGCATATTCCCCAAAGCCATATGCACTATCTTTCGATTCTCCATTTGAATCTCTTCTTCCTTTCTTTTCACCATAGTTTCGTAGGCATACAGCATATGCCGAGGGCAAAGTAATGCCCAACCTCCATCTTTAGCCACAGTAGTTTCACTTGCAGCTAATCTTCTTTCAAGCTTTCTAGGTTACCGTGCGATGGAGGTAGTTTCGAGAAACTTGTCAACAAGCTACACAAGGATAGTAAGGATGAGAATAAGGGAGTTTGGTCTGAGGAGCACAAGCCCAAGGATAAGAAGCTTGTTGATACGACTTTAGTCCACGTAGAAGGAGAAAGGTGAAAAGAAAGAGGCCAAAGTGGAAGAATCACAAACAAAGGATTGGAATATAAGAAGGGTGGAGGAGATAATAGATCCTGCGATAAGAGCAAGTGACTTTTCTATGGTGTAGTGGGTCATTTAGTTGTAGGAAGAAGAAGAAGACAGTGGTTGTTTTCAGTAAGGTGAAGCAGGGTATCTTATCAAGGATTGCCCGAAGGAGAAGGACAAGTGCAAAGAACATAATCTTCTAGAGGGCAATTGCATGCTCTCACTGCTAGTGTACCTAAGAGAGGGAGGAACATTTCTGTTGAAATTTTAGTTTTTCTGTTCAATCATCCTATTAGAACTTTGTTTGATTCTGGCACTTCACATTCTTTTCTATCTGCTTCCATAGTTGAGTCTCTGCACCTTATTACTGGTAGGGTAGAGGAACCCATTGTTGTCTAAAATTATATTGGGGTTTCGTCTCATTTATCTATGATTTGTTTGGATTTGGGATATCTATACTAAGTGTTGATTTTAGTTATAGTGCTTACGTTTTTGGTTTTCATGGGCTATGGGTTGATTCTAAGGATGGATTGATTATCCAGTAATGGTGCCATTCTCGATTATGAAAGGTGGGTAGTTAGACTTTTGACCGCCTCGGTAATACCCTCAAAATCTCCTGTAACCCTAAGGGTTCTGTCATTCTTAGTTACCTAGAATCTCTTGATGCATCTATTGATAATTTGCAATCCATTCAAGTAGTCCATGGGTATCCGATGTCTTTGATGAGGTGAAGGGTTTACCCCCAAAACGTGAAATAGATTTCCGCACATAGTTGGTTGATAATGCCAAACCAGTTGCATTACCCCTAGGACACATGGCTCCTAGGGAGAGGAAGGAGTTCAACAAGAAAGTTAAAGAGTTGCTTGAGAAGGAGATTATTAGGCAAAGTATTTCTGAATGGGTTGCTCCAGTAGTGTTCGCTACTAAGGCGGATGGTTCACTTCGCTTATGCGTGGATTATAGAGAATTAAACAAGCTGACTAAGAAAAATAGGCACCCACTCCCAAGAATAGATGATTTGCTTGACCATCTTGTAGATGCGTCTGTTTTATCCCAACTAGATTTGGCTATACAGTTTCATCAGCTAAGAAAGTTGAGGACAACATAGACAAGACTGCTTTTAGGAACCTTGACGGTTTCTTTAAGTGGCTTGTCATGTCTTGCGGCTTGACAAACGCACCCGCTTATTTCATAGACTTGATGAGTGCGGTGTTCAAAGAGTTCCTTAATAAATTTGTAGTAGTCTTTGTGGACGATATCTTGAATTTCTCAAAGAACAAGGAAGAACATGCTTTGCATTTAAGAGAAGTCATGGATATACTTCGAGCACATCAACTTAAGGAAAAGTTCTCCAAAATGTCATTTTCAGAGAGAAGAAGTAAGGTTTCTATGACATGTGGTGTCCAAAGAAGGGATAGCAGTAGATCCCGCAAAAGTAATTGTGGTGGAAAGACTGGAAAGTCCCAAGGAATGCAACAGAGGTAAGAAGATTTCTTGGACTAGCGGGCAAATATTAGAAGTTCATTAAGGACTTTGTGAAGGTATTAGCCCCACTTACTGGATTAATGAAGAAGAATCTAACCTTTGCTCGGGATATTGATTGTGATGTCACTTTCCAACAATTGAGGAAGGCTCTTACAATGGCCCCAGTTTTGACTTTTACCTTACGGTAGTAAAAGGTTTACGGTATACACGGATGCATGCGGCACGGGACTAGGCGCCATTTTGATGTAAAAAGGAAGGGTTAGGTCATAGTGGATGCCTTAGGAATAAAAAGGATGACTTCAATTCCTCTTTATGTGAAATGAAAAAGTTCAGAATACATATCAACCTTTGATTTTAAAACCTTCGGTTAGGTTAGTAGTAGGCATCGCTAGGAGTAAGACCTACGCTTTTGGATCAAATAGGGACTTCACAAAGAAATGACTCTTAGATAGCTGATGCAATGGATAAGTTAAATAGAGAAGAGACCTCTAATCAGCTTAATAAATACACTTGGTAACATGGTCAGCTTTCAAGAGATAATTCTCTACATGGAATACCCTCTAGAGAATTTTGGAAAAAGCCATGAGTACGCAGTTATGTTTGAGCACCGCTTATCATCCTTTGACAGAAAGGATAAATAGGATTTTGGAAGACCTTTTGAAGAAATGTTAGCATGACACCAGCAGAAGTTGTAGTGCTGCGTATAATAGAAGGAGAAGAGGTGGAATGAGAGGCGACAGTGAAATGAGTTCCAACGCATATTTTGGAAACATAAATTAAAAAGCTGCGCAATCGTGAAGTTAAGACAATCAGAGCAAAATGGAGTGAAGCTCAAGAAGATGCGACTTAGAAGACTAGATATGCGCATCATACCCCTTTTGAGGGTATATCCTTGATCTCTTTTTTTTTGTTCTGTAAAGATTATTTGCATGCGAGTCTTTATCTTTTAACTATATCCTCTAGGTCCTATCCCCGATCCTTTGGTAGATGCCAATGGATGTAAACATATGTTTGAGACACGTTATGTTTGGTTGATGCAAGTAGATCTAAGTGTTTGCTAGTGGTTGCTCGTGGATGCATATACACACACATTAGGCACTAGATCAGCTCCGTCACTTCCATATTGCGTATGCATGTGTGCATTTTTATATATATGGATTGAAACTTGATGTGATATCATATGGATGATGCATTTGAATGGATTTTTGTGCACTCATGTATAAGTTATAAAGTACCATAGGAATAACTGCATACATGTTGGACTCACGGCACTAACATAATTTGCATTAAGGAGGTCAACTGAATCAGTGGACCGGCTGATCTTTTGCATTTGTATTGGAACATGTACACATACCCTTACATATGTTCATATTGCATTAGAAATCTTTTAAGGACATTGGATGCTTATGGATGATGGATGGTAGGACACATTCTTCTTAACTTGGAGATTTCGGGGACGAAATCCTTTAAGGAGGGGAGAATGTAACAGCCTGAATTTTCTGTGTATATTAAAATAAAGAATTAAAGAATACTTAATTTTTAGAAGAAAAATTAAGGGAAACGGGGTTCGACATTGCGTTCGTCTCGAAATTCTTCTTGAGATAGAGTCTGAGTTTGCGTAAAACGGATATAGTATGAAGAAGTTATGGAGGTTAGAAGATTTAAATTTAAATCAAAATTAAATATATAATTAATAATAAAAATTCGAATTTCAAACCAGAGGAAAGAAGGGGGCGGGAAAAATCCCGCCAGAGGGTTTCGACCCCCTAAGGGGTGTTGACACTGGTGTCGACCCCCTATAGGGGTGTCGACATGGGTGTCACCCCCCTGTAGGGGTCGAATCATGCTGACTGTTCTGGACTGTGACGAATTTCTGAGTCGTAGGGTCACGTGGCGACTTCTGATTGGACTGATGACACATTATCTTGGACTGGATGGTTTGAATGGATCCTATGTTGGTCTAAAGGCTCTTAATAATTCTAGACATCTATATATACACTCACAACCCAACCCTAATTCATAACAATTCCTTATGATGCCTCTATGCTGCTGAACTCTCAATTCTCTTAGCCGCCGCCTCTAAAACCTAGATCATATTAGAAGTTCTTCATCAACAATCAACTTTGAAGATTAATCAACATCAAATTAGAGTTTCTGCAATAACAATGATTAAATTATCTTTTCTTAATCCTAGCAAGGTAAGTTCATGTTATTTTCAGATTTGAATAGCTGACTGTAATCTTGACTTATAATAAAATGAATCGAAGTCTATGCCTGATTGTAAGATAACCTTTTCATATTTATCCCTATCCTTCTATTGAATCCACATCTTTAAATGTCGTAGAGTTTATTTATTGATTAACTCGGGCCTATCTTTGTTGTACATTAGGTTTGTAATCTTTTTTGGTTCATGGTGTTATTCTTATGCCTGCAATAATGATTGTATCAATTTATTCAAGAATCTATCTTTGGTGGATCTAAATTTTCTTATATTAGGTCTATTGTTACATGCCTAATTTTATGCCTATTCTTATCTTATGCTCCTTCTCTCTCTCTTCCCTATTTCCTTTTTCTCTTATGAACCTAGGTTACCTTCGAACCTAGGCTGAAATCGCGAAATACGAACGATTGGAATACGAGGAATATTTGGGTATAACCTATTTTGGGTAAAAATTGGGCATAATGTATTTGGTGAAATAATTGGGCATAACATATTTGGTGAAATTATTTGGCATAACTTGTAATTGATATTGGGGCATTATTATTATAACTACAAGTTGGGTTAATTGGCATGTAAATCAAGTTTTGGACATAAAATATAATTACGTTAATTGCCATGTTAAAACTAGAATTTTGGACATAAATTGCAAGTATACAATTAAATAAAAATTTAATGGATGCCTAAGACACGAGGTTAGATTTGAGTTTCGGTGTAAGACTGCCTGGAAGCGCCCGGCACATCCAGCAACTGCAACGATAATCTAATGTGGGAGGTCAAAGGTGAAAATTAGATGTGTAATAATGCCTGAACCCGAGGTTGGAATGAGTTTGCGATATAAGACTACCCGAAACCGCCCGGCACATCCAGCAACTGCAAACAACAAATCCAATGTGAGTGGTTGGTGAATTAATAAATAGTTAATGCTAATCAATATAACATGATTTGTGGTAAGGTTAAGTAACACAAGAAGGCAACACTTAACCAATGTAACATGACAAGTGAGTGGGTTAAGTTAACTCGGCTGGATTAATGACACTTAATCAATACAACATGATGAATGGGTGGGTTAGGTTAATTTGAGAACACTTAACCATTATAACATGTTGATTTGGAAACCCTAGTAATGGGGACCCATTTCAGCAATAACCCACATAGATGTATCACGGTACCCTGAACTAGGCAGGGTGGGGCACAATTACTGGCCTGATTATAAGCGGTCAAAATAGCGGCGGGTGGTGCAGCAGTGTAATTACTGGCCTGATTATAAGCGGTCAAAATAGCGGCGGGTGGTGCAGCAGTGTCCGTCGAAGTATGGGCATGCACGTACTCCGGAGTGGAAAAAGCAGGCACAGGGCATCAGAATATACACTGTGCATCTTGAATTTGTGTCGGGTTGCCACCATAGGAATTGATACACCCCATGGTGGGACCAGCATAGGTATCTACAATCAAGCAGAGGGCCGAGCGACACTAATGTAGAACTAGATCGGTACGAGTAGGAGCCGATCGGTTAAGGTAGTAAGGATACATCTAACATCATCACGGCAATTATGTTGATTGAGGTAAGATCCTCATACTAGATATACACCTGAAGGCTACCTCAATTGCGGGGTTGGGATCACCTTATTATATAACATAGGATACTAGTTGGGACACTAGTAGGGAATACGAATCATTCTATGAAAGACACTAATTAGGATGCTGGTTTCGGTGGTGCAGAGAAAGAACCGAAGCGCATTCAGTGTATCTTGCCTTTTCATATCGAATGGTGCGGCGTAATCTTGTAATAGTGTGATAACATAAGGTTGGTTGAGTTGGGTGATTCTTTGGGGGTTAATCTGATGTTGATTTCGGTCTTCGGGGTTGATGCTTAAGGAGTTACTCTCTAAACCAAGGTGTCTTAGTAAACGGTGCAGTGTTGGAAATATATTAATAATTAGAAGTGCAATTACCATATCCTGTTCATCTTGTGTACCTTGTCATATCTGACTCTCAACATTTGTTGTCTTGCTATGCTTACTATCATGGTGATGTCCTATATCCAGTTTATTCATGTCATGATGCTTTTACCTATTTACATGCTGAAGTCACTAGACTTACTAGGCTTTATGTCTGACTCTATTTTGTTTCGCTTTCTTTTCTTCCATTTCCCCTCCTCCCCTAGGTTCACAGGGAGGGAATATTACTACTTAGCTCGGTTTTCTTTCCAATCTCGGAGACAGTCGAAGTATTGCTTTGGACTCTCTTTTCCACTTCTATGGCTGGCTCATGCTTTATTGGGGAATATCATTGTCATTTTATGCTTCTTTATTTTTTTAAACAAGACAGATGCTTTGTTGTAATGGGTATTGGTGTTTTGATGTTGGAAAACAATCTTTGTACAAGATGTTTTACCAGGATGATGTTTTATCAATGAAGTAAAGTTTTATCAATTTTCCACTGTTTAAATTTTGTCTGTTTTTTAATTTATCTGTTCTATACACTTATGACGCTAGACTGAAGTTAATGCATTTCTTTTGTGAGTGACCTTAACGGACGTGGGGTGTTGTAGGGCTGGGATGAGGCTATAAATAGAGGGTAGGAGGCATGAAGAATAGTTTTACTTTCTCCATTCTCTTATTTGAAAGAGTGAGAACTCCTTCACTCTCCATTCTTTTCACATTTCCACCATTAAAGCTTAGGGAATTTGAAGATCTACATCATTTGGGTTATATCTACGCAAATCAAAGAGGGAGTTCACCAAATTGAAGAGTTTGGATCAAATTCTTCGCTATACGGATCTAGATCAAGATGTTTTTGAGTTGTTTTGGAGAATTGGTCAGTAATATACGTCTCTCATATAGATTCAAGCAAGTATATGAGTTGTATGCACATATTTTCAACATTTTGAATCGATTTCTCCTAGATCTACAACATGGTAACTTTATTTTCATATGAATCACCATAGGATCTAATTTAGCAACTTAAAACCGGTAATTTCTATGTAATTTCATATGTTTATGCAGGTTAGATCCATTGTTTTGTTCATATGTTCATTTATCATGATTTTTGTGAAGTTTGCATAATTTTAGTGATAATCGTCATATTCATGTTGTTAGTTGTTTCATAACATGCTTAATATTGTGTTGAATGAATTAAATGAGTATTATTTCTTCGATTGTGTCGATTGGCGACGTTTTGGTCGAAGGGGCTATACAGGTTTTGGGTCGGTCATACAAGCCATGGGTCGGGCATTGAGTACAAGTGTAGTACAAGTAGGTGTACAGGTTTCTGGTCAGTCCCAAAACGGGTAGGTACCAAAGTGGGTCGGTCCTAGATTCAGTGGGTACCAAAGTGGGTCGGTCCCAAAATGGGTTGGTACCAATGTGGGTCGATCCCAAATTGGGTGGGTACCAAAGTGGGTCGGTCCCAAAATAGTTAGGCACCAAAGTGGGTCAGTCCCAAAATGGGTGGGTACCAAAGTGGGTTGGTCCCAAAACGGGTCGGCACCAAAAGTGGGCTTAGTTGGACATTTCTGGTGGGACATTTTTGATAATGATGTAACTTTGAAGTGAATTCAATGGGGAATGTCGAAGGGATGTGAAGTGTTCATTGCTAGCCATAATGCAACGGGTGTGATGACAACTCAAAAGGTGTTCTGAGTTTGCTGATAATTGTTGGATAGTAGTCGTCCTTGATGACTAGAAAAACTGAAGGCTGAGTAATTATCGTTATCGTAGGTTATAGAGGGCCTAAAGCAGGGGTATAATTAGGGAACCAAAAAGACCGGATGTAGGACGAGTACCCAGGGTATCGTTGAAAGGCCTAGGTACGTATCATTGAAAGCCGTGTGGGGTTTTTGCTTGAGCCACGGTTACCATTATCCCTTGACGGTTGGCACCTTGATATGGCATGTCATACGTTTAACAATGGTTTCAAAGCAGGATTGGAAGTGATAATCAGAGTCTGTCATGAATGATTAGATGCCTGGTTTGTACTGTCTCACGTAGGTAGTCCAACGTCAAAGGATATGTTCCTAGGGTGCTTATCTTATATTGGTTTAGGCCTTTGGGGCTTGTACTTAAGAGATGTTTAATTCGATTAGGGAGATTTACGTGAGATATATAATCTGGATGCTATGAGTGGTTTTGACGATTGTTTCTTTTTGCCGTGAGTAAAAGGTTGTTCTGATTTCCATAAATGTATGGTTGAAATGTTTTATGTAAAGGCTACCACTGTCTGATGTGGGGAAGATGGGACTAGAGTTCTTCTCTGGTATTGTGGGTAGATTAGTTCGTTTATTTACCCATTCTCATATACTTTATTTATGATGTTAGATAGCAGTTTTATCTCGCACTAAGACAGTTGTTCGACTCAAGGTTTTATGTTTCCCTCTTATTCCCTTGGGTTGTTCATCCGATTTTGGATGGACAGACTAGGTGACAGGTGATAGCTTAGTGAGGACGATGTAGTAGTTCGGAGGCGAGCAGGAGGCTGGCATACTATCTTTCTTATTAATAGTATTTGGATTTTCGACGTTTGCTATTCTTCTTTGAGTGCCATAGTAGGAAAATTTTACAGACATGTGTTGCAGTCCTGGAGTATGGATATTCTTTCTAGTTATCTTGGAAAGTTTGAAATTCCTGCTGAAATATGCTTCACTAATATTACCTGTTGTTTATGTTCTATCCTATTTTATCCTTGTATTGTGAGATTTACGACCGGTTCCGCTTGTGTTATCATAACTTGATTATCGTCCATAGCTGCATGGCACGCCTTTCAGTGCACTATTCCTCTTGTTTAGTTCAAGGGTTATGGACGGTCGTCACAAAGCTGCAACTCAACGTTACTACCTCCTTAGCAACCAAAACCAGCTTCACGAACTATGTATGATAGGCGTATACATTTTTAACTTAGGTTTGAGGAGGCAAAATTTGATTTTTGCAGGTTTTAAGGCTTGGAATGGCTAGTGGGACCCACGACTTGAGGGGAATGGGGTCCACACATGCTGACTGGCCCGGGACAGGTTCAGGTGTGGTTAGGCTGTAACGACCCAGATTTTTCGAACAGTTTATTTTTAATATTTAATTTGGTTTTAAATATTTACTTGATTTTATAAATGAATTTTTATATTAAGTGATCGATTTCGATTTAATATCGAATATATTAAATTATCGTAATATGAAAAGTAATTCAATTAGAGATTTAAAACTGAATTGAAAACAGTTCAGATCAACAAAAACTTCTGTTTAAATTAAAATAATAATAATTTATTTTTGAAGAATTTATTTGTTTGAATTTAAATTATATTATAATATGGTTATTTTATTTTTACAGTCTATTCTGTTGAATACAGAATGGTGTAATTACGTTGAAAGGTAAGTCTGTAGGTTAAAACAGCGGTTCATGATATCGAGTTATGAACCCCGATATATTTTTAGTGGATAAGATCGAAATCGAATCGAAAATCAAATCAATATCTATTTAAAAAGAAGTAAAATTCTATTTAAATCAAATTGAAAATCTTTTTATAATAAAATAAAAGATTTGTTGTGTACTTTAGCCTACAAAAATTTATTACCCTATGTACGTTTGTCGCTTTCAACTCCCTTATAAAAAACGCACCCTTGCTTCATTGTTTTGCAATTAAAAACAAAATTGAAAGCTTTCAAATTGAAATATAAATGGTCGATGCAAGGAAATTAAAACCAAGTTGCCCTCTTTAAATCGCTCAAAAAGCAAAGGAATGACAGTTCCTTATTCAAATCATTCGAAGTCGTATTTGCTTCTTTAATCGAGATCGAACAGAAATCAAAATCGAAAACCAGAATCGTTGTTTTTGTTCGAGCTAGGACTAAAAATCCGCGTACTCATGAATGCGATTTTTCCCCCAAAATTGAATCAAGCAGCTCGACGGTTCCTTCCGCATATTTAGGTTGGGTTTTGGAGCTCACGATTTGAAGGAAGCCGAATTCGAAGGACCTCGCGTTAGAAGCAGCGATCTGGGAAGTACGATATTTTCGATCGCTGTCTAAGGATTTGAGGAGTCTGAGTGTGGCGAGTTGCTCAAGAAGTCACGAGTAAGGGTTGGCATCGTTCATCGTCATTGGAGGAGTGTTGTTGATGTTGAAGTCGGAGTTGGCCCTGTTTTCAAGCAACTATGGGGAGGTGGATCGTGACCAGAAAAGGGAGTGTTACTGGGTGGCATGAATAAATTAAGGGAGAGGATTGGAGGGTGATCGACAGTAGATTTCCATGAGTTTTGGGGATGGACAGTAAATGTGGAATATGGATTAAGGTAATTTTATTTCATTTTTAAATTCGGAATTTACAAAGAGATTGGTTTATATAATTCATAATTAATTTATATAATTAGTTTCTATAGAAAGGGAATTAGTTAATAAGGAAATTTAATGTGTAGACTTATCATTTATCAAATTAAGGTACTTATCTTAAGGTAATTAGTTTAAACCATTTGATTTATATTCAAATGTTTATTATGGAATGAAATTATAAAATTGGTAAGTGATTAAAGTAAGTTAGCTATATAACTAGGTTATAAAAAGGAAATTTGTTGTAAAGAAGTATAAATTGTAAAATAACCATTGAGTATGAAAGTAAGGTTAAGTTTGGAATTTGTTTACATATAGGGGATTTATTAAATTTAATTTGTAAAATTCAATAACTGGAATTTTTAATATCGTTTTACATTGGGAACAGACTAATGGAGGAATCGCGGTGAATGTACATAATAGACTTCATCGGGTATTCAGCGCAAATAAAATCATGGTGAGTAAATCTCACTCACCTTTTATTTATAATTATTTTTATCAGTTAAAAATAATTGTTTGTTGCTTGTTTGGTTGCATTCAATATTTTTGTGCATCTTAAATATATTAGTTATTTCGGCTTGGTGGTTGCTATTATATATATATATATATATATATATATATATATATATATATTGGTGGTTGGATTTCCCGCAGTATCATTAGCTGATGCCTGCGGTACCATTAGCGGTTGATTACCCTATACGCCACACGCTATGATAGTGGATAACCTTCTATACCACGATATCCTGCCTCGAAGCAGGATGGGTATTATTTCTGTTGACTAACGTCCGTGGATGCAGGAAAAAACAGGTTGGAGGGATCCAACTGGATTCCTCAAAAGTATATTATTTGTTTGTTTATTTGTTTGCATATATACTGTTATATATGATGTGTTAGAAAAACTGAATTAAATAATTGGTTGTTTGGTGTTTAAATATCACTGGGCCTAAGTGTTAATTTATAAAAATACCCTGAAAGGGTTATTTGAGATTTAAAAGGGAAATTCTATTTTAGAAAAATAGAATTTGAAATTTTAAATAGATTTGAAATATAAACTTGTTTTGAAAAATAAAACAAGTATTTCCTTTATAAACGAAGTTTATAAATAGTTCTATTATAACGAAGTTTATAAATGAAGTAAAAAGAGTTATCATTGGATAACTCAAAAATAAAAATACAAGTGTGAAATTAAAAAGGGAAATCTATTTTCCAAATTAGAAATATCGATTTCAAAAGGAATCGAAATCGAGAGTTGTTTAAAGAATGAATAAAGAAAATTCAAACAGAAATTGAATATAGAAAATATAAAGGAATTCAAATATAGAATCTAAATATCGAAAGTAAAATGGAATTTGAATAAAGAAATTTTAAATATGGAATTTGAATATAGAATTCAAATAGATTGAATTGAGATTTTGAATATAGAATTCAAATAGAAATAGACTTTGAATATAGAATTTAAAGAGTTAAAATGGAATTTGAAAATAAGATTCAAATAAAGTTAAAATGGAATTTGAAAATAGGATTCAAAAAGTGTTGAAATGGAATTTGAATATATGTAATTCAATTTGATTGAAATTAGATTTTAATATAGAAATTCAAATGAAGTTTGAAAATAGATTTGAATATAGAAATTCAAATGGAATTTGAATATAAGAAATTCAAATTGAATTGAAATAGAATTTGAATATAGAAGATCGATGTAACACCCCACCTCCATTAAGGTCACTCGCAAAGGGAATGCCTTAACTTCAGTGGAGCGTTTTAAGTAAATATAGAACATAAAATCACAACAAGACAGATATAAGCAGTACTTGAAAATTTAAAACTTTATTTATCACAGCAGAAGATAAATATGTTTGGTTACATCATCAAAAACCATAAACCAAAGTCAAGTACATAATATCCATCTTGATAAAACAAAGTACATAATCCCCCTACTACAAATAGCCAAAAAGAAAATGATGGGCTGAACTTTACTTCGGCAATCCAAATCCAAGTGCTCCCAAAGAGAACCCTATCAAGCTCCACTAGTACTAGTCCCACCCTTAGAACCTTGGGGGGGGGGGGGAGGAAGAAAAGAGGCGGAAACAAAGGGGGGTCAGACATAAAGTTTGGCGAGTGCGATAACTCTAACAACTTAATTATTAAAGCAATATGATAAGATATGAGCTGGAGAATAAGGTAACGACGGTGTGAACCACATGGGTATGGCAAGGCAACCAAGAGAAACAAAGATAACGTAAATGGCGCTTCCTAATCTATATAAGATAATTACTATACTCTACTGTACTGTACCATACTGTACTGTACTAACACTAACTTCACCCCTACTAGTCACTCTAGAATTTAGATCCCTCTTGGCTAAATAGAACGATGATAACTTCGTGTACTACTAGGTGTACCCACTATCCTCCGTGTTTGACTGAATACCTCTAGTTTCTATCATAGGTACCTAGCGTGTACCTATCCCTACAAGATGTACCCCCTTCAATAAGTAAAAATGGTGATTTTATGTACCCCTAATTGACGTCATAGGTGCTGCCCGCTTCTATCTCCACTAGGTGTACCCCGTTAGTAATTATTAAAAATAGTGGTAGCTTCGTGTACCCCTAGCTGACTACATAGGTGTCGTCTGCTTCTATCTCCACTAGGTGTACCCACTACCCTGCCCCATTCGATCGGCTCCCTAACTCGCAGATACCCATGCTGGCCCCATAGTGGGGTGTAGCACTCCCCAAAGTGGCAACCCGATACCACAAATAATGCGCGGCTTATACCTACACGATGCAACAACGTCTTACCTACCAGCCATGGTCCACACACGCATATGAAACCGTTGGACTTGCGTTGCCCCCGCTAACCCGGTTTGGCCTCTTACAATCAAGCACAGTATGCGTGTCCCGTCCTCGAATTGGGTCGAGCCCACAAAGATACGAATGGGTTACTGGTTGAAACGGGCCACCATTACTTGACACAAGTTATCCACCTAAGCTTGGTCCCCTCTAGTACATCCCACTTAACCCACTTCTTATTCATGTTTCAATTACATGTTTTAAATTTGGTTAAGGGTTTCCATTATTAATTCCACATGCCACCCAAGGCACCCACTTAACCCCTATTTCCCAATTACATGTTTACCTTGGTTAACTGTTACTAATCGTATTTCCTCATGCCACCCAAGGCACCCACTAGATTCCACATGCCACCCAAGGCACTCACTTAACCCCCTCATGCACCACTACATGTTTATCTGGTTAAGTGTTTCTTAATTCATTAAGACCGTAACCTCATAAAGACCTCTCACATTAGACTGGCATTTGTGGCAGCTGGATTTGTCGGGCGGGTCCGGGCAGTCTTACACCATAAAAGAGCCTAACCTCGTGTCTTTACAATTGTTACGTGTTTAGTTTATGCCTAAGACCTCTCACATTAGACTGGCATTTGTGGCAGCTGGATTTGCCGGGCGGGTCCGGGCAGTCTTACACCACAAAAGAGCCTAACCTCGTGTCTTAGATGATTAATTACTCCTAATTAATCATTTCCCAATTTGAATTACTTTCCATTTTAAAATTATCAATCAATTCCATATTTAACGATGTCCATAATTGACTCAATTATGTCCATCCATTTATGGTATGTAAAATCATACCCGTTTTCACCACAATTATATTTTATGCCTTTTAAGGCATTTATGCTCATCTATTTATGGTATATGAATTATACCAATTTCATTACTAGTTAATTAATTACATGCCTTTTTAGGCCACTACATGCCAATTAAATCTTTTTAATACTATCCCCTTCGTACCCCCGTCATTCGTTCACTCAACATGACATATTCATATTAGACTAGAAATTAGTCTAATACTTAAAAAAAGGAATAAACGTCACAAATTCACATACACAGAATAATAGATCTAATTTGCATCAAACTTGCAATTAAGAATTTCAACATACTTGCATAGTCATTGTATCATCAAGGATCAAAAATCATAGATCTAAAAGGTTTGGGGTTGCATGTATGAACATAATTTTACACCCAACTAGCCTAAGTAATTATCACAAACTTGCATAAACTGTGTATGTCGTCAACCTAAACATAAAGGTGTCATCTTTGCATAACTATGGATCCAATAAAGGTGCTAACTTGAGTAAACTATGGATCCACATAAAGGTGTAAACTTTCATAACTAGGCATGTCATAGATTCAACATAAAAATGTCAACTTGAATATGGATCTAAACTTTAAAGGTGTGAACTTGTATATATACATATGAATCCAATTATCACTTAAACTTGCATATGAACATAATACCTATACGAACTAGCATAAGTTCCACATCCATTTTCGCATAAAAACTAATGTTATAAACCTTGGTGGTTGGATTAAAAAAAAAGGATTCATTAACACAAGTTAACATCATGAAATACTAGCATATATTTTAGATCCAAACTTACATAACATCATATACAAAAATTGCATAACATCATCTATAAAACTTGCATAACATCATATATGAAACTAGAATAACATCATATATAAAACTTGCATAACATCATATGTGAACCTGGCATAACATCATATATAAAACTTGCATAACATTATATGTGAAACTTGCATAACATCGCATATAAAACTTTCATAACATCATATAATATGAATCAAGTTAACATACATGATTAAACATATGAATTAGATTCACAACCACAACTTATAATCCAATGTATATCACATCATAACTGATTTAGCAATTATTTTGTTAAGGTGATCGAACTCACAACTCAAAATCAGTCTTGAGTTCTGAATTCTGATTTCTGGAGTTGAATTAGCGCTCCTTTGATGAAGATTCGCTGTTAGGGTTGAGTAGTTCTGATTTGGTTGCTGTTCTTTCTCTTTAATTTGGTGGCGGCTGCTATAGGGTTCAAGACAACAGCTTGACGGACAAAGTTTTAGTTTTAATTCTGATTTAGGGTTCGAGTCTATGGGTCTTTTTATAGAATTATGAATTAATTTAAGCCGTTGTATGATCTTAGGGTTAATCAAAACCATTCAATCATGATATGGTGATGAGTCAGCCCTAATGACTCAGCAAGGAGTCAAAAAGGACTCAACAACACGGGTCAGCCTGAACCAGAAAGTTGTGCAGGCTCCATCCTCGGCCTTGGCGCACATGGAAGGTGCGCCAGTTTAAATATTTACTGGCGCACTTCCCAAGTGCGCCAGTGCATTTTTTTCTTTACTCTGCCACCAAACTTCGTTCGTCCATAACTCTTTCATCCGGTACTCGTTTCCCGCAAACTCGGACTCTATTTCAACCAGAATTTCGAGACGAAAACATTGGCACAACCCAATCCCCATAATTCTCACGTCTGAGATTAATTATTCTTTAATTTAGTTAATTCGATTATTCAAAAATCCGGGGTGTTACATTCTCCCCTCCTTAAAGGATTTCTTCCCCGAAATCTCCAAGTTAAGGAGAATGCATATCCTACCATCCAAACAACCATCTACTCAACCTTCAAACACGGGCATCCATTATCCTAATAAAATTTCTAATGCTGTACGAACATATGTAAGAAGTGTGTGTATATATTCCTTATCTAATGCAAAATCAGATGGTCTACTGATTCAGTTGACCTCCTTAATGCAAACCATGATAGTGTCATGCGTCCATTATGTATGCGAAAGAACCTTATCGATACATATTATTTCTACATGTGTGCACAACCATTCACCAAAATGCAACATCCATATGATGGTACAACCATTAAACATCCATTACTTAAATATGTACACACATTTATATGCAATATCCAATATGAAGTGACTGAGCCGATCTAGTGCCTAAAGTGTGTGTATATGCATCCACGAGCAACCACTAGCAAACACTTGCATCCACTTGCATCCATCATACATTACATGTCTCAAACACATGTTTCAACCATAGGACTACCTATCTAAAGGTCAAAGATACTAGCGAGAGGACGTACTAAAGATAAGATAAGTACAAACTAAGCGATAAAGGAGAAACTAAAAGACATACCCTCGAAAAGAAAAGGGTATAATGAACTCATCTTCGCTTCCGTCTCCCAAGTAGCGTTGCTCTCATCATCTGCCCATTGTACTTTGACTAGTTTGACCTCTCGATTCCTCAACTTCTTAATCTCCGACCCAAGAATGCGCGTAGGAGCTCGTCGAATCGTCGCATCATGCTCGATCTCCACCTCTCTAAGTAAGCTCGGCTCTACCACTTCCGCGTTCTCGTGCATGCACTTCCTTAAATGTGATACATGGAATATGTTGTGTACACCACTAAGTCTCACGGGCAACTCCACCCTATACGCCATCTGCCCAATCCTTTCCTTAATGGGAAACGGCCCTACGAACCTTGGTGCTAACTTCCCAACGGACCCAAAGCGAACGACGTTTCGTAATGGAGACACCTTGACAAAGACCATGTCCCCAACATCAAACTCAAGATCTGACCTCCTATTATAAGATTTCTGTCTATCTTGCGCCATCTTCATCCTCCTTCGAATCAAATTGATCTTTTCTGAAGTCTCTCTAATCATATCGGGTCCAAGCAAGATCATATCTGTAGACTCCCACCATCGTGTAAGCGAACGACACGGCCGTCCATAAAGAGCCTCGAACGGTGCCATGCCAATACTAGACTGAAAGCTGTTATTATATGCGAACTCTACCAACGGAGATGTTCCTCCCATGTACCTCCGAAGTCTAAGGCACACAACCTCAATAAATCCTCTAGAATACGATTCACCCTCTCGGTCTGGCCGTCCGTCTGAGGATCATATGTGGTGCTCAAACATAACTGAATCCCTACCGCCTCTTGCAAGCTTCTCCAAAAATTTGCTAGTGAAAATAGGATCGCGATCGCTCACTATGCTAGAAGGAACACCGTGCAAATGAACTATTTCTCGAATGTATACGGAGGCTAACCATGGAGCAGTCCTCTTACTTTTTACGAGAATGAAATGGGTGCTCTTAGTAAGTCTGTCTACCACGATCCAAATACCCGTATTACCCTTCCTCGATCTTGGTAATCCGTCAACAAAGTCCATCGAAACACTTTCCCACTTCCATTGTGGGACCTCCAATGGATGAAGCAATCCACCGGGCTTCTTTTGCTCTGCTTTTACTTGTCGGCACACCAAGTATCTAGCGACATACTCAGCCACATCTTTCTTCATGCTGGCCCAAAAGTAAACGCGTCTCATGTCCATGTACATCTTGTCCCTGCCGGGATGAATGGTCATCTTCGAACGATGGGCATCATCAAGAATGGCCTTCTTTAGATTCTCGTTCTGTGGTACACAAAGTCAACCATCCCTGCGCAACCAACCCTTAACGTCTAAGGTATACCTACGGAGATGGCTTGATGACTCCCCTCTTTTGAGCTTCTGTACTAAATCAATCAACTATGGGTTGTCTAGCTGTGCCTCACCAATCCGTCCCAAAAGCGTAGGTCTGACCTCTAAGGATGCTAGCTAACTGGGTACAAAATCACTAGATGGTCTAAAGTCAAAGGTAGAGATAAACTCTAAGCTATTTCGCTCGACAAACAAAGGGCTCCATGTCAACTTGTTCCTACTCAAAGCATCTGCCACAACGTTGCCCTTGTCAAGGGTATATGCTATCTCGAAATCGTAGGACGCCAAGAACTCCATCCAACATAACATATCACCCTTCCCTAGTGACCACATGCCCTAAATTCCTCACTTCTTTCCTACACAAATGGTATCTTGGAGAACTTAGCTTTAAGCTGGTGCACTTACAGGGTCCCTAATCTTTCCCTAAGATGTAGGGAATGCTCTTCTCTGCTTCTAGAGAAAACCAGGATATTATCCCATGCAAAATCGTCACAACTATACATCTCTCATGCAGACCATCCTAGTCGAACTCGACATCCCCCAAGTGCAAGCCCCAAAGTACTAAACCAATATTAGACAAACACCCAAGGGATACCTCCTTCGAATTCATACGACCTATGTGAGATGATACTAGTAAGACGGTCAATCAATTGAGCACTTGACCGACTCTGGCTGTCCTTGCCAGTCTTGCTCCAAAACAACCGCTAATTACATAACTGGCTGTGCTTAATCTATTAAGCACATACGAAAACTTATTTTGCGCCTCTGGGTAAACCCCTCACTTTATTAATGATGTCCCCATACTCACGGACCACACAAACAGACTCCCAATCATCGGTTGATGTGTCAGAATATTCTATGCAGCTAAGCATCACTGAACCCCTGGGGTCACAAGAAATATGAGGGTCTTTCCATAACGAATCAATAGACTAGCTACCCTCCTTTCGCACTCTAGGATGGCACCCCGTCTGGCTAGCCAATCCACCCCTAGAATCAAACTACAGCCCGTGAAACCAAGGATGAAGGCGTTGCATTCAAATCCAACGCCCAAGATAGACACTCTCAAATCCCGACAAACCCTTAAAGGATGAGCCGAACCACCAACATGATTTGAGACTAGGATGGGATCCTTAACTAGACTAGTATTTAGGTGTAGTGTTTCAACTAACGAAGCAGATACTAACGAGTATGAAGTGCCAGAATCAAACAAAGTTCAAACAGGTTGATAAAGAAAACCAAATTTCAACCTAGACGGTCCTATCCCCATCAGGTATACCAGCCGTGAGGGAATACAGCTACCCTCAAGAAGATCCTGTACTTTGTCCTTGCCTCTTTGGACAATCCTAAGGTGTCCTATTTCTCCAAAACAACTAGCCTTCTTCTTCACATCCTCCATTCGTGACCTCCCACTAAGATGAGATTTCGTCCTTTGTTAACGAAACAGCTATTTGAACCTTCCTCCCATCGTCTATCTTAAAGGTACCAACAAGTCCTCCACTTCCTTGGACTAACTTCTAGCCCAACAAACGTCTAAGCCCCTTGAAGTGGTTCTCCGTCCTTCGTACAGAAGTCCTTATTTATCTTACAAAAAGTATCTATACGTGGAGGGGGAAAAACTCAAAAAGAGAAAGAGGAAAAGATTCAAAACGGAGAATCGAAGGAAGAATATATGGCTCTTGGGGATTATGTTCTTAAAATAAACCTTTCTTTCAAAAATACTCTTCTATAAACATATTTTTGAAAGTATTCTTTATAAAAATGATTTTGAAAAATAATTTTTCAAAAATTCATATCTGTTCTGGTAACCTTCAGCTCTGATACCACGTGTAACACCCCACCTCCATTAAGGTCACTAGCAAAGGGAATGCCTTAACTTCAGTGGAGCGTTTTAAGTGAATATAGAACAGAAAATCACAACAAGACAGATATAAGCAGTACTTGAAAATTTAAAACTTTATTTATTACAGCAGGAGATAAATATGTTTGGTTACATCATCAAAAACCATAAACCAAAGTCAAGTACATAATATCCAACTTGATAAAACAAAGTACATAATCCCACTACTACAAATAGCCATAAAGAAAATGATAGGCTGAACTTTACTTCGGCAATCCAAATCCAAGTGCTCCCAAAGAGATCCCAATCAAGCTCCACTAGTACTAGTCCCACCCTTAGAACCTGGGGGGAGAGGGGAAGGAAGAAAAGAGGTGGAAACAAAGGGGGGTCAGACATAAAGTCTAGCGAGTGCGATAACTCTAACAACGTAATTATTAAAGTAATATGATGAGATATAAGCTGGAGAATAAGGTAATGACTGTGTGAACCACATGGGTATGGCAAGGCAACCAAGAGAAACAAAGATAACGTAAATGGCGCTTCCTAATCTATATAGGATAATTACTCTACTCTACCCTACTGTACCATACTGTACTGTACTAACACTAACTGCACCCCTAATAGTCACTCTAGAATTTTGATCCCTCTTGGCTAAATAAAACGATGATAGCTTCGTGTACTACTAGGTGTACCCACTATCCTCCATGTTTGACTGTATACCTCTAGCTGCTATCATAGATACCTAGCGTGTACCTATCCCCACTAGATGTACCCCCTTCAATAAGTAAAAATGGTAATTCTATGTACTCCTAGCCGACTTCATAGGTGTCGCCTGCTCCTATCTCCACTAGGTGTACCCCCTTAGTAATTATTAATAATAGTGGTAGCTTCATGTACCCCTAGCTAACTACATAGGTGTCGTCTGCTCCTATCTCCACTAGGTGTACCCACTACCCTGCCCCATTCGATCGGCTCCCTAACTCGTAGATACCCGTGCTGGCCCCACATTGGTTGTATCACTCCCCAAAGTGACAACCCGACGCCACAAATAATGCATGGCTTATACCTACATGATGCAACAACGTCTTACCTACCAGCCTGGGTCCACACACGCATATGAACCCATTGGACTTGTGTTGCCACCGCTAACCCGGTTTGGCCTCTTACAGTCAAGCCCAGTATGCGTGTCCCGTCCTCGACTTGGGTCGAGCCCACAAAGATACGAATGGGTTACTCGTTGAAACGGGACCCCATTACTTGACAAAAGCTATCCACCTAAGCTTGGTCCCCTATAGTACATCCCACTTAACACACTTCTTATTCATGTTTCAATTAAATGTTTTAAATTTGGTTAAGGGTTCCCATTAGTATTTCCACATGCCACCCAAGGCACCCACATAACCCCTATGTCCCACTTACATGTTTACCTTGGTTAAGTGTTACTAATCATATTTCCTCATGCCACCAAAGGCACCCACTAGATTCCATATGCCACCCAAGGCACCCACTTAACCCCCTCATGTCCCACTACATTTTTATCTGGTTAATTGTTTCTTAATTCATTAAGACCGTAACCTCATAAAGACCTCTCACATTAGACTGGCATTTGTGGCAGCTGGATTTGCCGGGCGGGTCCGGGCAGCCTTACACCACAAAAGAGCCTAACCTCGTGTCTTTACAATTGTTACGTATTTAGTTTATGCCTAAGACCTCTCACATTAGACTGGCATTTGCGGCAGCTGGATTTGTCGGGCGGGTCCGGGCAGTCTTACACCACAAAAGAGCCTAACCTCGTGTCTTAGACGATTAATTACTCCTAATTAATCATTCCCCAATTTGAATTACTTTCTGTATTCAAATTATCAATCAATTCCATATTTAAGGATGTCCATAATTGACTCAATTATGTCCATCCATTTATGGTATGTAAAATCATACCCGTTTTCACCACAATTATATTTTATGCCTTTTAGGGCATTTATGCTCATCTATTTATGGTATATGAATTATACCAATTTCATTACTACATAATTAATTACATGCCTTTTTAGGCCATTACATGCCAATTAAATCTTTTTAATACTATCCCCTTCGTACCCCTGTCATTCGTTCGCTCAACATGACATATTCATATTAGATTAGAAATTAATCTAATACTTAAAAAAATGAATAAACGTCAAAAATTCACATACACACAATAATAGATCTAATTTGCATCAAACTTGCAGTTAAGAATTTCAGCATACTTGCATAGACTTCGTATCATCAAGGATCAAAAATCATAGATCTAAAAGGTGTGGGGTTGCATGTATGAACATAATTTTACACCCAATTAGCCTAAGTAATTATCACAAACTTACATAAACTGTGTATGTCGTCAACCTAAACATAAAGGTGTCATCTTTGCATAACTATGGATCCAATAAAGATGTTAACTTGAGTAAACTATGGATCCACATAAAGGTGTAAACTTTCATAACTAGGCATGTCATAGATTCAACATAAAAAATTTTGGACCAAAAAGTGGTTCTAACACCCAAATTGACTAAAAGCAGAATGAATTAAGATCAAAAATAAAATAGACACACGGAATTTGGTGAAGCTCGTATGTTCTTGATCTAGCACGTGCATAGGAATTTGGTTGTATCCGGAATATGCATCCATGAAAGAGAGAAGTTCATGACCCACTGTCGAATCTACAAGTTGGTCAGTCCTAGGAAGTGGGAAACTATCTTTTGGGCAAGCTTTGTTCAAATCTGAAAAATCAATGCAAGTCCGCCACCTTCCATTCGGCTTCTTTACTAAGACGGGATTCGATATCCAGTCAGGATATGTCGAATCTCGAATAAATCCGATCTGTTTCAGCTTCTCCACTTCTTATTTGAGAGTAGCCGACCTCTCTGGGCCCAGCATACGTCTCTTTTGCTTCACAGGCGGGTGTTTTGGGTTTACATTTAGTGAGTGACTTATGATTGAGGGAGATATCCCACACATGTCAGCGTGGGTCCAGGCAAACATGTCCAAGTTTGCCTTCAAGAAGTCCGTCAGTTCTTCGGCCCGACGTGGATCCTACTGAGATCCGATCTTCAAAAATCTTGTTGGATCAGCTTCATCAATAGGAATATCCACTGTCGCTTCATTAGGAGTTGCATTTCTAGTCTCTGGTTCCTCGTCTTTTCTGGGATACACGTCTTCAGGCGTTCCTTTGGGCAACTCCTTCGGGGCCGATCCTTCTAATTGCTACGCTGAGTCCTCCTTTGGAGGAGGCGAAGCATCTTTACTCTCGATGTTAAGTCCTTTCATCAACATCTTCAATTCGGCAACATAGCAGGCCCGTCCAGAGACTTGATCCCCTATCATTTCCCCAGTTCCGGCTTCAGTTGGGAACTTAAGCAATAAACACCAAGGGGCGATGCAAGCCCTGAATTCAGCAAGGGCAGGCCTTCCCAAAAATGCATTATAAGGCGAGTCTACGTCCAACACTACGAATTGAAGCATACGTACTCTTCGGCGTTTTCCTTGCCCCAAGGTTACGGGCAATTCTATGTACCCCATGGGAGCTGTTGACGCCCCGTTGAAGCCTCGGATCCAACCTTCACACGGCTTCAAATCTTCAGATTCAAGCTTCATCTGATCGAATGACTTTTTAAATAAAATATTAATAGAGCTTCCGTTGTCCACTAACAACTTATGAACCAAGGCCGGCCCAATGGTGGTAGTAATGACCAATGGATCATCGGTGGGTGACTGGATCCCGGTATTATCTCTGCTACGGAATACCACATCGTCAAACATTGTCTTCTGTTGTTTTATGGGGGCGATATCTTCCAAATCATCACCTTCATTCACATCTACGTGCTTGGCAGCATTTACATATTGATCCATTGCTCTAAAACTACGAAATGCTGGGTGGGGTCCACCCACTTTGGAGTTGATAACAATTCCCTTGCCTTTTTGCTGCGCTGTAGGCTTGGGAGCAGATTGAATCTGTTTTGGAGCCTGCTCTCCTTGCCCCCTGTCCCTCGGGGCAACCTTATATTCATCCAGTTTCCCTTCGCGCAGCATCTTCTCAATCACATCTATCAAATGCGGACATTCATTGGTTGAATGCCCATGAGTTCCATGAAACAAACAAAAATTCCCAGTTGCCATTTCTTTCTCTGTTGAGTCGCGAGGTGGCGGTCTCTTATATTGCAAAACATTGTATGTGTCCAAGTAAATGTTCTCCAAAGTGTCGTTCAACGGTGTATAATTCTCATAAGTCTGGAATTGGGGTCTTTTGTTAGGATCACTTCCCCTATTTCTATTTCTTCTGTTACCATTCGCATTACGGTTATTGTTGTTGCCGCCGTTTCCAGAATTGTTGTTTCCACCCTTGTTTCCCACATTTACTTCAACTTTTCCGGAACTTTCCCCAGACTGCTTCACGGCGACGTTACTCTGGACATTTTCTTTTGAAGCTGCTACAGACTTTCTCTTTCGGTTTGCCCTGGCCTCCTCTCGTCTTAAATAAATATCGGCCTTTTCATAGAGTATCTCTCTCGTGGAGGGTGTCTTCCCAGAAAGGTAATCTCCAAACTCGGATTCAGGATCGACTCCTTCCTTTAATGCCATCAAGATGGTGGGCTCATGCAGGTCACTAACTTCAGTCACAGCTATGTTAAAACGGTCAAGATATGACCTCAAAGACTCTCCTGGCGCCTGTTTAATTCTTGATAAATCAATAACACTTTTGAACTTTCGGGTATGGAGTCGGAACTGATTCATAAAACGTTCGCTCAATTCCCTATAATTCGATACCGAACGAGGGGGAAGTCGGGTAAACCATAATAGTGCCACATCTTTTAAATAGATCGGGAATGCTTTACACTTCACTGCATCAGGAGCAGTAGCAGCATTCATGAGCCACGAATATCGCATCAAATGTTGTCCCGGATCAGTTCTCCCATTGTACTTGTCCATCTGCGGCAGGTTAAAACGTCAGGGAAATTAAAAATTGAGGATGTCGTCAGTGAAAGGAGTATGGCTTCACTCAATGCCATAATCTTCATTGGTATAGTTTCGGCTCTCGGACATAATCTGGCGTACCATTTCCTGTACATCAGCATTAGTTAGGGGTCGTTCAGGCTCCATGGCCCTGGTATCCGGGTTTCTTCTGGGCTCTTGTTCAGGGGATGCCCGTCTTCTTTGAGCTGCTTCTGCTCTACTTCGTTCCCTACGCTCCCGGTCGATCACGGGAGGAGGGGGATGGAGCCTTTGCCCCTGAGTGGGATCATTGTTTCCTAGTGCTCGTGCAATATCCTCGCGAGACCCCAAAGATCTGAACGTCAGCTGCTCCAAATTCTGTGGTCGTTCGAGTGGCCTTCGTTCTCGGGGCCGCTCTTCCTCGGAAGAAGAAGACTGATCCATTGGTGTGTGGAGAACCGGGGATGGGGTTCTCTGGCTACGGAGTTCGCTAATTTCCCTGCTCATGAGTCTCATATTTCTTGCATCATGAGATTGGTGCGCTCGTGGATTTTCATAGCCTCCCTAGTACTCTCAAGCATGTCAAGTAAGCACGAGAAATCCCCTTGAGTAATAGATGCGGATGGATTGACCTGACCATTGACCCTGGTGGCTGGAATCGGAGCATTTGTGGGGGCTCGAGTAGAGGTTCCAACATCACCAAGTTTTGGGTCGGTTCAGAGATGGGAAATCGGGTCGGGTCGGAGCTGGGAAGCCTGTTCGGGTCGGAACTGGAAAGCCAGGTCGGGTCGGTTCAGGTTGGGGGAATGCACTGCTTCAGAATCTCCTACCCGGATCGGATCGGCGCTCTCCCCCTGAGTGCAGTTCGGATTTCCTGTATCAGTTCGTCCTACTACTGAGCTCTGCCCACAAGACCTTGTCACAACTGCATTTTGCTGATCTTCGCCAACTCCGTTTCCTCGACTAGTTTGAACTTCCTTACCTTTTCCTTTGGCAATAGTTCTTCAACAATCAATTTAAAAAATATTCAAGAGCGTCGAAACTTGAGGATTAACTTCTTTGAACTCGACGGTCCAAAAAGTAGAACGATAATCCCGAAAAACAAAGAATTCAGATGGTTCTCAGTGAAAGCACCAAAATGTTAGACCAAAAAGTGGTTCTCACACCCAAATTGACTAAAAGCAGATTGAAATAAGATCAAAAATAAAATAGAGACACAGAATTTATAGTGGTTCGGCGAACAAAAGCCTACGTCCACTTGTCAATCACTATTCTCAATGATATGGTTGCAATTACAATGAGATATTCACTCAATTTCACTCACAACTCGCATACATTCACTCAATTGTCTCAAAACAAATGTGAAAGATGATTTGAATTATCCCGGAGTGCTGGAATTCGGTTTATGAAGGTGTTTGAACTCTCAAAGTGCCCAAAAAAAATCCCCTTCATTGTCCCCAGACAGGGTATTTATAGGTGAAAATTCGCTCAGAACCCGATCCGGATCGGAGCCACGTGTCATCCATCCCATCAGCCTCGGGTTCAGATTGATTTCTGTGTTGACAATGCATCAGAGTAGTGGACGTTTTGGGCAGGAACTGGTCATAGCCGCTCCGAATAACCAGGCGATCATGGAGGAGATTGACTTGGAAGATGGGTTCGGATCGGAAGAGTATACAGGAGGGGTTCTGATCGGGGTATCTGATCCGATCCGGTTTTGTCCCAAGGCTATGTCTTCGTTCTCTTTTACTCCGTTCCGACCTTTATTTGTAGCAGGTAGGTGGCCCTCCGCCCCGATTGACAGTAAGCAACTCTCCGATCCGGATAGCAGTGTCTCCTTGAACCATACAGTAGCAACTCTCCGATCCGATCAGCAATGTATCTCCGATCCGATCCGTTACATTCCTCCGATCCGACCTGCTATAATGCTCTCTAAGTTCTTTAATTTTTCACATCTCGACTTTGTGTTGCCTAGTTCACAAAGTGGGCTAACAAAAATGTCAACTTGAATATGGATCTAAACTTTAAAGGTGTGAACTTGTATATATACATATGAATCCAATTATCACTTAAACTTGCATATGAACATAATACCTATATGAACTAGCATATGTTCCACATCCATGTTCGCATAAAAACTAATGTTATAAACCTAGGTGGTTGGATTAAAAAAAAAGGATTCATTAGAACAAGTTAACATCATGAACTACTAGCACATATTTTAGATCCAAACTTACATAACATCATATACAAAACTTGCAAAACATCATATATAAAACTTGCATAACATCATATATGCAACTAGCATAACATCATATATAAAACTTGCATAACATCATATGTGAAACTGGCATAACATCATATATAAAACTTGCATAACATTATATATGAAACTTGCATAACATCGCATATAAAACTTTCATAACATCATATAATATGAATCAAGTTAACATACTTGATTGAACATATGAAATAGATTCACAACCACAACTTATAATCCAACGTCTATCACATCATAACTGATTTAGCAATTATCTTGTTAAGGTGATCAAACTCACAACTCAAAAGCAGTCTTGAGTTCTGAATTCTGATTTCTGGAGTTGAATTAGCGCTCCTTTGATGAAGATTCGCTATTAGGGTTGAGTAGTTATGATTTGGTTGCTGTTCTTTCTCTTTGATTTGGTGGCGGCTGCTTTAGGGTTCAAGACAACAGCTTGACGGCCATTGTTTTAGTTTTAATTCTGATTTAGGGTTTGAGTCTATGGGTCTTTTTATAGAATTATGAATTAATTTAAGCCGTCGTATGATCTTAGGGTTAATCAAAACCATTCAATCATGATTGGGTGATGAGTCAGCCATAATGACTCAACAAGGAGTCAGAAAGGACTCAACAACACTGGTCAGCCTGTACTAGAAAACTGTGCAGGCTCCAGCCTCGGTCTGGGCGCACTTGGCAGGTGCGCCAGTGTAAATATGTACTGGCGCACTTCCCAAGTGCGCCAGTGCATCTTTTTCTTTACTTTGCCACCAAACTTCGTTCGTCCATAACTCTTTCATCCGGTACTCGTTTCCCGCAAACTCGGACTCTATTTCAACCAGAATTTCGAGACGAACACAATGGCACAATTCAATCCCCATAATTCTCATGTCTAAGATTAATTATTCTTTAATTTAGTTAATTCGATTATTCAAAAATCCGGGGAGTTACAATCGAAGTATAAATAAATTTATTTCCGAGTTAGGGAAGATCGATATTTTTTTATGATCGGAAATATTATGTTGAATTGGAAAATTGGATTTGATATATATTAAAAATATATCAGAATGGAGTTGAAGTTATTATAAATGAAGTTAAAATGTTTATATATATAAATATAATTTAAAATGAACTCATCGCAGCATGGCAGTTCTTAAATTGGTATTTTGAACTTCAATTGAGTATATAGAACTCAATTGAAGTCGGAATTCTTTGAAATAAGTACCATCAGGATCAGTTAGATAATAGTTTTCTAATGGAAGAGAAAATTATGCATTTCGTCGAATAGATTTTGAGATTTGTCAAAATCAAATTTCTAGAAGTGCAGCGCCAAAATCGTTTAAAAGCCATAAGGGTTTGTTTAAATAAATATAAGGATTTTTAAGGAAATAAAATCTGAGTGTCCATTAGAAAAAATCTAGAATTGAGTTATAAAATAAATGGGAGCTCAAGTGTAGCAAGAAAAATGATTTTTGAAACAATAATCATATTTTGATTTTTGAATAGAATTAACTAAATCAAAGAGAAATTAGTTAACCGAGTTTTGAATTGAAGTCGAACTTTGAAAGGTGAATTAGATTTGTAAATGTATATTTGAAACCGAATATAGAACTTACATTGAAATTTGAATTTAATTAGTTGATAAGTAAGTTGAAATATATTTGAAACATGTTATATTCAAATATACAAATGTAATAGGCAAAGAGTTGATTTAACGAGTTGAGTCAAAACGAGTGTATGAAGTTGGAATAAATTGGACAGGTATTGATATATAGGAGACAGGTATGGGATAAGGTTGATGAAGGTATATAAATAGTGTGCCCGACAAAAGGTACACGTTTAATTTTCATATGAGATTTTATGCGCCGTACCGGCTAGCCGCTTGGCTTTTTCTTTTTCTTTTGGGTTGGTGAGGGCCATGGGAGGCTATTTGAAATATCCCGATGCTCTCGGTACAAAAGAGGTTATGGCGAAATTTTTCGGAAATTTAAGGAGTTGGAATATTTTTAAGAAAATTGGGCAAGTATAAAATCAATATATTAATATATATTGAATTCAATTTGGAAACGAATTTAAAATAGAATATTTTAAACAAAAAGGAAATATATAATTCTTGTAAAATTAGAAAGAGAAACATTACGGGTTTAAAATGAATAATTGGTTTTTAAAATGTTGATTATTCGAGGTAAGTAGTTTTGTTCGTTTTGAGGTTGAGGATGTTTTTAGTCAAGGTCTGAGAGGTAGTTTTACCCTAACTTGTTTGATTTCATTTTTATTGATAAATAGCAAGACCCAGTCTCAAAGAGAAGTGTTTGAATAATAGTTAGTTGAATAAAACATTTTGGGTTGTTGTAACGATGTTTACACAGCATTCGTTTTAATCCAAGTGATGGAATTTTGGAAATATAACATTAAATATTTCCTGATTATAATTAAAGTAGTCGGGAAAGAGATAAGTGATTGAAATTGTTTTTCAAATACAAATAGAATATATTTTCTAAACTATAGAAAATAATAGAAGGCGGTATATGGAAATGTTTTTTCCAAATAGCGTAAGAGGCCAAGATGATTATTGAAATTATTTGGTTAACAAATATTGATAGAGAAATAGAAAAGTGAATTAATTAATCAAATATTAATTAACAGGCCAAGTGATTGATTGTTGTTATGGATGAATGGATGTTTGTTTATTTTTCTTCGATAGTTAAAGAACCGACTATCGAAGTGTTTACCAATATCGTTGTCAATATGGAGAGACCGGTTGGATTATTATCCGTGAAACACTCTGTATTGGCAGTAGCGTTGCGAATCAAATTATATGAAGGTAATCGAAGATGGTGTAAAGTGCAAGGGCTTTTTCTATTAATAGAAATTGTGCCTTCGGTTTCGTTCAGTCCCAGAACGAACGTATATGGTAGGAAGTCTGACAAAGTATTTCCAATGATCGAATATGTTGATCTGTACAAATATATATATGGTGGCAACGGATTTATTCCCTTAGAAAAACATCCAGAATATTTGTGCAAATCAACTAGTGATTAACAGATCTGACAATGTGGCATTCAAAGTGATTGTGCTATCAATGAATAGAAAGTAATCGTATCCTCAGGCCTCAAAAACCGGGAAATGACAAAAATCAGGCAGGCAGCATGGCTACGTGGGTTGCTCCCATTAGGGTGTATAATCACCTATCTAGAGATTCATTTAATTCCTTATTCTATTCAATGTTGTCTCATTCGGGAAACGGTTGCTGATCCCAACCGTTGGTGATATACATTCGATACACTCAAGCGAAATGAGTGGTCGGTCATGTGTGGGTCGGGTTGCAAGATGTTCTTGTTGAACCCGGTGTATTCCTTTCTAGAGATACACTAGCGGAAGGTGGTTCCATACCTTGTCATGTTGGAAATCCACATCTCAAATAAGCGCCCCATGGTTTCTGATTTTATATTATATATGGAGCGTGAGATGCAAGCGTTCCACTAGATTCTATTTATTTGATGTAGACATTATTATAATATCACTGGATTTTTGAATCAAAGTGTTTTGGATTATAGTAAGGTAAAAACCATCCATGTTTATGTGTGGGCTGGTCTTACTATTTTCTTTTCTTTTGAAAGGATTTTTAGGGTTAAACAAATGGTTGGAGTTTACTCACACCAGTCCCATGACTGACCCAGAGTTTATTTTGTTTGTTTTTCCTAAACTCTTGGGTGCCTAAATTTGTACGTGCAGTCAAGTAGTCGGGATTTTTGTGATTCACTTGGATGAGTTGGAAGCAGGATGCTTCACCATTTAGCTATAGAATATCATATTTCCGCTGTGTACTATGTTGTATCTAGAAACAGGCGTTTATAAATGTTCCAGGAATAACTGTTGGCTCTGATGATGGTATGTATATAAAGTTACTGATTTGTATTTCAAAAAGTTATGTTATATAATATATTTTATTCGTTCCGCTGTGAGATCTGTTTTATTTGTTTCCTTCTATTCTAACATTTCTTTCTATCTATTTCTCATCCTCTAACTTCTTTCTAATAATGATTCGTATTTCTGTGCAATCTGGGTTGGACGTGTGGTGTTATTAGTCAACTCAGATAGAACAGATTTGTGGGTCGTTTCAGTTGGTATCAGAGCCAGGTTGAGCGAAAGGCTAGGCTTTGGCGGGATTGTGCTCATTATAGATGGGTCAGTAGTGCCCTAGAATGAGTTGAGTGCATATATACGGGAGAGCGTATTTGTAAATTGATATAAAAGTTGTTTTATATTGTGTTGCTTAGTCTGTTGAGTGGATTATGAATTCTGATCGAATAGTGGGACGCCACGAAGTCGATAGGAATATCTAAACACAGGAACAGAAGATTGAACACGATATTATTTTAAAGTGGGTGAATGAAATTATTTTTCCCAAAATTATATTTTGGTATAGAAAGAATAATTTTTGAAATTATTATAACATATGGATGTGTTGGTTGTTATTATTATAATCAAATGAGATTATAAGAAATGAAATGGTTATAAAGAACCAAATAGAATTTGTATATGAATGAAATATACAATTGAGACGAATTAAAACTGGATTCAAACCATAAATTGGAATTTAAATCCTGGGAAGTTTTGAAATAATTTCGAAGTATATTAAAAGAATATAGCTTTGTTTTGAAAAGACCGTTTGAATAAAAATCATATTTGAATGGACTTTGAAAAAGATAAAGCACTGAACTCACTTCAGTGGCTGGAAAATAATCCTGATGATGACTGCAGCTTCATCAATATTCATTTTCGAGTTCTAAGTGACGATTGGCTACCTTAGAAAAGTTTTTGGTGTAATTTGTTTGAAAGAAAAAAAAAGTGGTTTGAAATTCAATTGTTTTGAATTTGAGATAGTGACAAATATATATGTATGTATTTATGGGATTTCAATATTGTTTTGAAATGAAACCCAGGGATTTGAATTCTGGAATAAGAATTTAACTTTAGAAAGTAAATCGAAGTAAGTAAATTGACTAGAATCAATTTGAATGGATTTAAATACAACTGAATGAAATATGAATTGGTGATAAATCATTCAGAATAAATGAATGTGAGTATAGGTGATGTGTTATGTGAATGGAAACCAAATGTTTTGGTGGAGCAAAATTTGTTGAAATATGAAGAGGTAAGTTTCAACATAAAAGATTTTTGAAAAGTTAATGGGTTTATGGTATTTTTCCTACCTTAGCAATTTCGAGGACGAAATTATTTTAAGGGAGGAAGAATGTAACAACCCGGATTTTTCGAACAGTTTATTTTAAATATTTAATTTGGTATTAAATATCTAGTTGATTTTATAAATGAATTTTTATATTAAGTGATCGATTTCGATTTAATATCAAATATTTAAAATTATCGTAATACGAAAAATAATTCAATTAGAGATTTAAACTGAATTGAAAACAGTCAGATAATCAACACAAACTTCTGTTTGAATTAGAATAATAATAATTTATTTTTAAAGAATTTATTTGTTTGAATTTAAATTATATTATAATATGGTTATTTTATTTTTGCAGTCTATTCTGTTGAGTTCAGAATGGTGTAATTACATTGAAACGTCGGTCGATAGGTTAAAAGAGCGGTTCATGATATCGAGTTATGAACCCCGATATATTTTTAGTGGATAAGATCGAAATCGAATCGAAAATCAAATCAATATCTATTTAACAAGAAGTGAAAATATATTTAAATCAAATCGAAAATCTTTTTATAATAAAATAAAAGACTTGTTGTGTACTTTAACCTACACAAATTTATTACCCTAGTACGTTTGTCCCTTTCAACTCCCTTACAAAACCGAACCGCTGCTTCATTGTTTTGCAATTAAAAACAAAATCGAAAGCTTTCAAATTGAAATATAAATGGTCGATACAAGGAAATTAAAACCAAGTTGCCCTCTTTAAATCCCTCAAAAAGCAAAGGAATGACTGTTCCTAATTCAAATCATTCGAAGTCGTATTTGCTTCTTTAATTGAGATCGAACAGAAATCAAAAGCGAAAACCGAAATCGTTGTTTTTGTTCGGGCTAGGTTTGAAAATCCACGTACTCATGAATGCGATTTTTCCCCCAAAATTGAATCAAGTAGCTCGACAATTCCTTCCACATGTTTAGGTAGGGTTTTGGAGCTCACGATTTGAAGGAAGCCGGATTCGAAGGACCTCGCGTTAGAAGCATCGATCTGGGAAGCACGATATTTTCGATCACTGTCTAGGGATTTGAGGAGTCTGAGTGTGGCGAGTTGTTCAAGAAGTCATGAGTAAGGGTTGGCATCGTTCATCGTCATTGGAGGAGTGTTGTTGACGTTGAAGTCGGAGTTGGTCCCGTTTTCAGGCGATTGTGGGGAGGTGGATCGTGACCAGAAAAGGGAGTGTTACAGGGTGGCGTGAATAAATTAAGGGAGAGGATTGGAGGGTGATCGACAGTAGATTTCCATGAGTTATGGGGATGGACAGTAAATAGAAAACATGGAATATGGATTAAGGTAATTTTATTTCATTTTTATATTTGAAATTTACAAAGAGATTGGTTTAAATAATTCATAATTAATTAAAGTAAATTAATTTATATAACTAGTTTATATAGAAAGGGAATCAGTTAATAAGGAAATTTAATGTGTAGATTTATCATTTATCAACTTAAGGTACTTATCTTAAGGTAATTAGTTTAAACCATTTGATTTATATTCAAATGTTTATTATGGAATGAAATTATAAAATTGGTAAGTGATTAAAGTAAGTTAGCTATATAACTAGGTTATAAAAAGGAAATTTGTTGTAAAGAAGTATAATTTGTAAAATAACCATTGAGTATGAAAGTAAGGTTGTAACACCCCGGATTTTTGAATAATCGAATTAACTGAATTAAAGAATAATTTATCTCAGATGTGAGAATTATGGGGATTGGGTTGCACCATTGTGTTCGTTTCGGAATTCTAGTGGAAATAGAGTCCGAGTTTGCGGGAAACGAGTACCGGAAAAAGGAGTTATGGATGAACGAATATTGGTGGCCAAAAGAAAAAAATTGCACTGGCGCACTTGGGAAGTGCGCCAGTACATATTTACACTGGCGCACCTGCCAAGTGCGCCTAGGCCAAGGCAGGAGCCTGCATAGCTTTCTGGTTCATGCTGACCCGTGTTGTTGAGTCCTTTCTGACTGCTTGCTGAGTCATTAGGGCTGACTCATCACCCTATCATGATTGAATGGCTTTGATTTACCTTAAGAACATCCGACGGCTTAAATTAATTCATAACTCTATAAAAAGACCCGTAGACTCAAACCCTAAATCAGAATTAAAACTAAAACTATGGCCATCATGCTGTTGTCTTGAACCCTAGAGCAGCCGCCACCAAAATTAAGAGGAAGAACAGCAACCAAATCAGAACTACTCAACCCTAACAGCGAATCTTCATTAAAGGAGCAATAATTCAACTCCTGTAATCAGAATTCAGAACTCAAGACTGCTTTTGAGTTGTGAGTTCGATAGTTTTAGCAAAACAATTAATAAATGAATTGGATTGAGTTATAATGCAGATAATTTGGATATGATATGAAATGTTTATTGCATGTTTTAATTATGTGTAGAATTGTGTTGTAATTTCTATGATATTATGTTATGATACTATCATCTACGATGTAAAGTTATGATGCTATCACCCATGTTATAATCCTACGATTGGCTTATGTCTAGTTGAATCATCATGTTTCTTATGCTAGTTTGTTATATTGACTCATATGATAAATCATATGTAGGAAAGTTTAGATGTTGATTCAAACATGAACCATATACAAGTTTGGGTAGAATTATATGTGACCTTACATGGCTATGCCACCTAGTTTATGTGAGAATTTAATTGAAATTTAGCCTATGACATATGCTGAATTCTACATGATACTTTACATGTTAGATACTGATTTACACCCTTGTTGCGATGTATAAATCACATATGTGAGTTTATGAGTTGGATATGAATCATGTTATGTTATTACCTATGCAAGTTTACCCCCCCCCCCCTTTAGATATAGATCTATGACATATGTTGTTTATGCAAGTTTGTGGCCATTATTTCATCATGTTCACACCTTTAGATTCAGATCCATGACATATGTTATTTATGCAAGTTTGTGGACATTTTCTCATCAAGTTCACACCTTTAGATTTGGATCCATGACATATGTTGTTTATGCAAGTTGTAACTTTGGCCTATGCAAGTTCTAGATGTAGAACATCATTCACATATGCAAGTTCACCCCTATGTTAGATCTATGTTTTAATTATATGTATATATTGTGATGTTTTCTTTTATTTCATGAGTTAGACTATTCGAGTCTAACGTATATTTTTCGTTAAACGAACAAACGTACAACGCGGGCTAAAGGGGATAATATTAAAAATATTTAATTGGCATAAATGCCTTAAAAGGCATAAAATATAATTGTGGTGAAAATTGGTATGATTTTACATACCATAAATGGGTGGACATAATTGAGTCAATTATGGACATCGTTAAATTTGAAATTGATTGATAGTTTGAATAGGGAAAGTAATTCAAATTGGGGAATGATTAATTAGGAGTAATTAATCGTCTAAGACACGCGGTTAGACTCTTTTGTGGTGTAAGACTCCCAGAACCTGCCCTGCAAATCCAGCTGCCATAAATGCCAGTCTAATGTGAGAGGTCTTAGGCATAAACTAAATACGTTACAATTGTAAAGACACGAGGTTAGGCTCTTTTGTGGTGTAAGACTGCCTGGACCTGCCCGGCAAATCCAGCTACCACAAATGTCAGTCTAATGTGAGAGGTCTTTATGAGGTTACGGTCTTAATGAATTAAGAAACACTTAACTAGATAAGCATGTAGTGGGACATGAGGGGGTTAAGTGGGTGCCTTGGGTGGAATGTGGAATCTAGTGGGTGCCTTGGGTGGCATTTGGAAATATGATTAGAAACACTTAACCAAAATTGAAACATGTAATTGAAACATGAATAAGAAGTGGGTTAAGTGGGATGTATTAGAGGGGAATAAGCTTAGGTGGACAGCTTGTGTCAAGTAATGGGTGCCCATCTTAACCAGTAACCCATACGTATCTTTGTGGGCTCGACCGAAGTCGAGGACAGGACACGCATACTAGGCTTGACATTAAGAGGCCAAACCGGGTTAGCGGTGGCAACGCAAGTCCAAGGGGTTCATATGCGATTGTGGACCCGGGCTGGTAGGTAAGACGTTGTTGCATCGTGTAGGTATAAGCCGTGCATCTTTTGTGGTATCGGGTTGCCACTTTGGGGAGTGATACACCCCACTGTGGGGCCGGCACGGGTATCTACAAGTTAGGGAGCCGATCGTTTGGGGGTAGTGGGTACACCTATTGGAGATAAGGGCAGACGGCACCTATGAAGGCAGCTAGGGGTGCATGAAACTACTAATATCATTATTAAGTCTGTAGGCGGGATCAACCTTAGGGTGACTAGTGGTGGTGCAGTATACTAGTGGCGGTGCAGTATTGTAATTATCCGTAGTGTTGGTGTAGTTTAGTAATTATCTTAGTGGGCTAGGTGCTCTTTAATGATATCGTTGTTCATCCTGTTTCCTTGTTTACTCTGCCACACTCAATGGTTCATGGTCATTTCCTTATTTTCCAACTTATGCCTTAGCCTAGTTACTTTGTTAATTATATTGTTAGAATTATCGCACTCGCCAAACTTTATGTCTGACCCCCCTGTTTCCATCTCTTTTCTTCCCCCCCCCCCCCCCAGGTGCTTAGGTTTGAACTAGCACCAGTGGAGCTTTATTTTGGACTGCTTTTAGAAGATTTCTTGGACCACTGAAGTAAAGTTCAGTTTCTCTTTATTTATGGCTATTTTAATGTTGGGGATTATGTCTTTCAGTTTATGTACTTTGTTTTTTCAAGATGGATATGATGTACTTGACTTTGGTTTATGGTTTTGATGATGTAATCAAACATATGGTTTATCCGCTGCAATGAAATAAATAAAGTTTTAAATTTTCAAGTACTACTTCATATCTGTCTTGTTGTGACTTTCTGTTCTATATTCACTTAAAATGCTCCATGGAAGTTAATGCATTCCCTATGTGAGTGACATTAATGGACGTGGGGTGTTACACGTGGTATTAGAGCTGAAGGTTACCAGAAAAGATATGAATTTTTGAAAAACTATTTTCCAAAACAGTTTTTCTAAAGAAGTACTTTCAAAAGTATGTTTTAAGGAAAGTATTTTCAAGAGAAAAGTATATTTTGGAAAGCATAACCCCAAGAGCCATATATCTTTCCTTCAGTCCTTTTTGTATTAAATCTTTCCTTTTTCGTTTCAGCATGCCTGAAGCATCTGAGATAATAGAGGGTGTTCATGTGCCAGGTTGGTTTCGTCAATATCTTGAGGCTAGGACCGCCACTGCAGGTCCAGCTAATGCTCCTCCTCCTCCTCCTCCCCCTCCTCCTCGCGTCGATACTTTTGCTAAGATATGTAAGGACTTTAGAGCAATGAGAGGAAAACCTTTTCACGGAACGGAGAGATTTGTTGAAGCTCGTAACTGGCTAAAGGAGGTGGAAGAATTGTTTGGAATTTTTGAAGTGGATGATGGAAGAAAAGTCCAGCTAGCTGCCTGGCTAATGAAGGATGAGGCCTAGTTTTGGTGGGAGGTCACTAATGGGGGACGTCCAGTCGATACATGGCTAGATTTTAGGCAGAGGTTTAAGGCGAAGTTTCTCTCACGGGCTGAAGAGAATCTACACATGGAAAGGTTTTTGTCACTGAAACAAGGGAATCTATCGGTGAAAGAGTACGTTAACAAATTCAACCAATTGGCAAGGTTTGGCTTAGACTTGGTGAACACTCCAGAAAGGAAGGCTCTAAGATTTCTTAAGGGTTTAAACGAGCCGCTTCATGGGTTAGCTATGACCCGCATTCCCATGGGGGCTACCTTTGAGAGATTAGTTGACATGGCACTTGTTAGCCCGCTTTGTGAACTGAGCAACACAAAGTCGAGATGTGAAACATTGAAGAACTTAGAGAGCATTATAGCGGGTCGGATCGGAGGAATGTAGCGGTTCGGATCGAAGATACGTTGCTGATCGGATCGGAGTGCTGCTACTATTTGGTTCAAGGAGACACTGCTATCCGGATCGGAACGTTGCTTACAGTTAATCGGAGCGGTGGGCCACCCAATTGCTACAGAGATAGATCGGAATGGAGCGGAGCAAAGTAAATAAAGAATTAGTCCTAAGTTAATCCGGGTCGGATCGGGTACTCCGATCCAAACCCCTTGTGCACACTCTTCCGATCCGAACCTATCTTCCACGTCACTCCCCTGCATGAGCGCCTGGTTATTCGGAGCGGCTATGACCAGTTCCTACCCACAACGTCCACTGCTCTGATGCGTTGTCAACATAAAAATCCATCCGAACCCAAGGCTGATGGGATGGATGACACGTGGCTCCTATCCGGATCGGGTTCTGAGCGAATTTTCACCTATAAATACCTTGTCTGGAGAAAAGGAAAAGGATCTTCTTTTTGGTACTTTGAGAGTTCAACCACTTTCATAACTCGAATTCCAGCACTCCCAGATAATCCAAATCGTCTTACAACATTTGTTTTTAGACAATTGAGTGAATGTATGTGAGTTGTGAGAGAAATTGAGTGAATATCTCATTGTAACTGCAACAATATCATTGAGAATAGTGATTAACAAGTGGATGTAGGCTTTTCTTTGCTGAACCACTATAAATTCTGTGTCTCTATTTTACTTTTGATCTTATTTCATTCTGTTTTTAGTCAATTTGGGTGTTAGAACCACTTTTTTGGTCTAACATTTTGGTGCTTTCACTGAGAACCATTTGAATTCTCCGTTTTTCGGGATTATCGTTCTACTTTTTGGACCGTTGAGTTCAAAGAAGTTAATCCTCAATTTTCGACGCTCTTGGATATTTGTTGAATTGATTGTTGAAGAACCATGGCCAAAGGAAAAGGCAAAGAAATTCAATCTAGTCGAGAAAATGGAGTTGGCGAAGATCAGCAAAATGCGGTCGTGAAAAGGTCTCGTGGGCAGAGCTCAGCAGCAGGACGAACCGATACAGGAAACCCGAACCACCATCAGGGGGAGAGCTCCGATCCAATCCGGGTAGGAGATTCTAAAGCAGTGCATTCCCCCAACCTGAACCGACCCGAGCAACTTGCCCTACACCGACCCGACCTGGCTTTCCAGCTCCGACCCGAACAGGCTTCCTAGCTCCGACCCGACCCGATTTCCCATCTCCGAACTGACCCTTCACTTGGTGATGTTGGAACCTCTACTCGAGCCCCTACAAATGCTCCGATTCCAGCCACCAGGGTCAATGATCAGGTTAATCCATCCGCGTCCATTACTCAAGGAGATTTCTCGCGTCTACTTGACATGCTTGAGAGTACTAGGGAGGCTATGAAAATCCACGAGCGAACCAATCTCATGATGCAAGAAAATATGAGACTCATGAGCAGGGAAATTAGCGAACTTCGTAGATAGAGAACCCCATCCCCGGTTCGTCACACACCAGTAGATCAGTCTTCTTCTTCCGAGGAAGAGCAGCCCCGTGAACGAAGGCCGCTCGAACGACCTTAGAATTTGGAGCAGCTGACATTCGGATCTTTGGGCTCTCGCGAGGATATTGCACGAGCACTAGGAAACAATGATCCCACTCAGGGGCAAAGGCTCCAGTCCCCTCCTCCCGGGATCGACTGGGAGGGTAGGGAACGGAGTAGAGCAGAAGCAGCTCAAAGAAGAAGTGCATCTCCTGAACAAGAGCCCAGAAGGAACCCGGATACCAGGGCCAGGGAACCTGAACGGCCCCTAACTAATGCTGATGTACAGGCAATGGTACGCCAGATTATGTCCGAGAGCCGGAACTATACCAATGAAGATTATGGCATTGAGCGAAGCCATACTCCTTTCACTGACGACATCCTCGACTTTCAGTTTCCCCGGCGTTTTAACCTACCACAGATGGAAAAATACAGTGGGAGAACTGATTCAGGACAGCATTTGATGCGATACTCGTGGCTCATGAATGTTGTTGTTGCTCCTGATGCAGTGAAGTGTAAGGTATTCCTGATCTATTTAGAAGATGTGGCGCTATTATGGTTTACCCGACTTCCCCCTCGTTCGGTGTCGAATTATAAGGAATTGAGCGAACGTTTTATGAATCAGTTCTGACTCCATACCCGAAAGTCCAAAAGTGTTATTGATTTATCAAGAATTAAGCAGGCGCCAGGAGAGTCTTTGAGGTCATATCTTGACCGTTTTAACTTAGCTGTGACTGAAGTTAGTGACCCGCATGAGCCCACCATCTTGATGGCATTAAAGGAAGGAGTCGATCCTGAATCCGAGTTTGGAGATTACCTTTCTAGGAAGACACCCTCCACGAGAGAGATATTCTATGAAAAGGCTGATATTTATTTAAGACGAGAGGAGGCTAGGGCAAACCGAAAGAGAAAGCCTGAAGCGGCTTCAAAAGAAAATGTTCAGAGTAACGTCGCAGTGAAGCAGTCTGGGGAAAGTTCCAGAAAAGTTGAAGTGAATGTGGGAAACAAGAGTGGAAATGACAATTCTGGAAACGGGGGCAACAACAATAACCGTAATGCGAACGGTAACAGAAGAAATAGAAATAGGCGAAGTGATCCTAGCAAAAAGCCCCGATTCCAGACTTATGAGAATTATACACCGTTGAACGACACTCTGGAGAACATTTACCTGGATACATACAATGTTTTGCAATATAAAAGACCGCCACTTCGTGACTCGACAGAGAAAGAAATGGCAACTGGGAAGTTTTGTTTGTTTCATGGAACTCATGGGCATTCAACCAATGAATGTCGGCATTTGAGAGACGTGATTGAGATGCTGCTGCGCGAAGGGAAACTGGATGAATATAAGGTTGCCCCGAGGGATAGGGGGCAAGGAGAGCAGGCTCCAAAACAGATTCAATCTGCTCCCAAGCCAACAGCGCAGCAGAAAGGTAAGGGAATTGTTATCAACACCATAGTGGGTGGACCTCACCCAGCAATCCGTAGTTTTATAGCAATGGATCAATATGTAAATGCTGCCTAGCACGTAGATGTGAATGAAGGTGATGATTTGGAAGATATCGCCCTCATAAAACAACAGAAGACAATGTTTGACGACGTGGTATTCCGCAGCAGAGATAATACTCGGATCCAATCACCTACTGATGATCCGTTGGTAATTACTACCACCATTGGGCCGGCCTTGGTTCATAAGGTGTTAGTAGACAACGGAAGTTCTGTTAATATTTTATTTAAAAAGTCATTCGATCAGATGAAGCTTGAATCTAAAGATTTGAAGCCATGTGAAGGATGGACCAGAGGCTTCAACGGGGCGTCAACAGCTCCCATGGGGTACATAAAATTGCCCGTGACCTTGGGGCATGGAGAACGCCGAAGAGTGCGGATGCTTCAGTTCGTAGTGTTGGACGTAGATTCGCCTTATAATGCATTTTTGGGGAGGCCTGCCCTTGCTGAGTTCAGAGCTTGCATCGCCACTTGGTGTTTATTGCTTAAGTTCCCAACTGAAGCCGGAACTGGAGTAATGACAGGGGATCAAGTTTCCGGACGGGCCTGCTATGTTGCCGAATTAAAGATGTTGATGAAAGGACTTAACATCGAGAGTAAAGATGCCTCGCCTCCCCCAAAGGGGGGCTCGGCGTAGCAATTAGAGAGATCGACCCCGAAGGAGTTACCGAAAGGAACGCCTGAAGACCTGGATCCCAGAAAAGACGAGGAACCAGAGACTAGAAATGCAACTCCTAATGAAGCGACAGTGGAAATTCCCATTGATGAAGCTGACCCAATAAGAGTTTTGAAGATTGCATCACAATTGGATCCACGTCGGGCCAAAGAACTAACGGACTTCTTGAAGGCGAACTTGGATATGTTTGCCTGGACCCACGCTGACATGTGTGGGATATCGCCATCCATCATAAGTCACACACTAAATGTAAACCCGAAACATCCGCCTGTGAAGCAAAAGAGACGTATGCTGGGCCCAGAGAGGTCGGCTGCTCTCAAAGAAGAAGTGGAGAAGCTGAAACAGAACGGATTTATTCGAGATTCGACATATCCCGACTGGATATCGAATCCCGTCTTAGTAAAGAAGTCGAATGGAAAGTGGCGGACTTGCATTGATTTTTCAGATTTGAACAAAGCTTGCCCAAAAGATAGTTTTCCACTTCCCAGGATTGACCAGCTTGTAGATTCGACAGCGGGTCATGAACTTCTCTCTTTCATGGACGCATATTCCGGGTACAACCAAATTCCTATGCACGTGCCAGATCAAGAACATACGAGCTTCATTACAAATTTGGGGTTATATTGTTATGTTGCAATGCCATTCGGATTGAAAAACGCCGAAGCCACTTATCAGCACTTGGTGAACAGAATGTTTAATAATCAAATAGGGAAGACTATGGAAGTTTACGTGGATGATATGCTTGTCAAATCGAAACAGTCCTCCAGCCATACGCCAGACTTGGCGGAAATGTTTGGTATCCTGCGAAAGTATCGGATGAAGTTGAATCCTTTGAAATGTTCATTTGGAGTGGCATCGGGAAAATTTCTAGGCTTCATTGTGAGTTCCCGAGGAATTGAAATCAATCCTAGCCAAATAGCAGCGATTAGAAACATTGAAGAGCCAAGGAGAATTAAAGACGTCCAAAGTCTTACAGGGAAAGTAGCCGTGTTGAGTAGGTTTATCTCTAAAGCAACGGACAAATGCGTCCCTTTTTTTGATTTGATTAAAAGGGGAAAGAAGAACATCGAATGGACTCCGGACTGTGTTGAGGCCTTTTGAAATTTATTGGAATTGCTAGAAAAACCACCGATTTTGTCAAAACCAGTGGATCATGAAGAGTTATTTGTTTACTTGGCAGTTTCGGCTCACATTGTTGGCACTGCCTTGGTTCGAGAAGAAGACAAAGTTCAAAGGCCGGTATATTATGTAAGCAAGAAATTGGCAGCGGCAGAACGCAACAACCCAAAGATTGAGAAGCTCGCTTACAGCCTCCTAATTGCATCCCGAAAACTTCGTCACTTTTTCCAAGCTCATCCAATAACCATATACACTGACCAGCCGCTGAGGCAGGTGTTGCAGAGACCCGAAGCATCGGGAAGGTTGATCAAATGGAATATAGAATTAAGTCAGTTTGATTTAAATTTTCATCCATGAAGGTCGATCAGGGGGCAAGCTCTGCAGACTTTATAGAAGAGTTCACTATCCCAGAGGAGGAAGTGATCAATGACAAAGTGGTCAAGTCCGAAGATGAGTTAAAGATAGATTCATGGAAGCTTTACACAGATGGAGCTAAGAACGACCGAAGGTCCGGAGCTGGAATCGTCTTAGTCACTCCTGAAGGACGGTCGTTATATTACGCTCTGCGATTAGAATTTTCAGCGACTAACAATGACTCTGAATACGAAGCCCTGATTGCCGGGCTGAAGCTTGCTAAAGACCTCGGAATAAAAAAGTTGGACATATTCTGTGACTCTAAAATCGTTGTTTGCCAAGTGCGAGAGGAATTTGTGGCTCGGGGACCTCGACTTATCGCCTACCTCGGGAAAGTGAGAGAGCTATTGAGCAATTTGGAGTTGTACAATATAACACATATCCCAAGAGCCGAAAACCAGAAGGCGGACAGGCTGGCAAAGTTAGCTAGTTCCGACAATCCAGAAGAGACTGAAATAATTCCAATTGAAACGTTGGAATCGCCAAGCTTTGAGTCGATGGAAATTGAGTTCGCTTTCGAAGCGGAACCGGAGAAGGAGTCGTGGATGACCCCAATTAAGAACTTCCTTAAGAATGGGACACTCCCATCAAAGAAGAGTGAGAGAAGGGCTATAGTTCGCAAGGCTACCAGATATGTCATACAAGATGATATTCTTTATAGGCAAGGATTTTCTATGCCTCTGTTACGATGTATAGCACACGACGACATCAAACGTGTACTGAGAGAAGTGCACGAAGGTGAGTATGGGGATCATACAAGAGGTCAGACTTTAGCGAAAAAGATATTGCGATATGGATACTTCTGGCCCACGATTAATAAAGATGCCGCTGATTATTCACGACGCTGCGATAAGTGCCAGAGATTTGCCAAGATCCCCAGAGCACCGTCGAACCAACTCAAATCAAAGATGAGTCCTTGGCCATTTGCCACGTGGGGAATTGATATCATCGGAGTTCTACCGATTGCTAAAGGAGGAGCGAAATATGCAATAGTCGCTGTGGACTATTTTACGAAGTGGGTGGAAGCTGAGCCCCTAACCAAAATCACGGCGAGAAAGGTGATAAGTTTCGTGGTTAGAAATATTATATGCCGAATCGGGATCCCCAGGACCATTATAACCGACAACGGAACCCAGTTCGACGGTACTGAATTCAGAAATTTCTGCCAGAAGTATAAGATCAACAAACGATACACTACGGTTGCTTATCCGCAGTCGAACGGGCAAGTTGAAGCAATAAACAAAGTAATAAAATCCATCCTCAATAAATGGTTAGAGCGCGCAAAGGAAAAATGGGTTGACGAATTGCCTTTAGCTTTGTGGGCATATCGAACAACATTTAAGACGGCTACCTGTCATACCCCTTTCTCTCTCTCTCTTTTGGTTCAGAAGCAGTAATTCCAGTAGAGCTTGAAGTTTCTTCCCGCCGGGAGACGTATTATGACCCGATGACGAATCGGGCACTCTTACTCGAGTCTCTTGATGAAATCAAAGAAAAAAGGGACGAAGTGGATTTGCGTGCTGCAAGACATCGACGTCAGATGGCACGCTATTACGACAAAAAAGTTCGCCTTAGGACTTTTGAACCAGGAGATTTGGTGCTAAAGAGAGTCATTCCATCCCTTCCTCACCTCGGTCCAAAGTGGGAAGGACCCTTTGTCATCCAACGGAAACTTGAAAAAGGAACCTTCAAGTTAACGACCGTAGATGGCGAAGAAGTCCCTAGGGCATGGAATGCCCAATACTTGATGCGATATTTGGATTAGAAATGTTTTACTCTTTGTTATTTCTCTTATGAACTCTGTAAAAAGGCACGACTTGCCTTAGGAAAACCTGATGATATGAATAAAGGACTATATAGTGGATGTAGGCTACGACTTAGCTGAACCACTATAAAAATATCGTGTGTTATTTACTTTTATGCATTGTATATATACATTCATCGACTATTCTGTTGTCATTATGGAATATAAGATGATTCAAAACCTGAAAAGGTTGAAGACAGTTTAAACGTAAGAAAAAGCACAACGACAATTTGTGCGACAAAACATAAAAGAATGAGAAAACGACATTCTTAACTCTAACTCTCCAGAGAGAGAGAGAGTATAAAAGCGTCTCCGACTGAGCGCTGAGAAAGAGATCCTTCCCCGCTGAAGGATCGGGGAGTGAATAGATTACTGAGCTCGAACTCTAACTCTCCAGAGAGAGAGAGAGAGTATAAAAGGACGGGAAGACGACGTCCTCTGAGGCGTGAAGGTGCACCCTGACAAGAGACCACCTCAGTAAGAACTCTAACCTGAGTATAAGACAGGAGAGTATAAAAGAAATGCCAGAAAAAACGATAGGCATTGACGATGCAGAAAATGCAATCCCGTCAGAAAATCGGGAGTATTCAGATTACTTGATTAAGTCTTAAATTATTTTTTGAGATTGACTGGGGGCATATATGTATACACATATTTCCTCCCTCTGTAACTTCATTTCATAACTATCGTAAGACATGCATTTTTACATATGTGCAGAACTCCTGACAAACAAACATTGCAGAAGAGGATTTTTTTTATTTTATTTATGAATGAATTTGTATAGGAAAACATCCAAAAAGAAGGTGCAAGAGCCACCCTTACAGCAGCAATTATTGATCTGCCGAATACTAAAACAATGCAAGACAACCCACTATTTAGATTTCGAGTGAGTCTTGGACTTCTTGGTGGCTTTCTCCGCATCCTTTGCCTTTTTCTCGGCCTCCGTCAAGATTCGCTTTGATTTTTTCTTTCCCGAAGATGCGGCGCTGGAATCGGTTGACTTCTTCCCGGAGGGCAGAGCGCTGAAATCAAGAGAAGATTTTCTTTCCTCTGTAATAGATCTAGTTGAGAGCTTAACAACTAACCTTGATCCCGCATACACAACTGCGAGAGGCTTGAGGGCTTCAGGGTCTAAGTCTTCGGCTTTTAACTACAAGCGTTTATCTTGATCAGCTTTCATTGCAGCCAAAGTAACATCATCTGCACTTTTCGACTCCCCGACTATTGCCACCTCTGGATCTTCGTCATGTCCTCCGTCACCGCCATCATCCTTTAAGGCTGCTATCATTTCTTCATCATGGGAAGTGTCAGCCTTAGATGGCTCGCTTCCTTCTCCCAAGTCTATAGGAGCAGCCTTGTCCTTCCCTCCTTTTGCCTTTTCCGTAGGCTCTACCCCAGAGGCGGCTCCCTGAGTCACATCTGTCTTTTCGGATGGCTACATACCTACAGAGTGAGAAGCAACAGTTATCAACTCCGGAGAAAATAATGGGTTTTTCATCGATTGCTCAATCACGTAGCGAAAGGTAGAAATAGACTTGACGAATTGTGGAGAAAAGGTCGGGATACCTTCCGAAGACTTCTCCGCGGGGGTAACTGCTATCTCTGATGCCATTTCGGGGATAGGGGATAGCAGGGTTGTTCGAGGGATTCCCGGGCGTTCAGGATCACACCCCTCTACTTCAGGAGTTGCGGGGGCAGTAGAAGAGGAACTAGCCTCGGGAATGTTTTTATGTTTAGTCCTCCGCCTCTCTTCTTCCATAGCATCAGCGATGAGGCGGCGCCCTTCAGCTAGGCGTTCTGGCTCATCATCCTTTAAGTATTTCTCCATCAGCTTGTCTTCATCGATGGAATCGACCTTGAGCTCCTCTTTTTCCCACTCAACAATCTGACTCCATACTTGGACTAAAGTGGATGTATAATCCTCAATCCAAGAAATGTTCCGGCGACGGATGATATGTGCAAAGAATTCAATCATTAATTCGCCGAAACCCTGAATCTCTACCTCCGCCTTTGACAATTGTTTGCGGGCCTCCTCCGCAGATTTGGTAGCACACTCAACGTTGCCCTCCGCCAGGGCCGCTCTGTTCTCTGCCTCCAGCAGCTTTGAAGCCAAGTCAGCATTTTTCTTTTCTAGCTCAGCATTCCTCCTTGCCAACTCGGCATTTTTCCGTTCAAGATCAGTGTAAGCAAGGCACGTCATAGCAGCTTCTGACTTAGCATCATCAGCTTGCTTTTTTAACTCAGAACGCTCTTGAGTGTGAGATTCAAGCAAATCATGATAACGTTTTTACATGTCTTCAAATTGTTGTTCGAAATTAGAAGCGTCCCTTTGAGCAATAGCAAGATGGGCCTGTGTGTCCTCCAAATCTTTTCCTAGATTCTTTAAGGCCTTTGCATCTTCTTCCACAGTTTTTTGCATTGAATCAGCTTTTGTGATTAGAGTACGGATGATTCTGGAAAGGTTGCGTGAATATTTGAACATTTCAAAATACTGTTTTTCAACCGTGTCTATCTTCGCTTTGGCCTCGTCTGCCCACCTGGAAGAAATAGGTTCGAGGGTAGGTAAAAAAGTCAAAGTCTCAAAGTAGTGTTCGGGAAATTGCTCCTCCAAATACGCCCGCTTGATTGCAGTTTCCGCATCTAGTGGTGGAGGAGCGGGGATCGTCAATTCAGTATCCCAGTGTGTGGAGGATTCAATAGACTCTTTATCTGTCCTAGGCCGTTTAGTAGCAAGGACCTTGCATTTACTTCGCGATTCAGTATCTTTTGGAGGACTTTTCTCTCTGCTGCGCTTTTCTTGGGAAGTGGTGGAGTCTTTTGATTGTGGCTTGTCCTCTTCCCTACGACTTTGGTAACCTCTATATTTCTCTTGGGCCGACCGAACGGGAGAGCGAGAACGCGAGGTTCGAGAGCGATAGGGTTCATAAGGCCTTCTCTCCTCCCTACCGCGATCGTCGCGGCGATCATACTCGATATCCTGAGGTGGATTAGACATGCTGCAGCGGAGCTTCCTGATATCATAGTAAGATCGGGACATCGTGCCTGCACAATAAGACAAATGAAATTCGGAATCAATAGTATCACAGAGAGAGAGGTGGAATGAGTGGTAATGCTATTGTGTAAAGTGTGTCCTAAGTGGTGTGTTTCCCCCCAACCAACCCGAGTCCAGAGCTAGACTAGTACGGGAAGGCTATTTGGCCTTGGCAGGAGTGGTCTCTTCAGAAGAGGTGAAGACTAAAGGATCCTTCCTAAAATCCTCTGAGGTGTATATAGTTTCAGGTAAAGGGAGATCCCCCAAACCCTGAAACAATGGGTCATCAGTACTAGGGACGTCTCCCTCGGAAGCATCAATTGGCGACTCTTTAGAAGACGTTGACTTTTCTGGAGAAATGGTATCCTCAGGAGAAGTATACCCTTCACGATGCTTTTCGGCCAAGTTAGCCAATTCGTCGTCTTGAGTAGAAGATGGAGAAGGTGACGTTTGTAGAGGCACTGTAGGAGCTCCTGAACCTTTTCCTATTTCTGGGACTACATCCACTGGAGGAATATATACGTATGGAGCCATCCCATGGTCGATACTACGAAAAACGGATAGTAGCCCATGAAAATGAAGATATTCGTCCTTAAGGACTTCATCAATAGTCAGGAACTTTTGATCGCCATTGAGGAGCTGGTGCATCCGGTCAAAGAACACCTGGTCTGATATTTGTTTTGGATTGTCGACTGCAAACAAAAAGAAAAACGTGTTAAGGCGATGACTTGAATGTATAGAGCCAAGATTTAGAAAATCAGTGCTTTACTTGATTTCGTCCATCTCCTGGAACACCCAGGTTGTCGCTTCACCTAAAACCATTCCAGTCTGGAATCTCCAGCTTTACTACTGAATGGCGTTGAAATTATCTTCCTCTTAGGAACAGACTCAAAATAGCAAAAAGAAGGAGTTTCTCGAGTCTGATGCTTGAAGTTGTAGAAGAAATGAACGTCATCGAAAGTTTGCTCTAAGCCTAAGATCTCATGGAATGCTATATATAAAGTGTGTAAGTAGGCATAAGAATTGGGATGCAGCTGCATGGGGGCAATCCGCATTTGTCTTAGAAAATCTACAATGAAGGGAGAAAATGGTGGGATAGCACCGACCATGCACATCAGCCTAGTGATTTCCATGTATCCTTCTGGAGGGTTGTGGGGACAGTCTGATCTCGAAGGCACTAGAGTGTCCTTTTTCATTATCCCGTATTTTAAACAAATTCGGATAAGCCGGTCGTTGTCGATTGTTGATTCAACGGAATCTTAGGGTGATTCCAATATGATAGCCGAATCAAACTCATCAGGAGCCCGGTCGTCGCCTATCCCTCCTTGCTCTTCAAAACCTAGAGAAACTTCATTCTCCGAAGACACATCGTCACTTTCATGATTTCCGACCTCGTAGTCTGAACCCTCATTATCCCATTCTGGATCCGACGGAGAAGATATGTCCTCGAGAGTAATTTTGTTGGAGGTTTCCGGGGCCCCTTTTTTCTCAGCTAGTCTAGAAGAGCGTCTGGGTCTCATGATCATAAAACTATTGAAGAAGCAATAACAAAAATTAGAGTAAATTAGCCCGTATCCCCCCGTGCATGTGTGCAAACTAAAGCGTAAACAGTGTATGCAGAAAGTGTAAAGTAAATGTCTAAAAGTGCGACGCAATATTTTGGCAAAGTATGAGGGATTGAAGTAGATCCTGATGTCCAGTTACGTTCGCAGGGCACTATCCTAACTGTCCATTAAGTTGAAGATTATGCCAAAAGTTGATTGGGCCAGTTAAACAAGTTTTTATGTATTAAGATGGACTGCTCTTCGGGTCGGTTCGGGCGCGTTCATTGGGATCGGATCGGGGATGCGGCCTCGACTTGGGCTCGGATAAACCTTGAAACTCAGAAATCAAAACCGGATCGGCTCGGAGGTAGAGTTCCCTAACAGTTCAGATCAGATCACGTAGTTATACTCCTCCTTCATCTTACGGTCAAATCTGATCCGGTTAGGTAAGCTCCCTTTCCCCCTTCTTTAACTGTTTGCTCCGACCCGATCTGATCTCCTGGATTTCTTTTATTTTTCCCTTTCTCTACTTGCCCCGACCCGATCCGACTTCCTGAACCTCTTTTCTTTTCCCTCTCATCCATCTTCTATACTCCAACCCGAACCGATCCCCTCAATCCTCTTCTTCTTCTTTCCCTTCCTCAACCATAGTCGAATCCACATCCATCTCCAAAGCTCCAATTAAAGACAAGCGTATGCTTCACTTAACCTCTCAACACCTCGAGATGGTCGTAGAACCACCCACGACTACGGCAGGGGAGGAGGAAGACGTGATGTCGAAGCGAGAGAGGAGTCATGTTTAAATCATTCAAAATCAACCGCAAATTTCCATTGAAACCCATTGTTACAAAATTAAATGACGGATTCAAACCTACCAGAGTACGTTGCTTGGAAATTTGCAAGAAAAGGGTGAAAAGTTCTTGTTTCTTTTCTCTGAAGTTCCGAAGTGAAAGTGGTAAAACAATAAAAGGAAATGAGAGAAGGAAGAAGACCCAGCTTATATAGAGAAGTAAAGTGACTATTCGTTTCCCCGTTCGGATCGGAATGACAGTCCAATAGCAAAGCTTGGCCCAATAGTCCAGTGAAAGATAGAAAGAGGAAGGGGTCTGTTCAGATCGGAATCCGAACCGAACCGAATTCCGTAGCTCAGCAGCGAATTAAATTGAAGTGTGAAGAAGAAGATGAAAACACAAGGAAAATCAAAGGAAAAATTACTTAGAAGACGTTGTGTAATGACAATCAAAGCATTCTCCGTCTACAACAGAAGCATCCTTTGAGGGTGCAAAATGTTAGCCCACTTTGTGAACTGAGCAACACAAAGTCGAGATGGGAAACATTGAAGAGCTTAGAGAGCATTATAGTGGGTCGGATCGGAGGAATGTAGCGGTTCGGATCGAAGATACGTTGCTGATCGGATCGGAGTGTTGTTACTATTTGGTTCAAGGAGACACTACTATCCAGATCGGAACGTTGCTTACAGTTAATCGGAGCGGAGGGCCACCCAATTGCTACAGAGATAGATCAGAACGGAGCGGAGCAAAGTAAATAAAGAATTAGTCCTAAGTTAATCCGGGTCGGATCGGGTACTCCGATCTGAACCCCTTGTGCACACTCTTCCGATCCGAACCTATCTTCCACGTCACTCCCCTGCATGAGCGCCTGGTTATTCGGAGCGGCTATGACCAGTTCCTACCCACAACGTCCACTGCTCTGATGCGTTGTCAACATAGAAATCCATCCGAACCCAAGGCTGATGGGATGGATGACACGTGGCTCCTATCCGGATCGGGTTCTGAACGAATTTTCACCTATAAATACCCTGTCTGGAGAAAAGGAAAAGGATCTTCTTTTTGGTACTTTGAGAGTTCAACCACTTTCATAACTCGAATTTCAGCACTCCCGGATAATCCAAATCATCTTTCAACATTTGTTTTTAGACAATTGAGTGAATGTATGTGAGTTGTGAGGGAAATTGAGTGAATATCTCATTATAACTGCAACAATATCATTGAGAATAGTGATTAACAAGTGGATGTAGGCTTTTCTTTGCCGAACCACTATAAATTCTATGTCTCTATTTTACTTTTGATCTTATTTCATTCTGTTTTTAGTCAATTTGGGTGTTAGAACCACTTTTTGGTCTAACAGCACTCATGCATGAAGAGGAGAAGGGTGCCAATGCTAATAAGGCACCCGAGAAGAAAGGGGATCAAAAGAAGCCGCAACAGCAACAACAGAACAAGAAAGGTGGCAAAGGAAACAATGCTGAGAGGAATAAGAAATGCTTTAACTGTGGGACACCCGACCATCTAAGCAAAGATTGTAGGAAGAAAAAGAAGAACGTTTGTTTCCACTGTGGCGAAGCGGGACATCTTATTAAAGACTGCCCAAAGAAAGGGCAGAGGGCAGGGTCTACCTCGGGAGGATAAGTGCAAGCTCTTATGGCACCAAGGCAGGCAAGGGGACAAGTTCAGGCTCTCCTGGTCCCACCGCTGGAAGAACGAGGTAGAGCAATTTCAATTGAAAGTTTATTTTTTCTGTTTGATCATCATGTCCGTACTTTATTCGATTCTGGCGCATCGCATTCGTTTATCTCTACATCATTAGTTGAAACACTGCACCTTGATACTAGTATAGTTACTGATCCCTTAGTAGTTTCAAATCCTATTGGTGGTTCGGCTCATCTTTCTATGAATTGTCGGGATTTGAGAGTGTTTATATTGGGCGTTGAGTTTGAGTGCAACGCTTTTGTTCTTGGCTTCATAGGCTACGGTTTAATTCTAGGTATGGATCGGCTAACTATATATGGGGCCATCCTAGATTGTGAAAGAAGGGTAGTTAGATTGATGCGTCGTTCGGGAAAGACCCTTGATATTTCTTGTGACCCTAGAGGTCCAGTAATGCTTAGTTACCTAGAATCCCTCTACGCATCCGATGATGATTTGCATTCTGTTCCCATAGTCTGTGAATATGCTAATGTCTTCGATGAGGTGAGGGGTTTACCCCCAAAACGTGAAATAGACTTTCGAATATAACTAATAGATAATGCAAAGCTAGTTGCATTGTCAGTGCGTCACACGGCTCCAAGAGAGAGAAGAGAACTCAGTAAGCAAGTGAAAAATTTGCTTGAGAAGGGGTTCATTAGACGTAGTATATCGGAGTGGGGTGCTCCAGTAGTATTTGCCACGAAGGCAGACGGGTCCCTTAGACTTTTTGTGGACTATAGAGAACTTGATAAGCTTTCTAAGAAGAATACAAACCCGCTACCGAGAATCGACGATCTCTTCGATCAGTTAGTTGGCGCCTCAGTGTTTTCGCAGTTGGACTTAACCACGAGTTTCCATCAGTTGAGAGTTGTTGAGGATAGTGTAGACAAGACAGCCTTTAGGACTCTAGATAGTTTCTTCGAGTGTCTTGTGATGCCCTTCGGTTTGACGAACGCCACTGCATACTTTGTTGATTTGATGAGTAGGGTGTTTAGGGAGTACCTTAATAAATTCGTGGTAGTCTTTTTAGATGACATCTTGGTCTTTTCTATGAGCGAAGAAGAGCATGCCCTACATCTTAGGGAAGTGTTGGAGACTCTTCGAGCGCATAGTCTTAAAGCTAAATTTTCTAAATGTCACTTTTGGAGGAAGGAAGTGCGATTTTGAGGGCACGTGGTTTCCCAAGAAGGGATAGCCGTGGAACCCGCGAAGATAGTGGCCATCCAAGATTGGAAGGTTCCTAAAAATGCTACCGAGGTGAGAAGTTTCTTAGGGTTGGCTGGCTACTATAGGAAGTTTATCAAAGTCTTCGCAAAAATATCAGCTCCATTAACAAGCTTGACGAAGAAGAACTTAGTTTCCACGTGGAACGTAGATTGTGATGATGCGTTCCAACGTTTAAAGAGAGCTTTGACCACAGCCCCAGTCTTAGTGTTGCCAGATGGGAGTAATCCATTTACCGTTTATACCGATGCTTGTGGGATAGGACTAGGCGCAGTCTTAATGGAAGAGGGAAGGGTAATAGCATATGGTGGAAGGCAGTTGAGAGTGCATGAAAGAAATTACCCTACACATGACCTAGAGTTGGCCGCTATTGTTTTCGCGCTTAAGTCTTGGCGTCATTATCTTCTTGGCGAAAAATTCGAATTGTTCACTGATCACAAATCGCTAAAAAACTTATTCTCTTAGAAGGACTTGAACTTATGGAAGCAAAGGTGGATGGAGTTCTTAGCATCCTACGACTTCGAGATAGCATATACCCCCGGCAAGGTAACGTGGTGGTAGATGCCTTAAGTAGAAAAAGATTATCCTTGAGTCCGTTGTTTGTTGAGCGGCGAAGTTTAGAGTTCATCTCGACGTTTGACTTTACACCTTCCATTGACTTTGTATCTGGTTTGCTAGCATCCTTAAAGGTCAGACCTACGCTTTTGGGACGGATTGGCGAGGCACAACAAGATGACCCACAGTTGGTTGAGTTAGTAGAAAAGCTCAAAGGAGGGGTGTCATCAAGCCATTTCCGTAGGTATACTCTAGATGATAAGGGTTGGTTGCGTAGGGACGGTAGACTTTATGTACCACGGGATGAGAATTTAAGGATGACCATTCTTGATGATGCCGTCGTTCGAAGATGACCATTCATCCCGGCGGGGACAAGATGTACATGAACATGAGACGAGTTTACTTTTGGGCCGGAATGAACAAAGATGTGGCTGAGTATGTCGCTAGATGCTTGGTGTACCAACAAGTAAAAGCAGAGCAAAAGAAGCACAGTGGATTGCTTCATCCATTGGATGTCCCAAAATGGAAGTGGGAAAGCGTCTCAATGGACTTTATTGACGGATTACCGAGATCGAGGAAGGGTAATACGGGGATTCGGGTCGTGGTAGACATACTTACTAAGAGCGCCCATTTCATTCCCGTGAAGAGTAAGAGGACTGCTTCATGGATAGCCTCCGTATACATTCGAGAGATAGTTCGTTTGCACGGTGTTCCTTCTAGCATAGTGAGCGACCACGATCCTATCTTTACTAGCGAATTATGGAAGAGCTTACAAGAGGCGGTAAGGACTCAGTTATGTTTGAGCACCGCATATCATCCTAAGACGGACGGCCAGACCGAGAGGGTGAATCGTATTCTAGAGGACCTATTGAGGTTATGTGTCTTAGACATCGAGGTACATGGGAGGAACATCTTCCGTTGGTAGAGTTCGCATATAATAACAGCTTTCAGTCTAGTATTGGCATGGCACCGTTCGAGGCTCTTTATGGACGGCCGTGTCGTTCGCCTACATGTTGGTGGGAGTCTATAGATAAGATCTTGCTTGGACCCGATATGATTAGAGAGACTTCGGAAAATATCAATTTGATTCAAAGGAGGTTGAAGACGGTGCAAGATAGACAGAAATCTTATGCGAACAAGAGGAGGTCAGATCTTGAGTTTAATGTTGGGGACATGGTCTTTGTCAAAGTGTCCCCATTACGGAACGTCGTTCTCTTTGGGTCCGTTGGGAAATTAGCACCAAGATTCGTAGGGCCGTTTCCTATTAAGGAAAGGATTGGGCAGATGGCGTACAGAGTGGAGTTTCCCGAGAGACTTAGCGGTGTACACGACGTATTCCATGTATCACATTTGAGGAAGTGCTTGCACAAGACCGCGGAGGTGTAGAGCCGAGCTTGCTTAGAGAGGTGGAGATCGAGCGTGATGCGACGATTCAACAAGCTCCTACGCGCATTCTTGGGTAGGAGATTAAGAAGTTGAGGAATTGAGAGGTCAAACTAGTCAAAGTGCAATGGGGACATGATGAGAGCAACGCTACTTGGGAGACGGAAGCGAAGATGCATTCATTATACCCTTTTCTTTTCGAGGGTATGTATTTTAATTTCTCCTTTATCGCTTATCTTGTACTTATCTTATCTTTAGTATGTCCTCTCGCTAGTATCTTTGACCTTTTGATAGGATAGTCCTATGGTTGAAACATGTGTTTGAGACATGTTATGGATGATGGATGCATGTGGATGCAAGTGTTTGCCAAGTGGTTGCTCGTGGATGCATATACACACACTTTAGGCACTAGATCGGCTTAGTCACTTCATATTGCATATTGCATATAAATGTGTGTACATATTTAAGTAATGGATGTATAATGGGTGTACCATCATATGGATGTTGCATTTTGGTGAATGGTTGTGCACACATGTAGAAATAATATGTATCGATAAGGTTCTTTCACATACATAATGGACGCATGACACTATCATGGTTTGCATTAAGGAGGTCAACTGAATCAGTAGACCGCCTGATTTTGCATTAGATAAGGAACATATACACACACTTCTTGCATATGTTCATACAGCATTAGAAATTTTATAAGGACAATGGATGCCCGTGTTTGATGGTTGAGTAGATGGTTGTTTGGATGGTAGGATATGCATTCTCCTTGACCTTGAGATTTCGGGGACGAAATCCTTTAAGGAGGGGAGAATGTAACACCCCGAATTTTTGAATAATCGAATTAACTAAATTAAAGAATAATTAATCTCAGACGTGAGAATTATGGGGATTGGGTTGCGTCATTGTGTTCATCTCGGAATTCTGGTTGAAATAGAGTCTGAGTTTGCGGGAAACGAGTACCGGATGAAGGAGTTATGGACGAACGAAGATTGGTGGCCAAAAGCAAAAAAATGCACTGTCGCACTTGGGATGTGAGCCAATACATATTTACACTAGCGCACCTACCAAGTGCGCCCAGGGCGAGGCAGGAGCCTGCACAACTTTCTGGTTCATGCTGACCCGTGTTGTTGAGTCCTTTCTGACTCCTTGCTGAGTCATTAGGGCTGACTCATCACCCTATTATGATTGAATGGTTTTGATTAGCCCTAAGAACATCCGACGGCTTAAATTAATTCATAACTCTATAAAAAGACCCATAGACTCAAACCCTAAATCAGAATTAAAACTAAAACTATGGCCGTCATGCTGTTATCTTGAACCCTAGAGCAGCCGCCACCAAAATTAAGAGGAAGAACAGCAACCAAATCAGAACTACTCAACCCTAACTGCGAATCTTCATCAAAGGAGCGCTAATTCAACTCCAGAAATCAGAATTCAGAACTCAAGACTGCTTTTGAGTTGGGAGTTCGATAGTTTTAGCAAAATAATTAATAAATGAATTGGAATGAGTTATAATGCGGATAATTTGGATATGATATGAATTGTTGATTGCATGTTTTAATTATGTGTAGAATTGTTTTGTAATTTCTATGATATTATGTTATGATACTATCATCTACGATGCAAAGTTATGATGCTATCATCTATGTTATAATCCTATGATTGGCTTAAGTTTAGTTGAATCATCATGTTTCTTATGCTAGTTTTTTATATTGACTTATATGATAAATCATATGTAGGAAAGTTTAGATTTTGATTCAAACATGAACCATATACAAGTTTGGGTAGAATTATATGTGACCTTACATGGCTATGGTACCTAGTTTATGTGAGAATTTAATTGAAATTTAGCCTATGACATATGCTAAATTCTACATGATACTTTGCATGCTAGATACTAATTTACACCATTGTTGCGATGTATAAATCACATATGTGTGTTTATGTGTTGGATATGAACCATGTTATGTTATTACCTATGCAAGTTTACCCCCCCTCCTTTAGATATAGATCTATGACATATGTTGTTTATGCAAGTTTGTCGCCATTATTTCATCAAGTTCACACCTTTAGATTCAGATCCATGACATATGTTATTTATGCAAGTTTGTGGCCATTTTCTCATCAAGTTCACACCTTTAGATTTGGGTCCATGACATATGTTGTTTATGCAAGTTGTAACTTTGGCCTATGCAAGTTCTAGATGTAGAACATCATTCACATGTGCAAGTTCACCCCTATGTTATATCTATGTTTTAATTATATGTATATATTGTGATGTTTTCTTTTATTTCATGAGTTAGAATATTAGAGTCTAACGTATATTTCACGTTAAACGAACAAACATACTATGTGGGGTAAAGGGGATAATATTAAAAATATTTAATTGGCGTAAATACTTTAAAAGGCATAAAATATAATTGTGGTGAAAATTGGTATGATTTTACATACCATAAATGGATGGACATAATTGAGTCTTATGGACATCGTTAAATTTGAAATTGATTGATAATTTGAATAGGAAAAGTAATTCAAACTGGGGAATGATTAATTAGGAGTAATTAATCGTCTAGGACACGAGGTTAGACTCTTTTGTGGTATAAGACTCCCCGTACCCGCCCGGCAAAAACCAGCTGCCACAAATGCCAGTCTAATGCGAGAGGTCTTAGGCATAAACTAAATACATAACAATTGTAAAGACACGAGGTTAGGCTCTTTTGTGGTGTAAGACTGCCCGGACCCGCCCGGCAAATCCAGCTGCCACAAATGTCAGTCTAATGTGAGAGGTCTATATGAGGTTACGGTCTTAATGAATTAAGAAACACTTAACCAGATAAGCATGTAGTGGGACATGAGGGGGTTAGGTGAGTGCCTTGGGTGGCTTGTGGAATCTAGTGGGTGCCGTAGGTGGCATTTGGAAATACGATTAGAAACACTTAACCAAAATTGAAACATGTAATTGAAACATGAATAAGAAGTGGGTTAAGTGGGATGCATTAGAGGGGACCAAGCTTAGGTGGATAGCTTGTGTCAAGTAGTGGGGGCCCATCTCAACCAGTAACCCATACGTATCTTCGTGGGCTCGACCCAAGTCGAGGACGGAACACGCATACTAGGCTTGACTGTAAGAGGCCAAACCGGGTTAGCGGTGGCAACGCAAGTCCAACGGGTTCATATGCACGTGTGGACCTGGGCTGGTAGGTAAGACGTTGTTGCATCGTGTAGGTATAAGTCGTGCATTCTTGGTGGTATCGGGTTGCCACTTTGGGGAGTGATACACCCCACTATGGGGCCAGCACGGGTATCTACGAATTAGGGAGCCAATTGTTTGGGGGTAGTGGGTACACCTAGTGGAAATAGGGGCAGACGGCACCTATGAAGGCAGCTAAGGGTGCACGAAACTACCAATATCATTATTAAGTCTGTAGGCGGGATCAACCTTAGGGTAACTAGTGGTGGTGCAGTATACTAGTGGCGGTGTAGTATAGAAATTATCCATAGTGTTGGTTTAGTTTAGTAATTATCTTAGTGGGTTAGGTGCGCTTTAACGATATCATTGTTCATCCTGTTTCCTTGTTTACTCTGCCATACTGAATGGTTCATGGCCATTTCCTTATTTTCCAACTTATGCCTTAGCCTAGTTACTTTGTTAATTATATTGTTAGAATTATCGCATTCGCCAAGCTTTATGTCTAAACCCCCTTTTTCCATCTCTTTTCCTCCCCCCCCCCCCCAAGGTGCTCAGGTTGGAACTAGCACCAGTGGAACTTGATTTGGGACTGCTTTTAGAAGATTTCTTGGACCGATGAAGTAAAGTTCAGCTTCTCTTTATTTATGGCTATTTTAATGTTGGGGATTATGTCTTTCAGTTTATGTACTTTGTTTTATCTAGATGGATGTGATGTACTAGACTTTGGTTTATGGTTTTGATGATTTAATCAAACATATGGGTTTATCCGCTGCAATGAAATAAATAAAGTTTTAAATTTTCATGTACTGCTTTATATCTGTCTTGTTGTGATTTTCTGTTCTATATTCACTTAAAATGCTCTATGGAAATTAATGCATTCCCTTTGTGAGTGACATTAATGGACGTGGGGTGTTACAAAGGTTAAGTTTGGAATTTGTTTACATATAGGGGATTTATTAAATTTAATTTGTAAAATTCAATAACTGGAATTTTTAATATCGTTTTACATTGGAAACAGACTAATGGAGGAATCGCGGTGAATGTACATAATAGACTTCATCGGGTATTCAGCGCAAATAAAATCGCGGTGAGTAAATCTCACTCACGTTCAATTTATAATTATTTTTATCAGTTAAAAATAATTGTTTGTTGCTTGTTTGGTTGCATTCAATATTTTTGTGCATCTTAAATATATTAGTTATTTAGGCTTGGTGGTTTCTATTATATATAAATATATATATTGGTGGTTGGATTTCCCGCAGTATCATTAGCAGATGCCCGCGGTACCATTAGCGGATGATTACCCTATACGCCCCACGCTATGATAGTGGATGACCTTATATACCGTGATATCCTGCCTCGAAGCAGGATGGGTGTTATTTCTGTTGACTAACGCCTGTGGATGCGGGAAAAAACAGGTTGGAGGGATCCAACTGGATTCCTCAAAAATATATTATCTATTTGTTCATTTGTTTGCATATATACTATTATATATGACGTGTTAGAAAACCTGAAATAAATAATTGGTTGTTTGGTGTTTAAATATCACTGGGCCTAAGTGTTAATTTATAAAAATACCCTAAAAAGGGTATTTGAGATTTAAAAGGGAAATTCTATTTTAGGAAAATAGAATTTGAATTTTTAAATAGATTTTGAATATAAACTTGTTTTGAAAAATAAAACAAGTAGTTCCTTTATAAACGAAGTTTACAAATAGTTCTTTTATAACAAAGTTTATAAATGAAGTAAAAAGAGTTATAATTGGATAATTCAGAAATAATAATACAATTGTGAAATAAAAAAGGGAAATCTATTTCCCAAAAGTAGAAATATCGATTTCAAAAGGAATTGAAATCGAGACTTGTTTAAAGAATGAATAAAGAAAATTCAAACAGAAATTGAATATAAAAAATATAAAGGAATTCAAATATAGAATTTGAATATCGAAAGTAAAATGGAATTTGCATAAAGAAATGTTAAATATGGAATTTGAATATAGAATTCAAATAGATTGAAACCAGAATTTGAATATAGAATTCAAATAGAAATAGACTTTGAATATAGAATTTAAAGAGTTAAAATGGAATTTGAAAATAAGATTCAAATAGAGTTAAAATGGAATTTGAAAATAGGATTCAAAAAGAGTTGAAATGGAATTTGAATATAGGTAATTCAATTTGATTGAAATTAGATTTGAATATAGAAATTCAAATGAAGTTTGAAAATAGATTTGAATATAGAAATTCAAATGGAGATTGAAAATGGAATTTGAATATAGGAAATTCAATTTGAGTTGTAATAGAATTTGAATATAGAAGATCGAAGTATAAATAACTTTATTTCCGAGTTAGGGAAGATCGACAATTTTTGAAAATCGGAAATATTACGTTGAATTGGAAAATTGGATTTGATATATATTAAAATTATATCAGAATGGAGTTGAAGTTATTATAAACGAAGTTAAAACGTTTATATATATAAATATAATTTAAAACGAACTCGTCGCAGCATGGCAGTTCTTAAATTGGCGTTTCGAACTTCAATTGAGTGTATAGAACTCAATTGAAGTCGGAATTCTTTGAAACAAGAACCGTCAGGACCAGTTAGATAATAGATTTCTAATAGAAGAGAAAATTTTGGATTTCGTCGAATAGATTTTGAGATTTGTCAAAATCAAATTTCTAGAAGTGCAGCGCCAAAATCGTTTAAAAGCCATAAGGGTTTGTTTAAATAAATATAAGGATTTTTAAGGAAATAAAATCTGAGTGTCCATTAGAAAAATCTACACTTGAGTTATAAAATAAATGGGAGCTCAAGTGTAGTAAGAAAAATGATTTTTGAAACAATAGTCATATTTTTATTTTTGAATAGAATTAACTAAGTCAAAGAGAAATTAGTTAATCAAGTTTTGAATTGAAGTCGAACTTTGAAAGGTGAACTGGATTTGTAAATGTATATTCGAAACCAAATATAGAACTTACATTGAAATTTGAATTCAATTAGTTGATAAGCAAGTTGAAATATATTTGAAACATGTTATATTCAAATATACAAGTGAAATATGCAAAGAGTTAGTTAAAGAGTTAATTTAACGAGTTGAGTCAAAACGAGTGTATGAAGTTGGAATAAATTGGAAAGGTATAGATATACAGGAGACAGGTGTAACACCCCACCTCCGCCAATGCCACTCTTGCAAGGACATTAGCTTTGGAGGGGCGTTAAACAAGGTAAACATGCATGCAGATATCACAAGATAGAAAATATAAGTAAAACAGAGTAGTAAAGCAGCGGATAAAACTTAGCATTTCAAAACCATAGTCATGTTACAACAAAGTACTTGGTCATTATTTTCCAACAACAAAGTCTAGATTAAAGCATAAACTGAAAAACTGAAATACATAAAGTACTATCCCCAAAATGAAGTGATAAACCATAGCTAGCACAATGTCCAAAACCGTACATGAGCAAATCATGTAAGCAAGCTGTAAAGATCCAAGCTAAGCTCCAATGTTCCCACCCTGAGAACCTGAGGGGGGGGGGGGACGAAAGAAAAGAGGCGAAAGAAAACAGGTCAGTAAAAAAGACAGGTAAGCCCTACTACTATCTGTCTATGAACTAGTAAAGTTAACTGGCATGAGAAGCTGAGATGAACATAAGGATAACAACATACTGGCATGATGATAAACTAACAAGATAGATAAAGGTGTCATCACATAATTAAGGTTAAGTTTTGCACCACGGGTGTACTAGCATTCTAACATGTCAAGTAAAAACAAGAATTGATCCCTTGGCCCAAGCTTGGCCCATCATCATGAGGTGACCTAAATTAAGGTCCAACTACACGGTCTAGTCGATCGGCTCCCTATAAGCCTAACTCGTCAAGTGTCGGTGTCATACGGCCCAAACATGCAATGTAGTTAAACTGCGCTAGGTACACCCTAGGGTGTATCAAGTCCAAGGGTGTCAACCTCAGACACGAATCAAGTAAGCGCAGTCTAGATCTACTGGTACCCGTGCCTGATTCTCCAACTCCGGACTATGTGCAGGACCATAGTCCGCCTGGACCTACACCGGCGTACATACTCAGCCGTCGTTTTGGTCGCTTACATGTCAGCCCAGTAATCGTGCCCCACCCTAGCCTAGTCCTAGGGTCTTATGATACTATCAAGAGGGTTACTGCTGAAAAGGACCACACAACTAGGGTTTCCTTAACGGGTTAAATGTGGTTAACCCGATCCAAACTTGGATTAAATTGGTTAAGTATACCCAAGGTTCGTGACTTAACCCCGATTAACACATCCAACCCAAATTGATTAAGTATTAAGTGGACCATGACTTAAACCTAATCAGGAGGCATTAATTAACTTAATGTGCTTTAACCTCTCACATTAGACTTTGTTGTGGTTAGTAGTTAAGCCGGGCGGGTCCGGGTAGCTTTACACCACAACTTGGTCTAACCTCGGGTTCGAGCACAACATGACCAACTTCTTATGTTGGGTCCTATTGTTTGTAGCCACTAGTTAAGCCGGGCGGGTCCGGGTAGATTTATGCTACAAACTCAACCCAACCTCGAGTTGGCCACACTCATATTTTCTAAGTGTCATGTCCATTATGTTTCCAAAACATAATTACAAGTTAACATATCACGTTATGTTATAAAAATCATGTTCATGTCATAATTTTACCCAACCCCAAAGTAATCCCATCGTTTACATAATCGCAACAACGCATAAAGGGTAAAATAGGGAAATTGGCATAATCATGACAAAAAGGTGTTGAAGCCACAAGTTTATCATGGTGGCATATGAGATGTACATATGTTCATATACTTGCATATTGCATTGTTAGGCTTCAAAAGCATGCATAAAACCAAACTTAGCATATGAGTGATACATGGTGATAAATGACATGTAGAAGTCGCTAGAAGTTCGCATTTAGCCTCACATGCAAGTTATCATAAGGGATATGATAACTTTCATGTTGCCAAAATGCAACCTTTGATATAAAGCTTAGAGCTTTATGCTCACAACATCAAGTTTAACTTGCATAACATAGCAATATGTGTCATACATAATGATTAAACTAACTTGCATAGCATAATGATTAACCAAACTTGCATATCATAATAATCAACCAAACTTGCATATCATAATGATCAACCAAACTTGCATATCATAATGATCAACCCCAAACTTGCATCATTCATTTAACTTTAGAGTTCAATAAAAAGAAAGTAGAAAAGGGCTTACTACGCTATGAAGACACAAATGAATATTTATTATAAAGATTGAGACGAAGCCCTTATGCAAGCACCCAAATATGAAAGCCCCAATTGAAAAACCCTTGCGCCAAATCAATAAAAATCCTTGCTTTGAAATAGAAATGTTGCAACTTGACTTGAATGCAAACTAAGAACACTCATACAAGTTTGAAAGCACTTGTATGAACTCACAATCTCTCATAGAAATAGGCTCAGGAATTTTAGCATGAGAGTGGAGGCCATGAGAGGAACAAATTTGACATAGTTTAGTTGTAGGATTGAATAATGGTGATTTAGGCTAGGTTTAGGGGTCTTTTTATAGAGGATTAGGATAGTATTAGCCATAGGATTAAACCTAGATTCAATCCAAGCCATCAAAGCATGTCTTGGGGAAGAAGTCAAGTGTAGGAACCATCTAGGGCCTTTAGATTAAAGCTGAACCATGAGAACCATTCAAATGCAAAATCTGCATTTGAGCGAATCGGCCCACCGGTTGATAGCCAAACACCCTGGATTAACCCCTAATCGACCCAGCGAGCTCGGGTCGACCTCAAAAATCGGCCGGTTCGCTTATTCCCCTCTCCCAATTCGCTGTTTTGAACATTTTTGTATATTTATTTATTTAATTTTCAATTATATATATATATATCAATATATATATATTTCTCTGCGCAACCCATTTCACTTAATTAAGTATACTTTAATTTGTGAATTTTTATGTTCAAATTACGGGGTGTTACATTCTCCCCTCCTTAAAGGATTTCGTCCCCGAAATCTCCAAGTTAGGAAGAACGTATCCTACTATCCATCATCCATCTACTCAAAATATCATCCACGTGCAGTCATTGTCCTTAAAGGATTCTAAATGTTGTATGATCATATGCAAAGGTGTGTGTATATGTACTTATCTAATGCAAAAAGTCAGGCGGTTACTGATACAGTAAACCTCCTTAATGCAAAATATGTTAGTGAAATGAGTCCATATGTATGCAAATTCCTAACATAATTTATAATCTCTACATGAGTGCACATAATATTCATCCATATGCAACACCCACGTGATAGCTCAACAAGTTTCATCCATGAATAAGTATAAGCACTCATGCATATGCAACATGAAAGTGTGTGAGCTGATCTTAGTGCCTAATGTGTATCATGCATCCACGAGTATCCACGTGCAAACACTTGCAACCAGTTGCAACCATCAAGCATAACATGTTTCAAATACATGTTTCAACCAAGGGTTTCTACCTAAGGTTCTCATGACAAGATCTACGAAACAAGATAAACTAGATAAACGCGGATAAAAGATAGATATGCTAAGAGATCGAGAATGTACCCTCAAAAAGAAATGGATAAAGCCCACGCATCTTCTCCTCGGTTTCCCAAGTTGCATCTTCGTCGGCTTCACACCACTGAACTTTCACCAACTTGACCTGTCGATTCCTTAGCTTCTTGATCTCTGTTCCCAAGATACGAATCGGAGCTCTTCTCAAGGTTGCTTCTTTCTCTGCCTCAATGTCTTCAAGAATGCTTGGTTCAACCACCTCAGCGGACTCATGTAGGCACTTTCGGAGATGCGAGACATGAAAGACATTAAGCACTCCGGCTAGCTTCTCGGGCAATCCCACCTTATAGGCCATCTTTCCAATTCTCTCTATGATAGGGAAGGGTCCTACGAACCTTAGTGCCAGCTTCCCCGCTGCTCCAAAACGTACCACATTTCGCAAAGGAGAAACCTTCACGAAAACCATGTCTCGCACTTCGAATTCCAAATCTGCCCTTCGCTTGTCAGCATAAGATTTCTGTCTATCTTGGGCCGCTTTCATCCTTCTTCTTACTAATTCAACTTTCTCGGATGTGTCTCGTATCATATCGGGCCCAAGTATAAGTCTATATGTTGTCTCCCACTAACAAGATGGTGACCTACACGGCCTCCCATATAAAGCTTCAAATGGTGCCATCCCTATGCTGGCTTGATAGCTATTATTATAAGCAAATTCTACAAGAGGAAGGTGGTCTCCCCAAGTACCACCGAAGTCGAGAACACAAAGCCTCAAGAGATCTTCTAGCACTCTATTCACCCTTTCGGTTTGGCCATCCGTCTCGGGGTGATAGGCTGTACTCAAATTCAATCCCGTACCCATCGCTTCTTGCAAACTGTTCCAGAACTGGCTAGTGAAAATCGGGTCACGATCGCTAACTATGCTAGAAGGAACTCCATGCAACCGCACTATTTCTCGGAGATAAATAGACGCCAGCTCTGATGCGGTCCTCTTGCTCTTTACTGGGATGAAGTGAGCACTCTTCGTAAGTCTGTCAACTATGACCCATATGCTTGTGTTCCCTCTCCTTGACCTAGGCAATCCATCCACAAAATCCATAGAAATACTCTCCCACTTTCATTGTGGGACCTCCAATGGATGTAATAGCCCACCTGGTTTCTTTGACTCGACCTTCACTTGTTGGCACACCATGCACCTTGAAACATACTCTACCACATCTTTCTTCATTCCATCCCAAAAGAAACTGCGCTTCATATCTCTATACATCTTATCTCCTCCCGGATGTATAGTCATCTTCGAGTGATGCGCTTCTTCAAGAACTCTATGGACCAAATCTCCCATCAAGCCTTAGCCATCCTTTATCATCAATAGTATATCTGGCAAGGTGTCTAGACGTCTCACCCCGAATCAACTTGTCCATAACTTCGACTATCTATGGATCTTCCCTCTACGAAGCCCCAACTTGATCAAGAAGTGTGGGTCTAAGCTCAAGGGATGCTAATGAACCCGTCATCAACTCAACAGCCGTCGTGAAATCAAAGGTTTCCAAGAATTCCAAGTTCTTCATCTCGATGAACAAGGGGCTTAAAGTCAATCTCCTTCTGCTTAGTGCATCCGCCACAACATTACCCTTGCTAGGGGTATAAGCTATCTCGAAGTCATAAGATGCCAAAAATTCCATCCACCTTTGCTGCCTTAGATTCAGATCTTTTTGCGAGAAGAGGTATTTGAGTGACTTGTGATCAGTATACAACTCAAACCTTTCGCCTAGAAGATAGTGGCGCCAGGATTTGAGTGCAAAGACGATCGCCGCTAACTCCAAATCATGAGCGTGATAGTTCTTCTCATGAACTTTAAGTTGCCTACCCCCTTAACATATCACTCTTCCCTCTTGCATCATAATAGCTCCTAACCCCGTGCCACATGCATCTGTGTACATGGTAAACATCTTACCACTATCGGATAATGCCAAAACTGGAGCTGAGGTAAGGGCTCATTTGAGCTTTTGAAAAGCAAGCTCACACTCCAAGTCCCATGCAAAGACTAAGTTCTTCTTCGTCAACTTAGTGAGAGGGGCCGAAATCTTAGCGAAGTCTCTGATGAACTTCCTATAGTAGCCCGCCAAACCGAGAAAGCTTCTTACTTCGGTCGCATTCCTAGGAGTCTTCCAATCTTGAACTACAACCGCTTTCGCGGGATCCACCGCTATGCCTTGCTTAGAAACTATATGTCCAAGAAACCGAACGTCCCTTCTCCGGAAATGACATTTGGAGAACTTGGCTTTCAACTGATGCGCTCTAAGCGTATCCATCACTTCCTTGAGATGTCTGGCATGTTCTTCCTCGTCCTTTGAGAAGATCAGAATATCATCCACGAAGACAACAACAAACTTGTTGAGGAACTCCCTGAACACCCTACTCATCAAGTCTACGAAGTATGCGGGTGCATTAGTCAATCCGAATGGCATGACAAGCCATTCAAAGAATCCATCCGGAGTCCTAAACGCAGTTTTATCAATGCTATCCTCAGCTACTCTAAGCTGATGGAATCCGGTGGCTAGATCGAGCTGAGAGAAAATAGAAGCACCTACAAGCTGGACAAAGAGATCATCAATCCTCGGTAACCGGTGCCTATTCTTCTTTGTCAGCTTGTTCAACTCTCGATAATCAACACATAGACGAAGCGAACCATCCGCCTTAGTAGCGAATACCACCGGAGCACCCCATTCAGAAATGCTTCGTCTAATAAAACCCTTCTCAAGCAGCTCCTTGATTTGCTTACTGAGCTGCCTTCTCTCACGAGGGGCCATGTGCCTAACGGGCAATGATACTGGCTTGGCATTATCGACTAGATAAATGCGGAAATCTATCTCTCGTTTAGGGGGTAACCCCTTAACATCTTCAAAGACATCAGGATAGTCTCGGACCAACCTTACAGATTGCAGATCATCGATGGACGAGTCGAGAGATTCAAGATAGCATAACATGACGGGACCTCTAGGGTTTCAAGAAATTTCTAGGGTATTACCGAGGCGGGTCATGAGCCTCACCACCCTATGTTCACAATCGAGAATAGCTCCATAACTGGACAACCAATCCATGCCCAAGATTAACCCATATCCCGTGAATCCGAGAACATAAGCATTACACGTGAATTCTACAGTCAAGATAGAAATCTTCAAATCCACACAAATCATAGATAGATGGGCGGAACCCCCAATTGGATTTGAAACACAAACGGGATCCTCAACTAAGCTAGTACTTAGGTGCAAACTTTCAACAATGTCAGAAGAAATAAAAATATGCGATGCGCCAGAATCAAATAAGGTGCGAACAGGATAATCAGAAATATAAACAAGACTTTCTACAGAAATGCTACCTCGATCCTGAACTGGAGCGGCGTTGAGAGCATGCACTTGCCCTCAAGAAGGTCCTGCACGCTGATTCTGCCCTTGCTTCTTGGGGCAATCCATGCTAAAATGTCCGGTCTCTCCACAATGAAAGCATTCGCCCGACTTCCTCTTCCTTTTCTTACAGTCTTTAGCTATGTGCCCTACATTCCCACAGTAGTGGCATTTTCTTGGGTCCTTTACCTTGGCCTTGTTGCCCTTGTTGTTTTTGTTGTTCTGATTGCTCTGATTTCCTCCCCGCTTGGAGTCTGTCTTCTTGGCTTATGTCTCATTAGCCTTCACTTCCTTCTTGCCATTCTTATCGTCTCCTTGAAGCAATCCCATGTCTACTAGACCTTCGAAAGTGGCCCCCATAGGTATATGAGATAGGGCTAAACCTTGTAGGGGCTCATTCAACCCTCGTGCAAAGCGCAAAGCCTTCTTCTGGGGAGTATTAATCATGTCCAAACCAAATCGGGCGAGCTTGTTAAACTCATTCACGTACTTCCTCACTGTCATGTCTCCTTGCTTCAAAGATATAAACTTCTCCAATTGCAAATTCGCCTCAGCTGATGATAGAAACTTAAGCCCAAATCTTGTCCTAAAGTCGGCCCAAGTCTCTATAGGCCTCGTAGCATTGGTGACCTCCCACCAATAAGCAGTTTCTTCTTTCAATAACCATGCTGCCAATAGAACCCCTCTATGATCTTGCACATCAAAGATGGCGAAGAGATCTTCAGTTTCTTTCAACCAATTTCTTGCCTCCACAAAAGTCTCCGTCCCAATAAAGTTCTTGCCACCCATCGCCTTAAAGTCTTTGCAAATCTTAGCGAAATCTGCTTGCGGGTTCTGAGGAGGAGGAGGAGGAGGAGGAACCTCAGTTATATTGGGGGTATTTGCTCGGCCCACATCGTTGGCCCTAGCTTCCAAGTATCTCCGGAACCATTCGGGAATGGTCACTCCCTCGGGAAGGTTAAGATCGGTCATACTGAAAAAGGAAAAAGATAGATTCAGAACGAAGAAATGAAGGATAGTGCTATGGCTTTTGGGGAATAGCCTTTTTAAAATAACTAGACTTTTCTTGGAAAATACTTAATTGGTTTTGAAAATAGTTTTTCAAAAGGTATGTTTCAAAAACACTTTTGCTCAAATCTTGTAAACCTTGCTCTGATACCAAATGTAACACCCCACCTCCGCCAATGCCACTCTTGCAAGGACATTAGCTTTGGAGGGGCGTTAAACAAGGTAAACATGCATGCAGATATCACAAGACAGAACATATAAGTAAAACAGAGTAGTAAAGCAGCGGATAAAACTTAGTATTTCAAAACCATAGTCATGTTACAACAAAGTACTTGGTCATTATTTTCCAACAACAAAGTCTAGATAAAAGCATAAACTGAAAAATTGAAATACATAAAGTACTATCCCCAAAATGAAGTGATAAACCATAGCTAGCTCAATGTCCAAAACCGTACATGAGAAAATCCAGTAAGCAAGCTGTAAAGATCCAAGCTAAGCTCCAATGTTCCCTCCCTGAGAATCTGAGGGGGGAACGGAAGAAAAGAGGCGAAAGAAAACAGGTCAGTCAAAAAGACTGGTAAGCAATACTACTATCTGTCTATGAACTAGTAAAGTTAACTGGCATGAGTAGCTGAGATGAACATAAGGATTACAACATACTGGCATGATGATTAACTAACAAGATAGATAAAGGTGTCATCGCATAATTAAGGTTAAGTTTTACACCACGGGTGTACTAGCATTCTAACATGTCAAGTAAAAACAAGAATTGATCCCTTGGCCCAAGCTTGGCCCAAGCTTGGCCCATCATCATGAGGTGACCTAAATTAAGGTCCAATTACACGGTCTAGTCGATCGGCTCCCTATAAGCCTAAATCGTCAAGTGTCGGTGTCATACGGCCCAAACATGCAATGTAGTTATACTACGCTAGGTACACCCTAGGGTGTATCAAGTCCTAGGGTGTCAACCTCAGACACGAATCAAGTAAGCGCAGACTAGATCTACTGGTACCCGTGCCTGATTCCCCAACTCCGGACTATGTGCACGACCATAGTCTGCCTGGACCTACACCGGCGTACCTACTCAGCCGTCGTTTTGGTCGCTTACATGTCAGCCCAGTAATCGTGCCCCACCCTAGCCTAGTCCCAGGGTCTTATGATACTATCAAGAGGGTTACTGCTGAAAAGGACCACGAAACTAGGGTTTCCTTAATGGGTTAAATGTGGTTAACCCGATCCAAACGTGGATTAAATTGGTTAAGTATACCCAAGGTTCGTGACTTAACCCCGATTAACCCATCCAGCCCAAATTGATTAAGTATTAAGTGGACCATGACTTAACCCTAATCAGGAGGCATTAATTAACTTAATGTGCTTTAACCTCTCACATTAGACTTTGTTGTGGTTACTAGTTAAGTCGGGCAGGTCCGGGTAGCTTTACACCACAACTTGGTCTAACCTCAGGTTCGAGCACAACATGACCAACTTCTCACATTGGGTCCTATTGTTTGCAGACACTAGTTAACCCGGGCGGGTCCGGGTAGATTTATGCTACAAACTCAACCCAACCTCGAGTTGGCCACACTCATATTTTCTAAGTGTCATGTCCATTATGTTTCCAAAACATAATTACAAGTTAACATATCACGTTATGTTATAAAAATAATGTTCATGTCACAATTTTACCCAACCCCAACGTAATCCCATCGTTTACATAATCGCAACAACGCATAAAGGGTAAAATAGGGAACTTGGCATAATCATGACAAAAAGGTGTTGAAGCCACAAGTTTATCATGGTGGCATATGAGATGTACATATGTTCATATACTTGCATATTGCATTGTTAGGCTTCAAAAGCATGCATAAAACCAAACTTAGCATATGAGTGATACAGGGTGATAAATGACATGTAGAAGTTGCTAGAAGTTCGCATTTAGCCTCACATGCAAGTTATCATAAGGGATATGATAACTTTCATGTTGCCAAAATGCAACATTTGATATAAAGCTTGGAGATTTATGCTCACAACATCAAGTTTAACTTGCATAACATAGCAATATGTGTCATACATAATGATTAAACTGACGTGCATAGCATAATGATTAACCAAACTTGCATATCATAATAATCAACCAAACTTGCATATCATAATGATCAACCAAACTTGCATATCATAATGATCAACCCCAAACTTGCATCATTCATTTAACTTTAGAGTTCAATAAAAAGAAAGTAGAAAAGGGCTTACTACGCTATGAAGACACAAATGAATATTTATTATAAAGATTGAGACGAAGCCCTTATGCAAGCACCCAAATATGAAAGCCCCAATTGAAAAACCCTTGCGCCAAATCAATAAAAATCCTTGCTTTGAAATAGAAATGTTGCAACTTGACTTGAATGCAAACTAAGAACACTCATACAAGTTTGAAAGCACTTGTATGAACTCACAATCTCTCATAGAAATATGCTTAGGAATTTTAGCATGAGAGTGGAGGCCATGAGAGGAACAAATTTGACATAGTTTAGTTGTAGGATTGAATAATGGTGATTTAGGCTAGGTTTAGGGGTCTTTTTATAGAGGATTAGGATAGTATTAGCCACAGGATTAACCCTAGATTCAATCCAAGCCATCAAAACATGTCTTGGGGAAGAAGTCAAGTGTAGGAACCATCTAGGGCCTTTAGATTAAAGCTGGACCATGAGAACCATTCAAATGCAAAATCTGCATTTGAGCGAATCGGCCCACGGGTTGACAGCCAAACACCCTGGATTAACCCCTAGTCGACCCAGCGGGCTTGGGTCGACCTCAAAAATCGGCCGGTTCGGTTATTCCCCTCTCCCAATTCGCTGTTTTGAACATTTTTGCATATTTATTTATTTAATTTTCAATTATATATATATATATATATATATCAATATATATATATTTCTCTGCGCAACCCATTTCACTTAATTAAGTATACTTTAATTTGTGAATTTTTATGTTCAAATTACGGGGTGTTACAACAGGTATGGGATAAGGTTGATGAAGGTATATAAATAGTGTGCCCGACAAAAGGTACACGTTTAATTTTCATATGAGATTTTATGCGCCATATCGGCTAGCCGCTTGGCTTTTTCTTTTTCTTTTGGATTGGTGAGGGCCATGGAAGGCTATTTGAAATATCCCGATACTCCTGGTACAAAGGAGGTTATGGCGAAATTTTCTGGAAATTTAAGGTGTAAGAATATTTTTAAGAAAACTGGGTAAGTAGAAAATCAATTTATTAATATATATATTGAATTCAATTAGGAAACGAATTTAAAATCGAATATTATAAACAAAAAGGAAATATATAATTCTGGTAAAATTAGAAAGAGAAACATTACGGTTTAAAATGAATAATTGGTTTTTAAAATGTTGATTATTCGAGGTAAGTGGTTTTGTTCGTTTTGAAGTTGAGGATGTTTTCAGTCAAGGTCTGAGAGGTAGTTATACCCCCACTTGATTGATTTCATTTTTATTGATAAATAGCAAGAACCAGTCTCAAAGAGAAGTGTTTGAATAATAGTTAGTTGAATAAAATATTTTGGGTTGTTGTAACGATGTTTACACAGCATTCGTTTTAGTCTAAGTGATGGAATTTTGGAAATATAACAGTAAATATTTTCTGAGTATAATTAAAGTATTCAGGAAAGAGATAAGTGATTGAAATTGTTTTTAAATACAAATAGAATATATTTTCTAAACTATAGAAAATTATAGAAGGCGGTATATGGAAATGTTTTTTCCAAATAGCGTAAGAGGCCAAGATGATTATCGGAATTATTATGTTAACAAATATTGACAGAGAAATAGAAAAGTGAATTAGTTAATGAAATATTAATTAACAAGCCCGATGATTGATTGATGTTATGGATGAATGGATGTTTTTCTATTTTTCTTCGATAGTTAATGAACCGGCTATCGAAGTGTTTGCCGATATCGTTGTCAATATGGAGAGACCGGTTGGATTATTATCCTTGAACCACTCTGTATTCGCAGTAGTGTTGCGAATCAAATTATACGAAGGTAATTGAAGACGGTGTAAAGTGCAACGGCTTTTTCTATTAATAGAAATTGTGCCTTCGGTTTCGTTCAGTCCCGGAATGAACGTATACGGACGGATGTCTGACAAAGTATTTCCAATGATCGAATATGTTGATCTGTACAAATATATATGGTGGCAACGGATTTATTCTCTTAGCATAACATCTAGAATATTTGTGCAAATCAATTAGTGATTAACGGATCTGACAATGTGGCATTCAAAGTGATTGTGCTATCAATGAATAGAAAGTAATCGTAGCCTCAGGCCTCAACAACCGGGAAATGACAAAAATCGGGCAGGTGACATGGCTATGTCGGTCGCTCCCATTAGGGTGTATAATCACCTATCTAGAGATTCATTTAATTCCTTATTATATTCGATGCTGTCCCATTCGGGAAACAGTTGTTGATCCCAACCGTTGGTGATATACATTCGATACACTCAAGCGAAATGAGTGGTCGGTCATGTGTGGGCTGGGTTGCAAGATGTTCTTGTTGAACCCAGTATACTCCTCTCTAGAGATACACTAGCGAAAGGTGGTTCCATACCTTGTCATGTTGGAAATCCAAATCTCCAATAAGCACCCCGCGGTTTTTGATTTTATATTATATATGGAGCGTGAGATGCAAGCGTTCAGCTAGATTCTATTTATTTGATGTAGACATTATTATAATATCACTGGATTTTTGAATCAAAGTGTTTTGGATTATAGTAAGGTAAAAACCGTCCATGTTTATGTGTGGGCTGGTCTTACTATTATCTTTTCTTTTGAAAGGATTTTTAAGGTTAAACAAATGGTTGGAATTTACTCACACCAGTCCCATGACTGACCCAGAGGTTATTTTGTTTGTTTTTCCTAAACTCTTGGGTGCCTAAATTTGTACGGGCAGTCAAGTAGTCGGGATTTTTGAGATTCACTTGGAAGAGTTGGAGGCAGGATGCTTCACCAATAAGCTATAGAATATCATATTTCCGCTGTTTACTATGTTCTATCTAGAAGCAGGTGTTTATAAATGTTCAAGGAATAACTGTTGGCTCTGATGATGGTATGTATATAAAGTTACTGATTTGTATTTCAAAAAGTTATGTTATATAATATATTTTATTTATTCCGCTGTGAGATCTGTTTTCTTTGTTTCCTTCTATTCTAACATTTCTTTCTATTTCTCATCCTCTAACTTCTTTCTGATAATTATTCGTATTTCTGTGCAATCTGGGTTGGACGTGTGGTGTTATTAGTCAACTCAGATAGAACAGATTTGTGAGTCGTTTCAGCTGGTATCAGAGCCAGGTTGAGCGAAAGCATAGGCTTTGGTGGGATTGTGCTCTTTAGAGATGGGTCAGTAGTGCCCTAGAATGAGTTGAGTGCATATATACGGGAGAGTGTATTTGTAAATTGATATAAAAGTTGTTTTATATTGTGTTTCTTAGTCTGTTGAGTGGATTATGAATTCTGATTGAATAGTGAGACGCTACGAAGTCGATAGGAATTTCTAAACACTTGAACAGAAGATTGAACACGATATTGTTTTAAAGTGGGTGAATGAAATTATTTTTCCCAAAATTATATTTTGATATAGAAAGAATAATTTTTGAAATTATTATAATATATGGATGTGTTGGTTGTTATTATTATAATCAAATGAGATTATAAGAAATGAAATGGTTATAAAGAACCAAATAGAATTTGTATATGAACGAAATATACAATTGAGACGAATTAAAACTGGATTCAAACCATAAATTGGAATTTAAATCCTGGGAAGTTTGGAAATATTTTCGAAGTATATTAAAAGAATATAGCTTTGTTTTGAAAAGACCGTTTGAATAAAAATCATATTTGAATGGATTTTGAAATAGATAAAGCACTGAACTCACTTTATTGGCTGGAAAATAATTCTGATGATGACTGCAGCTTCATCGGTATTCATTTTCGAGTTCTAAGTGATGAATGGCTACCTTAAAAAAGTTTTTGTTGTAATTTGTTTGAAAGATAAAAAAGTGGTTTGAAATTCAAATGTTTTGAATTTGAGATGGTGACAAATATATATGTATGTATTTATGGGATTTCAATATTGTTTTGAAATGAAACCCAGGGATTTGAATTCTGGAATTAGAATTTAACTTTAGAAAGTAAATCGTAGAAAGTAAATTGACTAGAATCAATTTGAATGGATTTAAATACATCTGAATGAAATATGAATTGGTGATAAATCATTCAGAATAAATGAATGTGAGTATAGGTGATGTGTTATGTGAATGGAAACCAAATGTTTTGGTAGAGTAAAATTTGTTGAAATATGAAGAGGTAAGTTTCAACATAAAAGAGTTTTGAAAAGTTAATGGGTTTATAGTATTTTTCCTACCTTAGCAATTTCTGGGACACAATTATTTTAAGGGGGAAGAATGTAACAACCCGGATTTTTCGAACAGTTTATTTTAAATATATAATTTGGTTTTAAATATTTAGTTGATTTTATAAATGAATTTTTATATTAATTGATCGATTTCGATTTAATATCAAATATATTATATTATCGTAATACGAAAAATAATTCAATTAGAGGTTTAAAACTGAATTGAAAACAGTTCAGATAATCAACACAAACTTCTGTTTGAATTAGAATAATAATAATTTATTTTTGAAGAATTTATTTGTTTGAATTCAAATTTTATTATAATATGGTTATTTTATTTTTACAGTCTATTCTGTTGAGTTCAGAATGGTGCAATTACATTGAAACGTCGGTCGGTAGGTTAAAATAGTGGTTCATGATATCGAGTTATGAACCCGGATATATTTTTAGTGGATAATATCGAAATCGAATCGAAAATCAAATTGATATCTATTTAACAAGAAGTAAAAATCTATTTAAATCAAATCGAAAATCTTTTTATAATAAAATAAAAAATTTGTTGTGTACTTTAGCCTACACAAATTTATTACCCTATGTACGTTTGTCCCTTTTAACTCCCTTATAAAAAGCGCACCCCTGCTTCATTGTTTTGCAATTAAAAACAAAATCGAATGCTTTCAAATTGAAATTTAAATGGCCGATAAAAGGAAATTAAAACCAAGTTGCCCTCTTTAAATCCCTCAAAAAGCAAAGGAATGATAGTTCCTAATTCAAATCATTCGAAGTCGTATTTGCTTCTTTAATCGAGATCGAACAGAAATCAAAATCGAAAACCGGAATTGTAGTTTTTGTTCGGGCCAGGTCTGAAAATCAGCGTACTCATGAATGCGATTTTTCCCCCAAAATTGAATCAAGCAGCTCGACAGTTCCTTCCGCAAGTTTAGGTTGGGTTTTGGAGCTCACGATTTGAAGGAAGCCGGATTCGAAGGACCTCACGTTAGAAGCGGCAATCTGGGAAGCATGATATTTTCGATCGCTGTCTAGGGATTTGAGGAGTCTGAGTATGGCGAGTTGTTCAAGAAGTCAGGAGTAAGGGTTGGCATTGTTCATCGTCATTGGAGGAGTGCTGTTGACGTTGAAGTCGGATTTGGTCTCGTTTCCAGGCGACTGTGGGGAGGTGGATCGTGACCAGAAAAGGGAGTGTTACTGGGTGGCGTGAATAAATTAAGGGAGAGGATTGAAGGGTGATCGATAGTAGATTTCCATGAGTTTTGGGGATGGACAGTAAACAGAAAACATGGAATACGGATTAGGGCAATTTTATTTCATTTTTAAATTCGAAATTTACAAAGAGATTGGTTTATATAATTCATAATTAATTAAAGTAAATTAATTTATATAATTAGTTTATATAGAAAGGGAATAGTTAATAAGGAAATTTAATGTGAAGACTTATCATTTATCAAATTAAGGTACTTATCTTAAGGTAATTAGTTTAAACCATTTGATTTATATTCAAATGTTTATTATGGAATGAAATTATAAAATTGTTAAGTGATTAATGTAAGTTAGCTATATAACTTGGTTATAAAAAGGAAATTTGTTGAAAAGAAGTATAAATTGTAAAATAACCATTGAGGATGAAAGTAAGGTTAAGTTTGGAATTTGTTTACATATAGGGGATTTATTAAATTTAATTTGTAAAATTCAATAACTGAAATTTTTAATATCGTTTTACATTGGAAACAGAATAACGGAGGAATCACGATGAATATACATAATAGAGTTCATCGGGTATTCAGCGCAAATAAAATCATGGTGAGTAAATCTCACTCGCCTTTTATTTATAATTATTTATATTAGTTAAAAAAAATTGTTTGTTGCTTGTTTGGTTGCATTCAATATTTTTCTGCATCTTAAATATATTAGTTATTTCGGCTTGGTGGTTGCTATTACATATATATATTGGTGGTTGGATTTCCCGCAGTATCATTAGCGGATGCCCACGGTACCATTAGCGGATGATTACCCTATACGCCCCACGCTATGATAGTGGATGACCTTCTACACCGCGATATCCTGCCTCGAAGCAGGATGGGTATTATTTCTGTTGACTAACGTCTGTGTATGCAGGAAAAAACAGGTTGGAGGGATCCAACTGGATTCCTCAAAAGTATATTATCTGTTTGTTTATTTGTTTGTATATATAATGTTATATATGATCTGTTAGAAAACCTAAAATAAATAATTGGTTGTTTGGTGTTTAAATATCACTGGGCCTAAGTGTTAATTTATAAAAATACCCTGAAAGGGGTATTTGAGATTTAAAAGGGAAATTCTATTTTAGAAAATAGAATTTGAATTTTTAAACAGATTTGAAATATAAACTTGTTTTGAAAAATAAAACAAGTAGTTCCTTTATATACGAAGTTTATAAATAGTTCTTTTATAACGAAGTTTATAAATGAAGTAAAAAGAGTTATCATTGGATAATTCAGAAATAAAAATACAAGTGTGAAATAAAAAAGGGAAATCTATTTTCCAAAAGTAGAAATATTGATTTCAAAAGGAATTGAAATCAAGACTTGTTTAAAGAATGAATAAAGAAAATTCAAACAGAAATTGAATATAGAAAATATAAAGGAATTCAAATATAGAATTTGAATATCGAAAGTAAAATGGAATTTGAATAAAGAAATTTTAAATATGGAATTTGAATATAGAATTCAAATAGATTGAAACGAGAATAGGAATATAGAATTCAAATAGAAATAGACTTTGAATATAGAATTTAAAGAGTTAAAATGGAATTTGAAAATAAGATTCAAATAGAGTTTGTTAGACCAAAAATTGGCACTAACACCCAAATGCAGATCACAGATCACAGAATGCAGAAAATAATAAATAAAAGGAGACACACAAAGTTTTTATAGTGGTTCGGTTGTAGATGTAGCCAACGTCCACTTTATAATCATATTGTTATACTGACAGATTACAAGAATCAGTTACATGCAGGCACACAATCCGTGTGTTAATTGAGATTACAAGAGTTTATACACGTAATCCACGTGTTAATTTTGTAGAAAAGAGAAGAATTTGACTGCAGGAAAGTGCAAAGTCCTTGCACTTCAGTAATGGTGGAAGCAGTGAAGAAGAATGGCCAAAAGATCTTTGAAAATGCCTTCAAATGGTGTATTTATAGCCATTTAGAGTAGGCGGATGGCGGGACACGTGGCACGGATCCCAAAAATCTCAAAAAGATGTGGAAAACGTCCAGAAATCATCTCCAAATAGTCATACGACATGTGTAATAAGATCCATGCAAATTGGAGTGAAAATAGCCTTGAGAATAGGTCAAAACTAGTTGCGCAGGAGCAGGTGCGGGGATCGGATCGTAGTCATGGTTCGCACCACGAACAGGTCGTGGTCGGAGGGAGCGAGCAGGGTGATGATGAGCTGGAGTGGGCAGCTGAGAGGGTGTGCTCGCGATCGCTTGGATCGTTGTCTCGGGATCGTGATCTACATGTGCCCCACAATCCAAATGGGGCGATCCGACCCAGGAGGCGAAGCTTCGGTGCTGCTCGAGATAGGAAGAGTTGGCGATCCACGATCCAAGGTGGGCCCCACGAGCTGGTCCCACGATCCGAGCCAATGATGCTTCGTCACTTCATCCAAGTGTTCGTCGGTCAATGCAAGTTACACCAGTTCACGGAAAATAGCATAACTTCCAAACCGTAAGTCCGATTGAGCCAAACCAAAGATCAAACTGAAGCTAATTCAGATATCTACAAGTGTTACACAGCTCAGCTCCGTAAGTGCTGTTTTCAGGCCCAAAAAAGGTCATCTGATAGGAGTTTCGGGCAGTTCTTTGTTGAGGATGTGATTTTGACCAAATCTCTCAATGTCTTCTGACGTTGTTTCCATCGCTTGAGCATGTTATCATTCAGGAATTCCATGTGTGACAGCTTTTACCAAAAAATGTGTCAACAAGTTTTCCCCCCAGAACATATCTTATTGGTTGAAGGAAAATGTGTTCTGGATAATATGAGAAATCCAAACCCATAATGCGACGATCACGCCGGATCTTATTAAGGCCAGAAAACCGATGATCAAACAAGATCGTATTAAGGCCAGAGAAATCCAAGAAGACCAGGAATTTGTACCTGCAATGAGATAAAACAAACAGTGCAAAAATATTTCCTAGATGGCCTTACCGGAGTAAACCATCCGAGGAGATGTTAGAGGGGTTCCAAGACGGCCTTACCGGAGTAAGACAACCACGGAGAAGCAATAAAGTTTCCAAGATGGCCTTACCGGAGTAAGACGACCAAGGAAAAGCAATGAAGGTTCCAAGACGGCCTTACCGGAGTAAGATGACTAAGGAAAAGAGCAGGAGGTTCCTAGACGGCCTTACTAGAGTAAGACGACCAAGGAAAATCACATGAGGATTTGTTTATACTGGACGGATCCAGTTGGGAGCTGGAGCTCTATGCTTATTGCTAATTCATGAAAATGCAGCAGTCATTGGCCGGACACGACTAGAGAGCACAAGTAGGTTCCGTGCATGTGGGCTGATGTGACGGCTCTTATTGCATGTAGAGGAAAAAAAAGGAGGGGCGAGAAGTCTCCTAAAAACCTAAAAACACGAAATACGAACCGAAGTTCGTCAAACTGGAGAGATCCGCTGAGTGGGATCAGTTAATGATAAACCCGTGATTGTTTGATCCTGGATCATTCCCTCTCCGAGGACTTGGTGGGGGCAGCGCAGTTGTGGGCGTTGTTCGTTGAATGATTTACTCGGGTAGTTCTCCTCGCCTGACCCGATCCTCAACAAGGTCTCGCAAATGTCTGCAGTCATCAGTGTTATGACCGTCCATGTCATGAAATATGCAATGTCTGCTAGAGTTGCGTTGTGCTAATGTTGGCTCTCTCTTGGGAGGACTTGGATATGAGGCGGCACCACCTGTATCCACGTAGATATTGCTCAGGGTGTCATTCAGTTCAGTGTATTTTTCGTATCTGGACCCTCTCCGGGGTGGAGCATTATGATCATTTGTAGCAGGGGTCTTTCCTTTACCCTTGTCATTGCCTTTTCCAGGATTGGGCAGTTCTGTATCTCCGAGCATGTTGACGTCGAGAGTGCGTTTCTCAGAAGTTGCATATTCTTCCGGTAGGAACCTATCTGCATCAAGGTAGAATTCGCTAAGTTTTCGCGGTGGATCTCTGTACAAAGACTTTTTGAACTCCGAGTTATCTAGAATGTCGGACTGCTGCCATCAGTACCATCGATGGTTCAGGGCAATTAACTGATGCTGCTAAAACGTTGAATCTTTCCAGGAATGATCGTAGAGTTTCTATGGGCCTCTGCTTGATTGTGGTGAGGGACATGACGTTCTTGGGTCATGCGATGTGGACACGAAATTGTTCAATGAAGCATGCGACCAACATGTTCCAACTGCGAATCGATTCTGCTTCCAGCTGCCGAATCCACATGGATGTTATATCAGTCAGAAAGAGAGGAAAACATTTAGCCATGACGTTTTCCGATGCCATTTGAACTTCCATATGCCGTTTGTAACGATGAGATGCACGGTAGGATCTGTCCTGCCGTTGTAAGGCTCCAGTTGTGGAAGTTTGAAATCTGGGGGATTGCGGGAATTCCTGATTTCATGAGTGAATGGGTTGTGATTGATGTCGTCCACATCATTCTGATAAGTGCGGCCTCTCATGAGGCATTGAATCAGATCAGCGAGTCGATTGCCTTCAAAGAGTTGTTGTAAGTTGCCAAGACCAGAGCTGGTGCCCCCGGCGTTGAATGCAGGAGAGGTTAGGAGCTGTCGGTGAGATATTGGAAGCGGATCACGGATTGCGGATCGCGGCTCATGGGGGGCGACCCGACCCGGTTGTAAGCTATGGAGATCAGCTCGCGAGGAAGGATCGTGGAGGCCGGTACGTGAGTCGGGGGGGCGATTCGATCGGGTTCAGGGGGTAGGTCAAAAATTGTTTGTTGTTGAGCAGGCAGGAGCTAGTTGTTGGGATCTGCTAGTGAGCCCGGTAGTGTACCATGATCCGGGTCGCAGTCCAGAGGTGTATCACGAGATGTTTGATGCTGTTGAGGAGCAGGAGCTCGCAATTCGGTGTTCATCTAGTCTGGAGCTGAATTCGGTTGTTCCTGAGCGTTACCAAGAGCAAGGGGGTTGCCCCCGAGTCCAAGTGTTGCCCGGGCCGCTTCTTTGGCTTCATTTCCAGTGACTTGAGCGTTGCTCTGCTTTCCATCCATCCGAGCGAAGAATTGATTGATCATTTCCTGTTGTTTTTGGAGGAGATCATCTTGTCGTGCCATCTGATCTCTCAGTTCAGTGAGAACTCCATCCGTCTCGTCTCTGGTCAAGTACGCAGAAGGATCTCCATGAGAGGTAGCTTCCTGGATTGCCTCATTCCTTGTGTCTTCAGCGTTAGCATCATCAGCATGAGCGGAAGTTCCAGTCTTCTTCCTTTTGATTACCATTTATCCAATAGCCAAAAAATCCAAACTGAAGTTGAAGTTGTCGTGTGCCCCCTTCCTGGCACGCCAAAATGTTAGACCAAAAATTGGCACTAACACCCAAATGCAGATCACAGATCGCAGAATGTAGAAAATAATAAATAAAAGGAGACCCACAAAGTTTTTATAGTGGTTCGGCTATAGATGTAGCCTACGTCCACTTTATAATCTTATTGTTATACTGACATATTTCAAGAATCAGTTAAATGCAGGCACACAATCCGTGTGTTAATTGAGATTACAAGAGTTTATACACGTAATCCACGTGTTAATTGTGTAGAAAAGAGAAGAATTTGACTATAGGAAAGTGCAAAGTCCTTGCACTTTAGTAATGGTGGAAGAAGTGAAGAAGAATGGCCAAAAGATCTTTGAAAATGCCTTCAAATGGTGTATTTATATCCATTTAGAGCAGGCGAATCGCGGGAGATGTGGCATGCATCCCAAAAATCTCGAAAAGATGTGGAAAACGTCTAGAAATCATCTCCAAATCGTCATACGACATGTGTAATAAGATCCATGCAAATTGGAGTGAAAATAGCCTTGAGAATAGGTCAAAACAAGCTGCGAAGGAGCAGGTGCGGGGATCGGATCGTGGTCATGGTACGCACCACGAACGGCTCGTGGTCGTAGGGTGCGAGCAGGGTGATGACGAGCTGGAGTGGGCAGCTGAGAGGGAGAGCTCGCGATCGCTTGGATCGTGGCCTCGGGGTCGTGATCTACATGTGCCCACGATCCAAATAGGGCAATCCAATCCGGGAGGCGATGCTTCGGTGCTGCTCGAGACAGGAGGAGTTGGCGATCCACGATCCAAGGTGGGCCCCACGAGCCGGTCCCACGATCCGAGCCAATGATGCTTCGTCACTTCATCCAAGTGTTCGTCGGTCGATGCAAGTTACACCAGTTCACGGAAACGAGCATAACATCCAAACCGTAAGTCCGATTGAGCCAAAGCAAAGCTCAAACTGAAGCTAATTCAGATAGCTACAGGAGTTACAGAGCTTTGCTCTGTAATTGCTGTTTCGGGCCCAAAGAAGGTCATCTGATAGGAGTTTCGGGCAGTTCTTTGTTGAGGATGTGATTTTGACCAAATCTCTCAATGTCTTCTAACGTTTTTTCCATCGCTTGAGCATGTCATCATTCAGGAATTCCATGTGTGACAGCTTTTACCAAAAAATGTGTCAACAGAGTTAAAATGGAATTTGAAAATAGGATTCAAAAAGAGTTGAAATGGAATTTGAATATAGGTAATTCAATTTGATTGAAATTAGATTTGAATATAGAAATTCAAATGAAGTTTGAAAATAGATTTGAATATAGAAATTCAAATGGAGATTGAAAATGGAATTTGAATATAGGAAATTCAATTTGAATTGAAATAGAATTTGATTATAGAAGATCGAAGTATAAATAAATTTATTTCCGAGTTAGGGAAGATCGACAATTTTTGAAGATCGGAAATATTATGTTGAATTGGAAAATTGGATTTGATATATATTAAAAATATATCAGAATGGAGTTGAAGTTATTATAAACGAAGTTAAAAAGTTTATATATATAAATATAATTCAAAACGAACTCGTCGCAGCATGGTAGTTCTTAAATTGGCGTTTCGAACTTCAATTGAGTATATAGAACTCAATTGAAGTCGAAATTCTTTGAAATAAGAACCATCAGGACCAGTTAGATAATAGTTTTCTAATGGAAGAGAAAATTTTGGATTTTGTTGAATAGATTTTGAGATTTTTCAGAATCAAATTTCTAGAAATGCAGCGCCAAAATCATTTAAAAGCCATAAGGGTTTGTTTAAATAGATATAAGGATTTTTAAGGAAATAAAATCTGAGTGTCCATTAGAAAAATCTAGACTTGAGTTATAAAATAAATGGGAGCTCAAGTGTAGTAAAAAAAATGATTTTTGAATCAACAATCATATTTTGATTTTTGAATAGAATTAACTAAGTCAAAGAGAAATTATTTAATCGAGTTTTGAATTGAAGTCGAACTTTGAAAGGTGAATTGGATTTGTAAATGTATATTTGAAACCGAATATAGAACTTACATTGGAATTTGAATTCAATTAGTCGATAAGCAAGTTGAAATATATTTGAAACATGTTATATTCAAATATACAAGTGAAATAGGCAAAGAGTTAGTTAAACAGTTAATTTAACGAGTTGAGTCAAAACGAGTGTATGACGTTGGAATAAATAGGACATGTATTGATGTACAGGAGACAGGTATTGGATAAGGTTGATGAAGGTATATAAATAGTGTGCCCGACAAAAGGTACACGTTTAATTTTCATATGAGATTTTATGTGCCGTATCGGCTTGCCGCTTGGCTTTTTGTTTTTCTTTTGGGTTGGTGAGGGCCATGGGAGGCTATTTGAAATATCCCGATGCTCCCGGTACAAAGGAGGTTATGGTGAAATTTTCCGGAAATTTAATGAGTTAGAATATTTTTAAGAAAATTGGGTAAGTAGAAAATCAATATATTAATATACATTGAATTCAATTAGGAAACGAATTTAAAATCGAATATTATAAGCAAAAAGGAAATATATAATTCAGGTAAAACTAGAAAGAGAAACATTACGGGTCTAAAATGAATAATTGGTTTTTAAAATGTTGATTATTCGAGGTAAGTGGTTTTGTTCGTTTTGAAGTTGAGGATGTTTTCAGTCAAGGTTTGAGAGGTAGTTATACCCCAACTTGATTAATTTCATTTTTATTGATAAATAGCAAGACCCAGTCTCGAAGAGAAGTGTTTGAATAATAGTTAGTTAAATAAAATATTTTGGGTTGTTGTAACGATGTTTACACAGCATTCGTTTTAATCCACGTGATGGAATTTCGGAAATATAACAGTAAATGTTTCCTGAGTATAATTAAAGTAGCCGGGAAAGAGATAAGTGATTGAAATTGTTTTTCAAATACAAATAGAATATATTTTCTAAACTATAGAAAATTATAGAAGGTGATATATGGAAATGTTTTTTCCAAATAGCGTAAGAGGCCAAGATGATTATCTAAATGATTTGGTTAACAAATATTGATACAGAAATAGAAAAGTGAATTAATTAATGAAATATTAATTAATAGGCCCAGTGATTGATTTATGTAATGGATGAATGGACGTTTGTTTATTTTTCTTGGATTGTTAAAGAACCGACTATCGAAGTGTTTGCCAATATCGTTGTCAATATGGAGAGACCGGTTGGATTATTATCCGTGAACCACTCTGTATTGGCAGTATTGTTGTGAATCAAATTATACGAAGGTAATCGAAGATGGTGTAAAGTGCAAGGGCTTTTTCTATTAATAGAAATTGTGCCTTCGGTTTCGTTCAGTCCCAAAACGAACGTATATGGACGGATGTCTGACAAAGTATTTCCAATGATCGAATATGTTGATCTGTACAAATATATATGGTGGCAACAGATTTATTCCCTTAGCATAACATCCAGAATATTTGTGCAAATCAATTAGTGAATAACGGATCTGACAATGTGGCATTCAAAGTGATTGTGCTATCAATGAACAGAAAGTAATCGTAGCCTCAGGCCTCAACAACCGGGAAATGACAAAAATCGGGCAGGCAACATGGCTATGTGGGTTGCTCCCATTAGAGTGTATAATCACCTATCTAGAGATTCATTTAATTCCTTATTCTATTCGATGTTGTCCCATTTGGGAAATGGTTGCTGTTCCCAACCGTTGGTGATATACATTCGATACACTCAAGCGAAATGAGTGGTCGGTCATGTGTGGGCTGGGTTGTAAGTTGTTCTTGTTGAACCCAGTGTATTTCTCTCTAGAGATACACTAGCGGAAGGTGGTTCCATACCTTGTCATGTTGGAAATCCAAATCTCCAATAAGCGCCCCGCAGTTTTTGATTTTATATTATATATGGAGCGTGAGATGGAAGCGTTCCGGTAGATTCTATTTATTTGTTGTAGGCATTATTATAATATCACTGGATTTTTGAATCAAAGTGTTTTGGATTATAGTAAGGTAAAAACCGTCCATGTTTACGTGTGGGCTGGTCTTACTATTATCTTTTCTTTTGTAAGGATTTTTAAGGTTAAACAAATGGTTGGAGTTTACTCACACCAGTCCCATGACTGACCCAGAGTTTATTTTGTTTGTTTTCCCTAAACTCTTGGGTGCCTAAATTTGTACGGGCAGCCAAGTTGTCGGGATTTTTTAGATCCACTTGGAAGAGCTGGAAGCAAGAGGCTTCACCAGTTAGCTATAGAATATCATATTTCCGCTGTGTACTATGTTGTATCTTGAAACATGTGTTTATAATGTTCCAGGAATAACTGTTGTGCTCTGATGATGGTATGTATATAAATTTACTGATTTGTATTTCAAAAAGTTATGTTATATAATATATTGTATTCGTTCCGCTGTTAGATCGGTTTACATTGTTTACTTCTATTCTAACATTTCTTTCTTTCTATTTATCATCCTCTAACTTCTTTCTAATAATGATTCGTATTTCTGTGCAATCGGGGTTGGATGTGTGGTGTTATTAGTCAACTCAGATACTACGGATTTGTGGGTCGTTTCATAGGTGTTGGCTATATGGGGCCAAAGGGTGAAAAATTGGATGAATTTGGGGCTAAGGGGTAGTGATCTAGATTTTTCAAGAGGGAAACTTAGAATTTAGGGCTTTTAAAGGGGAGATGGGGCCATAACTTGAGGAGGCGGGGATGGAGGCATTTGCTAGTGTGGGGAGGAAGGGCAAGTGTTGCAGATTTGGACTGGGCGTGGAGGATTTTTGTGGTGGTGGATGTTGTTAAGAAGAACAGGTGGAAAAGGAGAAGGAATTTTGTAAAAAAAAATAAAGTGAAAATAGGATGAAAAATGGAATAAAAGAAGAAAGAGGCTAAGTTGCTTAAGATGCTAGACTTCTATGGAGAGGGGGACATATGTAAAGGGTGGCATATTCCTTGGGTGCGTTGTCTCATGTTAGGAAAAGTTGGAAAATGTGTAAATGGAATGGTTATTTAAATTAAATCCTTAATTTAATACTTTAGGGTTTGCTTAAGGAAGATTTAATCTATACTTGAAAAGTTAAACTTCATGTAACCATTAGTGTATGTTATCTTATACAAAATTCCCCATTTATCCAATTTTGTTTATTTTTTAAAATAATTTATTTTCAATCAAAACTCATTATTTAAACTATTTTTAACTATACAATGATTACGCGTTTTAAATTAGTATGATCAAGCCGTATGTCCGATCAATACGAAATTTGAAACCCTACTGTATTTCATAATACGAATCCAATAAAATTGGTCTTATATAATTCAGAGTCCGTTTGACCATTGGTTTTATAACTTTATTATGTTATTATTCAATTTCAACTGAATTTCCCAATACGTGTTCATATTTTGTACACACACATACTAACTCAAAAATTATGAATTTTGAAACCTTACCATATTTTACCGTTATGAACCTGATAAAATTCATTTCGTCGAAAATAGAGATTATTTGAAAATTGGCCTTATTTCTAGCTTTATTGAATTTCAACTGGTTTTGCAACACGCATTTATATTATATATGCTTACTCATTAATTCTGATTGATATGAAATTTGGAACCTAACAATAACTTAATATTCTGGATCCGAAGAAAGTCTTTCAGCAAAATCCGAGGTCGCTCGCATTTAAGTCTTGATGGCACTATCTACTTGAAGAGAGGTTTGAGCTATATATGATCGTAAATCATTCAAATATTTGTTCTTACAGAAGGATCTCAACTTGAGGCAGCAAAGATAGATGGAGTTCCTAGCGTCCTTTGAGATAGCATATATCCCAGGAAAGGGTAATGTAGTGGCGGACTCATTGAGTAGGCGAAGGATAACCTTGAGTTCTCTACTTGTTGAAAGGAAAAGCTTGGAGTTCATCTCGACCTTTGATTTTATGACATTTATGGATTTTACATTTTGTTTTTTGGCATCATTGGAGGTGTAACCTACTTTCATGAAAAGAATTGGATCTATGCAGCAAGAGGACCAGCAGTTGAAGAACAACTTGGATAGACTTGGTGAAGGAGAAACTTCCAGTCACCTAACTAGATATATTACAGATAAAAAACAATGGCTAAGATGAGATGGAAGATTGTGTGTCCCTAGAGTTGGGGAATTGCTGAGAGCAGTGCTTGAGGAAGAGGATATGCATACAAAAAATGCTCCTTTTATCCCAGTTAAGAGCAAGAGGACGACAGCTTGGCTAGCTTCAGTTACCTTAAGGAGATCGTACGACTACATGCTGTACCTTCAAGCATAGTAAGTGACCGCGAACCCATATTTACTAGTGAATTTTGGAGGAGCATGCAAGAAGCCCTAGGTACACAGTTAAGACTAAGCACAACTTATCACTTTCAGACTGATGGACAAACTGAGAGGATTAATAGAGTTCTTAAGGATCCACTAAAAAATGTGTATAGTAGATAACAGAGGGAATTGGGAGGAGCATCTCCTATTGGTTGAGTTCGCATATAATAATTATCATTAATCAAGCATAGGGTCGGCACCCTCCGAAGCATTATACGGACGTGTAACGTCCCATATATTTAACGGTTTAATAATGAAATTATTTAATTATTTGATAATTTATTTAATAATTTAAAACGACTAGAATTAAGTATTTATATTTATTTAATTAAAATAAATAATAGAATAATATATTTAATTTCAAAATATTCAGAATTAAATTGAATTCACAATATTTTGTGAATTGGATAGTATAAGAGATTTAATTCGGTTTAGAATTGAATTTTTATAACGGAATTTATTTGTAAAACGATGCTCAAATGTATTAATTATAAAATAATTTAAATTAAAGCCGTTATGTCATGGTAGTTCATAATATTGAGTTTTGAATTTTAATTGATTATATAGAATCCGTTTCAACTCAGGTTTCTATGAAACCAGAAACGTTTGGATCAGGTGAACTATATTTTTCTAATAGAAGAGAAAATTTGAGATTTCGTCTTGTAGATTGTAAGTTATGTGGAAATCATATTTTTAGAAAGTCGCTACGGAATTCGTTTATGATTTATAACGATTTATTTATATAATAAAAGGATTTTTATTATATATTTGATATCGATTAACTTGGATTTTAAAATAATGAGTTACAAATCCAGATATGTTTATTTTAGAGCTAGATAATATTCTATATGAATATATACGATAATATTTATTTATTATTATTATGTTAAATTGTTTTGGATTTATAATATTTAATTGGTTTATTTAGAGCCTTAGAAAATAGCCATTTTTGCAAATGACCCCCATTTTCGACGAAATTAATTTTGTTGGATCCGGAATATTAAATTATTGTTAAATTTCAAATTTCGGGATTTTTAGAGTCCGTATGTGGCCGTGTGGAATTTAAATGTGAAAAATCGTTAATAATTTGAATTTAAAAATACGCTGTGTTAGCAAACAGACTCGGAATTCGATGAAACAAGTTTCGTTGGTGGTGTAATGTCGAACCATAGCTAAATATCCATTTTCGTCGAAATTGGATATCGTATGTGATCATACGGATATTTAAAGGATAAATACAAGCCACAGTACAATATAATTAATATTTAAATCGAATATAAAAATATTTAAACTACTCTATAAATGCCTTACATTACCTGAACCCGAATCTCTTCATTCAGCAGTCAACAAATTTTCCACCACATCATTTTTCAGGAAAAACGCGAGGAAGTTCTTCTTTAGAAAATCATTAAAAAGGAAATCAAATCCTATAAATTCTAAAACAAACATATTTGAGATCCTATTGAATGGGGCTTCAAGCTAAGGTGGGTTTCATGGGTTGCACAGCAGTTTCCTAATGTTGGAAGAAGTACATCAAACATAGGGTTAATTGTTTTGGGTTTTTGACGCACCAATAGAAAAAACAAAATATACTTTTGGATTCAGGAGGTCAAACAGCATGTGTGCGCAAAAATTTCGGTATTTCATTGATTTGGATGTTGCACCTTTACCTAGTGTAACACCCCGTAACTGTGAATATTAAAGTTAACAAATTAAAGAATACTTAATTTCAAATGTGGGAATTAAGGGAAACGGGTTGCGCCATTGCGTTCGTCTCAAAATTCTGCTTGAGATAGAGTCTGAGTTTGCGTAAAACGGACAACGTATGAAGGAGATATGGACGAACGAAGTTAGGCAGAAAAACCGAAAACATGCACTTATGAAGTGCGCCGGTACAAAAATGCACTGGCGCACCAGCCAAGTGTGCCCATGTCGAGCTAAAAGCATGCACTGACTTCTGGAATGTTCTGATCCGAACAGTGAGTCACTGCTGAGTCACTAGGGCTTAGGTGGCTATCTGAATGGTTCTAGTTATTCCTAGGTTAATCCGACGACTCTCTTAATTAACTAATCTTCTATATAAACACCCTAAACCCCTAACCCTAATCACATAAATTCATACCAAGAGCCGCCATGCCATCAAAGGAGAACCTATAGTAGCCGCCATACACTTTCAACCCTAAAGCAAGATAGAGGCTTGAATCAAAATCAAATCAAATCTAAATAACAACTAAGTCTACATCAAAAGCGAGCAATTCAGTTTCAGAACACAGATCCCAGAAAGAAAAGATTATTCTTTTTGATTGTGAGTATGATAGCTTTCAAAAAATAATTCCCTAATTTAATTATGATAAGATATAATTGGGATCATAAGAATATGATTTTGAATCATGTGATGAAAATTATATGTATGTTTGTGGTGCTGAATCATATGCTAGTTCTTATGTGAATTTTGTGCAAGTGGGATCATATGTTAGTTCTTATGTGAATCCTATGCAAGTTGAATCATATATCTTATGCAAGTTTGTGGTGATTGGATCATATATTCTTATTTGAATCTTATGCAAGTTTGTGGTGATTGGATCATATATTCTTATATGAATCTTATGCAAGTTTGTGGTGATTGGATCATATATTCTTATATGGATCTTATGCAAGTTTGGGTTGTTAAAATATATGTGAAACACGTATATGCATATGCTAGTTTATGTGACATTAATCTATATGTTTAGATCCATATGCAAGTTCACACCTTCATGATTAGATCCATAAGCAAGATTATATCTTTATGTTTAAGATTACATCTTTATGTTTAGATCCATATGCAAGTTCACACCTTTATGTTTAGATCCATATGCAAGTTCACACCTTTATATTTGGATCTATAGCAGTACATAAGTTATGCAAGTTTATGTCCATCACCTATGCTAGTTTTGTATCATATGCTAGTTTGAATGAAATTTATAGGCATGTTATTGGCTATGTAATCTTATGTCATGATCCTTAGATCTATTTTTTGTGTTATGTGATGTTTTTTTTATGAGTTAGACTATTTGCAAGTCTAGCATATATCAAATGAAAACGTACTAATAGCGTGGGGATGATGGGATAATATTGAATATACATAAAATTGTGAATTGGCATAAATGGCCTTAAAAAGGCATATAATTAATTTGAGACATTAATTGGCATAATTGGTAAATATGGACATAATTTTAAGAGACAATTATGAACATAAATAAATTTGGAGTTTATTTACAAATTTGAATAGGGATATTAATCCTGTTTTGGGATAAATAAAGATGTGTAATAATAAACCGCCTAAGACACGAGGTTAGACTCTTTTGTGGTGTAAGACTGCCCGGACCCGCCCGACAAATCCAACAGCCACAAATGCCAGTCTAATATGAGAGGTCAAAGGCATGAATTAAATGCGTAACAGTTGTAAAGACACGAGGTTAGGCTCGTTTGCGGTATAAGACTGCCCGGACCCGCCCGGCAAATCCAGCAACCGCAAATGCCAGTCTAATGTGGGAGGTTTTTACATGGTTACGTTCTGATGAATTAAGTAACACTTAACCATATAAACATGTAGTGGGACATGGGAGGTAAAGTGGGTGCCTTGGGTGGAATGTGAAATTAAATGGGTGCTTGGGTGGCATGTGAAATACGATTAGGTGCACTTAACCAAGTTGAAACATGTAAGAAGACATGAATAAAAATGGGGTTAAATGGGAAACCTAGGGGGGATCAAGCATAGGTGGAAAGCTTGTGTCATGCATGGTGGCCTTTTTCAAACCAGTAACCCATTAGGTAGCTTTGTGAGCTCGACCCAAGTCGAGGACGGGATACGCTTACTGGATTTGATTGTAAGAGGTTAAAACGGGTTAGCGGTGGCAACGCAAGTCCAACGGGGTCATGTACGTGCGTAGGCCCGGGTTGGTAGGTAATACGTTGTCGCATCGTGTAGATATAAGCCGTGCATTTTTAGTGGTATCGGGTTGCCACTTTGGGGAGTGATACACCCCGCTGTGGGACCAGCACGGGTATCTATGAGTTAGGGAGCCGATCGAATAGGGGTAGTGGCTACAACTAGTGGAGATAGGGGAAGACGGCACCTATGAGGGCAGCCAGGGGTACACGAACTACCATTATCATTATTAAGTTTTGTAGGCGGGATCAACTTTTAGGGTGACTAGTGGTGGTGCAGTATAGTAATTATCCTATAGTGATTAGGAACGAGATTAACGTCAGAATATTCCTCTTATTTGCTTTGTCATGCTACTTGGTTCATGGTCATATCTTATCTTACCAGTTTATGCCCTATCCTAGTTACATTAATAATTATATTGTTAAAGTTATTATACTCGCCAGCCTTTATGTCTGACCCCTTTTTTTCACCTCTTTTCTTCCTCCCTCCCCCTGGTTCTCAGGGTGGGACTAGTACTACTGGAGCTTGATCTTGGATCCCTTTCTCTCTCTTATGGAAGTGCTTGGATTGCTGAAAGTAAAGTTCAGCTCATCTCTTTTATGGCTACTTGTGTTTGGGTTTATGCTTTTTATTTTATGTACTCTGAAACAATTTATCAAGATGGATATTAAGTGTACTTGGTTTATGAAGTTGTTGTAATCAAACTATTTCTCCACTACAATAAAAGTTGTTTTAAATTTTTTTTCAAGTACCATTATTTATATCTGTATTATTATATTCTGTTCCATACACTAAATATGCTCAATGGAAGTTAGTGCATTCCCTTTGTGAGTGACATTAATGGACGTGGGGTGTTACACGTGGTATCAGAGCTGAAGGTTACCAGACCAGATAAGAATTTTTTCAAAAAACATTTTATAAAGAAATACTTTCAAAAGTATGTTTTAAGGAAAGAATTTTGAAGAGAAAAGTTTGTTTTAAAAACATAACCCCCAAGAGCCCTAAATCTTTCTTTCGAATTCTCCATTTTGAATCTCTTCATTTTCTTTTCAGCATGTCTAGAATTCCCGAGATACCCGAGGGGATACCGAAACCAGGATGGTTTAGAAGGTATCTGGATGCTAAGGCCAATGTCGCAGGCCCAGCAAATGCTCCTCCTCCTCCTCCCATTGTTGATACTTTTGCAAAGATATGCAAAGATTTTAGAGCAATGGGCGGGAAACCTTTTCACGGATCAAAGACATTTGTTGAAGCTCAAAATTGGCTTGAGGAGGTGGAAGATCTATTTGGTATTTTCGAAGTAGAAGATGGAAGAAAGGTCCAATTGGCTTCTTGGTTAATGAAAGACGAAGCCTCGTTTTGGTGGGAGGTCTCGAACGGAGAGCGTCCGGTGGAGACATGGATGGATTTCAAGCGTAGGTTCGAAATGAAGTTTCTCCCACAAGCAGAAGAGAATTTATAAGTGGAAAAAATTTTGGTGTTGAAGCAAGGGGATTTATCAGTAAAGGAGTACGTCAATAAGTTCAATCAGTTGGCAAGATTTGGCTTGGAATTGGTATTCACACCTGAGAAGAAGGCCCTATGGTTCGTTAAGGGTTTGAATGAGCCACTACATGGGTTAGCTATGACCCACATTCCTATGGGGGCTACTTTTGAGAAATTGGTTGACATGGCGCTTATGCATGAGGAAGAGAAAGGTGCTAATCCTAATAAGGCATCGGAGAAGAAAGGGGACCAAAAGAAACCACAACAACAAAACAAGAAAGGCGGGAAGAACAATAATGGCAAAGGAAAGAAGAAGTGCTTTAATTATGGGACACCAGGCCATTTGAGTAAAGACTGTAGGAAAAAGAAGAAGACTGGTTGTTTCCACTGTGGAGAGGCAGGTCATCTAGTTAAGGACTGCCCAAGAAAACAGGGGCAAGGGCAAAGAACTTCGGGAGGGAAGCTTCAGGCTCTCATGACACCAGGGTAGGCGAGAGGGAAGATTCAGGCTCTCATGGCACCAGGACAAGAGAGAGGTAGAAACATTTCAGTTGAAAGTTTAGTTTTTATGTTTGATCATCCTGTTCGTACATTGTTTGACTCTTACGCTTCACACTCGTTTGTATCTACTTCGTTAGTTGAAACACTGCACCTAAATACTAGTCTAGTTACGAATCCCATAGTAGTCTCAAATCCTATTAGTGGTTCGGCTCATCTTTCTATGATTTGTCGGGATTTGAGAGTGTCTATCTTGGGCATTGGGTTTGAATGCAACGCCTTTGTTCTTGGCTTCATGGGCTACGGCTTGATTTTAGGTATGGAGTGGCTGACTAGATACAATGCCGTCCTAGATTGTGAAAGAAGGGTAGTTAGATTGTTGACTCGTTGTGGAAAGACCCCTGATATTTCTTGTGACCCTAGAAGCCTGGTAATGCTTAGCTACCTAGAATACCTAGACGCATCCAATGATGATTTGAAATCTGTTCGTGTGGACCGTGAATATAGTGACGTCTTCAATGAAGTTCGAGGTTTACCCCCGAGGCATGAGATAGACTTTCGAATATATCTAGTAGATAATGCAAAGCCAGTTGCATTACTAGTGCGCCACATGGCTCCGAGAGAGAGAAGAGAACTTGGTAAGCAAGTGAAAGAATTGCTTGAGAAGGGGTTCATAAGAAGAAGTATTTCGGAGTGGGGTGCTCCAATTGTTTTTGCTACAAAAGCTGATGGTTCACTTAGATTGTGCGTGGACTATAGAGAGCTGAATAAGCTAACAAAGAAGAACAGGCACCCATTGCCGAGGATAGACAATTTATTCGATCAGTTGGTGGGTGCTTCAGCTTTCTCGCAATTGGATTTAGCTATAGGGTTTCATCACCTAAGGGTAGCTAAAGATAACATCGAAAAGACTGCCTTTAGAACTTCGGACGATTTCTTTGAGTGGCTCGTCATGCATTTTGGTTTGATGAATGCACCCGCATACTTTGTTGACTTAATGAGTACGGTGTTTAAGGAGTTTCTAAACAAGTTTGTGGTAGTCTTTGTAGATGATATTCTGATTTTCTCTAAAAATAAAGAAGAGCATGCCCTACATCTTAGGGAAGTCTTACAAACCCAACGAGCGCATCAGCTAAAGTCTAAGTTCTCCAAGTTCCATTTTTGGAGAAAAGAAGTGAGGTTCTTAGGACACGTGGTCTCTAAGGAAGGGATAGCTGTGGATCCCACCAAGGTGTTGGCAATCCAAGATTGGAAAACTCCTAAGAACACAACAGAAGTAAGAAGCTTTTTAGGGTTGGTTGGCTATTATAGGAAGTTCATTAAGGACTTCACGAAGATATCAGCCCCCCTTACTCAATGAACGAAGAAGAACTTGACTTTTTCTTGGGACGTTAACTGTGACGATGCTTTTCAATGTTTGAAGAGGGCTTTGACGACCGCTCTACTTTTAGTTTTTCCAGACGGGAGTAAGACATTCACTGTATATACCGATGCTTGCGGGACAGGGCTTGGCGTAGTTTTAATGCAAGAGGGAAGGGTGATATGCTTAGGTTGAAGGCATTTGAAGGCCCAGAGAAAAATTACCCTACCCACGACTTAGAGTTGGCAGCCATAGTTTTTGAGTCATTATGTGCTTGGCGAGAGGTTTGAGTTGTATACAGACCATAAGTCGCTAAAGTACTTATTCTCTCAGAAGGACCTAAACTTGAGGCAACAGAGATGGATGGAGTTCTTGGCATCCTACGATTTTGAGATCGCATATACCCCTAGCAAGGGTAACGTTGTAGCTGAAGCCTTAAGTAGAAAGAAGTTAACTTTAAGTCCTTTGTTCGTAGAGCGGCAGAGTTTGGAGTATATATCTTCCTTTGACTTCAGACCCTCTATAGATTATGTACCCAGATTATTGGCATCGTTAGAGGTGCAACCTACACTTTTGGGTCGAGTTGGAGAGGCACAGCGAAATGACCCACAATTGGTTGAGATAGTAGGAAAGCTTATAGAAGGGGGGTCCTCGAGTCATCTAAATAGATATGCTATAAATGAGAGAGGTTGGCTATGTAGAGATGGAAGACTTTGCGTACCACAAGACGAGAGTTTGAAGAAGGCAATTCTTGAAGACTCACATCGCTCTAAGATGACCATACATCCCGGTGGTTATAAGACGTATAGGTATATGAAGGGAGTTTTCTTTTGGGCCGGAACGAAGAAGGACGTGGCCGAGTTCGTTGCTAGATGCTTAGTGTGCAAGCAAGTCAAGGCGGAGCAAAAGAAGCCCGGAGGTTTGCTGCACCCTTTAGTGATTCCGCTTTGGAAATGGGAAAGCATTTCCATGGATTTTGTAAATGGGTTACCAAGATCAAGGGAGGGTTATACGGGGATTCGGATAATTGTAAACCGACTTACTAAAAGTTCCCATTTTATTCCCATTAAAATAGAAGGACTCCGATTAACATCCGTTTACCTTCGAGAGATAGTCGGTTTGCACGGCATACCCTCTAGCATTGTGAGTGATAGAGATCCCATTTTCACGAGCGAATTTTGGAAAAGCTTATAAGAGGCGGTTGGAACGCAATTATGCTTAAGTACCGCTTATCATCCTCAGACAAACGGCCAGACCGAGAGAGTAAATCAGATTCTAGAAGACCTTATAAGGCTATGCATCCTAGACTTTTGACGAACATGGGAAGAACATCTTCCACTATTGGAGTTCGCTTATAATAATAGTTTTCAGGCTAGCATTTGAATGGCACCTTTTGAGGCTCTTTATGGACGACCGTGTCGATCACCTGCTTGTTTGTGGGAATTCTTGGACAAGGTTTTACTTGGACTCGACATGATTAGGGAGACTTCGGAGAAGATAGACCTGATTCGACGGCGAATGAAGATGGTGCAGGATCGACCAAAGTCATATGCTGATAGGAGACGAACAACTCTTGAGTTCAATGTTGGAGAAATAGTTTTTGTTAAGGTGTCACCATTGAGAAACATAGTCCGCTTTGGATCAGTTGGGAAGTGGGCACCAAGTTTCGTAGGACCCTTTCCAATTACAGAGAGGATTGGGCAGATGGCGTATAGAGTAAAGTTACCAGAGAAGCTCAGCGGAGTTCATGACGTGTTTCATGTTTCGCATTTGCTTAAGTGTTTGCACGATATGGCGAAAGTGGTAGAGCCGAGCACGCTCGAAGGAGTGGAAGTAGAGCACAATGCCATGATCAGACGAGCTTCTACACGCATTCTCGGATCGGAGGTCAAAAAGCTTCGCAACAAAGAGGTCAAGTTTGTCAAAGTGCAATGGGTAGATGATCAAAGAGACGCGACTTAGGAGACGGAAAATAAGATGCGTACGCTGTACCCTTTCCTTTTTGAGGTTATATTTTATTTTCTTCTTTTTTTACCGCTTTGTTGATACTTGTCCTATCTTTTAGTATTATCTTTGCGATGACATCTTCGGTCTTTAATTTGGAAGAACCCAATGGTTGCAAACATGTGCTTGAGACATGTTATGTTTGATGGATGCAAATGGATGCAAGTGGTTGCTAGTGGTTGCTCGTGGATGCATGTACACACACCTTAGGCACTAGATCGACTTAATCACCTTCATATTGCATATAAATGTGTGTGCATATTTAAATTAATGGATGTATAATGGTTGTGTTATCATATGGATGCTGCATTTTGATGAATGGTTGTGCAAACATGTAGAAATAATGTGTATCAATAGGATTCTTCCGCATACATAATGTACGCATGGCACTATCATGGTTTGCATTAAGGAGTTCAACTGAATCAGTAGACCGTCTGATTTTGCATTAGATAAGGAACATATACACACACTTCTTGCATATGTTCATACAACATTAGAATTCTTGTAAGGACAATGGATGCCTGTGTTTGATGGTTAAGTAGATGGATGATTGGATGTTAGGATATGCATTCTCCATAACTTAGAGACTTCAGGGGCGAAATCCTTTAAGGAGGGAAGAATGTAACACCCCGTAATTTTAAATATTAAAATTAACAAATTAAAGAATACTTAATTTTAAATTTGGGAATTAAGGGAAACGGGTTGCGCTATTGCGTTCGTCTCGAAATTCTTCTTGAGATAGAGTCTGAGTTTGCGTAAAACGGACATCGTATGAAGGAGATACGGATGAACGAAGTTAGGCAGAAAAACCGGAAACAAACCAGACTGCACTGGCGCACTTGTGAAGTGCGCCAGTACAAAAATGCACCGGAGCACCTGACAAGTGCGCCCATGTCAGGCTAAAAGCCTGCACTGACTTCTGGAGTGTTCTGATCCGAACAATGAGTCATTGCTGAGTCACTTGGGCTTAGGTGGCTATCTGAATGGTTCTGGTTATTCATAGGTTAATCTGACGGCTCTTAATTAACTAATCTTCTATAAAAACACCCTAAACCCCTAACCCTAATCACACAAATTCATACCAAGAACCGCCATGCCGTCAACGGAGATCCTAGGGTAGCCGCCATACACTTTCAACCCTAAAGCAAGATAGATGCTTGAATCAAAATCAAATCTAAATAACAACTAAGTCTAAATCAAAGGCGAGCAATTCAGTTTCAGAATACAGATCCCAGAAAGACAACCCTATTCTTTTTGATTGTGCGTATGTTAGCTTTCACAAGATAAATCATTAATTTAATTATGTTAAGATATAATTGGGATCATAAGAATATTATTTTGAATCATGTGATGAAAATTATATGTATATTTGTGGTGTTGAATCATATGTTAGTTCTTATGTGAATTTTATTCAAGTTGGATCATATGTTAGTTCTTATTTGAATCCTATGCAAGTTGAATCATATACCTTATGCAAGTTTGGGATGATTGGATCATATATTCTAATATGAATCTTATGCAATTTTGTGGTGATTAGATCATATCTTCTTATATGAATCTTATGCAAGTTTGGGTTGTTAAAATATATGTGAAACATGTATATGCATATGCTAGTTTATGTGACATTAATCTATATGTTTAGATCCATATGCAAGTTTACACCTTTATGATTAGATCCATAAGCAAGATTATATCTTTATGTTTAAGATTACATCTTTATGTTTAGATCCATGTGCAAGTTCACACCTTTCTGTTTAGATCCATATGCAAGTTCACACCTTTATATTTGGATCTACAGCAGTACATAAGTTATGCTAGTTTATGTCCATCACCTATGCTAGTTTTGTATCATATGCTAGTTTGAATGAAATTCATATGCAAGTTATTGGCTATGTAATCTTATGTCATGATCCTTACATCTATTTTATGTGTTATGTGATTTTCTTTTTCTTTTTATGAGTTAGACTATTTGCAAGTCTAACATATGTCATATGAAAACGTACGAATAGCGTGGGGATGATGGGATAATATTGAATATACATAAAATTGTGAATTGGCATAAATGGCCTTAAAAAGGCATATAATTAATTTGAGACATTAATTGGTATTTATGGACATAATTTTAAGAGACAATTATGGACATAAATAAATTGGGAATTTATTTATAAATTTGAATAGGGATATTAATCCAATTTGGGGATAAATAAAGATGTGTAATTATAAACCGCCTAAGACACGAGGTTAGACTCTTTTGTGGTGTAAGACGGCCCGGACCCGCTCGGCAAATCCAGCAGCCATAAATGCCAGTCTAATGTGATAGGTCAAAGGCATGAATTAAATGCGTAACAGTTGTAAGGATTCGAGGTTAGGCTCGTTTACGGTATAAGACTACGTGGACCTGCCCGGCAAATCCGGTAACCGCAAATGCCAGTCTAATGTTGGAGGTCTTTACATGGTTACGGTTCTAATGAATTAAGTAAAACTTAACCTAATAAACATGTGGTAGGACATGGGGGGTTAAGTGGGTGCCTTGGGTTGCATGCGAAATTAAGTGGGTGCCTGGGGTGGCATGTGAAATACTGTTTAGTCAAGGACTTTTAATGATCGTTTGGATTAATGACAAGAAGAAGCTTCATGATCGACAAAAAGAAGATTCAATGATTTCATAGGTTAGAAGTTGGTTATTTAGAGTACTTTATGTTAAAATCTATCCTCAAATAATCATACTTCTCATTGCTTTCAAAATTATGCATGAAAACTCGTTTTTACTGTATATTGACAAAAATAGGTCAACCTGTGAAAAATAACAGGTCAACCTATTTTTAAATATAACAGGTCAACCTATTAAAAATAACAGGTCAACAGTTTTTTGAAATAACGGTCAAAAACCTGTCAACATATTAATTTTTCCTGTCAACCTATTTTTGAATTTCATGAAGAGTCATCTTCTTTCTTGAAAAGTTGCATCCATTTCTCTTCATTAAAATCACTCCTTTTGATTGCAACTTTTCACTAATAATTACAACTTCTCATTTGCTATAAATACATCATCTTTCATTCATCCAAATCACCAATTTTTGCTCTGATTTCTTGTAATGACCCGCATTGGTAGAGGTATTATGATTAATTTATTTATTTATATAAATGGTGGTTTAGAGAAGTAAATGGCCGTGGAATAAAATAATAGTGAATATTTAATTAAAATAATAATTAAATAATATATTTAATTCTGAAATAATCAGAATTGGCTGAAATGGCGATATGGTGTGAACTGGATCATCTGTGATATTTAATTCATCTTGGAATTGAATTTGAATAACGAATATATTCAATCGTCGACAATTGAACGTATAGTTTATAATATAATTATAAACGAGCTCGAAATGATGCTGCAGTTCGTAAATTGGCGATTCGAACTTCAACTGAATGTACAGGATTCGTTTTAAGCCGGATTTCTGTGAAACAAGAAACGTGTGGAGCTGGTAGAGTATATCTTTCTAGTAGAAGAGGAAAATCAGGATTTCGTCGGGTAGATTTTGAGATATGTCAAAATCAAATTTCAGAATAGTCGCTATAGAATCGTTTATCGGCCATAACGGTTATTTCAAAATAATTTGATATCGGGTGTGAATTTAGACGAGGTTCTTTTGAGGCGTAGTGATAATCTAATTTTTGAATTTTACTGTAATTTTTAATTAATTAAATAAGCAACTTTTATTTGGAGTATTTTCACCCTTAATCAGTGATTTTGGGGTTTCAAAATATGAATTAATCTACCGGTATTATTATATTTTTGGGATCGTGACACATTGCTGGATTCAAATATATTTTTACTTCCGTCGATAGAAAACCATATGCGGATGAAATTTTATGTAGTGAAGTACCGTAACATCTATTGAAGACATCATTTCTGTAACGATACTCAAGACATATAAATCGTCAACTGCAGTCATGAGATAGTTTGGTTCAATTAACAGAAGTTCACGTGGATAACATGCCTCTAACCATATGAACAAGCCATGAAAAATCCAACATAGTACGAGTAATATAGGACGTAAAACGTTGATTTTCACCATATAAAATAACTCCAATAGAAGGTAAATTGAAGATGAAATACTAGGTACATAGGAGTAGACGGTACCCTAAAATCCTGTGTCTTCATTCCATGATCAAAACAAGGCCACGTATTGCTTTGTTCTCAGCCACCTCTAAAGGAAAATAGAAACGTGGACACCCCTTCCTTCAACAAAATACATTATAATACACATGTGTATGAATTGCCTGCCACGTACATTACTTAAACATGTAAAATTGAAACCCTATTTAATCCGTGCCTTCCACCCTATTTGCATTTCCTTTTCTTCCGTAAATGTGAAACCCTGAGCCGCCACTGAAAACCTTCTTCAAAACAAAATGTATCTTTCCTCTTCTCGGCCAACATCGTTCCCATCCTTTTCACTCATGTTTCTTCACAACAAATATTAAAAACAAATATGTATAGACGTCGCTGAAAAACGTGTAGAACATCTGAAGCAAACTTGGAGGGGCGCAGTAATTCTTTGGCTATTCGAGTGGACCATAGGCTCAGACATGGTGGAGTTATCTTGAGTACTGGAGTAGTTAGCATTGGAATGGGAAGGAAGCAACATGGTCCGGTGAGTTGAACTTCGATAGGTTTGAAATGATGAGGAAATAGGAGCTAACATGAGGTGAAACACCGGAGGGGAGGGGAAGTACAAAGCGCAGCACGTTTAAATTATTTGGAGGAGCTGCATGGTCTTCAAAGTCAGAAAAAAAAAAGTAAACAAAAGGGTGGCGTACTGTGATAGTGTTGTAGAGTTTAGGCACTGTGTTGCGTGAGCATGTGAACTAGGCGTTGCGGGTGCAGGTGAAGGGAGAAGAGGGTTCATGCTGCGGTTGCATGCGTTCTCTGGATATTGGATGGGTACAGGATGCGTTAGTCTTGTGAGGAGGGAAATTTAAAGGAGCATTTGTACGCATGAGGTGCTGTGCGTGTATATATATGGCCGTGAGTTGCCATTTCATTGAGGTGATCGAGCTTGATCATTTGTGGAGTAAGTTGACAGAAAAAGGTGGAAGCTAGAGCGGTCGAAATGAAGGATCAAGGATCGATTTTTGTTGTGTTTACAAGGAGCGACGGGTGGTTTGTTCGTGCAGGAAGAAGAAGGAATTCAACCGGGTTTGGGCTTCTAAAGAGTGGAATTTGGGCCAGGGCTGATGGGCCTTATGAAAGGTGGAGCCCAATAAACTTATTATTAATGAAATTCAAGTTTATTTATTTAAATAAAGTGTACTAACTTCGTAATATCATAAATTTTACATACGATATTGAATTCATGAATCGTAAGTTGCATTGGGACCGTATAGACGAGAGCTTCACAATGAAGCTGACTGGGAATGGATTTGAGCTCGTCTGAATTCATGGCGAAATAAAGTGTTTGATTCAAATCAAGCGACAGTTTATCATTCTTTAACGATGAACTGCAAAAGTGAGTAAATCTCACCAACTCTGAACAGTTTATAATTTCATGTTGTATTTTTAGAACTGTTAGATATTGGTTGATTGACTGTATGTTGATTGTTTGATTGAACTGCTAGTCAGTTAGTTGAATTTTCTATATTGATTCTGTTTAACAAAATATATCATATAGAACTAAAAGTGATGTTATCTATATTGTTTAACATCTGTGATGCAGGGAGACAGGTTGGAGGAATCCAACTGGATTCCTCAACATTTATTTTACTGTTTTCATATATTGTGATATATGATGTGTTATATAATCTGTTATGGATTATGGGTGTTGGAATGATGTTGATCATTTTTATTCGATATTTTAAATATCATAAAAGACCCTGGGATGTAAAAAGAAGTATTTCAATGTATATTGAAATAAAGGAATTTTATAAAATCACAGGATTTTATAAAAGGAATTATTTATAAAACGAACACGGTTTTATAAAAGGAATATTTATTTAGAAAATAAATAGAAGTTATAAATAGGAAATATTTGTAACGGTAAATAGAAGTTATAAATAGGAAATATTTGTAACGGTAAATAGAAGTTATAAATAGGATATATTTGTAACGGTAAGTAAACGTTATAAAAAGGAAATAGTTGTAATGGAAAACGTAGTTTAGTAAAAGAAGTAAATCGATGTTAGTTAATCGATTAGAGAATAAAAAGAAGTCAATCGATGTTAGTTAATCGATTAGAGAATAAAGTTGAAAGGAGATAATCGATGTTAGTTTAATCGATTAGAATAGAAGCAAATGAGTTAAATCGAATATAGTTATTCGAATAGAAGCAAAGGAGTTATCGAATATAGTTATTCGAATAGAAGCAAATGAGTAAATCGAATATAGTTATTCGAATAGAAAGTAAAAGGAGTTATCGAATATAGTTTATTCGAAAGGAGTTAAGTGAAATGAGTAAATAAATAGCGTTAGTCAAATAGTGTTAGTCCAATAGAGTTAATTGATAAGGGTTAATCGAATAGAGTTAAGTGAAAAGAGTAAATCGAATATAGCTATTCGAAGGAGGGTTAAGTAAGGAAGTTAGTTAAAGGAATATAAAGTGAACTTTGCCTATTTCAAAGTTAGAAGTGTAATTCAGTTAAGGTTTGAGAGGTAGTTCTACCCCAACTTGATTGGCTTCATTTTTAACAAAGGAATAGTTAAGGTTCGGCAGAAAAGGAAATGGTTTGAGTTGGCATCGCGATGGTTTGTTTAAACATCTGTCTAAGTCCAATGAAGAAGCTTTGGAAATGTTTTCCAAATAAGAGACCAAAAATGTTTTTCTAATAAGGAAAACAGGAAATGGAAATGTTTTCCATTGTTAATAACGTAAATTTTCCCAATTTAGAAAATAAGGAATATTGAACGTAGGGAAATAGGAGATAAGTAAATTAATGGGATAAAGAGATAAATGTTGAATGATGTTTGATTGATATAAATTTCCATTTGGAAATAATATCGTTGTTTGCACACCTGTTTTTATTCGATAGTTAAATCACAGTCTATCGAAGTTTTGACCATTTTAACGTTGTTAATATGGAGAGACCGGTTGGATTATTATCCAAAGAACCACTCTGTATTGGCATAAGCGTTGCGAATCATATATGCCAAAGGAAATTGAAGACGGAGTTATGCAAGGGCTATCCTGTTTACAGAATAGTGCCTTCGGTTCATCCTGTTCCTGGGTGACTTGTATGGACGGATGTCTGATAAAGTATTTCCAGACAATCACGTATATTGATTTCTCCAGCCGTACCAAGAGTGGAAGCGGAGAAGGAAACTTCTTTTAGCTAACACATAATGTATGGTTGAGGACGTCAATCGGTGATTGGATGGATTTGATGATGTGGCATTCAAAGTGAATCTGGTGTGATGATAAAGCGTAGCTTCTAGCCTCATCATCCGGTAAATGACAGAAATCGGGTAGGCAGCATGGCTAAGTCGGTCGCACCGAAGTAGGGTGTATAATCACCTGATCTAGAGTTTCATTTACTTCTAAAAATCTATTGTTGATGCTGTCCCATTCGGGAAACGGTTGCTGATCCCAACTGTGGGTGATATACATTTGATACACTCTAGCGAAATGAGTGGTCGGTCATGTGTGGCCGGGTTGCAAGATGTTCTTGTTGAACCCAGTGTATTCCTCTCTAGAGGTACACAAGCGGAAGGTGATTCCATACCTTGTCATAGTTGGAAATCCATTACCCAATACGTGCTTGCGGTTATGATTGTATACTATATATGTAGAACGTGAGATGAAAGCGTTTCTGCTAGATGATTATATATATACTGTGGTTGATAGACATTATTATAATATCAAAAGGTTTTGATATAAAGATATTTTGGATTCTCATAAGGGAAAAACCCGTTCCGTTATGCGGCGTGGTCTTATGAGATATCATTTACTTGTTCAACTGTTTTTAAACTGTTTTACTCATACCAGTCACATGACTGACCCGGAGTTTACTTTGTTGTTTTCCCTAAACTCTTGGGTGCCTAAATTTGTATGGGCAGTCAAGTAGTCAGGATTTACAGATATACTGGAAGAGCTTGGAGCAGGAGGCTTCAGGATCATATAGCTATAGTTATTTCCGCTGTGTTGTAAGTGCTGTACTTTGATAATGACATGTATATTCAAGTACAGATTTGTATTTCAAAGTTATGTTATGAAATATATTTATTCGTTCCGATGTGAGGTTCGTGTTACTCTGATGTTGTGTTCTTCTTCTTCTTCTATTCTAAGTTTCTATCTTATCTTTCCTCACCCTCTAATTTCTTTCACTAATTACCAGGATTTTTCGATGTTTTGGTTATCGACATCGAGTTTATGTCGATAACCAAAGTCGCTCGAAATCCGGGTCGTTACAGTTGGTATCAGAGCTTAAGTTAAGAATTACTTGGCTCTGTGGCGTGACTCGGTAGAGATAGGGTTAGTAATACCCTAGACTGAGATTGAGTGTATATATATACGAGTGAGCGTATTTGTTATTGATATAAAAATTTGTTTTATATTGTGGAGATTCATTGTTTGAGTCGTTTATGAGTTCTGGTCGATCAGTTTGATCCACTGTATCGGTAGGAGTTACTAAACACTTGAATACGATGAACCGTCATGGTATGTTTTGAAAAGAGGGTAAATGAAAATAGTTTACCCAACGTATATTTTGATATATATTGGATATATTGGTTGTAATTATAATCGAGTAAGATTATAAATTAAATGGTTACGTAAATAACCAATCAGAATTCATACAAGTGAAATACGTGAAATCAGATGAGTTAAATCTGAAATGTAAACCAGAAATTGAATTAAAATTCTGGAAAATTGGATAAGTGTTTGTAAATAAATTTGGATTAAAGATAAGAAAATTTAAGATCCTGGGAGATTTTAAATTGTTTTACAAGCAGTGTGAATTATATTTTGAAATGAATTTCAAAGTGGAAATGTTTAGAAATTGTTTTAAAGTATTGAACTCACTTCGGTCGCTGGAAAATAGATTCTGATGATGACAGCTGCATCATCAGTATTCATTTTCGAGTTGTAAGTGACGAATTACTACCAAAGATACTGTTTTGAATTTGTTTTGGGAAAGACAAGTTGTGTTGAATTTCAAAATAGAATTTAAAATGTAGAATTTGAACTTTTAAATAGATTTGAAATATTAACTCGTTTTAAAAGAAATAAAACGAGAAGTTCCTTTATAAACGAAGTTCATAAATGAAGTGAAAAGAATTATCATTGGATAATTCAGAAATAAAAATACAAGTGTGAAGTTGAAAGGGAAATCTATTTTCCAAAGGTAGAAATATCGATTTCAAAAGGAATTGAAATCGGGACTTATTTAAAGGAATTTGAATAAAGGAAGTTCAAACATAGAATTGAATATAGAAATTCAAAGGGAATTAAAATGAAATAAAGAGAATTCAAATAGATTCGAATATAGAAATTCAAATATGGGATGTGAATAAGAGATTTGAAATGAAATTCAAATATAGAATTTGAATAAGAGAATTGAAATGGAATTTGAATATGGGAAATTCAAATAAAATTGAAATGGAATTCAATTTGTTGATAAATAAGTTAAACTTATATTTGAACATGTATATTCAAATAAAAAGGTGAAATAGGTAAACCAGTTAATTAGCCATTAGTAAAGGGATCTTGAATTGAAGTTGAACTTTAGATAAGTAAGGGGGACTGGTAAATTTATATTTGAAATCGAATATGAAACCTAAGTTTGAAAAAGTAGGATTTGATTAGTTATAAGTAAGTTAAAATATATTTGAACATATCATGTTCAAATATAAAAGTGAAATAGACTAAAGGAGTAAATCAACAAAATTTAATTAACAAATTTAGTTAAAACGATTGGTATAGTTAAAATAGATTGGGTAGGTATAAATATACATGAGATAGGTATGGATAAGGTATGAAGGTATATAAATAGAATGCTCGACGAAAAGGTATGTATTTAATTCACATATGTGATTTTATGCGCCGTATCGGCTAGCCGCTAGGCTTTTTCTTTTTCTTTTAGATTGGTGAGGGCCATGGGAGGCCATTTGAAATATCCCGATGCTCCCGGTACAAAGGAGGTTATGGCGAATTTTTCCGGGAATTTAAGGAGTTAGAATATTTTTAAGATAGTTTGATAGTTAGAAATCAACGTATCGATATATATATAGAAGTCGATAAGGAAACGAACTTAGAAATAGAATAGTAAAATCAAAAAGGAAGACTAAGAATAAAATCTAGTAAGAATACAAAGAGAAGGTGTATACGTGTTTAAATGTGAAGAATTAGTTGTATGGTACTGATTATTCGAGTAAGTAGTCTTATCTGTTTTGACGTTATAAATTATTATTCAGTCAAGGTCTGAGAGGTAGTTATACCCCAACTTGATTGATGTCATTATTAACAAATAAATGGTAAGATTTCAGCCTCGAAGATCAATGTTGAATAAGAGTTAGTTGAATATAGTATTTGGATTGTCGTAACGATGTTTTACACAACATCCATTTTAACCCAAATAAGTGTAAACTTGGAAATAGTATAAAGAATATTTCCTAAGTATAGAAATAAACGAGATCGGAAAAGAGATAAGTAATTGGAATATTTTCCAATTATAAATAGCATATATTTTCTGAAGTTTAGGAAATAAAGGAAGGTGATATTCAGAAATATTTCCCATATAACATAAAAGGGCCAATATGGTTATTGAAAATATTTGGTTGACAAATATTGATAAAGAAATAGAGAAGTGATTTAACTAATGGAATATTGATTATGGGCTCAGTTGAATTTCAAAAAGGAAAATTTGATTTTTGAAAAAGTAATCTGTTTAAAATTCCCAGGAAGAGACTATTTGAATTAAGAACAAATTTAAATAGAAGTTTGCGAAAGTAAGCTAAGATTGAATTGAAACAGTTAAGTGAAAACTGAATGGAAATAGAACGATATCAGGAAAAATTTATTCTTGAATAAAATTTGATTGTCGAGATAGGAATCTGAAATGAAAATTGGATTGGGAAGTTAAGAGTTTGAAATCGAGAATGGAACTCGAATTTGAAATAAAATTCGACTTAGGATATAAGCGAATGATTGTGTCGTGGATAAAAGCAGATGGGGATTTGATTGGAATAATCCTTGTATCTGCTGAATTGATAACAGGTGGAAAGGATATAATGATATGCCGACAAAAGGTACAAGTTTATATTTCCATTGGGTATGAGATTTTGATGAGCCGAATAGGCAAGCCGCTTGGCTGTTTGATTTTCTTTTGGGTTGGAGATGGCCCAGAGAGGCGAGTTGGAGTTTGACCGATTGACCAGTACAAAGGAGGTGCTGGTGAAATTTTTCGAAGAATAAGGAGTTAGAATATTTTCAGAATTTTTGAAAATTTTCGTTGATAAGAATTAATAAATAATTTAATTGAAATTAATTTCGTTCAGTTGAAACTGAAGATTTAAGAAGTGAACAAATATGTTCTAACCAGTCGATAGGGTCGTCCCCTACTTTTTAGCAATTTCGAGGACGAAATTATTTTAAGTGGGGAAGAATGTAATGACCCGCATTGGCAGAGGTATTATGATTAATTTATTTAATTATATAAATGGTGGTTTAGAGAATTAAATGGCCGTGGAATAAAATAATAGTGAATATTTAATTAAAATAATAATTAAATAATATATTTAATTCTGAAATAATCAGAATTGGCTGAAATGGCGATATGGCGTGAACTGGATCATCTGTGATATTTAATTCATCTTGGAATTGAATTTGAATAACGAATATATTCAATCGTCGACAGTTGAACGTATAGTTTATAATATAATTATAAACGAGCTCGAAATGACGCTGCAGTTCGTAAATTGGCGATTCGAACTTCAACTGAATGTACAGGATTCGTTTTAAGCCAGATTTCTGTGAAACAAGAAACGTGTGGAGCTGGTAGAGTATATCTTTCTAGTAGAAGAGGAAAATCAGGATTTCGTCGGGTAGATTTTGAGATATGTCCAAATCAAATTTCAGAATAGTCGCTATAGAATCGTTTATCGGCCATAACGGTTATTTCAAAATAATTTGATATCGGGTGTGAATTTAGACGAGGTTCTTTTGAGGCATAGTGATAATCTAATTTTTAGAATTTTACTGTAATTTTTAATTAATTAAATAAGCAACTTTTATTTGGAGTATTTTCACCCTTAGTCAGTGATTTTGGGGTTTCAAAATATGAATTAATCTACCGGTATTATTATATTTTTGGGATCGTGACACATTGCTGGATTCAAATATATTTTTACTTCCGTCGATAGCAAACCATATGCGGATGAAATTTTATGTAGTGAAGTACCGTAACATCTATTGAAGACATCATTTCTGTAACGATACTCAAGACATATAAATCGTCAACTGCAGTCATGAGATAGTTTGGTTCAATTAACAGAAGTTCACATGGATAACATTCCTCTAACCATATGAACAAGCCATGAAAAATCCAACATAGTACGAGTAATATAAGACATAAAACGTTGATTTTCACCATATAAAATAACTCCAATAGAAGGTAAATTGAAGATGAAATACTAGGTACATAGGAGTAGACGGTACCCTAAAATCCTATGTCTTCATTCCATGATCAAAACAAGACCACGTATTGCTTTGTTCTCAGCCACCTCTAAAGGAAAATAGAAACGTGGACACCCCTTTCTTCAACAAAATACATTATAATACACATGTGTATGAATTGCCTGCCACGTACATTACTTAAACATGTAAAATTGAAACCCTATTTTATCCATGCCTTCCACCCTATTTGCATTTCCTTTTCTTCCGTAAATGTGAAACCCTGAGCCGCCACTGAAAACCTTCTTCAAAACAAAATGTATCTTTCCTCTTCTCGGCCAACATCGTTCCCATCCTTTTCACTCATGTTTCTTCACAACAAATATTAAAAACAAATATCTATATACGCCGCTGAAAAACGTGCAGAACATCTAAAGCAAACAGGGAGGGGCGCAGTCATTCTTTGGCTATTCGAGTGGGCCATAGGCTCAGACGTGGTGGAGTTATCTTGAGTACTGGAGTAGTTAGCATTGGAATGGGAAGGAAGCAACATGGTCCGGTGAGTTGAACTTCGACAGGTTTGAAATGATGAGGAAATAGGAGCTAACATGAGGTGAAACACCGGAGGGGAGGGGAAGTACAAAGCGCAGCACGTTTAAATCATTTGGAGGAGCTGCATGGTCTTCAAAGTCAGAAAAAAAAAAGTAAACAAAAGGGTGGCGTACTGTGAAAGTGTTGTACAGTTTAGGCACTGTGTTGCGTGAGCGTGTGAACTAGGCGTTGCGGGTGCACGTGAAGGGAGAAGAGGGTTCATGCTGCGGTTGCATGCGTTCTCTGGATATTGGATGGGTACAGGATGCGTTAGTCTTGTGAGGAGGGAAATTTAAAGGAGCATTTGTACGCATGAGGTGCTGTGCGTGTATATATATGGCCGTGAGTTGCCATTTCATTGAGGTGATCGAGCTTGATCATTTGTGGAGTAAGTTGACAGAAAAAGGTGGAAGCTAGAGCGGTCGAAATGAAGGATCAAGGATCGATTTTTGCTGTGTTTACAAGGAGCGACGGGTGGTTTGTTCGTGCAGGAAGAAGAAGGAATTCAACCGGGTTTGGGCTTCTAAAGAGTGGAATTTGGGCCAGGGCTGATGGGCCTTATGAAAGGTGGAGCCCAGTAAACTTATTATTAATGAAATTCAAGTTTATTTATTTAAATAAAGTGTACTAACTTCGTAATATCATAAATTTTACATACGATATTGGAATCACGAATCGTAAGTTGCATTGGGACCGTATAGACGAGAGCTTCACAATGAAGCTGACTGGGAATGGATTTGAGCTCGTCTGAATTTATGGCGAAATAAAGTGTTTGATTCAAATCAAGCGACAGTTTATCGTTCTTTAACGATGAACTGCAAAAGTGAGTAAATCTCACCAACTCTGAACAGTTTATAATTTCATGTTGTATTTTTAGAACTGTTAGATATTGGTTGACTGACTGTATGTTGATTGTTTGATTGAACTGCTAGTCAGTTAGTTGAATTTTCTATATTTATTCTGTTTAACAGAATATATCATATAGAACTAAAAGTGATGTTATCTATATTGTTTAACATCTGTGATGCAGGGAGACAGGTTGGAGGAATCCAACTGGATTCCTCAACATTTATTTTACTGTTTTCATATATTGTGATATATGATGTGTTATATAATCTGTTATGGATTATGGGTGTTGGAATGATGTTGATCATTTTTATTCGATATTTTAAATATCATAAAAGGCCCTGGGATGTAAAAAGAAGTATTTCAATTTATATTGAAATAAAGGAATTTTATAAAATCACAGGATTTTATAAAAGGAATTATTTATAAAACGAACACGGTTTTATAAAAGGAATATTTATTTAGAAAATAAATAGAAGTTATAAATAGGAAATATTTGTAACGGTAAATAGAAGTTATAAATAGGAAATATTTGTAACGGTAAATAGAAGTTATAAATAGGATATATTTGTAACGGTAAGTAAACGTTATAAAAATGAAATAGTTGTAATGGAAAACGTAGTTTAGTAAAAGAAGTAAATCGATGTTAGTTAATCGATTAGAGAATAAAAAGAAGTTAATCGATGTTAGTTAGTCGATTAGAGAATAAAGTTGAAAGGAGATAATCGATGTTAGTTTAATCGATTAGAATAGAAGCAAATGAGTTAAATCGAATATAGTTATTCGAATAGAAGCAAAGGAGTTATCGAATATAGTTATTCGAATAGAAGAAAATGAGTAAATCGAATATAGTTATTCGAATAGAAAGTAAAAGGAGTTATCGAATATAGTTTATTCGAAAGGAGTTAAGTGAAATGAGTAAATAAATAGCGTTAGTCAAATAGTGTTAGTCCAATAGAGTTAATTGATAAGGGTTAATCGAATAGAGTTAAGTGAAAAGAGTAAATTGAATATAGCTATTCGAAGGAGGGTTAAGTAAGGAAGTTAGTTAAAGGAATATAAAGTGAACTTTGCCTATTTCAAAGTTAGAAATGTTATTCAGTTAAGGTTTGAGAGGTAGTTCTACCCCAACTTGATTGGCTTCGTTTTTAACTAAGGAATAGTTAAGGTTCGGCAGAAAAGGAAATGGTTTGAGTTGGCATCGCGATGGTTTGTTTAAACATCTGTCTAAGTCCAATAAAGAAGCTTTGGAAATGTTTTCCAAATAAGAGACCAAAAATGTTTTTCTAATAAGGAAAACAGGAAATGGAAATGTTTTCCATTGTTAATAACGTATATTTTCCCAATTTAGAAAATAAGGAATATTGAACGTAGGGAAATAGGAGATAAGTAAATTAATGGGATAAAGAGATAAATGTTGAATGATGTTTGATTGATATAAATTTCCATTTGGAAATAATATCGTTGTTTGCACACCTGTTTTTATTCGATAGTTAAATCAAAGTCTATCGAAGTTTTGACCATTTTAACGTTGTTAATATGGAGAGACCGGTTGGATTATTATCCAAAGAACAACTCTGTATTGGCATAAGCGTTGCGAATCATATGTGTCAAAGGAAATTGAAGACGGAGTTATGCAAGGGCTATCCTGTTTACAGAATAGTGCCTTCGGTTCATCCTTTTCCCGGGTGACTTGTATGGACGGATGTCTGATAAAGTATTTCCAGACAATCACGTATATTGATTTCTCCAGCCGTACCAAGAGTGGAAGCGGAGAAGGAAACTTCTTTTAGCTAACACATAATGTATGGTTGAGGACGTCAATCGGTGATTGGATGGATTTGATGATGTGGCATTCAAAGTGAATCTGGTGTGATGATAAAGCGTAGCTTCTAGCCTCATCATCCGGTAAATGACAGAAATCGGGCAGGCAGCATGGCTAAGTCGGTCGCACCGAAGTAGGGTGTATAATCACCTGATCTAGAGTTTCATTTACTTCTAAAAATCTATTGTTGATGTTGTCCCATTCGGGAAACGGTTGCTGATCCCAACTGTTGGTGATATGCATTCGATACACTCAAGCGAAATGAGTGGTCGGTCATGTGTGGCCGGGTTGCAAGATGCTCTTGTTGAACCCAGTGTATTCCTCTCTAGAGGTACACAAGCGGAAGGTGATTCCAGACCTTGTCATAGTTGGTAATCCATTACCCAATACGTGCTTGCGGTTTTGATTGTATACTATATATGTAGAACGTGAGATGAAAGCGTTTCTGCTAGATGATTATATATATACTGTGGTTGATAGACATTATTATAATATCAAAAGGTTTTGATATAAAGATATTTTTGATTCTCATAAGGGAAAAACCCGTTCCGTTATGCGGCCTGGTCTTATGAGATATCATTTACTTGTTCAACTGTTTTTAAACTGTTTTACTCATACCAGTCCCATGACTGACCCGGAGTTTACTTTGTTGTTTTCCCTAAACTCTTGGGTGCCTAAATTTGTATGGGCAGTCAAGTAGTCAAGAATTACAGATATACTGGAAGAGCTTGGAGCAGGAGGCTTCAGGATCATATAGCTATAGTTATTTCCGCTGTGTTGTAAGTGCTGTACTTTGATAATGATATGTATATTCAAGTACAGATTTGTATTTCAAAGTTATGTTATGAAATATATTTATTCGTTCTGATGTGAGGTTTGTGTTACTCTGATGTTGTGTTCTTCTTCTTCTTCTATTCTAAGTTTCTATCTTATCTTTCCTCACCCTCTAATTTCTTTCACTAATTACCAGGATTTTTCGATGTTTTGGTTATCGACATCAAGTTTATGTCGATAACCAAAGTCGCTCGAAATCCGGGTCGTTACATTTCTGATCTTACTTTCTAAATACTCTTGCATTCTAAAAATCTCCCAAATACAAGTTACTTATTGAATCCTTGATAATATTTCTCATATTTTGATTCAACAAGCAACTAACTTCCTTCAAATCTTCGCATTCAATTCATATACTTGAGGATAAGATTATAGGAAGGTTGTACTCAATCATTGACTAATCAGTGTTGAAGAAAGAACACATTCAAGGTCAAACTCTTGTAATCGTCTTGTGGGTAAGCTTGTAGCCTGTGAAATCAAGTGGGTAAGCTTGTAGCTCGTGAAATCAAGTGGGTAAGCTTGTAGCCCGTGAAATCTAGTGGGTAAGCTTATAGCCCGTGAAATCAAGTGGGTAAACTTGTAGCCCGTAAATCAAGTAGTTGTGAACCTGTTCCTCCGGGTGAAGCGAGGGTGTTGTTTAGTGAAAAGCCGAAGAGGAGCTTCGGGACTGGACGTAGGACTGGAGGTCCGAACCAGTATAAAAATCCTTGTGTCATTACTCTACTTTACTTTACTTTACTGCATTTATAGTTATTTGTGATATATATATATATATATATATATATTTTTTGTGAATTTTTACCTGCGTAACAATTGAATACCTTAAGTTATCACATACATTCTGCATAGCCATATTATAGATCCTGTACAAGTCGTACACAACCGACTTTATCAATTGGTATCATAGCCTGGCGTTCTAGAGATCGTAACAACATCCTAGAACAAATGGCTATAAAGAAATCTAGTCAGGGAATTAGAAAATGGAAAAGCAACAAAGCAGAATCAGGAGAGCAAGGAAACAAGTGTCCAATGGCCAAAGTCGGATCACAATCGGTATGTACAGATTCATTATATAAAGATCTTTTGTTAGACCATGAAAAATTATTGAAACTCAATACATTCGTTTTAGCTATGTCAAAAAATTACAAGCAAGAAAATTCCAAATTAAAAGAAGAAAACAATCTATTGGTAAAACAAGCCAAATGTTTTGAAAATACCTTAGAAGAGCTTGTTTCTCAAAAAGATTTCCTTCAAAAAGAAAATGAGCGACTAGAAGATAAAAACAACGTTCTTTTAAAGGAAATCGATTTTTGCAAAATAAAAATATATCATTAAAAGATTCTTTAAATAATTCTAGTTCTTTAATTTCGTCTCTTGAAAAAGAGAATAGAGCTTTAACTGAAAAGAATTTAGAACTATCTACAGAATGTGAGTTTTTAAAGGTGAATAATAATATTTTGCAAAATGAAATTTCTGACTCAAAAGAAAATTTTGAAAAGTTACAATCTTCTTTAGATAATTCAGAATCTCAAATTTTAGGTCTCAAAACTGAGAATGGTACTTTAAAAGGTAAAATTCGGAATTAAATAAGGAAATTGATGATTTAAAGAATAACAAAATTTCTTTTGAAAATTTCAATAGCGACTTTGGAAATAAATTTGATAAAAGTGCAAATAAGTTCGCAAAATTTAATAAAGGTCAAAATGATTTAAATATGATTTTATCTAGATCTCGAACTTTACATGACAAAAGTGGTTTAGGATATAATAAAACTAATCTTAGAAATAGTACTAGATATGCTTTCATGTACAATAAAAATATTACTGCTAGTACTAATGCTCATCCTAGATCCAATTATTATAGAAATTCGAATACTTCTATGACTAGAGATCTATATAATATATCTAGAAGTATGAAAAGGAATATCAATAGAGATTACTTAAGTATTTGGGTTCCTGTAAGTTGGAAAAATAGAGAAAAATATATTGATGATTATTTTGATTCAGTAGTTAATAATGAAAATTTTATCTTTAAAGGTTCCATTAAACCCTCTTGGGTATGGTTACCTTCCATCTAACTCATGGACCCAAACAAAGCAAGTGGGTACCAAAAGTATACATGTCATATAATTTTTGCAGGTACACCACAACAAAGAGAAGGCTATTCGGTATCTCTAAATATCTTTGAAAATTTAGCTTACCAAAAAGCACATGTTTCAATATTTCATCGTCATCGAGGATACAAAATTCATGGGACGGGAATTACAACAAAAATGAAGGCGGAAGCGGAAAATATTCTCCATGGGAACCAAGAAAATAATTTTAATATATCGGATCTAAGGAGATTTCTTTATATTCCGTTTAATAATGTTTTTAGTTCCTTTTTTATGAGTTTACATTCTTTTATTTTAATAAAATGATGTTTGAGTATTGATTTTATTCAAAATATAGCCGGAAAAACAGTTTTATACATATCCTGTCGACCAAAAATAAGAAGCTGTCAACCTAAATAGATGAATTTCAAACCAGAGAGTTTTTAGGTCGACCGGTCCAAAAATGTAGGTCGACCCGTTTTGTTTTTTCACAATCCAGAGAGTTGTTAGGTCGACCGGTCCAAATATATAGGTCGACCGGTTTTGTTTTTTCACAATCCAGAGAAGAATTAGGTCGACTAGTGGCAAAATATAGGTCGACCGGTCAAAAACTATAGGTTGACCGGTTTTGCCTTATTTCCTCTATCTCGAACCCGAGAGTTTTTAGGTCGACCACCTTGATTTTATAGGTCGATCGGTCTCTCTGAAAACTGTTTTTTTTTTATAAAGACACGTCGTTTCAAATTCCAAACTCAAACACCATTTCTTATACTATTTAAAATTACACTACTCTCGATTATTGAGGTTATTATGATATTTATTCTTTTTAATCGATGACAAAGGGGGAGAAATATTTTAAATATACTATTTAAAATGTATGTGCTTAATATGGTAAAATTATATGTGTGCTGACATTTGTTAATGCAGGAATCAAAAGGTAAGATTATTTACTAACAAATGTTGCAGAAATTCAGGGGGAGCTTTATATTCAAAGGGAGAAAATCCAAGATGTTGTCATCAATCAAAAAGGGGGAGAATTTTGAGACACGAGAATTTCGATTGATAACAACAAAATTAAGATCAATGGAAATCATGACATGGAGCTAAGATTATGGATATGTAGATGTTTAAAGGGAGACAGAGCTTATATACGGGGGGAGATAGCAATAAAGATTAAAATATCAAGCTATGTTGTCATCAATCAAAAAGGGGGAGAATGTTGAGTCAAGGACTTTTAATGATCGTTTTGATTAATGATAAGAAGAAGCTTCATGATCGACAAAAAGAAGATTCAATGATTTCATAGGTTAGAAGTTGGTTATTTAGAGTATTTTATGTTAAAATCTATCCTCAAATAATCGTACTTCTCATTGCTTTCAAAATTATGCATGAAAACTCGTTTTTACTGTATATTGACAAAAACAGGTCAACCTGTTAAAAATAACACGTCAACCCATTTTTAAATACAACAGGTCAACATGTTAAAAATAACAAGTCAATAGTTTTTTGAAATAACGGTCAAAAACCTGTCAACCTATTAATTTTTCCTGTCGACTTATTTTTGAATTTCATGAAGAGTCATCTTCTTTCTTGAAAAGCTGCATCCATTTCTCTTCATTAAAATCACTCCTTTCGATTGCAACTTTTCACTAATAATTACAACTTCTCATTTGTTATAAATACATCATCTTTCATTCATCCAAATCACCAATTCTTGCTCTGATTTCTGATCTTACTTTCTAAATACTCTTGCATTCTAAAAAGCTCCCAAATTCAACTTACTTATTGAATCCTTGATAATATTTCTCATATTTTGATTCAACAAGCAACTAACTTCCTTCAAATCTTCGCATTCAATTCATATACTTGAGGATAAGATTATAGGAAGGTTGTACTCAATCATTGACTAATCAGTGTTGAAGAAAGAACACATTCAAGGTCAAACTCTTGTAATCGTCTTGTGGGTAAGCTTGTAGCCCGTGAAATCAAGTGGGTAAGCTTGTAGCCCGTGAAATCAAGTGGGTAAGCTTGTAGCCCGTGAAATCAAGTGGGTAAACTTGTTGCTTGTAAATCAAGTAGTTGTGAACCTGTTCCTCCGGGTGAAGCGAGGGTGTTGTTTCGTGAAAAGCCGAAGAGGAGCTTCGGGACTGGACGTAGGACTGGAGGTCTGAACCAGTATAAAAATCCTTGTGTCCTTACTCTACTTTACTTTACTTTATTGCATTTATAGTTATTTGTGATATATATATTGTTTGCGAATTTTTACCTGAGTAACTATTGAATAACTTAAGTTATCACATACATTTCGCATAGCCATATTATAGATCATGTACAAGTCGTACACAACCGACTTTATCAAATACGATTAGACGCACTTAACCAAGTTGAAACATGTAAGAAGACATGAATAAAAATAGGGTTAAGTTGGAAACCTTAGTGGGGACCAAGCACAGGTGGAAAGCTTATGTCGTGCATGGGGGGGGGGGGCCTTTTCAGACCAGTAACCCATTAAGTATCTTTGTGAGCTCGACCCAAGCCGAGGACGGGACACGCTTACTGGATTTGATTGTAAGAGGTCAAAACGAGTTAGTAGTGACAACGCAAGTCCAACAGGGTCATGTGCGTGCGTGGGCACGGGCTGGTAGGTAAGACATTATTGCATCGTGTAGATATACGTCGTGCATATTTAGTGGTATCGGGTTGCCACTTTGGGGAGTGATACACACACTGTGGGACTGGCACGCGTATCCACGAGTTAGGGAGCCGATCGAATGGGGGTAGTGGGTACAACCAGTGGAAATAGGGGCAGAAGGCACCTATGAAGGCAGCCAGGGGTACACGAACTACCATTATCATTATTAAGTTTTGTAGGCGGGATCAACTTTTAGGGTGACTAGTGGTGGTGCAGTATAGTAATTATCCAATAGTGATAAGGAACGAGATTAATGCCAGAATATTCCTCTTATTTGCTTTGTCATGCCCACTTGTTTCATGGTCATATCCTATCTTACCATTTTATGCCTTATCCTAGTTACTTTAATAATTATATTGTTAAAGTTATTACACTCGCCAGACTTTACGTCTGACCCCCTTGTTTTCACCTCTTTTCTTCCTTCCCCCCTCCTCCCAGGTTCTCAAGGTGGGACTAGTACTAGTGGAGCTTTATCTTGGATCTCTTTCTCTCTCTTTTGGAAGTGCTTGGATTGCTAAAAGTAAAGTTCAGCTCATCTCTTTTATGGCTACTTGTGTTGGGGTTTATGCTTTTTATTTTATGTACTCTAAAACAATTTATCAAGATGGATATTAAGTGTACTTGGTTTATGAAGTTGTTGTAATTAAACTATTTCTCCGCTACAATAAAAGTTGTTTTAATTTTTTTTTCAAGTACCATTATTTATATCTGTCTTGTTATATTCTGTTCTATACGCTAAATACGCTCCATGTGTAATGACCCAGATTTCCGTAACATCGCAGTTGACTATATCCATCATACGTCCAACCCAAATATCACGAAAATATGGAACATTTTTTTTTAGAAGAAAGAGATAGAAGAAGAACATAAATAACAACACAGAATCTCACATCGCAGCGGAACAAAATATAATATATCATATCTTTGAAATACAAAATCTTCACTGTATAACATACACTTATCATAGTACAACACTTACAACATAGCGGAACAAACTATAACTAGATAACGCTGAAGCCTCCTGCTCCAAGCTACTTTAGATAGATCTGAAAAATCCTGAACTACTTGACTGCACGTACAAATTTAGGCACCCAAGAGTTTAGGTAGAACAAAACAAATAAACTCCGGGTCAGTCATGGGACTGGTATGAGTAAACATTTTAAAACAGTTTCAGAAACTAAATGATATCTCATAAGACCACGCCGTATAACACGGAACGGGTTTTTCCCTTATGAGAATCCAAACACTTGACTTATCTTTATATCAAAACTCTTTTGATATTATAATAATGTCTAAATCAAGTAGATAACAATCTAGTGGAACGTTTGCATCTCACGTTCCACATATATAATTACAATCATAAACTGCAAGCACGTATTAGGTAATTGATTTCCAACTATGACAAGGTATGGAACCACCTTCCGCTGGTATATCTCTAGAGGAGAATACACCGAGTTCAACAAGAACATCTTGCAACTCAGCCACACATGACCGACCACTCATTTCGCTTGAGTGTATCGAATGTATATCACCAACGATTGGGATTAGCAACCGTTTCCCGAATGGGACAGCATCGACAATAGATTTTTAGAAGTAAATGAAACTCTAGATCAGGGGATTATACACCCTAATAGGTGCGACCTACATAGCCATGCTGCTTGCCCGATTTCTGTCATTTACCGGTTGATGAGGCTAGAAGCTACGCTTTTTCATCACATCAGATTCACTTTGAATGCCACATCGTCAAATCCATCAAATCACCGATTGACGTCCTCAACAGTGCATTACGTGTTAGCTAAAAGAAGTTTCCTTCTCCGCTTGCACTCTTGGTACGGTTGAAGTAATCAATGTACACGACCTTTCTGGAAATACTTTGTTAGACATTCATCCATACAGGTCACCCAGGAACAGGATGAACTGAAGGCACTATTTCTATTAATAGAAAAAGTCCTTGCACTCTACTCCGCCTTCGATTATCTTTATATAATCTGATTCGCACGCTACTGGCAATACGGAGTGGTTCTTCGGATAATAATCCAACTGGTCTCTCCATATCGACAACGATGGTCAAAACTTCGATAGTCTGTGATTTAACTATCGAATAAAAACAAGTGTTTCGATAGTCGATGATTTAACTATCGAATAAAACAAGTGTTCATCCAAACATCCAACAATCACTGAGCCTTTAATTAATATTCCATTAATTAAATCTCTTCTCTATTTCTTTATCAATATTTGTCAACCAAATATTTTCAATAACCGTTTTGGCCTGTTACGTTGTTTGGAAAACATTTCCGAATATCGCCTTCCTTTATTTTCTATACTAGGAAATATTCATTTTTTCTATTTCCAAGCTTTGCACATATTTGGGTTAAAACAGATGTTGTGTAAAACATCATTACGACAACCCAAATACAGTATTTAACTAATTCTTATTCCACATTGATCTTCGAGCCTAAATCTTGCTACTTATCGGTATATCATGAAATCAACCAAGTTGGGGTATAATTACCTCTCAGACCTTGACTGAAAATATTTAACGTCAAAACAGACAAGACTACTTACTCGAATAATCAATACCATACAACTGATTATTCACCTTTAAACACATATACACTTCCTCTTTCTATTCCTACGAGATTTTTTTCTTATACTTCCTTTTTTTATTATACTATTCTATTTCTAAGTTCGTTTTCTTATCGACTTCTATATATTTTGATATGTAAATTTCTAACTATCAAATTATCTTAAAAATATTCTATCTCCTTAAATTCCCGGAAAAATTCGCCATAACCTCCTTTGTATCGGGAGCATCGGGAAATTTCAAATAGCTTTCCCGGTCCTTCTCATTTCAAAAAGAAAAAGAAAAAGCCAAGCGGCTAGCCGATACGGCGCATAAAATCTCATATATGAATTAAATACGTACCTTTTTGTCGGGCAATCTATATATATACCTTCTAACACTTTATTCCATACCTGTCTCCTGTATATTTATGCCTGTCCAATCTATTTTAACTATACAAATCGTTTTAACTCAATTTATTATTTAAATCTGTTAATTAACTTTTCAGTCTATTTCACCTTCATATTTGAACATGACATGTTCAAATATATTTTAACTGCATATTAACAAATTCTAATTATACTCATGCTTTCGTTCCCTTATCGACTTCTTATTCAAATTCCAATTCAATTCTATTTGAATTCTTTTTATTTATACTTCATTTGAATTCTATTTTCAAATTCTATAGTTTAAAGTCCATTTGAATTCTCTGCATTATTTATAAACAATGTTTATAACTTCAATTCAAATCGCATATTTCCATTTATAAACAACGTTTATATATTCAATTCAAATTCCATATTTTCATTTATAAACAACGTTTATAAATTCGATTCAAATCCCATATTTTCATTTATAAACAACGTTTATAAATTCGATACTTGTTTTATATATACCTTCAAACAAGTTAATAATTTCTATAGTTTTATTGAAAATTCAAATTCTATTTATAAAAATAGAATTTCCTTTTTAAAAATCTCAAATACCCTTTACGATATTTTATAGATCAATATTTAAGCCCAAGGATAATTTCGACAATCAAATCAACCAATTTTCAATCAATTGATTTTTAACACATCATATAGGAATATATATGAAATCAAACAAACAACAAACAGATAATATATTTTTGAGGAATCCAGTTGGATTGCTCCAACCTGTTTTCCTGCATCCACAGACGTTAGTCAACATAGTAATACCCATCCAGCTTCGAGGCAGGATATCGCGGTATGAAGGTCATCCACTAATCATAGCGTGGGGCGTATAGGGTAATCATCCGCTATGAAACTGCGGGCATCCGCTAATGAGACTGCGGGAATCCAACCAATCATCAACCCAATATATATATATATATATATACATATATATATATAATAGCCAACCAATCCTAAATAACTATATATATTTTAAAACAATCAGACAGCATTCAAACAAGCACAGACAATTATTTTTAACTATATAAAAATAATTTCTAAATAAAATGGTGAGTGAGGTTTACTCACCGATGATTTTATTTTCCCGATCCATTCTGATTACCACTTTAATTCCATTGAGAAGTATTTGACGATGCAAAGCCAATGCATCTCGTTTCACTGAGATCTGTTATCGTGTAAATGAATTATACTCATTTACAAGCTTTATATCAAAAATAATTTATTTATTTATTTCATTACATTTAATCATGATTAATCACTCTAAATTAAATAAACTATCTTTCTCCTCCTTTTTAAAATGGTCTAGGTCGGCTTAAATAAATTAACTAGACTTACATTAATGAATTGGAGCATACAAAAAAAAAAGGTTTTAAATAAATTATCCAATTTCTTTGATTTCAATTATCCGATTTCACTATAGTCAACTAATTATATTGCTAAATTCATTAAACAACTCACTAACTAAATTTAGAACTCAAATTGCAGTTTTACAAATTAACTCGTGAATTTTAAAACTAAATAAATTTAACTGACTTATTATTAAGATTGATTTCCATACCTAAATTTGTAATTAGGATCATCGCTCCCTGACATGTTTGAATCTGCATCTGGACTGCCCTTTTACGCGACTGTACATCGTCGTTATTCCTCCAGACCCGCCAGAACTTTCTTTCTCCACGTTGAACAAAACTCTAGGCTACTACGAGCCCAACCACACTTCCAATTCCTTCTTCGACCTCATCAGAAATCACGACAGTCCCCTACACGTAACCGCAAATTTCCTGACAACAACTCCATCGCTCAACAGTACCATACTTCCTCGTCGTTCTCCTCCACTTGCGAGCCCTAAATAGCCAAACATCGGCAACCTCCGAACCCCAAGTGCTGAACCACCAACGGCGACAGCTGCTCCTACCATTTCGAGGTCACCGTGACCTCACCTGCAAACACTCCTCACCACTGATATCATCGCGAACCTCCCAGTACTTCTCACTCCCAAAATCGAGTTCCAGAAATCGCAGTGCCTATTTCCCCCTCTCGCACCTCAACTACGATGAAATAAGCCTCAGAAAACGACGGAAAACCCACGACGATTTCATCCACACTCGAGCGCCTTTGCTTTGGCAACGAGCTTCAGAAGTTCGCCCCTTTGGAAATCGCGATTTCCACTTTCCCTTTTAAAGGGTGTCGGCCATTTTTATTATCTCGTATGGTTTTGATTTCGAAAATGAAAATAACAGGGAGGCTTTTGATTTTATAAGGAGGAGAATACGATATAAAATGAAAGGGGAGAGGAGCGGCTTCAAATCTGAACAACGAGGCCTCTATTTTTGGTCTTTGTTGTTCCATTTCTATCCACCAATAAAGGAAATATATTTTATTTTAATTAGTTTTTGATTCGTATCCTTTAAATTAAAATAACTCGTGATTCCAAACTCCTTTCTGAACCCAACAACGGTCAATTCTAGGTTAATTTCACTATTCTGAACCCACTGGGATAAGTCACGAAGTCCAGTTCGATCGTCTATAGAAGATATTAATTTAAACCAATAAAAATTAAATTCGAAACAGTTTATTTCCTCGATAATAAATAAATATTGTTATCGTTATAAATTCAAATAAAATTTTCTATAAATTATTTGAACTGTATATAATTCAAATTAAAATTTGAATTCAACTAAATCCATTTTCGTATCCTGATTATTTAATATATATCGATTTTAAATCGAAATTGATTATTAAACTAATAACATAGTATAAAATTCCATTTATATTTCCCCCCAAATATTTAAATCCATATTAAATATTTAAAATTAACCCATAAGGATCCGGGTCATTACAATCTTCTTCACTTAAAATAATTTCGTCCTCGAAATTGCTAAGGTAGAGAAAAGTGCTACAAACCCATTTATCTTGATACTCAACATTTCAAACTTCAATACGTACCTCTCTTTCGAATAAATCCTTATTCGATAACTCCTCCCTTCGACAACTATATTCGATATTCTCTCTTTCGAATAACTAGATTCAAAAACCTTTCTTTGAATAAATTATATTCGATTTACTCTTATCAATAAACTCTATTGGATTTAACTCTTATCGATTAACTCCATCGAATAAATAAATTCGATAACTCCTTCGAATAACCAATATTCTATAACTCACTTTGATTAAACTAATCGATAACTCTTTTCGATTAAACTATAATCGATAACTCATTTCGATTGACAAATAATCGATAACTCCTTCGATTTACTAATAATCGACAACTCCTTCCGAATAACCAAATTCGATAATTCCTTTCGAATAAACTATATTCGATAACTCCTTCGAATAACCAATATTCGATAACTCACTTTGATTTTATTCGAATAACTCGTATTTTATTTAACTCCATTCGTTTGACGCTAGATCGCAGCGATCACAATGGTTACGCCTGATTCCCCCAGGAAACATCTGACCGCCCTAGGCTATCTGCAGCTCTGCGAATTACGCAAGCAGTCGTACGAAATGGCAACTTATCGTGGGTAACTATATTTGACTAACTCTATCTCAATAACTATATTCGATCAACTTTAATTGAATAACTAATATTCAATTAACTCTAAGGATTAACCCTAACTGATTAATTCTAACTGGTTAATTCTTACTTTAATTGATTTATTCTAATTCTAATCGATTATTTCTAACTCTAATCGACTTCTCCTATTCGAATAACTCCTTTTGGATAACGTTTATTCATTTATAAAGATTTACTTTTAGTAACGGTTCTTCACTTTATAAATGTTCTCTTTAATAACGTTACTTCACTTATACAAGTGTTGTGTACCCCTTCTATTTAAAACTATCGGTGTTAAAAAACAATATCTCTTCTCTATATAAGTTCAGACTTATATATCCCATTTGTCGAATGATAAATATTTAATTTAATTTATAAACTGTCATTTATAAATTAATCTTTTCTATTTATCTGTTAAAAACAGATTTCCATTTTCTATTCATCTTCTATATATTCCTTTGATTAAATTTTATTTATTTAACAAATAAATATCTCATTTATAACATTCTATTTATTTAACAAATAAATAAATATTTCCATTGAATCTATTTGTAAATGTTTTACAAATATTTCCTTTTAATTTCTATTTGTAAATGTTTTTACAGATATTTCTCCTTCTATTCATTGTTTGCACATAACTTCCTTTGTATTTGTGTTACAAATATATTTCCTTTTATCTCTTTTGGTTTTTTCCTTAATTCACACCCAATTCATATTCACATTGATTTTACTCAATTTATTCATTTCGATCCATTTAACTTACTTAAGTTAAATTTAATTTCAATCATTCAAATTCCCATTAACTAGTTGCTAATTAACCGTTTTGCCTATTTCACCCTTTTTATTTGAACATAACTTGTTCAAATATATGTCAACTTAATTATAAACTAATCTAATTATATTTTCAACTCGAGTTATATATTCGATTTCGAATATAAATTCTCAATCTCTTTCACTTATCCAAAAACCCAATTTTAATTCAAATTTCTTTTAACTAATTATTCTCCAATTTAGTTAATTCTATTTAACTATTTAAAATATGATTTTTGTCTTAAAAATCATTTCACTTACTTCACTGGAGTTCATATTTATTTTATATCTCTAGCCTGGATTTTTCAAATGCCAATTCGGACTTTATTTCCTAACAATCCCTTTGTTTATTCAATTAAACCGTTATGGTTATATAATGGTTCTGGCGCTGCTTTTCTAAAAATTTGATTTTGACATAACTCAAAATCTATACGACGAAATCTAGATTTTTCTCTTTCATTAGAAAATTATTGTTCAACCGGTCCCGACGATTCTTGTTTCAAAGAATTCCAACTTCAATTGAATTATGTATACTAAATTGAAGTTCGAATCGCCAATTTACGAACTGCCGCGCTACGGCGAGCTCGTTTTAATTATATTTATAAATATAAACGTTTTAACTTCGTTTATAATAAATTCAACTCCATTCTGATATATTTTTAATATGTATCAAATCCATTTTTCCATTTCAACATAATATTCCCGATCTATTTCACTTCTAATATTCAAATCCTATATCTTAATTTAAAATATTCAAATTCCATTTGAATTTCTTTATTTTAACTCTATATTATTTCCTTCTATTCAATTTCTATTTGAATTTTCTTCTATTCAAATTCTATTTGAATTCCTTATCTTCAATTCCTATTTGAATTTCTTATCTTCAATTCCTATTTGAAATCCTTTATTCAAAACCCATTTCAAATCCCTTATTCAAATTTAATTTGAAATGTTTCTATTTAAATTCCTTATTCAAATTCCTATTTGAAATCCTTTGAATTTAAATTCTATTTTAACTCCTTTGAATTCAAATTCTATTTCAAACTTTATATTTTCTTTGAATTCTAATATTCAACCTCCACTTTATATTCTCTTTGAAATTCTATTTAACCAAATTCCATTTGAATTCTAATATACAAATCTCTATTTGACTTTTCTTTATTCAAATCCATTTGAATTCCTTTGAATTCAAATTCCATTTCAATTTTTCTTATAAAATTTATATTTGAATTTTCTTTATTCAAACTCATTTGAATTCCTTTGAATTCAAATTCTATTTCACTTCTATTTGAACTATATATATATATATATATATATATATATATATATATTCAAATTCCTTTATTTTACTTCTATTTGAAATCTATATTCCAATTCTCATTTCAAAATTCCTTTGAAGTAATATAAATATGTACATATATTTATCTATCTCAAATTCAAAACATCTGAATTTTCAAACAACTTGTTTCTTTCAAACAAATTTCCATCAAAACTTTTCTAAGGCAGCAATTCATCACTTAGAAACTCGGAAATGAACACTGATGATGTTGCGACCATCATCAGAATTATTTCCCAGCTACTGAATGAGTCCAGTGCTATATCACTTCCAAAATCTATTTAGAAAAATATTTTCCCAACTCCCAGGGATTTTAATTCTGAATTCTGGTTGGAATTCAATTTCAATTTATCTCATTTGTATTTGATTTCATATACAAATTCCTTTGGTTATATATTACAATTTCTGTTTTATAATCTAATTCGATTATAATCCTAACAATCAACTTAACTATTTAAAACAATATCGTGTCCAATCTCCTGTTCAAGTGTTTATAAACTCCTATCGACATCGTGGCGTCCCACGATTCGACCAAAATTTATAACTCACTCAACAGACTAGTCAACACAAAATAAAACAGTTTTTATATCAAATAACAAATACGCTCTCTCGTATATGTATATACACTCAACTCATTCTAGGATACTACTGATCATATCTCTAATGAGCACACTCCAACAAGCCTAGGTATTCGTTCAACCTAAGCTCTGATACCAACTGTAATGACCCAGATTTCCGTAACATCGGAGTTGACTATATCCATCATACGTCCAACCCAAATATCACGGAAATACGGAACATTTTTTTTTAGAAGAAAGAGATAGAAGAAGAACATAAATAACAACACAGAATCTCACATCGCAGCGGAACAAAATATAATATATCATATCTTTGAAATACAAAATCTTCACCGTATAACATACACTTATCATAGTACAACACTTACAACATAGCGGAACAAACTATAACTAGATAACGCTGAAGCCTCCTGCTCCAAGCTCCTTTAGATAGATCTGAAAAATCCTGAACTACTTGACTGCCCGTACAAATTTAGGCACCCAAGAGTTTAGGTAGAACTAAACAAATAAACTTCGGGTCAGTCATAGGACTGGTATGAGTAAACATTTTAAAACAGTTTCAGAAACTAAATGATATCTCATAAGACCACGCCGTATAACACGGAACGGGTTTTTCCCTTATGAGAATCCAAACACTTGACTTATCTTTATATCAAAACTCTTTTGACATTATAATAATGTCTAAATCAAGTAGATAACAATCCAGTGGAACGTTTGCATCTCATGTTCCACATATATAATTACAATCATAAACCGCAAGCACGTATTGGGTAATTGATTTCCAACTATGACAAGGTACGGAACCACCTTCCGCTGGTATATCTCTAGAGGAGAATACACCGAGTTCAACAAGAACATCTTGCAACTCAGCCACACATGACCGACCACTCATTTCGCTTGAGTGTATCGAATGTATATCACCAACGATTGGGATCAGCAACCGTTTCCCGAATGGGACAGCATCGACAATAGATTTTTAGAAGTAAATGAAACTCTAGATCAGGTGATTATACACCCTAACAGGTGCGACCTAAATAGCCATGCTGCTTGCCCGATTTCTGTCATTTACCGGTTAATGAGGCTAGAAGCTACGCTTTTTCATCACATCAGATTCACTTTGAATGCCACATCGTCGAATCCATCAAATCACCGATTGACGTCCTCAACAGTACATTACGTGTTAGCTAAAAGAAGTTTCCTTCTCCGCTTCCACTCTTGGTACGGTTGAAGAAATCAATGTACGTGACCTTTCTGGAAATACTCTGTCAGACATTGATCCATACAGATCACCCAGGAACAGGATGAACTGAAGGCACTATTTCTATTAATAGAAAAAATCCGTGCACTCTACTCCGTCTTCGATTATCTTTATATAATCTGATTCGCACGCTACTGCCAATACGGAGTGGTTCTTCGGATAATAATCCAACCGGTCTCTCCATATCGATAATGATGGTCAAAACTTCGATAGTCTGTGATTTAACTATCGAATAAAAACAAGTGTTTCGATAGTCGATGATTTAACTATCGAATAAAACAAGTGTTCATCCAAACATCCAACAATCACTGAGCCTTTAATTAATATTCCATTAATTAAATCTCTTCTCTATTTCTTTATCAATATTTGTCAACCAAATATTTTCAATAACCGTTTTGGCCTGTTACATTATTTGGAAAACATTTCCGAATATCGCCTTCCTTTATTTTCTATACTAGGAAATATTCATTTTTTCTATTTCCAAGCTTTGCACATATTTGGGTTAAAACAGATGTTGTGTAAAACATCATTACGACAACCCAAATACAGTATTTAACTAATTCTTATTCCACATTGATCTTCGAGCCTGAATCTTGTTACTTATCGGTATATCATGAAATCAACCAAGTTGGGGTATAATTACCTCTCAGACGTTGACTGAATAACATTTAACGTCAAAACAGACAAGACTACTTACTCGAATAATCAATACCATACAACTGATTATTCACCTTTAAACACATATACACTTCCTCTTTCTATTCCTACGAGATTTTATTCTTATACTTCCTTTTTTTATTATACTATTCTATTTCTAAGTTCGTTTTCTTATCGACTTCTATATATTTTGATATGTAAATTTCTAACTATCAAATTATCTTAAAAATATTCTATCTCCTTAAATTCCCAGAAAAATTCGCCATAACCTCCTTTGTATCGGGAGCATCGGGAAATTTCAAATAGCTTTCCCGATCCTTCTCATCTCAAAAAGAAAAAGAAAAAGCCAAGCGGCTAGCCGATACGGCGCATAAAATCTCATATATGAATTAAATATGTACCTTTTTGTCGGGCAATCTATATATATACCTTCTAACACTTTATTCCATACCTGTCTCCTGTATATTTATGCCTGTCAAATCTATTTTAACTATACCAATCGTTTTAACTCAATTTGTTATTTAAATCTATTAATTAACTTTTCAGTCTATTTCACCTTCATATTTGAACATGGCATGTTCAAATATATTTTAACTGCATATTAACAAATTCTAATTATACTCATACTTTCGTGCCCTTATCGACTTCTTATTCAAATTCCAATTCAGTTCTATTTGAATTCTTTTTATTTAAACTTCATTTGAATTCTATTTTCAAATTCTATAGTTTAAAGTCCATTTGAATTCTCTGCATTATTTATAAACAATGTTTATAACTTCAATTAAATCGCATATTTCCATTTATAAACAACGTTTATATATTCAATTCAAATTCCATATTTTCATTTATAAACAACCGTTATAAATTCGATTCAAATCCCATATTTTCATTTATAAACAACGTTTATAAATTCGATACTTGTTTTATATATACCTTCAAACAAGTTAATATTTTCTATAGTTTTATTAAAAATTCAAATTCTATTTATAAAAATAGAATTTCCTTTTTAAAAATCACAAATACCCTTTACGATATTTTATAGATCAATATTTAAGCCCAAGGATAATTTCGACAATCAAATCAAACAATTTTCAATCATTTGATTTTTAACACATCATATAGGAATATATATGAAATCAAACAAACAACAAACAGATAATATATTTTTGAGGAATCCAGTTGGATTCCTCCAAAATGTTTTCCTGCATCCACAGACGTTAGTCAACATAGTAATACCCATCCTGCTTCGAGGCAGGATATCGCGGTACGAAGGTCATCCACTAATCATAGCGTGGGGCGTATAGGGTAATCATCCGCTATGAAACTGCGGGCATCCGCTAATGAGACTGCGGGAATGCAACCAATCATCAACCCAATATATATATATATATATATATATATATATATATATATATATATATAATAGCCAACCAATCCTAAATAACTATATATATTTTAAAACAATCAGACAACATTCAAACAAGCACAGACAATTATTTTTAACTATACAAAAATAATTTCTAAATAAAATGGTGAGTGAGATTTACTCACCGATGATTTTATTTTCTCAATCCATTCTGATTCCCACTTTAATTCCATTGAGAAGTATTTGACGATGCAAAGCCAATGAATCTCGTTTCACTGAGATCTGTTATCGTGTAAATGAATTATACTCATTTATAAGCTTTATATCAAAAATAATTTATTTATTTATTTCATTACATTTAATCATGATTAATCACTCTAAATTAAATAAACTATCTTTCTCCTCCTTTTTAAAATGGTCTAGGTCGGCTTAAATAAATTAACTAGACTTACATTAATGAATTGGAGCATACAAAAAAATGGTTTTAAATAAATTATCCAATTTCTTTGATTTCAATTATCCGATTTCACTATAGTCAACTAATTATATTGCTAAATTCATTAAACTACTCACTAACTAAATTTAGAACTCAAATTGCAGTTTTACAAATTAACTCGTGAATTTTAAAACTAAATAAATTTAACTGACTTATTATTAATATTGATTTCCATACCTAAATTTGTAATTAGGATCATCGCTCCCTGACATGTTTGAATCTGCATCTGGACTGCCCTTTTACGCGACTGTACATCGTCGTTATTCCTCCAGACCCGCAATGTGACAATCCCAAAATTCGAGGGGCGGTATTAAGGATAATCATTAGGAAATAATACATTAATCATCATAGCAGAGTACAGATAATAGCAGAAACAATAAATAAAATACTTTCACATGGATATGACAGCAGAATCACAACATGTAGGAATATCAGAATAGCATAACGTGGGATATACTTAGTAAAAAGAAAGGGAAGTGATCAGTCATCATCGCCAGAGGCGGAATACATACATGCAGTGACATAATAAGAGTATCAGTCTACATCGCCGAAGGCGGAATACATATACATATAGTGAGAAATACGGAAAGTAAATCAGTCTGCATCACCAGTGGCGGAATCATAATATGAATACAGTAATGGCGGAAAATATCTAAGTCATCTCTATGAAGTCATCGCCAGTGCAGAACCAAAAACCACCTATCACCTGTGTACTAGGCTGCCCGTGTGAAAATAAGGGCACCCGCATTTGCAAAGTGAAACAAACAACGAGTCAGTCATGGGGACTGGTATGAGGAATCTATTTAACAGTTAAACAACAGTAAATAGCAAATCATAGGACCACGCCACTTTCGCGGAACGGGTTTACTCCAGTGATTGCTAGTGCATTTAAAACAAACTAAATTCTTTTAAAACAACGCAATGCTTTTAGAAAGAATGAAGCCATTATAAGACTCAGGTCCCATCACACAATGCAATGCAAGCCGGAGGATAGAGTTTTACCTTATAATAGCCAAATATGCTTAATACGTATAAAGAAAAATCATTTGATATTATTACTAGTGCATATATGTTTCAAAACGACTAGCATCATAAATATCAATCATAGGCGGCATAGCTACCATCTACTATGTCTCCATACTAGTTCTACAATCAAATCCGTTATCTCATATTGGAAATTGGATTTCCGTCATGAGTCGAGGCAAGGGGCAAGCTCCTCTCCGCTTCGACACACTCTAGCAAATGCCTCGGGACTACGCACTCTGGGTAACCCCTGGATGCTTCAGGGCCGGTCCTCACTTACGTTAGAGGATTGGCAATTCCTGAACACACGTTTCCCGGTCCTTACAGACCTATAATCGAGGCGCCTTGCATTCCAACAACCACAAAGGTGAAAAATAGATATATATGTCAGGGCGGGTAAGTCACCGACACCACCATAGCTAGAAAGAAACGTCGTGCTCTCCCTGCAGTCTGTATCCCGTTTTTAACTCATACTGGGGTGTGAGGCTCGCGAATCTACGAAATACACAAAGCTAGGCCACGTAGACCTTGCTTTGATCATCATCCACAAGACTTTGCTTTGCAACAGAAGCCTTGATCGTAGCATCTTGGCATGCCACATAGGCAGTCCACTCCATACGATTGATTTCCATCGATATATAACCTCTAAGCTCGTACGTCTCAGAGAAGGGCGTTAAGCAAAAGAATAAATTCTCCGCTGCCAAACAGATATATATTTAACAGAGATCAATCAGTATAGAACAAAATCCAATGTCAGACACACAGTCTATTTACAAGTCCGTCCTGGGTCTGAACGAAACCGGAGGCGTCAATTCCTCGCAAATCCGTCCAATCAACACATACGTTCAGACGGCTACTACTTCCGTCCCCTTCCGGTAGCTACTCCGGTTAGGGACCTCAGTAGCGCCCATCCAACCGATACGAAGATCGTCGGTTTTGAATCGTCTTTGCATCTTCCAATTCGAATCGCTCGATAAATTATTTGAAATGAGGGTTAGCTCGGCCTTTTCAAATAATTCACGTCATTAGAATTTAAATCGATTCGTTTTGTGGTTATGTTATTCGACATCCATCTTTCAGTTATTTAGCGTTATTTCCATGTCATACACATACAACCATCAAATATCAAACAATTCAAGCCCAATTGGTTTATTTGCAACCTATGTTACTTATAATATTTTATAACGATTTTTCGCCATTTTTATTTATTCAAGAATGGCCATATTTAATTAAATGACACTTCAGGTCGTGTCGTGGCACTGTCGCTGTTTTTCTCCTAATTTGTTTTACACATATCGGAAAATCTAACCGTTGGATTTCTACAAAGTCTATATCAGTGGGAAGATATTCCCAAAGCGAACCCAACGGTTCCAGTTTCGTGAGAATCCGACGGTCGGATCTTCCACACTAGTCGTTTGAAGTTACGGTTTCGAAATTCGAACTGCAGCGTCCTATTCGATTTAATTTAATTATATTTATATTTATGTATAAATATAAACGATTCTGGCGTTGTTTTTCTTCAGATTTGAATTAAACATTCCGGACAATCCAACCGTTGGATTTTTACAAGGTTGGTGCCGTTGGAAAGATATTTCCAAGGCGAACCCAGCGGTTGCGGTTTCGGGAAAATCCGATGGTCGGATTCCTCGTGCTAATCGTTTCAAATTACGATTCCGAAACGCGAACTGCACGGCCTCTATTCCTTTTAATTATATTTATATTTATATATATAAATATAGTTCATTCCATAGTTTCAACTATAGTCCATTTTATATTTTCAACTTCGTTTTCACTTCAAATATTTCACTAACGCCTTAATATTTCGAAAAATTTCGCCATAACCTCCTTTGTACGGGGAGGGGTTTGGAAATTTATTGGGCCGTATTAGGTACCCAATAAATCCTAAAAAGCATTCACATATTTTTAGTGATATATTCTGGTGTTTACGGGGGAGCATGTACTGATAATCACTCCAGAGAATAAATTCCCGTCACCCCCGTTTCCGTCTGGAAATAAATAGTCCATGTGCCGTATCTACTAACTAGAGCGACGTGATTATTGTCAACTCTAGACCCGTGTGGGGTTTTTATTAATCTGGCAATTTATCGTTATAATTTATATAGTCCATATCAGTCATCAGTTCAACCTGTAGTACTTAGTCATCGCCATACAAGCCTCTTGCTTGTATGGTAAATCTTCCACCTCGTCACACAAGCTCCAATTGCTTATGTGGAATATGATGAAGTATGCCTATCGTCAAGAAGTATGCCATGTAGTGTAGTTCAAAATTAATTGTTACTATCCTATGGCGTTGTTTATTATTTCACACAGAAAAACCAGCACTCCGCATCCAATGGCATTCACAGGAGTTGATATATAAATAAAATTGCGCAGCCAACTCATCAAGGTTTACCTATTTGTCGGGCACGCAAATAATTTCTTTACTCAACAGCTAATCCATTTTTCCTATTCAACACATGTATATATATGCAGTACAAGCTAATAATAATATTTCTAGCAAACTATTATTTATTTCAACACGTGTGTATTTTTAACTAAGCGTATACATGATAAAAGGAATATTTTTATCATCAAAAATATTTATTCAACACATGTGTATTTTTAACTAAGCGTATACATGATAAAAGGAATATTTTTATCATCAAAAATATTTATTCGACACATGTGTATTTTTAACACTTCTTATTCACTATAAAAATATAGTTTTAATTGTCAATTCATTTTATTTTTAGACGACGATAACATTCAACACATGAATTTCAACTCGACGAACAAATTGCAATTCAACACATGAATATTCTATATCGTTTGTATATATAAAAATGTGATTTTTATTTCTAAAGCCATTTGTTTAAATTCAAATAATATTCAACACATGAATTTCAACTCGACGAACAAATTGCAATTCAACACATGAATATTCTATATCGTTTGTATATATATAAAAATGTGATTTTTATTTCTAAAGCCATTTGTTTAAATTCAAATAATATTCAACACATGAATTTCAACTCGACGAACAAATTGCAATTCAACACATGAATATTCTATATCGTTTGTATATATAAAAATGTGATTTTTATTTCTAAAGCCATTTGTTTAAATTCAAATAATATTCAACACATGAATTTCAACTCGACGAACAAATTGCAATTCAACACATGAATATTCTATATCGTTTGTATATATAAAAATGTGATTTTTATTTCTAAAGCCATTTCTTTAAATTCAAATAATATTCAACACATGAATTTCAACTCGACGAACAAATTGCAATTCAACACATGAATATTCTATATCGTTTGTATATATAAAAATGTGATTTTTATTTCTAAAGCCATTTGTTTAAATTCAAATAATATTCAACACATGAATTTCAACTCGATGAACAAATTGCAATTCAACACATGAATATTCTATATCGTTTGTATATATAAAAATGTGATTTTTATTTCTAAAGCCATTTGTTTAAATTCAAATAATATTCAACACATGAATTTCAACTCGACGAACAAATTGCAATTCAACACATGAATATTCTATATCGTTTGTATATATAAAAATGTGATTTTTATTTCTAAAGCCATTTGTTTAAATTCAAATAATATTCAACACATGAATTTCAACTCGACGAACAAATTGCAATTCAACACATGAATATTCTATATCGTTTGTATATATAAAAATGTGATTTTTATTTCTAAAGCCATTTGTTTAAATTCAAATAATATTCAACACATGAATTTCAACTCGACGAACAAATTGCAATTCAACACATGAATAGTCTATATCGTTTGTATATATAAAAATGTGATTTTTATTTCTAAAGCCATTTGTTTAAATTCAAATAATATTCAACACATGAATTTCAACTCGACGAACAAATTGCAATTCAACACATGAATATTCGATATAGCATATGTAAATAGTTTCAATGAATGAAAATTATTCTAACACATAAATATTTCAGAAACTTTCGGCAGCATAACGGCAGGGTAGTTAAAACCGGGACCGTCCCTAGTACGACTCCTCGCTCTACCTTAAAACCTCGCGGTTTTTGACAATGGGGATCATGCATCTAGTTCGCACGCAGGCGGCATGTTTTATTTTCAATTCCACAATCCTATTCTATTTTGTTTCAACCACAAGAGGGTATTTTTCAACCACAAAGGTATTTTTCAACCATAAAGGTATTTTTCACCATAATATCAACCACAAACAATTATTTCCAACCATTCGTCAATCATATGATATCACGTCAATCACAAGCAATAAATATCGTCCATGGTCTGTGGACGAGGGGAGTATATATATATATAATATAATAATTCACTTGCATTTCATCACAATTCAAAGCATATATGTTTCAAACAACGCTTGTATAATTTATACATTGCTAATATAACTTATACAACACATGTACATGAGGTATACAATGCGTATATAATTTACACTTCGCTTATATAATTTATACAACGCGATTACATTCACACAAATAGTTTAGATTCCTCACATTGGTTCTTGCGGTGCTAAAAATCGTAGGAAGGTCAAAAAAATCCACGGCTTCTTCTAGAATGTAGAGAGCCTCCTTGCGGTCACGGTGTCTCCTGTTTCATCGAATTTCGTTAACATAGCAAAAAGATATGATTTTTTAAAAATTTGCAACGCTTTAAAGTGTAAAAATCAATTTAGCCGTATACCTCTTTTTGGTTTCGAAACTAGGGTTGAATTTTTCAGCAAATCCGTGAATCTATGCTCCGATCAGAGGGTGGGACTTGAAAGAGGGAAGCGAGGCGGTCCTAACGATGGTCGGAGGAGCAGGTGCGATCGCCTCTGGTGGTCGTGGCGTCGACGTGAAGTCGGCGACTTCCTGGGCGTTTTTCTCGACGCTGGCGAAGGGAGGAGGAGCGGGGTTGGTCAGATTTGAAGAGGGCGGTGGGCGGCGTCGATCGAGGGTGGTGGCGTTGGCTGGCGTCGCCTGTGGCGGCGGGATTCTCGTCGGAAAGTTTTGAACGACGTGCGTCGTTCGTTTCGTCTGGCGGCTGAGGGTTTTTAGGTTTTTTTTTTTAAAAGAAAATTTCCTATTGTTCGATATTTATAGAAAATTTTTAAATAGTGTTTTTGCAAACGGACTCCTTTTTAAACCCAACGACTGTCACCCCTAGCTAAATACTCCCATTCCGGACACAATGGGATATGTTTCGTTGGCCATTTCGACTGTTACAGTCAGTTATTTTTCAATTTAAAATATAAAACATTCGATAGTTAATCTAAACGTACATTTCAATTTGCCAGGGCCACAAACTGAATGTAACAACCCGGAAAATCTGGGCCAGTTTAAAATTTTTATTTTGTGAATTATAGCGAGTTTCGATTATTTAAAATGAATTATTTTAAATAATATCGGCGAGAAATTTATTTTGAATATAATTCGAACGTATATATTATACGCGTCGTCGTTAGAATATAAATATTTATATATAATTATAAATAGAATTGAAAATGGCGCGGTAGTTCGATAATTCGATTTCAAACTTCAATTGAATGTACCGGGTGCAAAACAATCCGGATTTTAGTGAAACCAAAAATAATGGAATCTAATAGTGAATATCTTTCCAACGAATCCGAAAAATCAAGATTTCATCTTAGAAATGATAAGATATGTCCAGTTTAAAATTAGAAATAGTCGCTGTGGAATTTATATATATTTTTATATATATAAGGCCCTTAAAAATAGCAATTTTGCAAATGATCTCGGATCTCGACGAAACCAGTTTTGTTGGGTCCGTGATGTCAAGTTATTGCTAGGTTTCAAATTTCATAATTTTTCGAATCAATATGTGAGCGTGGCAAAGGAAAACGCGTTTGACCAGTTTCAGTTGATTTTAATCGACTGGAAAATGACCATTTTTCCAACGGTCTCAGAATTTGACGAAACTAGTTTTGTTTGGACCGTATCGTCAATACGAAGATAGAAAATATTTTTCTGGAATTTTTAAAGTTCGTATGCGACCCCGGTAATTTGAAATGTACGTTTAAAATTCAATATAATGATTTAAATGTAAATTCAACGGAAACTGATTGTAACTATCGAATCAGCTTGCGATACATATCCCATTGTGTTCGGAATGGGGGTAAAACGCTATGGACGGCAGGCGGTGGGCCTCGTTTCGAGGTCATTTGTAAAAGTCAACTTATAAGGATTAAAATAATTAAATAAAAAAAAAAAAAACTAAACTAAACCGTTCCCCTTTAACCCACTGCCCCCCCCCCCCCCCCCCCCCCCGTTCGTTTATTTCAGAATCAAAACAAAATAAAAAAAAAAAAGAAGAGAAAACGGATCGAGGAAACCGCTGCCTACCCCCTCCGTCGCATCCACCACCGCGGCGGCCAACGCCCACCCTCCAACCACGCTGGCCATTCCTCTCCGCCCCTCCCTCGAAAAACCCTGGAACCGCGAACCCCCTAATGCTCCGTGACCCAAATCGAGCCACCACAGCACCGGAGGACCGCCATCTCCGCCCCACTGGCACAAGCCCCCCCCCCCCTCGGCGAACGCAGCAGCCCCCCCCCTCTTTGACGAACACGGTAAGGTTTTTTTTATTTAAATTATTTTTAGTTTAAATACTGTTTGTTTTTTTTTAGGTTTTATAAACTGAATTTTATTTATTTTTCTTTAGGAAAAAAAAACCTGATTTTTTATGTTTTTAGATTCTGATTTTAAGGGAAAAAAAAAACTGTTTTTTTTAGAAGATTTTAAAACTGATTTTGAAAAAAAGATAAAAAACAGTTTTTTTTAGATTAAAAACGGTTTTTTTTTAAAGGATTAAAAACTGAACTGATTTAAAAAGATTGAATTTTGAATGAATAAAAAAAAATTGAATTTTGAATGAATAAAAAAAAATTGAATTTTGAATGAATAAAAAGATTAATTTTTGAATGAATAAAAAGTTTGATTTTTGAATGAATAAATTACTTCGAAAGAAAAATATAGTTTTTATGTTTTGAACTTCGAAAGAAAAATATAGTTTTTATGTTTTGAACTTCGAAAGAAAAATATAGTTTTTATGTTTTGAACTTTGAAAGAAAATAGGATTTTTATATACTGAACTTTGAACTAAAAATTCGATTTTTATATATTGAACTTTGAAATAAAAATTCGATTTTTATATATTGAACTTTGAACTAAAAATTCGATTTTTATATATTGAACTTTGAACTAAAAATTCGATTTTTATATATTGAACTTTGAACTAAAAATTCGATTTTTATATATTGAACTTTGAACTAAAAATTCGATTTTTATATACTGAACTTTGAACTAAAAATTCGATTTTTATATATTGAACTTTGAACTAAAAATTCGATTTTTATATATTGAACTTTGAAATAAAAATTCGATTTTTATATATATAGTGGCCTTGGGCAACGAAGGTGACAAAAAGGCGAAACGACGAAGACTTCTGCAAATGAAGAGCCGTGGAGCTAGGATAGCTATAGGTGAGAATTTCTCACCATTCTATTTTTCTAGTTATATATATATACTAGGATGCAGACGGTGCTTAGTAGCACCCGACACAATCGTCCACAGACCATGGACTTGTTTGTTTGACTGTTTGGTGATTGATTGCGATATTGGTTTGAATGTGGTTTGTGGTGTGAAAAAAATCGAATCGATAAATTGGTTAGGATTAGACGTGCGCCGTTATAAGGCGAAGGAGTAAGGCTAGGTTAGACCCTTACTCCAAAGTTTGTGGTTTGCATAACGAATTGATTTGATTGATGTGTGAATGGCGTGGGCCTTCACTAGACCGGGGATAAGGCTAGGCCTTGTCCCGTTTCTAGTATCGTGCCGTTATGCCGCCGAAATTTTCTAAAACGTGTTAGAAAAATAAAAATATCATTTTATTTAAAGAATGAACTTAATAGAAATTCATATGTTGGAATAAAATGTTTTATCGTTAAAAATATAATTTTTAACGTGAATGTGAATAAATAAATATTCATTTACAAACCGAACGGTTTGTTTATGTACACCTATTTGAATGACATTGATTGGGACGATAAATTTTACACATCGCCCAACTGCACGAATAAAATCTGTGTTTGATTGTTTGAAACCCCACACGGGTGTTGGGATGAAATTTGAAGTTCACTCATCCTGATTGATTAAATATGTCGATCGATTGATTGACAGGCTGTTATAAGCGTTGAATATATACATTTGATGCTTATACAGTGTAGTGCACTTTGGTTGATGGTTGAGTATTTTCAATGCTATTATATACATGTGTTGTATGCAAATCCATATAATTAATTTTATATGGTAATTGATTGGGCCTCATTCCAGTTTTGAAAAAGAAATATTTGAAATAGAATATTTGAAAATAGAAAATTTATGAAGCCGTGTTGATTAGATTGACGCCATTTTGACGTGAACGATATTTATATCAATTTTAAGTAATTTCGAAATGAATTGAATTGAAAACGATTTCGAAATGAATTGAATTGAAAACAATTTCGAAATGAATTGAATCGAAAACGATTTCGAAATGAATTGAATTGAAAACGATTTCGAAATGAATTGAATTGAAAACAATTTCGAAATGAATTGAATCGAAAACGATTTCGAAATGAATTGAATTGAAAACGATTTCGAAATGAATTGAATTGAAAACGATTTCGAAATGAATTGAATTGAAAACGATTTCGAAATGAATTGAATTGAAAACGATTTCGAAATGAATTGAATTGAAAACGATTTCGAATTGAATTGAAAACAAATTGAAATGAATTCAAATTGAATTGAAATTTGAATTGAATAGAAATGAATTTTAAAACGAATTTATAAAGAAGAATTCAATTTTGATTTGAATTGAAAAGGAAGTTGAAATTGTTTTTGAAACGAATTCAAAACTATTTATATAATTCGTTTTAAATAGAAATCGATGAAATATATATTATATATATAATATAATGGCCTGAATAGAACGCGCCGCGCCGCGGCAGTTCGCGAATTTCGACCATTTATTTCAAACGGACATTACGGGAGATCCGACCGTCGGATTCTCCTAAAACCGGAACCGTTGGGTTCGTATCGAAAAGAGCTTTCTAATGAATGTTAGAAATTTGAAATCTAACGGTTGGATTTGGAGATACGTCCAAATCAAATTCGAAAAAGGTCGCTGTAAGTGCAGTTCGATGGCCGTTGTTGGAAATCGACTGTACGGGCCTTGATAAAATTATTAAAAATAGTAATAATTTGTGTAAAATCATAAGAAATGATTTGTGAAAGTTTGGGATGAAAAACTCCATATTTGAAAAGATAAAAATAGATTTTTATCGAAATGAACTAGTTTTGAACTAGAATTATAATTCTATTTATTTTTAAATAAATAAATTGAATTTGAAATGGTTTTGAAAATAACCAAAATTTCCAATGATTGCATTGGAGTGGATTTGAATCGAAATTGTCTTCGGAATATTTCGATGTTGGAATTCGTGATTATACAGGTGTTGTTATGGAAATTTGAAAGATATATATTTATATCGTTATTTCCAATACGACATTTGTTAGTCGTAGAATTCGATATTGAATATAAGCCGATATATTTTCTATTCAGAGCCTTGTATTGAATATCGAATGTGATTTGGGTTTGTCGTGAATGGTGTCTTCACTAACACTGTTCTTGAACCCAGTTGAGAAAAGATTAAATCTTTTTATTTAGATTTAATGAAGTGTACCAATTAAATGATATTTAATTGGAATTGAATTAGTATTGATTTTTGGGTTTATCGTGAACAGTGTTTTAAATAACACTTGTTCTTTAACCCGATAATTAATCGAATGTGATTTGGGTTTGTCGTGAATGGTGTCTTCACTAACACTGTTCTTGAACCCAGTTGAGAAAAGATTAAATCTTTTTATTTAGATTTAATGAAGTGTACCAATTAAATGATATTTAATTGGAATTGAATTGGTATTGATTTTTGGGTTTATCGTGAACAGTGTTTTAAATAACACTTGTTCTTTAACCCGATAATTAATGGAATGTGATTTTGGGTTTATCGTGAATCGTGTTTTAAATGACACTGATTCTTTAACCCAGATAAGGATTAAAACTAAGTGGAGTTTTAATGAATCTTTAATTAGATTGAAAAGATCGAGAATGGAGTATCACCAGTTTTGCTCCAGGCGATAGTTAAATCTTTAATTAGATTTGAACGTGAAATTTAGAAACTAACTGTCGGTTAGCCAAGCAGAATGGTTTTCTGGATATTGATCTGATGTTGGTTTCGGCCTTCGGGGTTAATATTTGGGGAATTATTCTCTTGATTAATTTACGGTTAGTGACTAATGAATTGGAATGAGGCGTATGTTGTGTTTGTGTAACACTTATTTAAAATATACGCGAGTTATTCGGAAAGACCGGGTTTATCCCATTCTGAATAACTGATACGACGATAAGTCGAAGATGAAGACGATGGTCGAAGACCAGAGGTCTTCACGTCGTTTGGGTGATAACTGATGATCTTGATTGGGCTGTACACCCAAGAAGATGGAAACAGTTAGTGATCGTCCAGACGTACTTGGAGATCGATGGATATGCGGGGTACTAGGTGCCTCCGGTTTCGTTCAGACCCAGAACGGACTTGTAAATGGACTGTGTGTCTGACATTGGATTTCATTCTGTGTGACTGATATCGGTTGCATAGAGTGGTTTGCCTGTGTGGCATGCTAAGATGCAAATGATCGAGGCTTCTGTTGAAAAGCAAAGTCTCGTGGTGATGATCAAAGCACGGCCTTTGTGGCGTAGCTTTGTGTAACGTTTACTTCGCGAGTTTCGCACCCGGTATGAACCAAAAACGGGAGAGGACATCAGGGAGGACTTGCGTTTCTTTCTAGCTAGAAGTGGCGTCAGTGGTTTTACACGCCCTGATGAGTTTGACTTATGTGGTTGTTGCGGTTGCGAGGCGCCTCGGTTATATCGGTTTCGGCCGAATGCATTCTGGTCGGCTGACGGACCAGACTTACACCCCATAGGGTGGGGAGACGTATTGTTCAGGCATAATAATCCACTCCGTGTGGACCGGCCCTGACGATCCAAGGCTTGCCTGCGCGCTTGCCTGAGGGGCGGGCTAGAGCGTCTCGAATCGGTTGAGGACTATCTTTTGCCTCGGTTCATAGACGGAAATCCAATTTCCAAATACGTGATTTTGCGATTTTGATTGTATAACCTATATATGGCGACATAGTGGTATGGGGCATTCATGCCGCCTATGATTGATACTTATGATTTGAAGTTGTTTTATACACTATGCACTTATAATAGTATCAAATGATTTGTTTTAAACGTATCAAGCATTCTTTGGCCGTTATAAGGTAAAAACCCTATCCCCCGGCTTGCGTTGCATTGTGTGATAGGACCTGGGTCTTATAACAGCTTCATTTTTCTTCATTTAGCATTGCGCTGTTGTTTTATGCACTGGTGTTCTTGGGAGGAAACCCGTTCCGTGTTATACGGCGTGGTCCCTTGATTTACCTAATGATTTAAAATAAAGATTTATAACTGTTTTAGTTCTCACACCAGTCACATGACTGACCTGGAGTTTATTGTTTTAACCTAAACTCTGGGTGCCCCTATTTTGACACGGGCAGCTAGTAGTTTCGGTTTTGCAGATTTATATTCACAGGATCCTGGTTTACAGCTGGAACGATATCCGGAAAGCTTTGTATCCGTATATCTACTTCTAGTTGTGTATTGTATTATTTTCCGCTGCTATGTATTTAAATGTAATTTAAATCTCTGATATTTCTGTGTAATATTCATTTATACTCTGTATATTCTTGTAATCTGATGCATTGTTGTAATATACAATGAAATGTTCTTCTGTATGCGTTCTGTTGTGGTTTGTTCTCGAACTATCCGACGCTTTCCTTTACGGGGAAGTTACGGGTCTTTACATTTGGTATCAGAGCTTTGGTTTACAAAGCTCAGAGAACAAGACACATTAGAACCATACGAAAGAATTCATCAGATATTGGGTTAGTAATATCCAATTAGAATGACTCGTTAGAGATGGGATCAGTAGTATCCTAAAACGGGTGTGAGGAGTATAATTTTCAAATGAAAACAATTTTGTTTTTAAAATTTAAATCGCTTTATGCGTATTTGATTATTTATTTATATTGAATATGGACAATCGAGTATATATAGATTTCGCGTATACGCGTCATGAACGTATAGTCGAAGTTTTAATATACTGGGTAGATATAGAATCACATTCTAGATATCCGGGGATGATTCTGATGATGGTGCATCATCATCAGTATTCATATTCGAATTTCGAAGGTGTGATTTCTATATATTTCCATTAGGCTGGTGTGAGAACCAAAACTTATATATAGCTAGAATACATTGTTGTGATTTGGCATCAAAACATGATTTTTTGTATATATATCAAAATTATGAATTTGAGACTCTAATTCACTAATTGATTGATGTTTGTGTTGTTTGTTTAATTGTTTGATAATTTTGAACCATTATGCCTAATTGAACCAAATATTGAACTATATTGAAAATTGGTTGCATTTGCTTGCATATACATATATATCTTTGAACAGGTCATAGCAAGGAGGCTAGAGTCAGAGAATAAAATTTGTTTGCCCGACAAATAGGTACATGTTTACTACATAATTTCCTGTTTTGTTTGGGTGATGATGATTTCGTGAGCCTATTGGCTAGCCGCTTGGCTTTTTTTTCTTTTTCTTTTTGAGATCTGAAGGACCGGGGAAGCTATTTGAAATTCCCCGATGCTCCCATTGCAGGGGAGGTTATGGCGAAATTTTTCAAAAATTTAGGGTGTTAGCCAAATTTTTGAAATTTTGAAAATTCTCAGAAACTGAAAAGTTGGAGAATGGAAGCCAGATCGAGCGTAGAGTTAATTAATCAAACCACTTTCGACTTTGTTCCTTTTCGGGGACGAAAAGTTTTAAGTGGGGGAGATTGTAACAACCCGGAAAATCTGGGCCAGTTTAAAATTTTTATTTTGTGAATTATAGCGAGTTTCGATTATTTAAAATGAATTATTTTAAATAATATCGGCGAGAAATTTATTTTGAATATAATTCGAACGTATATATTATACGCGTCGTCGTTAGAATATAAATATTTATATATAATTATAAATAGAATTGAAAATGGCGCGGTAGTTCGATAATTCGATTTCAAACTTCAATTGAATGTACCGGGTGCAAAACAATCCGGATTTTAGTGAAACCAAAAATAATGGAATCTAATAGTGAATATCTTTCCAACGAATCCGAAAAATCAAGATTTCATCTTAGAAATGATAAGATATGTCCAGTTTAAAATTAGAAATAGTCGCTGTGGAATTTATATATATTTTTATATATATAAGGCCCTTAAAAATAGCAATTTTGCAAATGATCTCGGATCTCGACGAAACCAGTTTTGTTGGGTCCGTGATGTCAAGTTATTGCTAGGTTTCAAATTTCATAATTTTTCGAATCAATATGTGAGCGTGGCAAAGGAAAACGCGTTTGACCAGTTTCAGTTGATTTTAATCGACTGGAAAATGACCATTTTTCCAACGGTCTCAGAATTTGACGAAACTAGTTTTGTTTGGACCGTATCGTCAATACGAAGATAGAAAATATTTTTCTGGAATTTTTAAAGTTCGTATGCGACCCCGGTAATTTGAAATGTACGTTTAAAATTCAATATAATGATTTAAATGTAAATTCAACGGAAACTGATTGTAACTATCGAATCAGCTTGCGATACATATCCCATTGTGTTCGGAATGGGGGTAAAACGCTATGGACGGCAGGCGGTGGGCCTCGTTTCGAGGTCATTTGTAAAAGTCAACTTATAAGGATTAAAATAATTAAATAAAAAAAAAAAAAACTAAACTAAACCGTTCCCCTTTAACCCACTGCCCCCCCCCCCGTTCGTTTATTTCAGAATCAAAACAAAATAAAAAAAAAAAGAAGAGAAAACGGATCGAGGAAACCGCTGCCTACCCCCTCCGTCGCATCCACCACCGCGGCGGCCAACGCCCACCCTCCAACCACGCTGGCCATTCCTCTCCGCCCCTCCCTCGAAAAACCCTGGAACCGCGAACCCCCTAATGCTCCGTGACCCAAATCGAGCCACCACAGCACCGGAGGACCGCCATCTCCGCCCCACTGGCACAAGCCCCCCCCCCTCGGCGAACGCAGCAGCCCCCCCCCTCTTTGACGAACACGGTAAGGTTTTTTTTATTTAAATTATTTTTAGTTTAAATACTGTTTGTTTTTTTTTAGGTTTTATAAACTGAATTTTATTTATTTTTCTTTAGGAAAAAAAAACCTGATTTTTTATGTTTTTAGATTCTGATTTTAAGGGAAAAAAAAAAACTGTTTTTTTTAGAAGATTTTAAAACTGATTTTGAAAAAAAGATAAAAAACAGTTTTTTTTAGATTAAAAACGGTTTTTTTTTAAAGGATTAAAAACTGAACTGATTTAAAAAGATTGAATTTTGAATGAATAAAAAAAAATTGAATTTTGAATGAATAAAAAAAATTGAATTTTGAATGAATAAAAAGATTAATTTTTGAATGAATAAAAAGTTTGATTTTTGAATGAATAAATTACTTCGAAAGAAAAATATAGTTTTTATGTTTTGAACTTCGAAAGAAAAATATAGTTTTTATGTTTTGAACTTCGAAAGAAAAATATAGTTTTTATGTTTTGAACTTTGAAAGAAAATAGGATTTTTATATACTGAACTTTGAACTAAAAATTCGATTTTTATATATTGAACTTTGAAATAAAAATTCGATTTTTATATATTGAACTTTGAACTAAAAATTCGATTTTTATATATTGAACTTTGAACTAAAAATTCGATTTTTATATATTGAACTTTGAACTAAAAATTCGATTTTTATATATTGAACTTTGAACTAAAAATTCGATTTTTATATACTGAACTTTGAACTAAAAATTCGATTTTTATATATTGAACTTTGAACTAAAAATTCGATTTTTATATATTGAACTTTGAAATAAAAATTCGATTTTTATATATATAGTGGCCTTGGGCAACGAAGGTGACAAAAAGGCGAAACGACGAAGACTTCTGCAAATGAAGAGCCGTGGAGCTAGGATAGCTATAGGTGAGAATTTCTCACCATTCTATTTTTCTAGTTATATATATATACTAGGATGCAGACGGTGCTTAGTAGCACCCGACACAATCGTCCACAGACCATGGACTTGTTTGTTTGACTGTTTGGTGATTGATTGCGATATTGGTTTGAATGTGGTTTGTGGTGTGAAAAAAATCGAATCGATAAATTGGTTAGGATTAGACGTGCGCCGTTATAAGGCGAAGGAGTAAGGCTAGGTTAGACCCTTACTCCAAAGTTTGTGGTTTGCATAACGAATTGATTTGATTGATGTGTGAATGGCGTGGGCCTTCACTAGACCGGGGATAAGGCTAGGCCTTGTCCCGTTTCTAGTATCGTGCCGTTATGCCGCCGAAATTTTCTAAAACGTGTTAGAAAAATAAAAATATCATTTTATTTAAAGAATGAACTTAATAGAAATTCATATGTTGGAATAAAATGTTTTATCGTTAAAAATATAATTTTTAACGTGAATGTGAATAAATAAATATTCATTTACAAACCGAACGGTTTGTTTATGTACACCTATTTGAATGACATTGATTGGGACGATAAATTTTACACATCGCCCAACTGCACGAATAAAATCTGTGTTTGATTGTTTGAAACCCCACACGGGTGTTGGGATGAAATTTGAAGTTCACTCATCCTGATTGATTAAATATGTCGATCGATTGATTGACAGGCTGTTATAAGCGTTGAATATATACATTTGATGCTTATACAGTGTAGTGCACTTTGGTTGATGGTTGAGTATTTTCAATGCTATTATATACATGTGTTGTATGCAAATCCATATAATTAATTTTATATGGTAATTGATTGGGCCTCATTCCAGTTTTGAAAAAGAAATATTTGAAATAGAATATTTGAAAATAGAAAATTTATGAAGCCGTGTTGATTAGATTGACGCCATTTTGACGTGAACGATATTTATATCAATTTTAAGTAATTTCGAAATGAATTGAATTGAAAACGATTTCGAAATGAATTGAATCGAAAACAATTTCGAAATGAATTGAATTGAAAACGATTTCGAAATGAATTGAATTGAAAACAATTTCGAAATGAATTGAATCGAAAACGATTTCGAAATGAATTGAATTGAAAACGATTTCGAAATGAATTGAATTGAAAACGATTTCGAAATGAATTGAATTGAAAACGATTTCGAAATGAATTGAATTGAAAACGATTTCGAAATGAATTGAATTGAAAACGATTTCGAATTGAATTGAAAACAAATTGAAATGAATTCAAATTGAATTGAAATTTGAATTGAATAGAAATGAATTTTAAAACGAATTTATAAAGAAGAATTCAATTTTGATTTGAATTGAAAAGGAAGTTGAAATTGTTTTTGAAACGAATTCAAAACTATTTATATAATTCGTTTTAAATAGAAATCGATGAAATATATATTATATATATAATATAATGGCCTGAATAGAACGCGCCGCGCCGCGGCAGTTCGCGAATTTCGACCATTTATTTCAAACGGACATTACGGGAGATCCGACCGTCGGATTCTCCTAAAACCGGAACCGTTGGGTTCGTATCGAAAAGAGCTTTCTAATGAATGTTAGAAATTTGAAATCTAACGGTTGGATTTGGAGATACGTCCAAATCAAATTCGAAAAAGGTCGCTGTAAGTGCAGTTCGATGGCCGTTGTTGGAAATCGACTGTACGGGCCTTGATAAAATTATTAAAAATAGTAATAATTTGTGTAAAATCATAAGAAATGATTTGTGAAAGTTTGGGATGAAAAACTCCATATTTGAAAAGATAAAAATAGATTTTTATCGAAATGAACTAGTTTTGAACTAGAATTATAATTCTATTTATTTTTAAATAAATAAATTGAATTTGAAATGGTTTTGAAAATAACCAAAATTTCCAATGATTGCATTGGAGTGGATTTGAATCGAAATTGTCTTCGGAATATTTCGATGTTGGAATTCGTGATTATACAGGTGTTGTTATGGAAATTTGAAAGATATATATTTATATCGTTATTTCCAATACGACATTTGTTAGTCGTAGAATTCGATATTGAATATAAGCCGATATATTTTCTATTCAGAGCCTTGTATTGAATATCGAATGTGATTTGGGTTTGTCGTGAATGGTGTCTTCACTAACACTGTTCTTGAACCCAGTTGAGAAAAGATTAAATCTTTTTATTTAGATTTAATGAAGTGTACCAATTAAATGATATTTAATTGGAATTGAATTAGTATTGATTTTTGGGTTTATCGTGAACAGTGTTTTAAATAACACTTGTTCTTTAACCCGATAATTAATCGAATGTGATTTGGGTTTGTCGTGAATGGTGTCTTCACTAACACTGTTCTTGAACCCAGTTGAGAAAAGATTAAATCTTTTTATTTAGATTTAATGAAGTGTACCAATTAAATGATATTTAATTGGAATTGAATTGGTATTGATTTTTGGGTTTATCGTGAACAGTGTTTTAAATAACACTTGTTCTTTAACCCGATAATTAATGGAATGTGATTTTGGGTTTATCGTGAATCGTGTTTTAAATGACACTGATTCTTTAACCCAGATAAGGATTAAAACTAAGTGGAGTTTTAATGAATCTTTAATTAGATTGAAAAGATCGAGAATGGAGTATCACCAGTTTTGCTCCAGGCGATAGTTAAATCTTTAATTAGATTTGAACGTGAAATTTAGAAACTAACTGTCGGTTAGCCAAGCAGAATGGTTTTCTGGATATTGATCTGATGTTGGTTTCGGCCTTCGGGGTTAATATTTGGGGAATTATTCTCTTGATTAATTTACGGTTAGTGACTAATGAATTGGAATGAGGCGTATGTTGTGTTTGTGTAACACTTATTTAAAATATACGCGAGTTATTCGGAAAGACCGGGTTTATCCCATTCTGAATAACTGATACGACGATAAGTCGAAGATGAAGACGATGGTCGAAGACCAGAGGTCTTCACGTCGTTTGGGTGATAACTGATGATCTTGATTGGGCTGTACACCCAAGAAGATGGAAACAGTTAGTGATCGTCCAGACGTACTTGGAGATCGATGGATATGCGGGGTACTAGGTGCCTCCGGTTTCGTTCAGACCCAGAACGGACTTGTAAATGGACTGTGTGTCTGACATTGGATTTCATTCTGTGTGACTGATATCGGTTGCATAGAGTGGTTTGCCTGTGTGGCATGCTAAGATGCAAATGATCGAGGCTTCTGTTGAAAAGCAAAGTCTCGTGGTGATGATCAAAGCACGGCCTTTGTGGCGTAGCTTTGTGTAACGTTTACTTCGCGAGTTTCGCACCCGGTATGAACCAAAAACGGGAGAGGACATCAGGGAGGACTTGCGTTTCTTTCTAGCTAGAAGTGGCGTCAGTGGTTTTACACGCCCTGATGAGTTTGACTTATGTGGTTGTTGCGGTTGCGAGGCGCCTCGGTTATATCGGTTTCGGCCGAATGCATTCTGGTCGGCTGACGGACCAGACTTACACCCCATAGGGTGGGGAGACGTATTGTTCAGGCATAATAATCCACTCCGTGTGGACCGGCCCTGACGATCCAAGGCTTGCCTGCGCGCTTGCCTGAGGGGCGGGCTAGAGCGTCTCGAATCGGTTGAGGACTATCTTTTGCCTCGGTTCATAGACGGAAATCCAATTTCCAAATACGTGATTTTGCGATTTTGATTGTATAACCTATATATGGCGACATAGTGGTATGGGGCATTCATGCCGCCTATGATTGATACTTATGATTTGAAGTTGTTTTATACACTATGCACTTATAATAGTATCAAATGATTTGTTTTAAACGTATCAAGCATTCTTTGGCCGTTATAAGGTAAAAACCCTATCCCCCGGCTTGCGTTGCATTGTGTGATAGGACCTGGGTCTTATAACAGCTTCATTTTTCTTCATTTAGCATTGCGCTGTTGTTTTATGCACTGGTGTTCTTGGGAGGAAACCCGTTCCGTGTTATACGGCGTGGTCCCTTGATTTACCTAATGATTTAAAATAAAGATTTATAACTGTTTTAGTTCTCACACCAGTCACATGACTGACCTGGAGTTTATTGTTTTAACCTAAACTCTGGGTGCCCCTATTTTGACACGGGCAGCTAGTAGTTTCGGTTTTGCAGATTTATATTCACAGGATCCTGGTTTACAGCTGGAACGATATCCGGAAAGCTTTGTATCCGTATATCTACTTCTAGTTGTGTATTGTATTATTTTCCGCTGCTATGTATTTAAATGTAATTTAAATCTCTGATATTTCTGTGTAATATTCATTTATACTCTGTATATTCTTGTAATCTGATGCATTGTTGTAATATACAATGAAATGTTCTTCTGTATGCGTTCTGTTGTGGTTTGTTCTCGAACTATCCGACGCTTTCCTTTACGGGGAAGTTACGGGTCTTTACACTGAATCGAAAAATTCCAGAAAAATAAATCTAGCTTTGTTTTGACGATACGGTCCTAACAAAACCAGTTTCGTCGAATTCTGAGCTCGTTTGCAAAACGGCCATTTTTAGGTCGACCCATTTTAACAGAATTTGACCAAACACGTTATCTTTTGCCCCGCTCACATACTAGCTTCAAAAATTATGAAATTTGAAACCTAGCAATAATTTGACATCCCGGACCCAACAAAAGTGGTTTCGTCGAATTCCGAGGTCGTATGCAAAATCTCAATTTTCGAGGGCTATATATACTATATAGCGACCTTTCTGAAAATTCATTTGGCCATAACTTTTGATTTCCGTTATGAAATTTCGATTTTTCAGATTCGTTAGAAAGGTATTGATAAACAGATTTAAATATTTTCAGTTTTGTTAAAATCTGTTATATTTTCCACCCGGTATAGTCAGACAAAGTTTATATTCAAAATTTCAAACTGCCTTATTATACCAAATTCTATATTTTGTGGAAATAGGCTATTTTAATCATTCAAATTTCTTGTTAATAACCTAATTAAAAAATTTTAAATTGGTTCACATTTTCCGGGTTATTACAATCTCCCCCACTTAAAACTTTTCGTCCTCGAAAAGGAAATAACAGTTAAGCAGGAAGTAAAATGTAAATGCAAAGTATTGTAAAGGTACCTTGCACCGGAGTTAGTCAGAGATGTCCACTCTGCATTTGGGATAGGCTTGTTTAATGCTTTCCTCAGTCTCCCATGTACAGTCTCTAGGATCACTACTCCACTGCACTTTGACTAAATGAATCTTTTTCCTCCTTAGCTCTCTAGTTTCTTTGCCAACTATCTTTAATGGATCTCTCTTGAGTGCTAATTCTGGAGTTATGTCAATATCCTATTGCGCTGCTTCTTCTACAACAAGATCTGGATCATGAACATGTTTTCTGAGTTGAGATACGTGGAACACATCATGTACACCAGGCAACCAATCAGGGAATGAAACCCTATATGCAAGAGTTCCAATCCGTTCCAGTATAGGAAAGGGACCAATAAATCTCGGTGCCAACTTCCCCGTCTTGCCAAATCTGATTACTCCTCGCATTGGAGAAACTCTTAAATATACATAATCGCCAACGGCAAACGATATATCCCTTCTTCTCGCATCTGCATAACTTTTCTGTTGGCTCTGTGCGGTTTTCAATCGCTTCTTAATGAAATCGACTTTATCCGAGGCTTCTTGAATCATATCGGGCCCTAACACAAGTCTGTTGCCAGGTTCTACCCAACATGCGGGAGATCTGCATGGTCTACCGTACAATGCTTCGAATGGAGATATTCCCAAACTTGCTTGATAGCTATTGTTATAAGAGAATTCTGCTAAATGTAAATGATCTTCCCATGAGCCTCCAAAATCGATAACGCAAGCCCGCAATAGATCTTCTAAAATTCTATTCACCCGCTCAGTTTGGCCGTCTGTCTGAGGGTGATAAGCGGTGCTTAGATTTAATTTGGTTCCCAATTCTGTCTGGAAGGCTTCCCAGAATTTGCTGGTAAATAGGGGATCTCTATCGCTGACTATATTGAGTGGCACTCCATGTAGTTTAACAATTTCTTTGAAGTAAATCTGTGCCAGACTTTGAGCCGTTCTGTTGGATCGGACAGGTATGAAATGGGTAGTCTTCGTGAAGCGATCTACGATTACCCATATACTGTCGTTTCCTTTTCTAGTTCGAGGCAGGCCATCGATGAAATCCATCGAGATTTGTTCCCACTTCCAACCTGGAATTTCTAATTGTTGTAATAATCCAGCCAATTTCTGCTGATCGCTCTTAACTAGCTGACAAGTGGGGCATCTGCTAACATATAATGAGATATCTCTTTTCATAGCTCTCCACCAGAATGTGCGTTTGATATCGTTATACATTTTGCTCACACCGGGATGGATACTTAATTTGGATTTGTGGCACTCATCAAGTATTTCTCTTCTGAGCTCGGGAAGGTTTGGGATGCAAATCCTACCCTTTAATCTTAGAACTCCCTTGTCATCGAGTCAAAAACTTGTGGATTCACCTCCTTTGATTCTTTGACTGATTCTTTGAATAAATTCATCGTCTTTTTAAAGAGTCGAGATCCTGTCTATTAATGAAGACGTGATGACAAAACTGGCGATGATTTCATTCTTCCTGCTAAGCGCATCTGCTACAACATTGGCCTTCCCTGGAGTGTATATAATTTCGAAATCATATGCTGCAAGGAATTCTAACCAACGCTGTTGCCTCAGGTTTAAATCTTTCTGGGTGAACAGGTATTTCAAGGATTGATGATCGGTAAATAGTTCGAATTTCTCGCCCAGTAAATAATGTCTCCATATTCTTAAAGCAAACACGATAGCTAATAATTCAAGATCATGAGTAGCATAGTTTCTTTCATGCGGCTTTAGTTGACGGCTGGCACAAGCGATCACTTGGCCCTTTTGCATTAACACTGCGCCTAGCCCTCTGATAGAAGCATCTGTCCATACGGTCAAGTCTTGGTTGCCTTCTATAATGGTCAATACTGGAGCAGTTGTCAACTTCAGTTTTAGCTCTTGGAAAGCTTCTTCACATTCGGGAGTCCACTTGAATTTCTCATGCTTCTTTGTAAGCTTTGTCAATACTCCTGATATCTTTGAAAAATCCTGAACGAATTTCCGATAGTAACTAGCTAATCCAAGGAAACTTCGAACTTCTGTGGGGGTAGTAGGTTGTTTCCAGTTTTGAATCACTGTAATTTTACTTGGATCTACAGCAATTCCTTCTTTTGATACGACATGGCCTAGGAATTTGACTTCATTCTGCTAGAAGACACACTTAGAAAATTTAGCTTTCAAGACATTTCTTCTTAGAATTTTCAACACTTGTTCTAAATGTTTTGCATGCTCTTCTTCCGACTTGGAGTAGATTAGAATGTCATCGATGAAGACTAGAACAAATTTATTCAGTACACCACGGAACACTCTATTCATAAGATCAACGAAGTATGCCGGAGCGTTGCACAAACCGAACGGCATTACTAACCATTCGTAGAATAAATCGGGACCCCTGAAGGCTGTCAAAGGAACACAGTCTTCAGCTATACGCAATTGGTGGAAACCTGTAGCTAGGTCCATTCTGGAGAATATGGTTGCTCCATTTAATTGATCTAACAGATCGTCTATTCGGGGCAAAGGATATTTGTTCTTCAGTGTTTGTTTATTGAGATCTCGGTAATCAACGCAAAGTCTTAGAGTACCGTCTGATTTCGGGACAAATACTACTGCGGCTCCCCATGCTGAAAAGCTTGGTCTGATCAGACCTTTCCAAAGCAATTCTCGGGTTTGGCTACTTAGCTCTTCCTTTTCTTTCGGAGCCATTCTTCTTATTGGATGTACTACTGGTCGGGCATTCGGAATTAGGTCAATTCTAAATTCAATTTCTCTTTGCGGTGGTAAGTTTTCTACTTCTTCAAACACAACCGCATAGTTTTTCACGACCGGTATCTTTTCTAATGAAGGGGGAATAACTTCTAAAGAAGACCAAAATTCTGTTCTATTAATTTCTGAGCCATGGCATGGTATATATATAGGTCCAAGTTTCGTTTCGACTTTAACGATTCTTTCGGCACATCTAACTTCGGCCTTATATCTTGTCAACCAATCAAGACCCAGAATAATATCAAATTCGGAAAGGTCCATAACAATCGAATCAAACGAGAACATATACAAGAATAAGCGATAGGCACCCTACTGTATGAACTGAGACCTACTGAACCTCCTATCGGGTTTCGTACTTTGATTGGTTCCTTAAGTTTTCTTCGTTTCAATTTTAGTTTGTTAACAAGGATACCAGATATGAAGCTACGTGATGCACCAGTATCAAAAAGTACAGAAACAGGAATATTTTTAATAGTAAGGGTACCTCCCAAGACATCGGGTTTACCTGATCCATCGGTGGTAGCTGGCGGGGTATTCCCGTCATAGACATGGACCACTTGTGCGCTCTTCTTCAAAGGGCAGTTCCTGCTGTAATGCCCCTTCTTGTGGCAGTTGTAGCATTCAGCAGAGTCATTGGCCCTTGGCTTCTTTGGGGCTTTGCACACATTAGAGAAATGACCGGGCTTCCCGCAATTATAGCAGTTTCCTTTCGGGATCTTTGCGGGTTTTTGAGTAGCGGCCGCGGTGATGCTAGATTCGGGTTGGTCCGTTGAGGCTTTGCGCTTATTCCCTGCTTGGCTTTTAGCGCGGTCTTGGCTAGCATGCCTCTCATCCAAGTCTTCATAGTTGCAAGCCATCTCTACTAGTTCTGTAAAAGAGAGTTTGATGTTGCTCATAGCTCTATCGTGATACTTGCGCTTCAGCCCAAATATGAATCTCTTATTCTTCGCTTTGTCAGTCAAAACCAACTATGGAGCATAGCGCGACAGCTGAGTGAACTTATTCAGATAGTCTTGAATAGAGAGGTCTCCCTGCTGGAGATTAGCAAATTGCTCCCGCATCCTCTCTAGAGCTTGTTCCGGTACAAACTTCTCATTGAATAAAGTCTTGAACTGCTCCCAAGTCCGGATAGTACCAGCTGCATCCCCAGAAGTAATGGCATCCCACCACAGCTCTTCCTCTTCCTGAAGGAGCCAAATGCCAAGTCGGGCTTTATTGTTAGTTCCCATGCCCATTCCCTCGAAGATTTTCTCACAGGTTTTCAGCCAAGCGATAGCTTCGGTCACTGTGCCAGTGCCAGTAAAAGGTTTCCCTCCAAGATTTCTGTGCCTCTTAGCTACTTTGTCGAGCTCAAAGTCTTCTGGTGCTGGTGGCGGGATAATAGGATCTTCCACTACTACGGGGATATTCCCCCGTCCTCCTGCTGCATCTCCTCGGCCTCCACGGCCCCCTCTAGCTGCTGCTCCACGTGTAGCCATCTAAGAGTACAGTATAAGCAAGAAAAGAGAGTCAAGCTCACAGATTTGATAATTTTCATAAATGATAAAGCAAGGGAATACAAGGAAAGATAATGATGATGTACTGATCAAATTGTTTTGCTAATCTGCTTAGCTCTTCTAGGACATTGCTAATCCTATCACTAATGAGCTACTCGTATTAGAACACTACTGATTCTATTCTGACGAGGTGTTTAATGTGTTAGATCCCGAAACTAAGGTTAACCAAAGCTCTGATACCAACTGTGACAATCCCAAAATCCGAGGGGCGGTATTAAGGATAATCATTAGAAAATAATACATTAATCATCATAGCAGAGTACAGATAATAGCAGAAACAATAAATAAAATACTTTCACATGGATATGACAGCGGAATCACAACATGTAGGAATATCAGAATAGCATAACGTGGGATATACTTAGTAAAAAGAAAGGGAAGTGATCAGTCATCATCGCCACAGGCGGAATACATACATGCAGTGACATAATAAGAGTATCAGTCTACATCGCCGAAGCCGGAATACATATACATATAGTGAGAAATACGGAAAGTAAATCAGTCTGCATCGCCAGTGGCGGAATCATAATATGAATACAGTAATGGCGGAAAATATCTAAGTCATCTCTATGAAGTCAGCCTCGCCATGAGCCAAAAGTGCATGCTATGCAGCAGTGCAGAACCAAAAACCACCTGTCACCTGTGTACTAGGCTGCCCATGTGAAAATAAGGGCACCCGCGTTTGCAAAGTGAAACAAACAACGAGTCAGTCATGGGGACTGGTATGAGGAATCTATTTAACAATTAAACAACAGTAAATAGCAAATCATAGGACCACGCCACTTTCGTGGAACGGGTTTACTCCAGTGATTGCTAGTGCATTTAAAACAAAGTAAATTCTTTTAAAACAACGCAATGCTTTTAGAAAGAATGAAGCCATTATAAGACTCAGGTCCCATCACACAATGCAACGCAAGCCGGAGGATAGAGTTTTACCTTATAATAGCCAAATATGCTTAATACGTATAAAGCAAAATCATTTGATATTATTACTAGTGCATATATGTTTCAAAACGACTAGCATCATAAATATCAATCATAGGCGGCATAGCTACCATCTACTATGTCTCCATACTAGTTCTACAATCAAATCCGTTATCTCGTATTGGAAATTGGATTTCCGTCATGAGTCGAGGCAAGGGGAAAGCTCCTCTCCACTTCGAGACACTCAAGCAAATGCCTCGGGACTACGCACTCTGGGCAACCCCTAGATGCTTCAGGGCCGGTCCTCACTTACGTTAGAGGATTGGCAATTCCTGAACACACGTTTCCCGGTCCTTACAGACCTATAATCGAGGCGCCTCGCATTCCAACAACCACAAAGGTGAAAAATAGATATATATGTCAGGGCGGGTAAGTCACTGACACCACCATAGCTAGAAAGAAACGTCGTGCTCTCCCTGCAGTCCGTATCCCGTTTTTAACTCATACCGGGGTGTGAGGCTCGCGAATCTACGAAATACACAAAGCTAGGCCACGTAGACCTTGCTTTGATCATCATCCACAAGACTTTGTTTTGCAACAGAAGCCTTGATCGTAGCATCTTGGCATGCCACATAGGTAGTCCACTCCATACGATTGATTTCCATCGATATATAACCTCTAAGCTCGTACGTCTCAGAGAAGGGCGTTAAGCAAAAGAATAAATTCTCCGCCGCCAAACAGATATATATTTAACAGAGATCAATCAGTATAGAACAAAATCCAATGTCAGACACACAGTCCATTTACAAGTCTGTCCTGGGTCTGAACGAAACCGGAGGCGTCAATTCCTCGCAAATCCATCCAATCAACACATACGTTCAGACGGCTACTACTTTCGTCCCCTTCCGGTAGCTACTCCGGTTAGGGACCTCAGTAGCGCCCATCCAACCGATACGAAGATCGTCGGTCTTGAATCGTCTTTGCATCTTCCAATTCGAATCGCTCGATAAATTATTTGAAATGAGGGTTAGCTCGGCCTTTTCAAATAATTCACGTCATTAGAATTTAAATCGATTCGATTTATGGTTATGTTATTCGACATCCATCTTTCAGTTATTTAGCGTTATTTCCATGTCATACACATACAACCATCAAATATCAAACAATTCAAGCCCAATTGGTTTATTTGCAACCTATGTTGCTTATAATATTTTATAACGATTTTTTGCCATTTTTATTTATTCAAGAATGGCCATATTTAATTAAATGACGCTTCAGGTCGTGTCGTGGCACTGGCGCTGTTTTTCTCCTAATTTGTTTTACACATATTGGAAAATCTAACCGTTGGATTTCTACAAAGTCTATATCAGTGGGAAGATATTCCCAAAGCGAACCCAACGGTTCCAGTTTCGTGAGAATCCGACGGTCTGATCTTCCACACTAGTCGTTTGAAGTTACGGTTTCGAAATTCGAACTGCAGCGTCCTATTCGATTAAATTTAATTATATTTATATTTATATATAAATATAAACGATTCTGGCGCTGTTTTTCTTCAGATTTGAATTAAACATTCCAGACAATCCAACCGTTGGATTTTTACAAGGTTGGTGCCGTTGGAAAGATATTTCCAAGGCGAACCCAGCGGTTGCGGTTTCGGGAAAATCCGATGGTCGGATTCCTTGTACTAATCGTTTCAAATTACGATTCCGAAACGCGAACTGCACGGCCTCTATTCCTTTTAATTATATTTATATTTATATATATAAATATAGTTCATTCCATAGTTTCAACTATAGTCCATTTTATATTTTCAACTTCGTTTTCACTTCAAATATTTCACTAACGCCTTAATATTTCGAAAAATTTCGCCATAACCTCCTTTGTACGGGGAGGGGTTTGGAAATTTATTGGGCCGTATTAGGTACCCAATAAATCCTAAAAAGCATTCACATATTTTTAGTGATATATTCTGGTGTTTACGGGGGAGCATGTACTGATAATCACTCCAGAGAATAAATTCCCATCACCCCGTTTCCGTGTGGAAATAAATAGTCCATGTGCCGTATCTACTAACTAGAGCGACGTGATTATTGTCAACTCTAGACTCGTGTGGGGTTTTTATTAATCTGGCAATTTATCGTTATAATTTATATAGTCCATATCAGTCATCAGTTCAACCTGTAGTACTTAGTCATCGCCATACAAGCCTCTTGCTTGTATGGTAAATCTTCCACCTCGTCACACAAGCTCCAATTGCTTATGTGGAATATGATGAAGTATGCCTATCGTCAAGAAGTATGCCATGTAGTGTAGTTCAAAATTAATTGTTACTATCCTATGGCGTTGTTTATTATTTCACACAGAAAAACCAGCACTCCGCATCCAATGGCATTCACAGGAGTTGATATATAAATAAAATTGCGCAGCCAACTCATCAAGGTTTACCTATTTGTCGGGCACGCAAATAATTTCTTTACTCAACAGCTAATCCATTTTTCCTGTTCAACACATGTATATATATGCAGTACAAGCTAATAATAATATTTCTAGCAAACTATTATTTATTTCAACACGTGTGTATTTTTAACTAAGCGTATACATGATAAAAGGAATATTTTTATCATCAAAAATATTTATTCGACACATGTGTATTTTTAACTAAGCGTATACATGATAAAAGGAATATTTTTATCATCAAAAATATTTATTCGACACATGTGTATTTTTAACACTTCTTATTCACTATAAAAATATAGTTTTCATTGTCGATTCATTTTATTTTTAGACGACGATAACATTCAACACATGAATTTCAACTCGACGAACAAATTGCAATTCAACACATGAATATTCTATATCGTTTGTATATATAAAAATGTGATTTTTATTTCTAAAGCCATTTGTTTAAATTCAAATAATATTCAACACATGAATTTCAACTCGACGAACAAATTGCAATTCAACACATGAATATTCTATATCGTTTGTATATATATAAAAATGTGATTTTTATTTCTAAAGCCATTTGTTTAAATTCAAATAATATTCAACACATGAATTTCAACTCGACGAACAAATTGCAATTCAACACATGAATATTCTATATCGTTTGTATATATAAAAATGTGATTTTTATTTCTAAAGCCATTTGTTTAAATTCAAATAATATTCAACACATGAATTTCAACTCGACGAACAAATTGCAATTCAACACATGAATATTCTATATCGTTTGTATATATAAAAATGTGATTTTTATTTCTAAAGCCATTTGTTTAAATTCAAATAATATTCAACACATGAATTTCAACTCGACGAACAAATTGCAATTCAACACATGAATATTCTATATCGTTTGTATATATAAAAATGTGATTTTTATTTCTAAAGCCATTTGTTTAAATTCAAATAATATTCAACACATGAATTTCAACTCGACGAACAAATTGCAATTCAACACATGAATATTCTATATCGTTTGTATATATAAAAATGTGATTTTTATTTCTAAAGCCATTTGTTTAAATTCAAATAATATTCAACACATGAATTTCAACTCGACGAACAAATTGCAATTCAACACATGAATATTCGATATAGCATATGTAAATAGTTTCAATGAATGAAAATTATTCCAACACATAAATATTTCAGAAAATTTCGGCAGCATAACGGCAGGGTAGTTAAAACCGGGACTGTCCCTAGTACGGCTCCTCGCTCTACCTTAAAACCTCGCGGTTTTTGACAATGGGGATCATGCATCTAGTTCGCACGCAGGCGGCATGTTTTATTTTCAATTCCACAATCCTATTCTATTTTGTTTCAACCACAAGAGGGTATTTTTCAACCACAAAGGTATTTTTCAACCATAAAGGTATTTTTCAACCATAATATCAACCACAAACAATTATTTCCAACCATTCGTCAATCATATGATATCACGTCAATCACAAGCAATAAATATCGTCCATGGTCTGTGGACGAGGGGAGTATATATATATATATATATATATATATATATATATATATATATTAATTCACTTTCATTTCATCACAATTCAAAGCATATATGTTTCAAACAACGCTTGTATAATTTATACATTGCTAATATAACTTATACAACACATGTACATGAGGTATACAATGCGTATATAATTTACACTTCGCTTATATAATTTATACAACGCGATTACATTCACACAAATAGTTTAGATTCCTCACATTGGTTCTTCAGGTGCTAAAAATCGTAGGAAGGTCAGAAAAATCCGCGGCTTCTTCTAGAATGTAGAGAGCCTCCTTGCGATCACGGTGTCTCCTGTTTCATCGAATTTCGTTAACATAGCAAAAAGATATGATTTTTACAAATTTGCAACGCTTTAAAGTGTAAAAATCAATTTAGCCGTATACCTCTTTTTGGTTTCGAAACTAGGGTTGAATTTTTCAGCAAATCCGTGAATCTATGCTCCGATCAGAGGGTGGGACTTGAAAGAGGGAAGTGAGGCGGTCCTAACGGTGGTCGGAGGAGCAGGTGCGATCGCCTCTGGCGGTCGTGGCGTCGACGTGAAGTCGGCGACTTCCTGGGCGTTTTTCTCGACGCTGGCGAAGGGAGGAGGAGCGGGGTTGGTCAGATTTGAAGAGGGCGGTGGGCGGCGTCGATCCAGGGTGGTGGCGTTGGCTGGCGTCGCCTGTGGTGGCGGGATTCTCGTCGGAAAGTTTTGAACGACGTGCGTCGTTCGTTTCGTCTGGCGGCTGAGGGTTTTTAGGTTTTTTTTTTTTTAAAGAAAATTTCCTATGGTCGATATTTATAGAAAATTTTTAAATAGTGTTTTTGCAAACGGACTCTTTTTTAAACCCAACGACTGTCGCCCCTAGCTAAATACCCCCATTCCGGACGCAATGGGATATGTTTCGTTGGCCATTTCGACTGTTACAGTCAGTTATTTTTCAATTTAAAATATAAAACATTCGATATTTAATCTAAACGTACATTTCAATTTGCCAGGGCCACAAACTGAATCGAAAAATTCCAAAAAATAAATCTAGCTTTGTTTTGATGATACGGTCCTAACAAAACCAGTTTCGTCGAATTCTGAGCTCGTTTGAAAATCGGCCATTTTTAGGTCGACCCATTTTAACAGAATTTGACCAAACACGTTATCTTTTGCCCCGCTCACATACTAGCTTCAAAAATTATGAAATTTGAAACCTAGCAATAATTTGACATCCCGGACCCAACAAAAGTGGTTTCGTCGAATTCCGAGGTCGTATGCAAAATCTCAATTTTCAAGGGCTATATATACTATATAGCGACCTTTCTGAAAATTCATTTGGCCATAACTTTTGATTTCCGTTATGAAATTTCGATTTTTCAGATTCGTTAGAAAGGTATTGATAAACAGATTTAAATATTTTCAGTTTTGTTAAAATATGTTATATTTTCCACCCGGTACAGTCAGACAAAGTTTATATTCAAAATTTCAAACTGCCCTATTATACCAAATTCTATATTTTGTGGAAATAGGCTATTTTAATCATTCAAATTTCTTGTTAATAACCTAATTAAAAAATTTTAAACTGGTTCACATTTTCCGGGTTATTACACGCAAGAACTTTCTTTCTCCACGTTGAACAAAACTCTAGGCTAATACGAGCCCAACCACACTCCCAATTCCTTCTTCGACCTCATCAGAAATCATGACAGTCCCCTACCAATAACCGCAAATTTCCTGACAACAACTCCATCGCTCAACAGGACCATACTTCCTCGTCGTTCTCCTCCACTTGCGAGCCCTAAATAGCCAGACATCGGCAACCTACGAACCCCAAGCAGTGAACCACCAACGGCGACAGCTGCTCCTACCATTTCGAGGTCACCGTGACCTCACCTGCAAACACTCCTCACCACTGATATCATCGCGAACCTCCCAGTACTTCTCACTCCCAAAATCGAGTTCCAGAAATCGCATTGCCTATTTCCCCCTCTTGCACCTCAACTACGATGAAATCCGCCTCAGAAAACGACGGAAAACCCACGACGATTTCATGCACACTCGAGCGCCTTTGCTTTGGCAACGAGCTTCAGAAGTTCGCCCCTTTGGAAATCGCGATTTCCACTTTCCCTTTTAAACGGTATCGGCCATTTTTATTATCTCGTATGGTTTTGATTTCGAAAATGAGAATAACAGGGAGGCTTTTGATTTTATAAGGAGGAGAATACGATATAAAATGAAAGGGGAGAGGAGCGGCTTCAAATCTGAACAACGAGGCCTCTGTTTTTGGTCTTTGTTGTTCCATTTCTATCCACCAATAAAGGAAATATATTTTATTTTAATTAGTTTTTGATTCGTATCCTTTAAATTAAAATAACTCGTGATTCCAAAATCATTTCTGAACCCAACAACGGTCAATTCTAGGTTAATTTCACTATTCTGAACCCACTGGGATAAGTCACGAAGTCCAGTTCGATCGTCTATAGAGGATATTAATTTAAACCAATAAAAATTAAATTCGAAACAATTTATTTCCTCGATAATAAATAAATATTATTATCGTTATAAATTCAAATAAAATTTTCTATAAATTATTTGAACTGTATATAATTCAAATTAAAATTTGAATTCAACTAAATCCATTTTCGTATCCTGATTATTTAATATATATCGATTTTAAATCGAAATTGATTACTAAACTAATAACATAATATAAAATTCCATTTATATTCCCCCCAAATATTTAAATCCATATTAAATATTTAAAATTAACCCATAAGGATCCGGGTCATTACACCATGGATGTTAGTGCGTTCCCTTTGTGAGTGACATTAATGGACGTGGGGTGTTGCACCTAGGGTGTGTTAGATGCTGGTGAAGTTGGAATTGGATGATGGAGAGCAAGCTTAAAACTATAAGCATGGTCGGGAAGAGGGGGTGGCAAGGAAGAGAATGGAAGTGGTTTAGGGTGGAACGAGTGTGCATGGAGGGAGAACAGGTCAGAGGAAATTTGGAAATGGTAGAGGAAGTAAAGCAGGAGTGCAGTTTTATTTCACGGGGAAGAAGGAAGTTAATTGATGTGGTTTAAATTGTTTTGGGTCGGGAGGTTAATAGGTTAAAGCCCAATAACTATAATCTTATATTTAAAACTATTTAAATTATTATATAAACTTGTAATTTCCATATTTCACTCGTATTTTATCAACATTACACAAAATTAGATCCGTTGGGATTGTATGGAGGACGGCTGCACAATGGAACTGATTTACAGCAATTCAGAGCTCGTCTTAATTTATGGTGGAATAAAACGTCTAATCTGAGTCGACGATAAATTATCGTCATTTAATGATAAACTTCCAATGTGTATAAGCTCTCTAACTCTGTTCAGTTTATAATTTTATAAACATAATTTAGTATTGATAAATGATGATTGTTTGCTGTGTGATGGTTGTTTGGATTTATTTGCTAATTATTAGTTGGAAATAAAGATATTATATATATATATTGTAAATTAAATATTGATTCTATTATAAGAATATTTCATATTGATATAAAAATTCATGTTATTTATGTTGTTTAATATCTGTGGATGCAGGGAAACAGTGTAACAACCTGGAAATTCTGAGCCAATTTAAAATATAAAAGGAATTGAAAATGGCGCAGTGGTTTGGAAATTCAATTTCAAATTTCAAACGAATGTACAGGATTCAAGATAAAATGAATTTTGGCGAAACCAAAAATATTAGAATCTATTTGAGAATATCTTTCCAACGAATCTGAAAAATTGAAATTTCATAGCGGGAATAAAAAGTTATGTCCAGTTGAAAATTCAGAATAGTCGCTATGGAATTCTGGCCCTTAAAAACGGAAATTTTGCAAACGATCTCTGTTTTCGATGAAACCACTTTTGTTGGATCCGGGATGTCAAGTTATTGCTAGGTTTCAAAATTCATAATTTTTGAAAGCAATATGTGAGCGTGGCGAAAGAAAACGTGTTTTGGTAGTTTTAGTCAATTTCAATCGACCAGAAAATAGTCATTTTTCTAACGGTCTTTAAATTCGATGAAATTACTTTTGTTAGGACCGTATCGTCAACACGAAGCTAGAAACTATTTTTCTGGAATTTTTAAAGTTAGTATGTGGCCTCGGTAAATTAAAATGTATGTTCAAATTTAAAATATATTGATTTGTATTTTAATTTAAACGGAAACTGATCGTAACAGCCGAATTGGGTTACGAAACATGTCCCATTGTGTTCGGAATGGGGGTAAATAGCTAGGGGCCACAGTCGTTGGGTCTCGTTTGGGGTTCGTATTAAAAAGTTCCTTTTTGAGATACTTAAATATAATATAAATTAATTTATAAAACCTCTTATATTTCCTTTCCTCTTCCCCACCGTTGACTTCAGTTTGAAAATAGAAAAACAACCTCACTGTTCAAATCGCGACCACCTCCAGACCACGCCAGCCTCCATCGCTCCTACCACCGCGCCTGGCTCCCCTTCCCCCTCTTTCCTCTACCCAATTCGAAGACCCCCCAAATCCAATCTCGTCGCTGAAGACCCCCACGCTCAAATTGACCGCTACCTCCAACGCAACCACCACCACCCTCCTCTGGCCGGATTCCGCCCCCACCGCGAGCTCCAGCACCCCAGCGCGATGTTTCCCCCCTCCGACGATTCTCAGTAAGTGTTTTCGTTTTTCTTTTATTCCCTTGCTTCTTTTATATATGATTAGCTTTAAAAATAAAAGGGAAAATCAGATATCTTTTTATATAGTAAAAATAAAGAATAGATTTTTATAAATAAAAATGGAATCTATATATTAGAAAAGGTTGAATCTTCAATAGTGAAAGGCGAGATTTTTATATAGAGAAAGGCGAGATTTTTATATGGAGAAAGATTATATTTTTAGCACGATAAAAATATGATTTTTATACTATAACAGCGATAAAAATATGACTTTTATATAAGTAGCGATAAAAATTTTGATTTTTATATATATGAAGTGGAAATAAAAATATGATTTTTATGTACATGTAGTGATAATAAAATTTTGATTTTTACAATGAGCAGCGTGTAAAAGATTGCGTTGAATTTCGGGCAAATCCAAGCCATTCAGAAATTCAGAAATGAAATGGCGGAGTGGAAACCAAAGGTGAGAACTTCTCACTTTAATTCTTGCTTTCTAGTTAAAATATATACTAGGATGCAGATGGTGCTTAGCAGCACCCGACACCCATTGTCCACAGACCATGGCCGACTTGTTTGATTTTGTTGTGTGGTGAAAATTGATTGTTATGTGGAATAGATGGAAATATATTCATGTATTGAAATAAATATTTTATAGTTAAAAATATAAATTTAATGTGAATGTGAATAAATAAATATTCATTTACAAATCAAACGATTTGTTTATGTACAATGATTTAACTGATATCGATTGGGACGATAAATATTACACGTCGCCCAAATGTACAAATAAAAATCTTGTTTTTTGATTTGAAACCCCACACGGGTGTTGGGATGATATTTGGTGTACACTGATCCCAATTATTAAGTTGTATGTCGATCAATTGGTTGACAGACTTTGTAAGCGATAATTATTTATATTTAATGCTTATGCAGTTGTGTGGTGCACTCTGTATGATGGTTGATTATTTATCGTTGCTATTATATACATGTGTTGTATGGAAACCATATAAATAAAATTATATGGTAATTGATTTTGTCTCATTCCAATATAGAAAATAAAGAATATTTTAAAATAATATTCAGAATAGGAAATTAAATATTCATGTGTTGAATAAACAAAATAGTCATGTGTTGATAATACTAATGTGTTGACAATACTCATGTGTTGAGAATATTCATGTGTTGAAAATATTCATGTGTTGAATAAAATAAATTATATTCATGTGTTGAAAGAAAGTTTTCATTTGTTGGATAGAATAACGAAGTTATTGAAGTATATAAAGCCATGTTGATTAGATATGCGCCATTTTGACGCGAACGATATTTATATGTCGAGTATATTCGTTTTTATAATGAATATAGAAAAGGAAGTGATTTCAAAATATAACGTTTTGGAAATATTATCATTTATATATTAATGATATGGAATATTCAATTTTCATTTGAAATTGAATATGACGTTGAAATTGTTTTGAAAACGAATTTGAAACGATTTATAAAATACGTTTAGAATTGAAATCGATGAAATATATATAATATAAATATTATATAAATAAAATGGCCTGAATAGAACGTGCCACGCCGTAGTAGTTCGCGAATTTCGACAATTGAATTCGAATTGACTTTACGGGAGATCCGACCGTCGGATTCTCCTAAAACCGGAACCGTTGGGTTCGTATTGAAAAGAGCTTTCCAATGAATATTAGAAATTTGAAATCTAATGGTTGGATTTGGAATTATGTCCAAATCAAATTTGCAAAAGGTCGTTGTAAGTGCAGTTCGACGACCTTTATTGGAAATCGAAAGTACGAGCCTTGATAAAATTATTAAAAATATTAATAATTTGTGCAAAATCATAATAAATGTTTTTGAAAGAACTGGGATGAAAAATTCCACATTTGTAAGGATAAAAATATATTTTATCGAAATGAACTAGTTATGAACTAGAATTATAATCTAATATTTTTGACTAAATAAATTGGATTTGAAGTGGTTTTAAAAATAATCAGAATTTCCAATTTACAAATTTGAATGGATTTGAATCAAAATTATCTTTGAAATATTTCAATGTTGGATTTCGTGATTATACAGATATGGTTGTGGAAATTTGAAAGATATATTTATATCGTTATTTCCAATATGATATTTGTTGGTTTCAGAATTTGATATTGAATATAAGCCGATATATTTTCTATTCAGAGCCTTGTATTTAATATCAAATGGGATTATGGGTTTGTCGTGAATGGTGTCTTAAATAACACTGTTCTTGAACCCAGTTTAGAAAAGAATAAATCTTTTAATTAAGATTTAATGAAATTGTCCGGTTAATTAGTATTTAACTGGAATTGAATTTGAAATTTTTTTTGGTTTATCGTGAGCGGCGTTTTGAATAACACCTGTTCTTTAACCCGATTAACAATGGAATGTGATTTTGGGTTTATTGTGAACCGTGTTTTAGATGACATTGCTTCTTAACCCAGTTAAAGACAGGATATTGATTTTTGGAAGGTTAAAACTAAGAGGAGTTTTAAGGAATCTTTAATTAGATTAAAGTGATCGAGAATGGAGTATCACAGCTTTTGCTCCAAAGCGATAGTTAAATCTTTAATTATATTTGAACGTGAAATGGTAATTAATATTTACCGATAACACCGTGGTGTTAGATATGGAGTATTACTAGTTTTTCTCCATGGGATGAATAGGTTGTGATTGGCAAATAAAATAAATGATTACTTCGGTGTGGTTCGCTAGTCCCGACTAGTTTGGAAAACCTTAACATGGGTTGATTTGATATCAAAAGGAAGATTAACGAATAAATTTAAAAGAATTTATCTTTGACAAAATTAATGGGAACCTTTCCTTAAGAATGTGAAAATTTGAATAAAAGAATATTCTGAATTGGAATGAGGCGTATGTTGTGTTTGTGTAACACTTGTTTATTATATACGCGGGTTATTCGGAAAGGCCGAGTTTATACCCATTCTGAATAATCGATTCGACGATAAGTCGAAGATGAAGACGGTGGTTGAAGACCGGAGGTCTTCACATCGTTTGGATGATTGCTGATGATCTTGATTGGGTTGTACACCCAAGAGGAGGGAATCAGTTGGTGATCGTCCAGACGTACTTGGAGATCGATGGATATGCGAGGAATAAGGTTCCTCCGGTTTCGTTCAGACCCAGAACAAACTTGTAAATGGACTATGTGTCTGACAATGGATTTTATTCTGTGTTATTGATTTCTATTAAATATATATCTGTTTGGCTAGGGAGAATTTATTCTCTTGCTTAACGCCCTTCTCTGAGACGTACGAGCTCAGTGGTTATATACTGATGGATATCAATCGCATGGCATGAATTGCCTGTGTGGCATGCCTAAGTGGCAAATGATCAAGGCTTCTGTTGAAAAGAAAAGTCTTGTAGCTGATGATCAAAGCACGACCTATGTGGCATAGCTTTGTGTATAGCGTTAATTCGCAAGCGTCATACCTCGGTATTAGTCAAAAAGGGGATCAGACTGCAGGGAGAACACGACGTTTCTTTATGGCTATGGGTGGTGTCAGTGACCTACCATCACTGACTTTTACATTATTTTTCACCTGTGTGGTTGTTGGAATGCGAGGCGCCTCAGATATAGGTCTGATAGGACTGGGAAACGTGTGTTTTGGAATAATTAATCCTCAAAAGTACGAGAGGACCGGCCCTGAAGCATCTAGGATCGTTGTGTGGTCGTGAGACATTTGCTAGTGTGTCTCGAAAGGAGAGGAGCTTGCCCCTTGCCTCGACTCATGATGGAATCCAATTTCCAATACGCGATGATTAGGTTTTATTTGTAGAACCTAGTATGGTGACATAGTAGATGGTAGTTATGCCGTCTATGATTGATACTTATGATCGAAACTGTTTTGATACAATACACTTATAGTAAGATCAAAATAATCTGTTTTTAAATGTATGAAGAATTATTTGGTTATTATATGGTAAAACTCTATACTCCGGCTTGCATTGTGTGATGGGACCTTAGTCTTATAATAGATTCATTTTTCTTTATTTAGCATTGCGCTGCTTGTTTTATGCACTGGTATTCTTGGGAGGAAACCTGTTCCGCGTTATACGGCGTGGTCCCTTGATTTACCTAACTTTAAAATAAAGATTAATAACTGTTTTAGTTCTCACACCAGTCACATGACTGACCTAGAGTTTATTGTTTTAACCTAAACTTTGGGTGCCCTTATTTCCCGCACGGGCAGCTAGTAGTTGGGTTTTGCAGATTTATATTCACAGGATCCTGGTTTACAGCTGGAACGATACTCAGAAAGCTCTGTATCCGTGTATTTCTTTCAGTTGTGTGTTGTATTATTTTTACACTGCTATGTATTTAAATGTAATTTAAATCTCTAATATTCGTCAAATGTGTAATATTTATCCATACTCTGCATATTCTCGTATTCTGATGGAAATGTTGTACTAAATAATGAAATGTTCTTCTGTTTGTGTTCCAATTTGTCGTGTTCTCAAAACAATCAGGGGTTTCGAAAGGTCTTGGTCGGTTTAGCGATCGATTCGGATCGAGCAAAATTTACAATTGTTACATTTGGTATCAGAGCTTTGGTTTGCAGAGCTCGAGAACAAGACGTATTAGAACCAAATGAAAGGATTCATCAGAGATTGGATTAGTAATATCCAATGAGAATAACTCATTAGAGATGGGATCAGTAGTGTCATAGAATGAGTGTAAAGAGTGAAATTTTTGAAATAAAAATTTGAAAACAAGTTTTGTTTAGAAAATTTAAACCATTTTATACGTAATTGAATATTTTATTTGTATTGAATTTGGACAATCAATTACATAATGATTTTGTGTACACGCGTCATAAACGTATATTTGAAGTTTTGATATACTGGATAGATATGGAATCACATTCTAGTCGCCCGGAGATGGTTCTGATGATTGATCGATCATCATCAGAATTTATGTTCGAGTTTCGAAAGTGAGATGTCTATATATTTCCATTACGCTGGTGTGAGAACCAAAACTAGATAGGATCTATTGTTGTGATTTGGCATCAAAAACCCGATTTTCTGTATATATATCAACATTATGAATTTGAAAAGCTAATCAACTAGTTGATTGATGGTTGTGTTGTTTGATTATTGGTTTGATATTTTTAACCATTTAGGCAAATTGAATCAAATATTGAACTGTATTGAAAATTGTTTGAAAATGCAAGCATCTACATATATATAAGTGAACATGTCATAGCAAGGAGGCTAGAGCAGAAGAATAAAATTGTTTGCCCGACAAATAGGTACATGTTTACAAATATATTGGGTTTGGTTGATTTTATGAGCCGATTGGCTAGCCGCTTAGCTGTTTCTTTTTGGATTGGAGAGGCCTGTATGGCAATTTCGGGATTTTCCCGGTGCTCCCATGCGGGGGAGGGGGGGGGCGCGGGGGGGGGGGGGGGGGGGAATTCAAAAATTTAGGGTGTTAGCCAAATTTTTGAAAAATTTGAAAAGTTCATAGAAATTGAAAAGTTGAAGAACATAAGCCATAATGAAAAGAATGAAAGTTGAGTTGGTTTGTAAAACAACTTTCAGCTCCATTCCTTTTAGGGGACGAAAAGTTTTAAGTGGGGGAGATTGTAACGACCCAGAAATTCTGAGCCAATTTAAAAATTTTATTTTGGAAATTTTAGTGAATTTTGAATATTCAAAATAATTTATTTTAAATAACAACGACGAGAAATTTATTTTGAATTTAATTAGAACGTATATGTTTATTTGAATCGTCATTAGAATATAAATATTTATTTTAAAATATAAAAGGAATTGAAAATGGCGCGATAGTTTGGAAATTCGATTTCGAATTTCAAAAGAATGTACAAGATTCAAAATATATCGGATTTCGGCGAAACCAAAAACATTAGAATCCATTTGAGAATATCTTTCCAACGAATCTGAAAAATTGAAATTTCATAGCTGGAATAAAAAGTTATGTCCAGTTGAAAATTCAGAATAGTCGCTATGGAATTCTGGCCCTTAAAAATCGAAATTTTGCAAACGATCTCTGTTTTCGACGAAACCAATTTTGTTGGATCCGGGATGTCAACTTATTGCAAGATTTCAAAATTCATAATTTTTGAAATCAATATGTGAGCGTGGCGAAAGAAAACGTGTTTTGACACTTTAAGTCAATTTCGATCGACTAGAAAATAGCCATTTTTCAAACGGTCTTCAAATTCGACGAAATTAGTTTTGTTAAGAACCTTTCGTCAATACGAAGCTAGAAACTATTTTTCTGGAATTTTTAAAGTTAGTATGCGGCCCCGGTAAATTAAAATGTATGTTCAAATTTAATATATATTGATTTATATTTTAATTTAAACGGAAACAGATCGTAACTGCCGAATTGGGTTACAAAAAATGTCCCATTGTGTTCGGAATGGGAGAAAATAGCTAGGGACGACAGTCGTTGGGTCTCATTTGGGGTTCGTATTAAAAAGTTTCTTTTTGAGATAATTAAATATAATATAAATAAATTTATAAAACCCCTTATATTTCATTTCCTCTTCCCTACCGTTGACTTCAGTTTCAAAACAGAAAAAAAAAACCTCAACGTTCAAATAGCGACCACCTCCAGGCCACGCTAGCCTCCATCGCACCCACCGCCAGACCATCCACCCACCGCCGCGCCTGACCTCCCCATCTCTCCTCTACCCAATTTGAAGACCCCCCCCCCAAATCCAATCCCGTTGCTGAGGACCCCCATGCCAAAATCAACCGCTACCTCCAACTCAACCACCACCACCCTCCTCTGGCCGGATTCCACCCCCGTCGCGAGCTCCAGCACCCCGACGCGATGTTTCCCCCCTCCGACGATTTTCAGTAAGTGTTTTTCTTTTTTTCCCTTACTTCTTTTATATATGATTAGCTTTCAAAATTAAAGGGAAACTCATATTTCTTTTTATATAGTAAAAATAAAGTATAGATTTTTATAAATAAAAATGGAATCTTTATGTTAGAAAAGGTTGAATCTTTATATAGAGAAAGGCGAGATTTTTATATAGAGAAAGGCGAGATTTCTATATGGAGAAAGATTATATATTTAGCACGATAAAAATATGATTTTTATACTATAAGCAGCGATAAAAATATGACTTTTATATAAGTAGCGATAAAAAATTCGATTTTTATATATATGAAGTGGAAATAAAAATATGATTTTTATGTACATGTAGTGATAATAGAAATGTGATTTTTACTATGAGCAGCGTGTAAAAGATTGCGTTGAATTTCGGGCAAATCCAAGCCATTCAGAAATTCAGAAATGAAACGGGGGAGTGGAAACAAAAGGTGAGAACTTCTCACTTTAATTCTTGCTTTCTAGTTAAAATATATACTAGGATGCAGACGGTGCTTAGAGGCACCCGACACCCGTTGTCCACAGACCATGGACGACTTGTTTGATTTTGTTGTGTGGTGAAAATTGATTGTGATGTGGAATAGATGGAAATATATTCATGTGTTGAAATAAATATTTTATAGCTAAAAATATAAATTAAACATGAATGTGAATAAATAAATATTCATGTACAAATCAGATGATTTATTTATGTACACTGATTTGACTGATATTGATTCAGACGATAAATATTACACGTCGCCCAAATGCACAAATAAAAAATCTGTGTTTGTTGATTTGAAACCCCACACGGGTGTTGGGATGATATGTGACGTACACTGATCCCAATTACTAAGTTGTGTCTCGATCGATTGGTTGACAGACTATGTAAGCGTTAATTATTTATATTTAATGCTTATGCGGTTGTGTGGTGCACTCTGGATGATGGTTGATTATTTATCGTTGCTATTATATACATGTGTTGTATGGAAACCATATAAATAACATTATATGGTAATTTATTGGGTCTCATTCCAATTTAGAAAATAAAGAATATTTTTAAGTAATATTCAGAACAGGAAACTAAATATTCATGTGTTGAATAAACAAAATAGTCATGTGTTGACAATACTCTTGTGTTGAGAATATTCATGTGTTGAAACTATTCATGTGTTGAAAATATTCATGTGTTGAATAAGATAAATTATATTCATGTGTTGAAAGAAAATATTCATTTGTTGGATAGAATAGCGAAGTTATTGAAATATACAAAGCCGTGTTGATTAGATATGCGCCATTTTGACACGAACAATATTTATATATCAATTATATTCGTTTTTAATGAATATAGAAAAGGAAGTGATTTAAAAATATAACGTTTTGGAAATATTATCATTTATATATTAATGATATGGAATATTCAATTTTGATTTGAAATTGAATATGAAGTTGAAATTGTTTTGAAAACGAATTTGAAACGATTTATAAAATACGTTTAGAATTGAAATCGATGAATTATATATTGTAACACCCCACGTCCATTAATGTCACTCACAAAGGGAATGCATTAACTTCTATGGAGCGTTTTAAGTGAGTATGGAACAGAAACTAAACAAAGTGACATATATAAACAGTACTTAAAAATTTAAAACTTTATTCATAGCAGCCGTAAACTCATAGGTTTGATTACATCATCAAAAACCAGAGTCAAAGTACATAATATCCATCTTGACTAAATCAGAGTACATAAATTGAAAGACATAACCCCAGTACAAAATAGCCATAAATAAGATAGGCTGAACTTTTACTTCAGCGATACTAGCAACTTCTAAAAGCAAGAGATACAGTTGTCCAAACACAAGCTCCACGGGTGCTAGTTCCACCCTGAGCACCTTGGGGGGGGGGGGGACAAAGAAAAGAGGTGGAAATAAATGGGGTCAGACATAAAGTCTGGCGAGTGCGATAACTTTAACAATATAATTACCAAAATAACTAGGCTAAGGCATAAGTTGGAAAATGAGGAAATGACTGTGAACAATTGAGTATGGCAGAGTAAACAGGGAAATAAGATGAATAAAGATAATCGTTAAAGCACACCTAAACCACTATAAGATAATTACTATACTGCACCACCACTAGTCGCCCTAAAGTTGATCCCGCCTACAGAACTTAGTAATGATAATGGTAGTTTCGTGCACCCCTAGTTGCCTTCATAGGTGCCGCCTACCCCTATCTCCACTAGGTGTACCCACTACACCCACACGATCGGCTCCCTAACTTGTAGATACCTATGTTGGCCCCACAGTGGGGTGTATCACCCCCCAAGGTGGCAACCCGATACCACCAATAATGCACGGCTTATACCTACACGATGCAACAACGTCTTACCTACCAGCCCAGGTCCACACATGCATATGAACCCGTCGGACTTGCGTTGCCACCGCTAACCCGGTTTGGCCTCTTACAATCAAGCCCAGTATGCGTGTCCCGTCGTCGACTAGGGTCAAGCCCACAAAGATACATATGGGTTACTGGTTGAAACGGGCCCCCATTACTTGACACAAGCTATCCACCTAAGCTTGGTCCCCTCTAGTACATCCCACTTAACCCTCTTCTTATTCATGTTCACTTACATGTTTAAAATTTTGGTTAAGTGTTTCCAATCGTATTTGAAATGCCACCCATGGCAACCACTAGATTCCACATGCCACCCAAGGCACCCACTTAACCCCCTCATGTCCCACTACATGTTTATCTAGTTAAGTGTTTCTTAATTCATTAAGACTGTAACCACATAAAGACCTCTCACATTATACTGGCATTTGTGGCAGCTGGACTTGCCGGGCGGGTCTGGGCAGTGTTACACCACAAACGAGCCTAACCTCGTGTCCTTACAACTGTTACACATTTAATTTATGCCTAAGACCTCCCACATTAGACTGGCATTTGTGGCAGCTAGATTTGCCGGGCGGGTCCGGGCAGCCTTACACCACAAAAGAGCTTAACCTCGTGTCTTAGACGATTAATTACACCAAATTAATTATTCCCCAATTCGAATTATTTTCCCTATTCAAATTATCAATCAATTCCAAATTTAACTATGGCCATAATTGACTCAATTATGTCCATCTATTTATGGTATGTAAAATCATACCAATTTTTCATCACGAATTTATTCTATGCCTCTTAAGGCATTTATGCTAATTCTTAAAATTAAATCTTTTTACTATTATCCCATTACCCCACGTTGTACGTTGGTTCGTTTAACATGAAATAAACGTTAGACTCGAATAGTCTAACTCATGTAATAAAGAGAAAACATCACAACATACATATAGATAAAACTAGATCTAAACATAGGGGTGAACTTGAATGTGTGAGTGAGGTTCTACATCCAAAACTTGCATAGGCCAAAGTTACAACTTGCATAAAACTACATATGTCATATATCCAAATCTAAAGGTGTAAACTTGTTTAGATTATGGTCAAAAACTTGCATAAATCATGTATGTCACAGATCTACATCTAAAGATGTAAACTTGCATAGGCAATAACCAAAAACTTACATAACATGATTCATATTCCAAACTCATATATTTATATAAACTTGCATATGTGATTTATGCTACACAACAATGGTGTAAGCTTACATCTAAACTTGTAACTTAGCATGTAGAATTTACATGTCATAGCCTAACTTTAGATCTAAAATAGATGTCATGAAACATATAAGGTTATACATAATCATTACTAACTTTCATATGATCCACATCTAAATCAACACCTAAACTTGCATACATACATATGATTGATCATATGAATCAACATAACCAAACTAGCATGTAAAACATCATCATGAATTGATCAATTATAGAATTAAAACATAAATGATAATTTTACAACATAGATGATAACATCACAACATAACATCATAGAATTTACAACATAAATGATAACATCACAATTTTACGACATAGATGATAACATGTGGTCAATAATCCACAACATAACCATATAATCTGCATCATAACTTAATCCAATTAAATTGATAATTATTTTATTAAAGAAATAGAACTCACAACTGAAAGGTCTTGAGTTCTGAATTCTGAGTTCTGAAGTTGAATTAGCTTTTCTTTGGAGAAGATTCATTGTTAGAGTTGAATAGAATTGATTTAGACTAGCTTTCTTCCTCTTTAATTGGTGGTTGCTATTCTGAGTTGCAAGGTGACGGCATGGAGGCCATGAATCTAATTTTAATTTGATGTTAGGGTTTGAGTCTACATGTCTTTTTATAGAGTTTAGGATTAGTTTAGGCCGTCCGATCAACCTAGAATTAATCCAAGCCAATCAGAGCAGATCAGAAACCTTAATGAGTCAGCACACAGTCATTAACAGGTCACTAAACAAATCTGCCCGAGGGGGGGTGTGGGGGGGCAGGCCGACCCCTAGGTCGACCTGGTCAGGGTAGGTCGACCCCCTGGTCGACCCTATGGTCGACCTGGCCTTGGCGGGAATTTTTCCGCCTAGCCTGTCTGACTCTGAAATTTGAATTTTCGAAATCTGTTTTGAATTTTCTGAAACTTCCGATGGCCATAACTCCTTCATACGAAGTCCAATTCACGAAAACTCGGACTCTGTCTCAACCAGAATTGCGAGACAAACACAATGGCGCAAATCGTTTCCCTTAATTCTCATATCTGAGATTAGTTATTCTTTAATTTGGGAACATTAATATTAACATAAATACGGGGTGTTATATTCTCCACTCCTTAAAGGATTTCGCCCTCGAAATCTCCAAGTTAAGGAGAATGCATATCCTAACTTCCAAACAACCATCTACTCAACCATCAAATATAGGCATCCATTGTCCTTATAAAATTCCTAATGTTGTATGAACATATGCAAGAAATGTGTGTATATGTTCCTTGTCTAATGCAAAATCAGGTGGTCTACTGATTCAGTTGACCTCCTTAATGCAAACCATGATAGTGCCATGCGTCCATTATGCATGTGAAAGAATCCTACCAATACATATTATTTCTACATTTGTGCACAACCATTCACCAAAATTCAGCATCCATATGATAGTACAACCATTATACATCCATTAAATTGAATATGCACACACATTTATATGCAATATGAAGTGACTGAGCCGATCTAGTGCCTAAAGTGTGTGTATTTGCATCCACGAGCAACCACTAGCAAACGCTTGCATCCACATGCATCCATCATGCATAACATGTCTCAAAACCATGTTTCAACCATATGACAACCCTATCTAAATGTCAAAGATACTAGCGAGAGGACATACTAAAGATGAGATAAGTACAAGCTTAGCGATAAAGGAGAAATCAAAAGACATACCCTCGAAAAGAAAAGGGTACAATGAACGCATCTTCTCTTCCGTCTCCCAAGTAGTGTTGCTCTCATCATCTCCCCATTGCACTTTGACTAGCTTGACCTCTCGATTCCTCAACTACTTAATCTCCGACCCAAGAATGCACGTAGGAGCTCGTCGAATCGTCGCATCATGCTCTATCTCCACCTCTCTAAGCAAGCTCGGCTCTACAACTTCCACGGTCTGATGCAAGAACTTCCTCAAATGTGATACATGGAATACATCGTGTACACCACTAAGTCTTTCGGCCAACTCCACTCTATATGCCATCTGTCCAATTCTCTCCTTAATAGGAAACGGCATTACGAACCTTGGTGCTAACTTCCCAACGGACCCAGAGCAAACAACGTTCCGTAATGGAGACACCTTGACAAAGACCATGTCCCCAATATCAAACTCAAGATCTGTCCTCCTCTTGTCCGCATAAGATTTCTGCCTATCTTGCGCCGTCTTCATCCTCCTTCGAATCAAATCGATCTTTTCCGAAGTCTCTCTAATCATATCGAGCCCAAGTAAGATCTTATTTGTAGACTCCCACTAACATGTAGCTGAACGACACGGCCGTCCATAAAGAGCCTCGAACGGTGCATGCCAATGCTAGACTGAAAGCTATTATTATATGCGAACTCCACCAACGGAAGATCTTCCTCCCATGTACCTACGAAGTCTAAGACACAAAACCTCAATAGGTCCTCTAGAATACGATTCACCCTCTCGGTCTGGCCGTCCGTTTGAGGATGATATGCGGTGCTCAAACATAACTGAGTCCCTACCGCCTCTTGCAAGCTCTTCCAAAATTCGCTAGTAAAGATAGGATCGCGGTCGCTCACTATGCTAGAAGGAACACTATGAAAACGAACTATTTCTCGAATGTATACGGAGGCTAACCATGGAGCAGTCCTCTTACTCTTCACGGGAATGAAATAGGCGCTCTTAGTAAGTCTGTCTGCCATGACCCAAATCCCCGTATTACCCTTCCTTGATCTCGGTAACCCATCGATAAAATCCATCGAGACACTTTCCCACTTCCATTATGGGACCTCCAATGGGTAAAGCAACCCACCGGGTTTCTTTTGCTCTGGTTTTACTTGTTGGCACACCAAGCATCTAGCGAAAAATTCAGCCACATCCCTCTTCATGCCGGCCCAAAAGTAAACTCGTCTCATGTCCATGTACATCTTGTCCCCACCGAGATGGATGGTCATCTTCGAACGATGTGCATCATCAAGAATGATCTTCCTCAAATTCTCGCCCCGTGGTACACAAAGTCTACCGTCCCTACGCAACCAACCCTTATCATCTAGGGTATACCTGCTGAGATGGCTCGATGATTCCCCCTTTTGAGCTTCTCTACTAACTCAACCAACCGTGGGTCATCTCGTTTTTCCTCACCAATTCGTCCCCAAAGCATAGGTCTGACCTCTAAGGATGCTAGCAAACCGGGTACAATGTCAATGGAAGGTCTAAAGTCAAACGTAGAGATGAACTATAAGCTTCGCCGCTCAACAAACAATGGACTCAAGGATAACCTTTTCCTACTTAAGGTGTCTGGCACTACATTACCCTTGCCAGGGATATATGCTATCTCGAAATCGTAGGACGCTAAGAATTCCATCCACCTTTGCTGCCTTAAGTTCAAGTCCTTTTGAGAGAACAAGTATTTTAGCGATTTGTGGTCAGTGAATAATTCGAATTTCTCGCCAAGAAGATAATGGCGCCAAGACTTAAGCGCGAAAACAATAGCGGCCAACTCTAGGTCATGTGTAGGGTAATTTCTCTCATGCACTCTCAACTGCCTTCCACCATAGGCTATTACCCTTCCCTCTTGCATTAAGACTGCACCTAGTCATGTCCCACAAGCATCGGTATAAACGGTAAATGGCTTACTCCCATCTGGCAACACTAAGACTGGGGCTGTGGTCAAAGCTCTCTTTAAACGTTGGAACGCATCATCACAATCTACGTCCCATGTGAAAACTAGGTTCTTCTTCGTCAAGCATGTTAATGGGGCTGATATTTTTTTTGTGAAGTCTTTGACAAACTTCCTATAGTAGCTAGCCAACCCTAAGAAACTCCTCACCTCGGTAGCATTTTTAGGGACCTTCCAATCTTGGATGGCCACTACCTTCGCGGGATCCACAGCTATTCCTTCTTTGGAAACTATGTGCCCTAAGAATCGCACTTCCTTCCTCCAAAAGTGACATTTAGAAAATTTAGCTTTAAGGCTATGCGCTCGAAGGGTCTCCAACACTTCCCTAAGATGTAGGGCATGCTCTTCCTTGCTCTTAGAAAAGATCAAGATGTCGTCCACAAAGACTACCATGAATTTATTAAGGTACTCCCTAAACACCCTACTCATCAAGTCAACAAAGTATGCGGGGGCGTTTGTCAAACAGCTTGGAATTACCGGCCACTCGAAGAAGCCGTCTGGAGCCCTAAAGGCAGTCTTGTCTATGCTATCCTCAACCACTCTCAACTGATGGAAACCCGTGGCTAAGTCCAACTGCGAAAAAATTGAGGCGCCAACTAATTGATCGAAGAGATCGTCAATCCTCGGCAGTGGATGCCTATTCTTCTTAGTAAGCTTATTAAGTTCTCTATAGTCCACACAAAGTCTACAGGACCCATCTGCCTTCGTGGCAAATACTACTGGAGCACCCCACTCCGTTATACTACGCCTGATGAACCCCTTCTCTAGAAATTCCTTCACTTGCTTACTGAGTTCTCTTCACTCCCTTGGAGCCATGTGGCGCACTAGCAATGCAACTGGCTTTAAATTATCTACTAGATATATTCGAAAGTCTATCTCAAGTTTTGGGGGTAAACCCCTCACCTCATCGAAGACATCAACATATTCACGGACTATACGAACAGAATGTAAATCATCATCGGACACGTAAAGGGATTCTAGGTAGCTAAGCATTACTGGACCTCTAGGGTCACAAGAAATATCAAGTGTCTTTCCACAACGAGTCCACCATCTAACTACCCTTCTTTAACAATCTAGGATGGCCCCATGTCTCGTTAGCCAATCCATACCTAGAATCAAGCCGTAGCCCATGAAGCCAAGAACAAAGGCATTGCATTCAAACCCAACGCCCAAGATATACACTCTCAAATCCCGAAAAATCGTAGAAAGATGAGCCGGACCACCAATAGGATTTGAAACTACTAAGGGATCTGTAACTAGACTAGTATCTAGGTGCAGTATTTCAACTAATGATGTAGAGATAAACGAATGTGATGCGCCAGAATCAAATAAAGTATGGACAGGATGATCAAACAGAAAAACTAAACTTTCAACGGAAATTGCTCTACCTCGTTCTTGCAACGGTGGGACCACGAGAGCCTGAACTTGACCCTTGCCTGCCCTGGTGCCATAAGAGCCTGCACCTATCCTCCCGAGGTAGACCCTTCCCTCTGCCCTTTCCTTAGGCAGTCCTTAATCAGATGTCCTGCTTCGCCATAGTGGAAACAACCAGTCTTCTTTTTCTTCCTACAATCTTTGCTTAGATGGCCTAGTGTCCCACAGTTAAAGCATCTTTTCTTTCCCTTACCATTGTTGTCTTTACCACATTTCTTGTTCTGTTGCATCTTCTTTTGATCCCCTTTCTTCTCGGGTGCCTTATTAGCATTGGCGCCCTTCTCCTCTTCATGCATAAGCGCCATGTCAACTAGTCTCTCAAAGGTAGCCCCCATGGGGATGTGGGTCATAGCTAACCCATGAAGCGGCTCATTCAAACTCTTAACAAATCTCAGGGCCTTCTTTTCTGGTGTATTCACCATGTCCAAGCCAAATCTCGCCAACTGATTGAACTTGTTGACGTATTCTTTCACAGACAGATTCCCTTGCTTCAATGCCAAAAACCTTTCCATATATAAATTCTCTTCAGCCCGTGAGAGAAAATTCGCCTCAAACCTCCGACTAAAATCTGGCCATGTATCAACTGGACGTTCTCCATTAGTGACCTCCCACCAAAACGAGGCCTCAACCTTCATTAGCTAGGCAACTAACTGGACCTTTCTTCCATCTTCCACTTCAAAGATCCCAAACAATTCTTCCACCTCCCTTAGCCAATTTCGAGCTTCAACAAATGTCTCCATCCCGTGAAAAGATTTTCCACCCGTTGCCCGAAAGCCCTTACATATCTTTGCAAAAGTATCGACACGAGGAGGAGGAGGATTTGCTGGACCTGCGGTGGTGGCCCTAGTCTCCAAATACCTCATAAATCATCCTGGTATCAGTACCCCCTTGGGTATCTCGGGAATTCAAGACATGCTGAAACGAAAAAGGAAAGATTCAATACAAAAGAACTGAAGGAAAGATATATGGCTCATGGGGTTATGCTTTCTAAAATAAGCTTTTCTCTTGAAAATATTTTCCTTAAAACATATTTTTGAAGGTACTTCTTTATAAAAGTGTTTTTGAAAAATAGTTTTTCAAAATTCATATCTGTTCTGGTAACCTTCATCTCTGATACCACGTGTAACACCCCACGTCCATTAATTTCACTCACAAAGGGAATGCATTAACTTCTATGGAGCATTTTAAGTGAGTATGGAACAGAAACTTAACAAAGTGACAGATATAAACAGTACTTAAAAATTTAAAACTTTATTCATAGCAGCGGTAAACACATATTTTTGATTACATCATCAAAAACCAGAGTCAAAGTATAATATATCCATCTTGACTAAATCAGAGTACATAAATTGAAAGACATAACCCCAGCACAAAATAGCCATAAATAAGATAGGATGGACTATTACATCAGCGATCCAAGCATCTTCTAAAAGCAAGAGATACAGCTGTCCAAAATCAAGCTCCACTGGTGCTAGTTCCACCCTGAGCACCTTGGGGGGAGGAAGAAAAGAGGTGGAAACAAAGGTGGTCAGACAAAAAGTCTGGCGAGTGCGATAACTTTAACAATATAATTACCAAAATAACTAGGCTAAGGCATAAGTTGGAAAATAAGGAAATGACTGTGAACAATTGAGTATGGCAGAGTAAACAAGGAAATAAGACGAACAAAGATAATCGTTAAAGCGCACCTGAACCACTATAAGATAATTACTATACTGCACCACCACTAGTCGCCCTAAAGTTGATCCCGCATACAGAACTTAGTAATGATAATGGTAGTTTCGTTCACCCCTAGTTGCCTTCATAGTTGCCACCTGCCCCTATCTCCACTAGGTGTACCCACAACCCCCATGCGATCGGCTGCCTAATTCGTAGATACCCGTGTTGGCCCCACGGTGAGGTGTATCACTCCCCAAAGTGGCAACCCGATACCACCAATAATGCATGGCTTATACCTACGTGATGCAACAACGTCTTACCTACCAGCCCGGGTCCACACACGCATATGAATCTCTTGGACTTTCGTTGCCACCGCTAACCCGGTTTGGCCTCTTACAGTCAAGCCCATTATGCGTGTCCCGTCCTCGACTTGGGTTGAGCCCACAAAGATACATATGAGTTACTAGTTGAAACGGGCCCCCATTACTTGACACAAGCGATCCACCTAAGCTTGGTCCCCTCTATCCCACTTAACCCTCTTCTTATTCATGTTCACTTACAAGTTTCAAATTTTAGTTAAGTGTTTCTAATCGTGTTTCAAATGCCACCCAAGGCACCCACTAGATTCCACATGCCACCCAAGGCACCCACTTAACCCCCTTATGTCCCACTACATGTTTATCTGGTTAAGTGTTTCTTAATTCATTAAGACCGTAACCTCATAAAGACCTCTCACATTAGACTGGCATTTGTGGCAGTTGAATTTGCCGGGCGGGTGCGGGAAGTCTTACAACATAAACAAGCCTAACTTCATGTCTTTACAACTGTTAGGCATTTAATTTATGCCTAAGACCTCCCACATTAGACTCATTTGTGGCAGCTGGATTTTCCGGGCGGGTCCGGGCAGCCTTACACCACAAAAGAGCCTAACCTCGTGTCTTAGACGATTAATTACACGTAATTAATTATTCCCCAATTCGAATTATTTTCCCTATTCAAATTATCAATCAATTACAAATTTAACTTTGGCCATAATTGACTCAACTATGTCCATCTATTTATGGTATGTAAAATCATACCAATTTTTCATCACAAAATTATTCTATGCCTCTTAAGGCATTTATCCTAATTCTTAATATTAAATCTCTCTACTATTATCCCATTACCCTATGTTGTACGTTCATTCGTTTAACGTAAAATATATATTAGACTCGAATAGTCTAACTTATGGAATAAAGAGAAAACACCAAGACATACATATAGATAAAACTAGATCTAAACATAGGGGTGAACTTGCATGTGTGAGTGAGGTTCTACATCTAAAACTTGCATAGGCCAAAGTTACAACTTGCATAAAACTACATATGTCATAAATCCAAGTCTAAAGGTGTAAACTTGTTTAAATAATGGTCACAAACTTGCATAAATCATGTATGTCATAGATCTACATCTAAAGGTGTAAAGTTGCATTGGCAATAACCACAAACTTGCATAACATGATTCACATTCCAAACTCATATATTTATATAAACTTGCATATATGATTTATCCAACGCAACAATGGTGTAAACTTACATCTAAGCATGTAAACTAGCATTTAGAATTTAGCATATAACTCACACATGTCATAGCCTAACTTTAGATCTAAAATAGATGTCATGAAACATATAAGGTTATACATAATCTTTACTAACTTTCATACGATCCCCATCTAAATCAACACCTAAACTTGCATACATACATATGATTTATCATATGAATCAACATAACCAAACTAGCATATGAAACATCATCATGAATTGATCAATTATAGAATTACAACATATATGATAACTTTACAACATAGATGATAACATCACAACATAACATCATAGAATTTACAACATAAACGATAACATCACAATTTTACAACATACATGATAACATGTGGTCAATAATCCACAACATAACCATATAATCTGCATCATAACTTAATCCAATTAAATTGCTAATTATTTTATTAAAGAAATCGAACTCACAACCCAAAGAAGGTCTTGAGTTCTAAATTCTGAGTTTTGAAGTTGAATTAGCTTTCCTTTGGAGAAGATTCGTTGTTAGAGTTGAATAGAATTGATTTGGTCTAGCTTTCTTCCTCTCTAATTGATGGCGGCTATTCTGAGTTGCAAGGTGATGGCATGGAGGCCATGAATCTAATTTTAATTTGATTTTAGGGTTTGAGTCTACATGTGTTTTTATAGAGTTTAGGATTAGTTTAGGTCGTCCGGTCAACCCAGAATTAATCCCATCCAATCAGAGCGGATCAGAAACCCTAATGAGTCAGCACACAGTCATTAACAGGTCACTAATCAAATCTTCCCCCGGGGGGGGGGGGGGGGGGTCGACCTAGTCAGGCTAGGTCGACCCTATGGTCGACCTGGGCCTGGCGGGAATTTTCCCGCCTAGCCTGTCTGACTTTGAAATTTGAATTTTCTGAAACTTCCGGTGGCCTTAACTCCTTCATACAAAGTCCAACTCACGCAAACTCGGACTCTATCTCAAGCACAATTCCAAGACAAACACAATGGCGCAACCCGTTTCCCTTAGTTCTCACATATGAGACTAGTTATTCTTTAATTTGTGAAAATTAATATTAACAGAAATACGGGGTGTTACATATATAATATATATATTATATATATAATGGCCTGAATAGAACGCGCCGCGCTAGTTCGCGAATTTCGACCATTGACTTCGAATTGACGTTACGGGAGATCCAACTGTCGGATTCTCCTGAAACCAGAACCGTTGGGTTCGTATCGAAAAGAGCTTTCCAATGAATATTAGAAATTTGAAATCTAACGGTTGGATTTGGAATTATGTCCGAATCAAATTTGGAAAAGGTCGTTGTAAGTGCAGTTCGACGACCGTTATTGGAAATCGAGTGTACGTGCCTTGATAAAATTATTAAAAATATTAATAATTTGTGTAAAATCATAATAAATGATTTTGAAAGAACTGGGATGAAAAATTCCACATTTGTAAGGATAAAAATATATTTTTATCGAAATGAACTAGTTATGAACTAGAATTATAATCCAATATTTTTGAATAAATAAATTGGATTTGAAGTGGTTTTAAAAATAATCAAATTTTCCAATTTACGAGTTGGAATGGATTTGAATCGAAATTATCATCGGAATATTTCGATGTTGGATTACGTGATTATATAGATATGGTTGTGGAAATTTGAAAGATATATTTATATCGTTATTTCCAATAAGATATTTGTTGGTTTTGAATTTGATATTGAATATAAGTTGATATATTTTTTATTCAGAGCCTTGTATTTAATATCAAATGGGTTTTTGGATTCGTCGTGAATGGTGTTTTAAATAACACTTTTCTTGAACCTAGTTTAGAAAAGAATAAATCTTTTAACTAAAATTTAGTGAAATTGTCCAATTAATTAGTATTTAATTGGAACTGAATTTAAACTGTTTTTTTTGGTTTATCGTGAGCGGTGTTTTGAATAACACATGTTCTTTAACCCGATTAACAATGGAATGTGATTTTTGGTTTATCATAAACCGTGTTTTAGATGACATTGGTTCTTTAACCCAGTTAAAGACAAGATATTTATTTTTGGGAAGATTAAAACTAAGTGGAGTTTTAATGAATCTTTAATTATATTAAAGTGATCGTGAATGGAGTATCACCGGTTTTGCTCCAAAGCGATAGTTAAATCTTTAATTGGATTTGAACGTGAAATGGTAATTAATATTTACCGATAACCGTGGTGTTAGATATGGAGTATTACCAATTTTGCTCCATGGGATGAATAGGTTGGGATTGGGAAATAAAATAAATGATTACTTCGGTGTGGTTTGCTAATCCCGGCTTGTTTGGAAAACCTTAACACGAGTTGATTTGATAACAAAAGGAAGATTAAAGAATAAATTCAAAAGAATTTATCTTTGATAAAATTAATGGGCACCTTTCCCTAAAAATGTGAAAATTTGAATAAAAGAATATTCTGAATTGGAATGAGGCATATGTTGTGTTTGTGTAACACTTGTTTATTATATATGCGGGTTATTCGGAAAGACCGGGTTTATACCCATTCTGAATAATCGATTCGATGATAAGTCGAAGATGAAGACGGTGGTTGAAGAACGGAGGTCTTCACATCATTTAGATGATTACTGATGATCTTGATTGGGCTGTACACCCAAAAGGAGGGAATCAGTTGGTGATCGTCCAGACGTACTTGGAGATCGACGGATATGCGAGGAATAAGGTTCCGTAACAACCCGGAATTTTAGAATGAAATTTAAATTTAAATTTAGGCTATTTTGAGGAATATGGAGTATAAAATTGGTTATTTTTATGAAATAAAAATTTGAAATAACTTTAAAATTAGTTTTTAATATACTATTTGATTTAAAACAAACTCAGGAAAATTATTAAATTAAATTATAGAATATAAATTGGTACTAAATAAAATTTATGATATTATTAATGGGATTCATTAATTTTTGCCGAAAGATTGTTTGAAAATAATGTGTTCATTATTGAAGAAATAAATTCCAATACATACATTTATAAACGTTGTGCTGAATAAACGAGATTTACACGACCAACCATTTTGAATTTTTAATGCTAAGATTCTTTTGTTGTTTAATACGAACGTTATAGAAAGGCAAGAGTTGCTACCGTTATTAATCAAGAAATGAATTATTTTAATTTTGATTTGGTTTAAAAGTAAAGATGTATGGTTAATGTGAACATGGACTTTTATTTTTGAACATAACATTCTATTAAAAATGAGATGGCATTCAAACATTTTTACCAAGATCTAACGGTATTACAAGTTGAACCGTAACAAAAAAAATAAGATAAACTTTGAATTAATGAGAGTAGTATATTAAGAAGGAATTTTTTTTCATTGGCAATTTCAAATTGAAGTTTAATATAAATAATGATTATTATTGTTTTAAAAAACTGCTAAATTTATTTCATGAAGATTGATTATTCCATCTTTTCTACTTTTCTCAAATTCATCGCCTTCTTTCTCCCTCCTCCATTGCCCTCATTAATCACGCATTCATCCTTATTTTAATATGCATGCATGTGTTTCAATCTATCATTTATTTTCTTTCCCTAAACTCACTACCTCCATTCTCTCCACTTAAATTCTTCATTAATAACACATTTATCTATTTCCATTATCCTACTAATTTACTTCCTTTATTTCTATTAACTTATTTCTCTTCACTCTAATTTAACGTATCTTATTTACACATTCTCATTTCTTATATTTCCATTCTCTTAATTTTTTTTCTTTTTTCTTTCTTTTTTTCCCTTCATTTCTTTTTTCTCTCTTTTTATTCTTCAAAAACTAATGGACCTACGTGTATATTTCTGTTCTTTTTATTCATGTCTATGCAATTGGATACCTTCCTGTTTTGTCTTTTCTTGTTTTATTTTGAAATTTGAATAGGAGATGACGGGCTCTTTCTTGAGTTAATGGACTAAATAATTTAATATTATAAATAACCAACATTTAGCAAACCCTGATTGCCCAACTTCAACTGCTGCGACCCTCTTCTTTTCTATGGCTGAAAACATCCCATTCTCATCTCTAAAATTCTCCCAACCTACTTCGAATTAAAAACCTCAACCCAAAAAAAAATAAAAAACGAAGAGATTGAGGAGCACTATGGATTCAATGGCTATGATGGGTTGAATTAATTTCTGGTGATCGGAATTGGACAGCAAAGGGCGCGACTTTGGAGGGCTTTTCGAGTGTCATGGCGTGGCCGAGTTCAACCATGTTGCTGGCACCAGGTGGGGTTGCAAAGGGGTACGAGGTGATGGTATTTGATCGGTGGATGGTGATGAGTGGAGGTGCATGGTGGAGTTGGTCTATGCGATGATGGGTTCGGTTCTTACTTCAGAGAGTAACGAAGAGGAAGGGGATTTACCCCTTAATCATGGTGATTAAAGAAAATAATTAGATGTATTATTTAAATTGTTTATAAATATAATCAAACCTTTAAACGATCATACCTTTTGCAATCGAAATCAGAAACTTGCAAACTGAAGTGCGTTGGAATCAGAAAATTTTCAAAACCGAGAGAACCGTAACATTGAATAGAACTTCTTGAAAGCAATTGGGACAAATTCTGAACACGTTTGAATTTCTAATACTGATCCAATCAAGGTGAGATTCTACTTTAAATAATTTAATTAATTTAATTATAAATTTTCCTTGTTATTTAAATAATTGAATGGTGAATGAAGTAGATCTGAGATGTGATAATATTCTGAATGTTTGCTTGGTTTATCTGTGTGTATAATTCCAGATGTACTAGTTAAAAAATTCAGATCTGTATGCAATGGAAAATTTGAATAATCATTTTGTCGAATTATGCTTTGTTGATATCCTATGAATCATGTACATATAGAAATATCACCTTGTTCATGTTTTTGAATAGAAATAGAAATTTTCAATTCAATACCACTTTGTTGTTACTTATGTTGACTAGACCTTTTAATTTCAAACATAATATTGATATGATGTTTGTAGAATTTAAATGTGACGATATAAAAGAAATTACATTTATATTTAATGTAATTAGGACATGAAATTTTCACCGCTATAAAAATTACAATTGTAGGTGATAAATAAGAGTATGATTTTGCGATGTAAATAAAAATTACATTTTTATATGTAATTAAGAATAGGTTTTACTTGTAAAATATAAACACATTTTTGTTATGTAAAATAAAGATGAGAATTTACATTGCAAATTAAAAACACGTTTTTTTTATGTAAGTAAAGATGAGAATTTACATTGCAAATTAAAAATACATTTTTGTTATGTAAATAAAGATGAGAATTTACATTGCAAATTAAAAACACATTTATGTTATCTAAATAAAGATGAGAATTTACATTGTAAATTAAAAGTACATTTTATTGTATAATTAAAGAATAGAATTTACATTGTAAATTGGAAAGGACATCTTTATATGTAAATAAAGATTAAGAATTTACATGTAAAATAAAATTTCAATTTTATATGTAATGAAAGAGTAAGAATTTGCATAGCATATAAAATTTCAATTTTATATGTAATTAAGGTATAGAAATTTACATTGCAAATTAAAAGACAAGATCTGACGTAATATTAATTACATTTTTAATGTAATTAAAAAGTATGATTTTATATTATAAATTAATGACAAATTAAAAGATAAGGATTTTACATTATAATGTTAATTATATTTTTAATGTAATTAAAAAGTAGAATTTGACGTTGTAAATAAAATTACATTTTTTTTAGTGTAATTTATAAAGATAAAAAATTTCACTGTTATGTTAATTACATTCTCATGTAATTAAAAAGAAGAATTGGGCATTGGAATCAAAATTACTTTTTTATGTAATTTAGAAAGGATAAGAATTTACATGTAATTAAAAAGAATAATTTTGCATTGGAATGTAAATTACATTTTTGCATGGTAAATTTAAAGATAGAAAATTTAACATAGAATGCTAATTACATTTTAATGTAATTATAAAGAGGATTTTACAGTGAAATTTGAGGAATGGAATTTACATTTTTAATGTAAATAAAAGTTAAAGATTGAGAATTTGCGTTGTAAATAAAAAGTACATCTTTATTATGTAATTAAAAAGAGAAATTTTGCATTATAATGTTAATTACATTCTTAATGTAATTAAAAAGGAGATTTTAGACAGTAGTTGAAAGATAGAAGTTTTCATGTAATGATAATTACATTTTTAATGTAATTAAAAAGAAGGATTAGACGTTGTAATGTAAATTACATTTTTGTTGTAATATTAAAAAGATAGAATTTTCACCGTATTGTTAATCACATTTTTAATGTAATTAGAAAGGAGATTTTACAGTGTAATAAAAAAAAAGAATGAATTCAACATTGAAATAGAATTTACTTTTTTTTTAAATATAAGAAGAAAAAAAAATTTATACGTAACGTTGAATTAGAATTTACATTTTTATGTAAAGGAAAGAAAGAAAATGAAGGATTCATCGTTGAATTATAATTTAATGTAAATAAAGGGATAAAAGGAATAGAAGAATATTTTTAAATGTTGGAATCTTATCTTCATTTTTAAATGAATTAAAAATTGAATGGAGATCGGTTGTTGTTTAGCTCATTGTTAAATCGAATGACGTTATTATGGGTGAACATTTTATATATTTACATATAAATATAATTAAAATTAAACGAATCGAGCGCGGTAGTTCGCGTTTTGGAATCGTACGTTTAAACGACTTTACCAAAAGATCCGACCGTCGGATTTTCCCAAAACTGAAAACATTAGGACCGTCTTGGAAAGATCTTTCCAACGATATAAACTATGTTAAGATCCAACGGTTAGATTTTGAGATATGTGAAATTCAAATTCCATAAAAACAACGCCATAACCATATATGACCTGTAACGTCGTTTTTTTAAAACGAGCTATTTTTAATGAAATAAAAATAGCGATAGATCGTTATAAATTATTAAAAACGATATGAAATGGTTTTCAAATTTATATATGCGAGAGTTATTTGGAAAGTCCGAGTTTACTCTCATTCCAAATAATGATACGACGTTCGAAGAATTGAAGACGACGATTGAAGACCGACGATCTTCACATCGAATGGGTAACTAGTGTTGAGGCCTTGGATTGATTTGCTCCCAAGACGGGGCTAAGATGGTAGTTGTCCGAACGTAGTGTTGATTTGTATGGATTTGGCTTTCGCTCAGACCCAGAGCATAAGCTTATAAATGGAATGTGTGTCCGACATTGTACTCCTTTATATTGTATTTATTGATTTTTTGTCGAATGTATGAATGTTTGGTGCCGGAGAATTTATTCTCTTGCTTAACACCCTTTCATATATTTCGGCAAAGGATTGGTTGTGTGATATGGAGTGACAGTATGGCATACTAAGATGCAATGATCAAGGTTTCTTGTTGAAAAGCAGAACCTTGTGGTGATGATCAAAGCACAGCTTGAGTAAGCATAGCTTTGTGTATTACGTAGCTTTACGAGCCTCACAACCCGGTGGAGTCTAAAACGGGAGAAGGGAACGCAGGGAGAGCATCACGTTTCTTTCATAGCTAGAAGTAGTGTCGGTGCTTAAACTGGCTGATATTTTACTTATGTTGATGATGGAATGAGGAGCCTCGGATTTTAGGTCCTATAGGACCGGGAAACGTGTGTTCAGGAATTGCCAATCCACGAAGCTGTATGTGTGGACCGTCCCTGTAGGATCTAAGGGTTAACTGCGGGGAATCCTGAGACATTAGCTAGAGTGTCTCGAATCGGTAAGGAGTTCCTCCCTAGCCTTGAGTCATAATGGAAACCCAATTTCCAGTACGACACCATGCGGTCTTGATTGTATTACTAGTACGAAGGCATAGTATATGGTAGCTATGCTTCCTAGGATTGATACATTTACTTTGAAATGTTTTTGAAACATATACACACTAATAATAACATCAAATCTGTTTTTAATGTATCAAGCATTTTTGACCATTATAAGGTAAAACTCTATCCTCCGGTTTGTGTTGCAATGTGTGATGGGACTTGAGTCTTATGATGGTTTCATTTTTCTAAAAAGCATTGCGTTATTTAACGATTTACTTTAATTTATGCACCGGCAGTCCATTGGAATAAAACCCGTTCCGCGTTAGCGGCGTGGTCCTTGGATTTGCCTTATTTCTATTAGTTATATTAGTTAAGAGTTCTCACACCAATCCCATGACTGATTCGTAGTTTGTTTCACTTTGCAAACTTGGGTGCCCTCTTTTCCACACGGGCAGTCGAGTAGCTTTTTGCAGATATTTATCTCTTGAGCAGGATTCTAGACCGAAGCCTAAAGCTATGTCCAGAGCATAGAAGTCTTCCGCTGTTTATTGTATCTAATTTATTGAAATTTATCTTCCGCTGTAATTTTATTTGATGTACTCTGATATATTCTGTACTCTGATGTAACATTATTGTAATGTTTATAAAAGTCTGCTGTTATTGTTCTGATGTTGTTGTATTCCCAGAGTTAACGTGTTCGGGTTTTGAACGGTCTTGGTCGATTTTGCGATCGATTGAGTCCGGGCGGAACCCGGGACGTTACAGTTGGTATCAGAGCTCTGGTTAGCTCAAATCTTTGGGGTACAACTCATTAGAACTGAACAAAAGACTCATCAGAGATTGGATTAGTAATATCCAATAAGAATACTCATTAGAGATAGGATCAGCAGTATCCTAGAATGAGAAAACTCATTAGAGATGGGGTTAGTAATGCCCTAGAATGACTTGAGAGTAACAAGTTCACAATTAACATATTTGTAATTATATATATAATCAATCCGTAGAAAATATGATTTTTGAATATTTAAAGGTTATATATATTTTTAAAGTTAATCAACTAATAAAATTATTGACAATAATGAAATGAAAATTGAATTGGTTAATTAAACAATTTTTAGCTTCGTTCCTTTTCGAGGACGAAAAGATTTTAAGTGGGGGAGATTGTAACAACCCGAAATTTTAGAACGAAATATAAATTTTAATTTAAGCTATTTTGAGGAATATGGAGTATAAAATTGGTTATTTTTATGAAATAAAAATTTGAAATAACTTTAAAATTAGTTTTTATATACTATTTGATTTAAAACAAACTCAGGAAAATTATTAAATTAAATTATAGAATATAAATTGGTACTAAATAAAATTTATGATATTATTAATGGGATTCATTAATTTTTGCTGAAAGATTGTTTGGAAATAATGTGTTCATTATTGAAGAAATAAATTCCAATACATACATTTATAAACGTTGTGCTAAATAAACGAGATTTACACAACCAACTGTTTTGAATTTTTAATGCTAAGATTCCTTTGTTGTTGAATACAAACGTTATAGAAAGGCAAGAGTTGCTACCGTTATTAATCAAGAAATGAATTATTTTGATTTTGATTTGGTTTAAAAGGAAAGATGTATGGTTAATGTGAACATGGACTTTTATTTTTGAACATAACATTCGATTAAAAATGAGATGACATTCAAACATTTTTACCAGGATCTAACGGTATTACAAGTTGAACCGTAACAATAAAAATAAGATAAACTTTGAATTAAAGAGAGTAGTATATTAAGAAGGAATTTTTTTTTTCATTGGAAAATTCAAATTGAAGTTTTATATAAATAGTGATTAATATTGTTTTAAACAAACTGCTAAATTTATTTCATGAAGATTGATTATTCCATCTTTTCTACTTTTCTCAAATTCATCGCCTCCTTTCTCCTTCCTCCATTGTCCTCATTAATCACACATCCATCCTTATTTTAACATGTATGCATATGTTTCAATCTATCATTTATTTTCTTTCCCTAAACTCACTACCTCCATTCTCCCCACTTAAATTCTTCATTAATAACGCATTTAACTCTTTCCATCATCCTACTAATTTACTCCCTTTATTTCTATTAACTTATTTCTCTTCACTCTAATTTAACGTATCTTATTTACACGTTCTCATTTCTTATATTTCCATTCTCTTATTTTTTTCTTTTTCCTTTTTTTCCCTTCATTTCTTTTTTCTCTCTTTTTATTCTTCAAAAACTAATGGACCTACGTGTATATTTCTATTCTTTTTATTCATGTCTATGCAATTGAATACCTTCCTGTTTTGTCTTTTCTTGTTTTATTTTGAAATTTGAATTGGAGATGACGGGCTCTTTCTTGAATTAATGGACTAAATAATTTAATATTATAAATAACAAACATTTAGCAATACCTGATTGCCCAACTTCAACAACTGCCGCCCTCTTCTTTTCTATGGCTGAAAACATCCCATTCTCATCTCTAAAATTCTCCCAACATACTTCGAATTAAAAACCTCAACCCAAAAAAAAAACAAATCGAAGAGATTGGGGAGCACTATGGATTCAATGGCTTTGATGGGCTGAATCAATTTCTGGTAATCGGAATTGGATAGCAAAGGGCGCGAGTTTAGAGGGCTTTTCGAGTGCCATGATGAGGCCGAGTTCAACCATGTTGCTGGCACCAGGTGGGGTTGCAAAGGGGTATGAGGTGAAGGTCTTTGATCGATGGATGGTGATGAGTGGAGGTGCATGGTGGAGTTGGTCTCTACGATGATGGATTCGGTTCTTACTTCAGAGAGTAACGAAGAGGAAGGGGATTTACCCCTTAATCATGGTGATTAAAGAAAATAATTAGATGTATTATTTAAATTGTTTATAAATATAATCAAACCTTTAAATGATCATATCATTTGCAATCGAAATCAGAAAATTGCAAACTGAAGTGCGTTGGAATCAGAAAATTTTCAGAAACGAGAGAACCGTAACATCGATTAGAACTTCTTTGTAATAACCCGGAAATCCGAGCCAATTTAAAAATTTTATTTTCCCAATTTTAGCGAATTTTGAATATTTAAAATGAATATTTTAAATAAAAACGACGAGAAATTTAATTTGAATAGAATTAGAACGTATATATTTATATAGATCGTCGTTAGAATATAAATAATTATTTATAATTATAAAAGGAATTGAAAATGGCGCGATAGTTCGATAATTCAATTTCAATTGAACATACCGGGTGCAAATTATACCGGATTTTGGTGAAACCAAAAATATTTGAATTTAATTGATAATATCTTTCCAACGAACCCGAGAAATCAAAATTTCATATCAGGAATCAAAAGATATGTCCAGTTGAAAATTCAGAATAGTCGCTATGGAATTTCGGCCCTTGAAAATGGCCATTTTGCAAACGACCTCGAATTTCGACAAAACCACTTATGTTGGATCCGTGATGTCAAGTTATTGCTAGTTTTCAAAGTTCATAATTTTTTGAATCAATATTTGAGCGTGGCAAGGGAAAACGCATTTGACCAGTTTCAGTTAATTTTAATCGACTGGAAAATGGCCATTTTTCAAACGGTCTCAGAATTTGATGAAATTAGTTTTGTTAGGACCGTATCGTCAATACGAAGCTAAAAACAATTTTTCTGGAATTTTTTGAACTAGTATGTGGCCCCGATAATTTAAAATGTATGTTCAAATTGAATATATATAGATTTATATTTTAATTTTGATGGAAACCTATCGTAACAGCCGAACCGGGTTACAAAACATGTCTCATTGTGTTCGGAATGGGGGTAATTAGCTAGGGCGACAGTCGTTGGGTTTGATTTGGAATCCGAATGAAATAAAACCCTAATTTTCAAAGTAACTAATATATATATAATAACCTTTCTTTATAAAACCCTAGTTGACCATATATCCACAGTCAAACCCAATATCCCGCCTCTCTTTATCATTCTGAACGAAAAAAAAGAAAAAAAATATATAAAAAAAATCCCAAATTGATGAAATCGCGACAACCGGAGGGGGCCCCTTCCTCCGCCGCATCGTCTGTCGAGTGGCCACCACCCATCGGAGTTTCTTTGCCACACGCAACCTCGAATACCGCTCCCTCTCTCTCTCTTCTTGAACCCTGCTCCCCCCTACGGTCAACGCCGCCGTCGTCTGGCCCAACTCTGGCCGTCGCAACCCCTCGTGCCACCTTGTCTCCCCCCTCCGTCCTCGTTTCTTCCTCCTCTCTTCCTCTGTAGAAAACTGCAAGCCCTCCCAAAGCAGATCTGAAGACTGCACCACCAACATCCCAACTCCGGCCATCGAACCCTAAAAACCCGGCTCTGATACCACTGTAAGGACCCGTAACTTCCCCGTAAAGGAAAGGGCGGATACTTCGAGAACAACACACAAAAGAACGCAGATGGAAGAACATTTCATTGCTTATTACATCAATTCCATCAGAATACAAGAAGATACAGAGTATAAATGAATATTATACATTACAAAATATCAGATATTACAATAAATTACATAGCAGCGGAAAATAATAGAAAATACAACTAGAAGGAGATATATGGATACAAAGCTTTCCGGATATCGTTCCAGCTATACATCAGGATCCTGTGAATATAAATCTGCAAAACCAAAACTACTAGCTGCCCGTGTCAAAATAAGGGCACCCAGAGTTTAGGTTAAAACAATAAACTCCAGGTCAGTCATGTGACTCGTGTGAGAACTAATTCAATTATTAATCTTTATTTTTAAAGTTAGGTAAATCAAGGGACCACGTCGTATAACACGGAACGGGTTTCCTCCCGAGAATACCAGTGCTTAGAATAAATAACGCAATGCTTTTTCGAAAAATGAAGCTATTAAAAGACCCAAGTCCCATCACACAACGCAACGCAAGCCGGAGGATAGGGTTTTACCTTATAATAGCCAAACATGCTTAGTACGTTTAAAAACAAATCATTTGATACTATATTAAGTGTATAGTGTCAAAACAATTTCAATCATAAATATCAATCATAGGCAGCATAGCATCCCATGCTACTATGTCGCCAATACTAGGCTCTACAAATAAAACCGCAAAGTCATGTATTGGAAGTTGGATTTCCATCTGTGAACCGAGGCAAAAGATAGTCCTCTACCGATTTGAGACTGTCTAGTCTGAGCCTCAGGAACACCCGCAACTACCCCTTGGAGCGATAGGGCCGGTCCATCGATGTGGATTAAACTTGAACCCTGAACATGCGTTTCCCCGCCCTATGGGGCGTAAATGAGCCAGCGAATGACTCCATCGGCTTCACGTAGTCACCGATATATCCGAGGCGCCTCGCAACAGCAACAACCACATAAGTCAAACTCGTCAGGGAGTGTAAAACCACTGATGCCACTTCTAACTAGAAAGAAACGCATGTCCTCCCTGAGGTCCTTCTCCCGTTTTTTGTTCACACTGGGGTGTGAGGCTCGCGAATCCACGCTACACAAAGCTATGCTACACAGGCCGTGCAGTGATCATCAACAACAAGACTTTGCTTTTCAATAGAAGCCTTGATCATTTGCCACTTAGGCATGCCACACAGGCAATTCACTCCATGCGTTTGATATCCATCAATATATAACCCCTGAGTTCGTACGTCTTAGATAAGGGCGTTAAGAAAGAGAATAAATTCTCCGCCGCCAAACAGATATATATTTAATAGAAATCAATCACACAGACTAAAATCCAATGTCGGACACACAGTCCATTTACAAGTTCGTCCTGGATCTGAACGAAACCAGAGGCACCTAGTACCCCGCTTATCCATCGATCTCCAAGTACGTCTGGACGACCACTAACTGATTCCCTCCTCACAGCCCAATCATGATCATCAGTAACCACCCAAACGACGTGAAGACCTCCGGTCTTCAACCACCGTCTTCATCTTTGACTTTTCGTCGTATCAGTTATTCAGAATGGGATAAACCCGGTCTTTCCGAATAACTCGCGTATATTATAAACAAGTGTTGCACAAACACAACATACGCCTCATTCCAATTCATGAGTCACTGACTATAAATTAACAAGAGAATAATTCCCCATATATTAACCCCGAAGGCCAAAACCAACATCGGATCAATATACAGAAAACCATTCTGCTTAACTAACCGATGGTTAGTTTCGAAATTTCACATTCTTAGGGAAAGATTTCCATTAATTTTATCAAAGATAAATCCTTTAAATTTATTCTTTAATATACTTTTGAATATCAATTCAAACTAGTTGGGATTAGCAAACCACACCGAAGTAATCATTTATTTATTTCCCAATCCCAACCTATTCATCCCATGAAGTAAAACTGGCCATACTTCATATCTAACACCACGGTTTTATCGGTAAATTCAATTACATTTCACGTTCAAATTTAATTAAAGATTTAACTATCGCCTGGAGCAGAACTGGTGATACTCCATTCTCGATCTTTTCAATCTAATTAAAGGTTCATTAAAACTCCACTTAGTTTTAATCTTTGACTGGGTTAAAGAATCAATGTCATTTAAAACACGGTTCATGATAAACCCAAAATCACATTCCATTTCAATCAGTCCATAACCATAAATTAGCAAGTGAGCAATTCCCCAAGTATTAACCTCGAAGGCCGAAGCCAACATCAGATCAATACCTCAGAAATCATTCAACTTAACTAATCTCCCGTTAGTATCTGATTTTCTTAACTCCTTTGGGTCTAAGAATAGTATTATTGAAGATACCGTTCACGACAACCCAAAATCACATTCCATCAATTTTCGGGATAAAGAACAAGTGTTATTTAAAACACTGTTCACGATAAGCCTAAAAATCAATACCAATTCAATTCCAATTAAATATTATTTAGTTGGTTCACTTCATTAAATCTAAATAAAAAGATTTAATCTTTTTCTCAACTAGGCTTAAGAACAGTGTTAATGAAGACACCATTCACGAAAAACCCAAATCACATTTGATATTAAATACAAGGCTCTGAATAGAAAATATATCGACTTATATTCAATATTAAATTCTACGACCAACAAATATCGTATTGGAAATAACGATATAAATATATCTTTCAAATTCCCATAACAATATCTATATCATCACGAAATCCAACATCGAAATATTCCAAAGACAATTTCGATTCAAATCCTTTCGAATTCAATTTTTGGAATTTCTGGTTATTTTCGAAACCATTTCAAATCCAATTTATTTATTTTAAAAATAAATAAATTATTATTCTAGTTCAAAACTAGTTCATTTCGATAAAAATCTATTTTTATCTTTTAAAATATGGAGTATTTCATCCCAATTCTTCACAAATCATTTCTTATGATTTTACACAAATTATTACTGTTTTTAATAATTTTATCAAGGCCCGTACAGTCAATTTCCATCAACGGCCATCGAACTGCACTTACAACGACCTTTTCCAAAATTGATTTGGACATAATTCCAAATCCAACCGTTAGATTTCAAATTTCCAATATTCGTTAGAAAGCTCTTTTCGATACAAACCCATTGGTTCCAGTTTTAGGAGAATCCGACAGTCGGATCTCACGCAATATCCATTTGAAGTCAATGTTCGAAATTCGCGAACTACCGCAGTGCGGCGCGTTCTATTCAGGCCATTATATATATAATATATATATTATATATATTTCATCGATTTCCTTTTAAAATGTATTTTATAAATCGTTTTAAATTCATTTTCAAAACAATTTACACTTCATTTTCAAATTCAAATCAAAATTGAATTTTTCCTTATAAATTCATTTCAAATTGATTTCAATTCAAATCGATTTTAATTCGATTTGAATTCATTTTCTTTTCAATTCAATTCAATTAGAATTCATTTTATATTCCATCCAATTCGAATTCGTTTTATATTCAATTCAATTCGAATTCATTTTATATTCAATTCAATTCGAATTCGCTTTATATTCAATTCAATTCGAATTCGTTTTATATTCAATTCAATTAATTCGAATTTCATTTCAAAATATTCGATTTTGAAATCACTTTTCAATATTCATTATAAAAACGAACATAATAGATATAAATATCGTTCACGTCAAAATGGCGTCAATCTAATCAACACGGCTTCATATATTTCTATTTTCAAATATTCTATTTCAAATATTTCTTTTTCAAATATTTCTATTCAAATATTTTATTCAAATAGTTCTCTTCAAATATTCTATTTCAAAACTGGAATGAGGCCCAATCAATTACCATAGATTTTATTCCTATGGATTTCCATACAACGCATGTATATATCAACAACGAAAAATAATCAACCGCCATCCAGAGTGAATTCTACACTGTATAAGCATCAAATATAAATATTCAACGCTTATAACAGGCTGTCAAACAATCGATCGACATACAACTAATTATTGGGATTAGTGCATGTCATATATTATCCCAATACCTGTGTGGGGTTTCAAACAATCAAACACATATTTTATTTGTGCAGTTCGACGATGTGTAAAATTTATAGTCCCAATCAATATCAGTTAATTCAGTGCATATAAACAAATCATCCGATTTTTTTATAAATATTTATTTTATATACACGTTAAAAATTATATTTTTAACTATAAAATATTTTATTTCATTTCACATCACATCACACAATCAACTACACGTCAAAATCAAACAAACAAGCATACAAGCCGTCCATGATCTGTGGACGACGGGTGTCGGGTGCTACTAAACACCGTCTGCATCCTAATATATATTTCAACTAGAAAACAAATAAAAATAAAAGTGAGGAGTTCTCACCGACTAGCTAAACCAAAAGCCACGACTCTTCATATGTAGGAAATCTTCGCCGTGCTTTTTATCGAGATCTGTTTCACTCGGTATATGTTAAAAACTATATTTTTAACCACGCTACTTCCTATATAAAGATTATATTTTTATTCTTTACATCATATAAAAATTATATTTTTAATCGCTAAAAATCTAATTTTATCATGTTTTCATTCGTATAAAAATCCCACCTTTATCATTTCTAAAAATCAAATCTTTACTCTCTACCCATATATGTAAAATCTCTTTCCAACGACATCAACTTTGTAAAAATCCAACGGTTGGATTGTCTGGAATGTTTAATTCATATCTGTAGAAAAACAGCGCCAGAATCGTTTATATTTATATATAAATATAATTAAATTAAATCGAATAATGACGTTGCAGTTCGTATTATGAAATCGTAACTTCAAACGACTAGTGTGGAAGATCCGACCGTCGGATTTTCACGAAACTGGAACCGTTGGGTTTGCTTTGAGAATATCTTCCCAGTGATGTAAACTTTTTAGAAATCCAACGGTTAGATTTCCCAATATGTGTAAGACAAATTTGGGGGAAAACAGCGCCAGTGCCACGGCACGACCTGAAACGTCGTTTAATTAAATATGGCCATTTTTAAATAAATAAAAATGGCGAAAAATCATTATAAAATATTATAAGCGACATGGATTAGAAATAAACCAATTTTGCTTGGTCTGCTTGATATTTAATGGTTGTATGTGTTTGACATGAAAATTATGCTAAAGAACTGAAATGCGAATGTCGAATAATATAACGATGGAAAGAATTGATTTGAATTCTAATTATACGTGAATTATTTGAAAATGCCGAGCTAACCCTCATTTCAAATAATTGATCGAATGATTCGAAGTAGAGAATACGAAGACGGTTCAAGACCGACGATCTTTGTATCGGATGGATGGGCGCTGCTGAGGTTCCCGATTGGAGTAGCTACCATGAATGAACGGAAGTAGTAGCCGTCTGGATGTGTGTGTTGATTGGACGGATATGCGAGGAATATGGTGCCTCCGGTTTCGTTCAGACCCAGAACGGACGTGTAAATGGATTGTTTGTCTGACATTGGATTTTGTTATGTACCGATTGATCTCTGTTAAATATATATCTGCTTGGCGGCGGAGAATTTATTCTCTTGCTTAATGCCCTTCTCTAAGACGCAGGAGCTCAGAGGTTATATCTCGATAGAAATCAGTCGTATGGAGTAGATTGCCTATGTAGCATGCCAAGATGCAGGAATCAAGGCTTCTGTTGCAAGGCAAAGTCTTGTGGTTGATGATCAAAGCACAGCCTACGTGGCCTGGCTTTGTGTATAGCGTGGATTCGCGAGCCTCACACCTCGGTATGAGTTAAAAACGGGATAAGGACCGCTGGGAGAACACGACGTTTCTTTCTAGTTATGATGGTGTCAGTGCTTAAACTGACATACATTTATATTACTTTCATCTTTGTGGTTGTTGGAATGTGAGGCGCCTCGATTATAGATCTGTAAGGACCGGGAAACGTATGTTCAGGAATTGCCAATCCTCAAACGTAAGGGAGGACCGGCCCAGCCGATCCAACGGTTACCCACAGTGTGTAGTCCTGAGGAATTTTGCTAGAGTGTTTCGAAGCAGAGAGGTGCTTGCCCCTTGCCTCGACTCATGACGGAAATCCAATTTCCAATACGAGATAACGGATTTGATTGTAGAACTAGTATGGCGACAAAGTAGATGGTAGCTATGCTGTCTATGATTGATATTTATGATGATATTCGTTTTTGAAACATATATGCACTAGTAATAATATCACGTGATTTTGCTTTACACGTATTAAGCATATTTTGGCCATTATAAGGTAAAACTCTATCATCCGGTTTGCGTTACATTGTGTGATGGGACTTGAATCTTATAACGGCTTCATTCTTTTAAAAAGCATTGCGTTGTTCTAAAGAATTTACTTTGTTTTAAATGCACTGGCAATCACTAGAGTAAACCCGTTCCGCGAATGTGGCATGGTCCTATGATTTGCCTTATTTATGTTGTTTAACCAGTTAAGTAGATTTCTCATACCAGTCCCATGACTGACTCGTTGTTTGTTTCACTTTGCAAACTCAGGTGCCCTTATCTTCACTCGGGCAGCCAAGTTGACAGATGACAGGTTGTTTCGGCTTAGCACTACAGTACGGGTGCACTTTTGGCTGGATGGCGAAGATTAGATTTACTTGTATTTTGGCTATAGACTTTCCGCTATCATTATCTTATGTATATGATTCCGCCTATGGCGATGTAGACTGTTTTACTTCTAGTGTTTATTATCATATGTATATGTACTGCCTTGGGCGATGTAGACTGATACCTTTATTATGTCTCACTGTATGTATATATTCCGCCTATGGCGATGTTGACTGATCATTCCCCTTTTATTTACTAAGTTATATCCTACGTTGTGCTATTCTGATGTTGTTACATATTATCATTCTGCTGTCATATCTATGTAAAATTATCCCATTTATTGTATTTGCGATTTTCTGTTCTTTGCTAATGATGATTAATGTGTTATATTCCAATGATTATCCTTAACACCGTCACACAGATTTTGTGATCTTCACAGTTGCTTGAGCTTTGTAAACCAAAGCTCTGATACCAAATGAAACGACCCAAAATCCCACTTACGGGAAATCCTGGATTGAGTTGAGAACAAGCCACATTAGAACCATACGAAAGAATTCATCAGAGATTGGATTAGTAATATCCAATGAGAATGACTCGTTAGAGATGGGATCAGTAGTATCCTAGAATGAGTGTGAAGAGTATGTTTTTAAAATGAAAACAAGTTTTGTTTTGAAAATTTAAATCAATTATTCGTATTTGATTATTTATTTTATATTGAATTTGGACAATCCAATATATAAAGATTTTGCTTATACGCCTTGCAAACGTATATTCGAAGTTTTAATATACTGGATAGATATAGAATCATACTATAGTAGCCCGAAGATGATTCTGATGATTGAGTACTCGTCATTAGAATTTATTTTCGTGTTTCGAAAGTGAGATTTCTATATATTTCCAAATGACTGGTGTGAGAACCAAAACTAGATAGGGCTTATTGTTGTGATTTGGCATCAAAAATGTGATTTTTGACTATATATCAAAGTTATGAATTTGAAAAGATAATCAACTAATTGATTGATGGTTGTGTTGTTTGATTATGGCTTGATTAATTAAAATTTTAACTATTTAGCCAAATTGACCAAAAAGTGGATTGTATTGGAATTTGGTCGCATTTGCTTGCATATACACGTACTTACACTGAACAGGTCATAGCAAGGAGGCTAGAGCAGAAGAATAAAATTGTTTGCCCGACAAATAGGTACATGTTTACCATAATTTACTCTTTTGTTTGGGTGATGATGATTTTATGAGCCAATTGGCTTTTTCTTTTTCTTTTGGATTGAAGAAGGCCATGGGAGGCTATATGAAATATCCCGAAGTCCTCAGTGCAGGGGAGGTTATGGCGAAATTTTTCGAAAATTTAGGGTGTTAGTCAAATTTTTGAAAATTTTGGAAAGTTCATAGAAACTGAAAAGTTGAAGAACTTAAGCTGTAATGGAAATAGCGAAAGTTGAGTTGGTTTGTTAAACAACTATCGGCTTCGTTCCTTTTCGGGGATGAAAAGTTTTAAGTGGGGGAGATTGTAATAACCCGGAAATCCGAGCCAATTTAAAAATTTTATTTTGGCAATTTTAGCGAATTTTGAATATTTAAAATGAATATTCTAAATAAAAACGATGAGAAATTTAATTTGAATAGAATTAGAATGTATATATTTATATAGATCGTCGCTAGAATATAAATAATTATTTATAATTATAAAAGGAATTGAAAATGGCGTGGTAGTTCGATAATTCGATTTCAAGTTTCAATTGAACATACCGGGCGCAAATTAAACCGGATTTTGGTAAAACCAAAAATATTTGAATCTAATTGATAATATCTTTCCAACAAACCCGAGAAATCAAAAGTTCATAGCAAGAATCAAAAGTTATGTCCATTTGAAAATTCAGAATAGTCGCTATGGAATTTTGGCCCTTGAAAATGGCCATTTTGCAAACGACCTCGGATTTCGACGAAACCACTTTTGTTGGATCCGTGATGCCATGTTATTTCTAGGTTTCAAATTTCATAATTTTTCGAATCAATATGTGAGCGTGGCAAGGGAAAATGCGTTTGACCAGTTTTAGTTAATTTTAATCGACTGGAAAATGGCCATTTTTCAAACGGTCTCAGATTTCGACGAAATTAGTTTTGTTAGGACTGTATCGTCAATATGAAGTCAAAAACATTTTTTCTAGAATTTTCTGAATCAGTATGTGGCCCCGGTAATTTAAAATGTACGTTCAAATTGAATATATATAGATTTATATTTTAATTTTGATGGAAACCTATCGTAACAGCCGAACCGGGTTATGAAACATGTCTCATTGTGTTCGGAATGGGGGTAATTAGCTAGGAGTGACAATCGTTGGGTTGGATTTGGAATCCGAATGCAATAAAACCCTAATTTTCAAAGTAAATAATATATATATAATAACCTTTCTTTATAAAAACATAGTTGACCATACATCCACAGTCAAACCCAAAATCCTGCCTCTCTTTCTCATTCTGAATGAAAAAAAAGGAAAAAATATAATAAAAAAATCCCAAATCGATGAAATCGCGACAACCGGAGGTGGCGCCTTCCTCCGCCGCGTCGTCTGTCGAGTGGCCACTACCCATCGGAGTTTCTCCGCCACATGCAACCTCGAATACTGCTCCCTCTCTATCTTCGTGAACCCTGCTCCACTCCTACGGTCAACGCCGCCGTCGTCTGGCCCAACTCCGGCCGTTGCAACCCTTCGCACCACCTTGTCTCCCCCTCCGTCCTCGTTTCTTCCTCCTCTCTTCCTCTGTAGAAAACCGCAAGCCCTCCCAAACCGGATCTGAAGACTACGCCACCAACAGCCCAACTCCGGCCATCGAACACTAAAAACTCGGCTCCAAAACACTGTAAGTTTATTTTCTTTTCTTTTTTTCGTTTTTGTTTTTTATTTTATTTTTATTTTAAAGTAATTAATTTGAAAGGATACAAGAAAAAAATCAACTTTACATATATTGTGGAAGTGTATAGAAAAAGAAGTGATTTATAAATTAGAAAGAGAAGTGATTTATAAATTAGAAAAGATGTGATCTTTCAATAGGAAAAGATGTGATCTTTAAAATATAAAGAAGTGATTCTTTTTAAGTAATGAAAACTTGATTTTTAAAGTGATGAAAACTTGGTTTTATATATATATATATATATATATATATATATATATATATATATATATATATATGTAGCGTATAACATTACGATTTTTACATATATGGGTAGAGAGTAAAGATTTGATTTTTAGAAATGATAAAAGTGGGATTTTTATACGAATGAAAACATGATAAAAATGAGATTTGTTAGCGATTAAAAATATAATATTATATGATGTAAAGAATAAAAATATAATCTTTATATAGGAAGTAGCATGGTTAAAAATATAGTTTTTAACATATACCGCGTGAAACAGATCTCGATAAAAAGCACGGCGAAGATTTCCTACATATGAATAGTCGCGGCGTTTGGTTTAGCTAGTCGGTGAGAACTCCTCACTTTTATATTTATTTGTTTTCTAGTTGAAATATATACTAGGGTGCAGACGGTGTTTAGTAGCACCCGACACCCGTCGTCCACAGACCATGGACGGCTTGTATGCTTGTTTGTTTGATTTTGATGTGTAGTTGATTGTGTGATATGATGTGAAATGAAATAAAATATTTTATAGTTAAAAATATAATTTTTAACGTTTATATAAAATAAATATTTATAAATAAATCGGACGATTTGTTTATATACACTGATTTGACTGATATTGATTGGGACGATAAATTTTACACATCGCCCAACTGCACAAATAAAATCTATGTTTGATTGTTTGAAACCCCACACGGGTATTGGGATAATATATGACATGCACTAATCCCACTAATTAGTTGTATGTCGATCGATTGTTTGACAGCTTGTTATAAGCGTTGAATATTTATATTTGATATTTATACAATGTAGAATGCACTCTGGATGATGGTTGATTATTTGTCGTTGTTGATATATACATGCGTTGTATGGGAATCCATAGGAAGAAAATCTATGGTAATTGATTGAGCTTCATTCCAGTTTTGAAATAGAATATTTGAAGAGAACTATTTGAATAAAATATTTGAATAGAAATATTTGAAATAGAAATATTTGAAATATAACATTTGAAAATAGAAATATATGAAGCCGTGTTGATTAGATTGACGCCATTTTGACATGAACGATATTTATATCGATTATATTCGTTTGTATAATGAATATTGAAAAGTGATTTCAAAATCGAATATTTGAAATGAAATTCGAATTAATTGAATTGAATATAAAACGAATTCGAATTGAATTGAATATAAAGGGAATTCGAATTGAATTGAATATAAAACGAATTCGAATTGAATGGAATATTAAACGAATTCGAATTGAATGGAATATAAAATGAATTCGAATTGAATTGAATTGAATTGAAAAGAAATGGAATTCAAATCGATTTGAATTGAAATCAATTTGAAATGAATTTAAAACGAATTTATAAGGAAAATTCAATTTTGATTTGAATTTGAAAATGAAGTTGAAATCGTTTTGAAAACGAATTTAAAAAAGATTTATAAAATACATTTTAAAAGGAAATCGACAAAATATATATAATATATATATATATATTATATATAATGGCCTGAATAGAACGCGCCGCGCCGCGGCAGTTCGCGAATTTCGACCATTGAATTCAAATGGATATTGCGGGAGATCCGACCGTCGGATTCTCCTAAAACCGGAACCGTTGGGTTCGTATCGAAAAGAGATTTCTAACGAATACTGGAAATTTGAAATCTAATGGTTGGATTTGGAATTATGTCCAAATCAAATTTGGAAAAGGTCGTTGTAAGTGCAGTTCGATGGCCGTTGATGGAAATTGACTGTACGGGCCTTGATAAAATTATTAAAAATAGTAATAATTTGTGTAAAATCATAAGAAATGATTTGTGAAGAATTGGGATGAAAAACTCCATATTTGAAAAGATAAAAAATAGATTTTTATTGAAATGAACTAGTTTTGAACTAGAATAATAGTTTATTTATTTTTAAAATAAATAAATTGGATTTGAAATGGTTTCGAAAATAACCAGAAATTCCAAAAATTGAATTCGAAAGGATTTGAATCGAAATTGTCTTTGGAATATTTCGATGTTGGATTTCCTGATGATACAGATATTGTTATGGGAATTTGAAAGATATATTTATGTCGTTATTTCCAATACGATATTTGTTGGTCATAGAATTTGATATTGAATATAAGCCGATATATTTTCTATTCAGAGCCTTGTATTTAATATCAAATGTGATTTGGGTTTGTCGTGAATGGTGTCTTCATTAACACTGTTCTTATGCCCAGTTGAGAAAAAGATTAAATCTTTTTATTTAGATTTAATGAAGTGAACCAATTAAATAATATTTAATTGGAATTGAATTGGTATTGATTTTTAGGCTTATCGTGAACGGTGTTTTAAATAACACTTGTTCTTTAACCCGAAAATTGATGGAATGTGATTTTAGGTTGTCGTGAATGGTATCTTCAATAATACTGTTCTTAGACCCAAAGGAGTTAAGAAAATCAGAAACTAACGGGAGATTAGTTAAGTTGAATGATTTCTGAGGTATTGATCTGATGTTGGTTTCGGACTTCGGGGTTAATACTTACGGAATTGCTCACTTGCTAATTTATCGTTAGGGACTGATTGAAATGGAATGTGATTTTGGGTTTATCGTGAACCGTGTTTTAAATGACAATGATTCTTTAACCCAGTCAAAGATTAAAACTAAGTGGAGTTTTAATGAATCTTTAATTAGATTGAAAAGATCGAGAATGGAGTATCACCAGTTCTGCTTCAAGCAATAGTTAAATCTTTAATTAGATTTGAACGTGAAATCGTAATTGAATTTACTGATAACACCGTGGTGTTAGATATGAAGTATGGCCAGTTTTACTTCATGGGATGAATAGGTTGGGACTGGGAAATTAAATAAATGATTACTTCAGTGTGGTTCGCTAATCCCGACTAGTTTGAATTGATATTCAAAAGTAGATTAAAGAATAAATTTAAAGGATTTATCTTTGATAAAATTAATGGGAACCTTTCCCTAAGAATGTGAAATTTCGAAACTAACTGTCGGTTAGCTATGCAGAATGGTTTTCTGGATATTGATATGATGTTGGTTTCGTACTTCGGGGTTAATATTTAGGGAATTATTCACTTGTTAATTTACGGTAAGTGACTGATGAATTGGAATGAGGCGTATGTTGTGTTTGTGTAACACTTATTTATAATATACGCGAGTTATTCGGAAAGACTGGGTTTATCCCATTCTGAATAACTGATACGACGATAAGTCGAAGATGAAGACGGTGGTTGAAGACCGGAGGTCTTCACATCGTTTGGGTGGTTACTGATGATCTTGATTGGGCCGTACACCCAAGAGGAGGGAATCAGTTAGTGGTCGTCCAGACGTACTTGGAGATCGATGGATAGGCGGGGTATTAGGTACCTCCGGTTTCGTTCAGACCCAGGACGAACTTGTAAATGGACTGTGTGTCTGACATTGGATTTTAGTCTGTGTGATTGATTTCTATTAAATATATATCCGTTTGGCGGCGGAGAATTTATTCCCTTGCTTAACGCCCTTATCTAAGACATACGAGCTAAGGGGTTATATATTGATGAATATCAAACGCATGGAGTGAATTGCCTGTGTGGCATGCCTAAGTGGCAAATGATCAAGGCTTCTGTTGAAAAGCAAAGTATTGTTGTTGATGATCAAAGCACGGCCTGTGTGGCATAGCTTTGTGTGGTGTGGATTCGCGAGCCTCACACCCCAGTGTGAACCAAAAACGGGAAAAGGACCTCAGGGAGGACATGCGTTTCTTTTTAGTTAGAAGTGACGTCAGTGGTTTTACACGCCCTGACGAGTTTGACTTATGTGGTTGTTGCTGTTGCGAGGCGCCTCGGATATATCAGTCACTATATGAAGCCGATGGAGTCATTCGTTGGCTCATTTACGCCCTATAGGGCCGGGAAACGCATGTCCAGGGTTTAAGTTTAATCCACATCGGTGGACTGGCCCTGTCGCAACAAGGGGTAGTTGCGGCGGTTCATGAGGCTCGGACTAGACAGTCTCGAATCGGTAAAGGACTATCTTTTGCCTCAGTTCACAGATGGAAATCCAACTTCCAATACGTGGCTTTGTGGTTTTATTTGTAGATCCTAGTATTGGCGACATAGTAGCGTATGATGCTATGCCGCCTATGATTGATATTTATGATTGAAACTGTTTTGACACTATACACTTAATATAGTATCAAATGATTTGTTTTTAAACGTACTAAGCATGTTTGGCTATTATAAGGTAAAACCCTATCCTCCGGCTTGCGTTGCATTGTGTAATGGGACCTGGGTCTTATAATAGCTTCATTTTTCGAAAAATCATTGCGTTGTTTATTCTAAGCACTGGTATTCTCGGGAGGAAACCCGTTCCGTGTTATACGGCGTGGTCCCTTGATTTACCTAACTTTAAAAATAAAGATTAATAATTGTTTTAGTTCTCACACCAGTCACATCACTGACCTGGAGCTTATTGTTTTAACCTAAACTCTGGGTGCCTTTATTTTGACACGGGCAGCTAGTAGTTTTGATTTTGCAGATTTATATTCACAGGATCCTGATGTACAGCTGGAACGATGTCCGAAAAGTTTTGTATCCGTATATCTCCTTCTAGTTGTATTTTGTATTATTTTCCGCTGCTATGTAATTTATTGTAATCTCTGATATTTTGTAATGTATAATATTCATTTGTATTCTGATGGAATTGTTGTAATAAGCGATGAAATGTTCTTCCATCTACGTTCTTTTGTGTGTTGTTCTCGAAGTATCCGCTCTTTCCTTTACGGGGAAGTTATGGGTCCTTACATTCTTGAAAGCAATTAGGACAAATTCTGAACACGTTTGAATTTCTAATACTGATCCAATCAAGGTGAGATTCTATATTAAATAATTAAATTAATTTAATTGTAAATTTTCCTTGTTATTTAAATAATTGAATGGAGAATGAAGTAGATCTGAGATGTGATAATATTCTGAATGTTTGCTTGGTTTATCTGTGTGTATAATTCCAGATCTGCTAGTTAAAAATTTCAGATCTGTATGCGATGGAAAATTTGAATAATAATTTTGTTTTATTTTGTCGAATTATGCTTTGCTGATATCCTATGAATCATGTACATATAGAAATATCACCTTGTTCATGCTTTTGAATTGAAATAGAAAATTTCAATTCAATACCACTTTGTTGTTACTTATGTTGACTAGACCTTTTTATTTCAAACATAATATTGATATGATGTTTGTAGAATGGAAATGTGACGATATAAAAGAAATTACATTTATATTTAATGTAATTAGGACATGAATTTTTCACCACTATAAAAATTACAATTGTAGGTGATAAATAAGAGTATGATTTTGCGATGTAAATAAAAATTACATTTTTATATGTAATTAATAATAGGATTTAGTTGTAAAATATAAACACATTTTTGTTATGTAAGTAAAGATGAGAATTTACATTGCAAATTAAAAACACATTTTTTTATGTAAATAAAGATGAGAATTTACATTGCAAATTAAAAACAAATTTTTGTTATGTAAATAAAGATGAGAATTTACATTGCAAATTAAAAACACATTTTTGTTATGTAAATAAAGATGACAATTTGCATTGTAAATTAAAAGTACATTTTATTGTATAGTTAAAGAACAGAATTTACATTGTAAATTGGAAAGAACATCTTTATATGTAACTAAAGATTAAGAATTTACATGTAAAATAAAATTTCAATTTTATATGTAATGGAATAATAAGAATTTGCACAACATATAAAATTTCAATTTTATATGTACTTAAGGTATAGAAATTTACATTGCAAATTAAAAGACAAGATTTGATGTGTAATATTAATTACATTTTTAATGTAATTAGAAAGTATGATTTTATATTGTAAATTAAGGGACAAATTAAAAGATAGGGATTTTACATTATAATGTTAATTATATTTTTAATGTAATTAAAAAGTAGAATTTGACGTTGTAAATAAAATTACATTTTTTAATGTAATTTATAAAGATAAAAAATTTCACCGTTATGTTAATTACATTCTCATGTAATTAAAAAGAAGAATTGGGCATTGGAATAAAAATTACATTTTTATGTAATTTAGAAAGGATAAGAATTTACCTGTAATTAAAAAGAATAATTTTGCATTGGAATGTAAATTACATTTTTGCATGGTAAATTAAAAGATAGAAAATTTAACATGGAATGCTAATGTAATGACCCGCATTTGCAGAGGTATTATAATTAATTTATTTAATTATATAAATAGTGATATAGTGAATTAAATGGTCGTTGAATTAAATAATGGTGAATATTTAATTAAAAATAAATAAATTAAATAATATATTTAATTCTGAAATAATCAAAATTAGCTGAAATGGTGATATGGTGTGAATTGGATCACCTGTGATATATAATTCAGTTTAGAATTTAATTAGAATAACGAATATATTATGTGAATGAAGTTTGAACGTAGAATTTATAATATAATTAAAATCGAGCTCGAAATGGTGCTGAGATTCTAACTTCTACTGAATGTACAAGGCTCGTCGGATTTCTATGAAATAAGAAACGTGTGGAGCTGGTGGAGTATATCTTTCTAGTGGAAGAGAAAAATCCGGATTTCATCGGGTAGATTTTGATGTACGTCCAAATCAAATTTTAAAAAAGTAATTGTGGAATTCCTTTATAGTTTATAAAGGAATTATTTATATTTTAGAAAGGAATTTCAATATAAATCGAATATTGGGTTGACCCGGATTTGAATATCGAGTTAGAAATTAATATAGGAATATTCTAGAGCTATATGGTATTCCACTGTGAATATATATACGATAATATAAATTTATTTATATTTAATTTAATTATATTTAAACATATTTATATATTTAAATGGGTCATTCAGAGTTGTAAAAATAGCCACTTTTGCAAACGAAGTCGGAATTCGAAGAAACCGGTTTCGTTGGATCCGCAATGTCAAATAGTTGTTAGATTTCCAATTTCGTGATTTTTAGAGTCACTGTGTGGCCGTACGGATTTTTAGAGTGAAAAACAGTCAGTATTTTGATGGTTAAAAATATGTTGTGTGAGCATATGAAGTCGGAATTTGACGAAACCAGTTCCGTTGGGACCGTAATGTCGAAATCTACCTACTTGTCCAGTTTCGTGATTTTTGGATATCGTGTGTGATCACAGGAATTTTAGAGGACGAATACAGATAGCGTTTGCTTATAAATTAATAAAATAATCAATATAAAAATAATAAAAATTTACTATATAATACCTCTAACTTCCTCTAAACCTAAATTTTCATTTCACCGGTCAACGCAATTTGTTTTCGGCCGCATTCTTCTTTCTCCACAGAAAATCGATTCATTCAAAAATCAAAACAAATGAAGTAAAATTATGTAAATCATTCTACACATATATTTGCACTCGTGACGGAGTCCTCTTCAACCTGATACGTGTTTCGTGGAGTTCGGATGTTGTAATAAACCGGAAATCCGAGCCAATTTAAAAATTTTATTTTGGCGATTTTATTGAATTTTGAATATTTAACATGAATTATTTTAAATAATAACGACGAGAAATTTATTTTGAATAGAATTCGAACGTATATATTTATATATGTCGTCGTTAGAATATAAAAATTTATTTATATATAAAAGGAATTGAAAATGGCGCGGTAGTTCGATAATTCAATTTCAAATTTCAAATGAATGTACAGGATTCAAAATAAACCGGATTTTAGTGAATCCATAAATACTTGAATCTATTTGTGAATATCTTTCCAACGAACCCGAGAAATCAAAATTTCATAGAGGGAATCAAAAGTTATGTCCAGTTGAAAATTCAGAATAGTCGCTATGGAATTTCGGCGCTTGAAAATGGCCATTTTGAAAGCGACATCGGATTTTGATGAAACCACTTTTGTTGGATTTGTGATGTCATGTTATTTCTAGATTCCAATTTTCATAATTTTTCGAATCAATATGTGAGCGTGGGAAAGGAAAATGCATTTGACCAGTTTCAGTTGATTTTAATCGACTGGAAAATGGCCATTTTTCAAACGGTCTCAGAATTCGACGAAACTTGTTTTGTTAGGACCGTATCGTTAATATGAAGCTAGAAAATATTTTTTGGTAATTTTTTGAGTTAGTATGTGACCCCAGTAAATTGAAATGAGTGTTCAAATTCAATATATAGAGTTATATTTTGATTTTGACTAAAACTGATCGAAATGATCGAATCAGCTTGCGATACATATCCCATTGTTTTTGGGATGGGGGTAATTGGCCATGGACGACAGGCGGTGGGTCTCGTTTCGAGGTCGAAAATAAAAATTGCTTTTTAGAATTAATTAAATAATAAAATATATATTATTTCTCTGTCTCTCCCTTACATTCCCTCTTCCCTTTCGTTGACCAAATCAGAAGGAGAAAGAAAGAAAAAAAACCGCGCTCAACCCCTCCGACCTCGTCTGCGCGCCACCGCCAAAAGGTCCGACTGTCGTGCCACCTCTTCTCCGCACCACCTTCTTCTTCTCCCCTCCTCGTCGATCGAAGTCCCCATCCCCCCAATTCGAGACCCCCGAGCCCCTCAAACCACACGCCGCTCCGCCGCACTACCGCCGCACCCCCCCTTCGCTAGCCCCACTATCACCGCAGCACCCTCCCCTATCTCAGATGACCACCAGCGAGCCCCTCCCCCCCCCCACGCTGTAAGATTTATTTGTTTGTTTTATCATTTTTTATAATTATTTTTCTCTCTTCTTTTCTCTGATTTTAGTTAGAGATAAAAACTGATTTTTGTTATAGATAAAAACTATTTTTTTTAGGTATAAAAAGGCGTTGATCTTTAAAATGTGATTTTTAAGTATGAAACTAGGATTTTAATGAATTTAATTACAAAAAGACGAGTGATTTTATTTATTAGGATAAACCAAAAGGATTTGAATTTTTATAAACAAAAAAGATTAAAATTTTGATTTGAATAAAAAGATTGGGTTTTGTTTATAGAAAAAGAATAGGATTTTTATTCAAGAGAAAGACTATATTTTTATATAATGAAGGTAATAAAAATATGATTTTTATATTATGAAGATAATAAAAATATGATTTTTATATAATGAAGGTAATAAAAATATGATTTTTATACAATGAAGGTAATAAATATAAGATTTTTATATAATGAAGAGAATAAAAATATGATTTTTATATGATGTAAAGAATAAAAATATAATTTTTAGACGATGTGAAGAATAAAAATATGATTTTTATTTATGTAGAGTAATAAAAATATAATTTTTATTATATTACTAGCGAGATAAAAATAGAATTTTTATCTATATAGTAGCGGTGTAAAAATAGAATTTTTATCTATACAATAGCAGTGTAAAAATATGATTTTTATATACATAGCAACGATATAAAAATGTGATTTTTATATATGTAGTGAATACGGACAACGAAAGTGACAAAGGGCGAGCACGACGAAGATTTCTACCCATCAAGAGTCGTCGCATTTGGATTAGCTATTGGTGAGAACTTCTCACTTTTAGTTTAATTTTCTAGTTAAAATATATACTAGGATGCAGACGGTGTTTAGTAGCACCCGACACCCGTCGTCCACAGACCATGGACGGCTTGTATGCTTGTTTGTTTGATTTTGATGTGTAGATTGATTGTGTGATGTGATGTGAAATGAAATAAAATATTTAGATAGTTAAAAATATTTTATAGTTGAAAATAGAATTTTTAACGTGTATATAAAATGAAACTAATATAAACAAATCGGATGATTTGTTTATATACATACATTTGACTGATATTGATTGGGACGATAAATTTTACACATCGCCCAACTGCACAAATAAAATCTGTGTTTGATTGTTTGAAACCCCACACGGGTATTGGGATGATATATGACGTACACTAATCCCAATAATTAGTTGTATGTCGATCGATTTATTGATAGATTGTTATAAGCATTGAATATTTATATTTGATGCTTATACAGTGTAGAATGCACTTTGGATGATGGTTGATTATTTGTCGTCGTTGATATGTACATTCTTTGTATGGAAGTCCATAGAAATAAAATCTATGGTAATTGATTGGGCTTCATTCCAGTTTTGAATAGAAATATTTGAAAAGAAATATTTGAATAGAAATATTTGAAAAGGAATATTTGAAAATAGAAATATATGAAGCCGTGTTGATTAGATTGACGCCATTTTGACGTGAACGATATTTATATCAATTTTATTCATTTTTCAATGAATATTGAAATAGATTTGAAATTCGAATTAAATTGAATAGATTTGAAATTGAAATAGATTTGAAATTCGAATTAAATTGAATAGATTTGAAATTGAAATAGATTTGAAATTTGAAATAAATTGAAACGATGGGAAATTCGAATTAAATTGAAATTGAATTGAAATTGAATTGAAATCGAATTGAAATCGATTTGAAATGAATTTAAAACGAATTTATATTGGAATATTCAATTTTGATTTGAAATTGAATATGAAGTTGAAACCGTTCTGAAAATGAATTTAAAACGATTTATAAAGCACGTTGTGAATTGAAATCGACGAACGAAATATTATATATATAATATAATGGCCTGAATAGAACGCGATGCGCTGCGGTAGTTCGTGAATTTCGACCATTGACTTCGAATGGATATTGCGGGAGATCCGACCGCCGGATTCTCCTAAAACTAGAACTGTTGGGTTTGTATCAAAAAGAGCTTTCTAACGAATATTAGAGATTTGAAATCTAACGGTTGGATTTGGAATTATGTCTAAATCAAATTTGGAAAAGGTCGTTGTAAGTGCAGTTCGATGGCCGTTGATGGAAATCAACTGTACGGGCCTTGATAAAATTATTAAAAATAGTGATAATTTGTGTAAAATCATTAGAAAAGATTTGTGAAGAATTGGGATGAAAAACTCCCCATTTGAAAAGATAAAAATAGATTTTTATCGAAATGAACTAGTTTTGAACTAGAATAATAATTTATTTATTTTTAGAATAAATAAATTAGATTTGAAATGGTTTTGAAAATAACCAGAATTTCCAATAATTGCATTGGAAGGGATTTGAATCGAAATTGTCATCGGAATATTTCAATGTTGGATTTCGTGATGATACAGATATTGTTATGGGAATTTGAAAGATATATTAATATCGTTATTTCCAATACGATGTTGGTTGGTCATAGAATTTCATATTGAATATAAGCCGGTATATTTTCTATTCAGAGCCTTGTATTTGTTATCAAATGTGATTTGGGTTTGTAGTGAATGGTGTCTTCATTAACACTGTTCTTAAGCCCAGTTGAGAAAAAGATTAAATCTTTTTATTTAGATTTAATGCAGTGTACCAATTAAATGATATTTAATTGGAATTGAATTGATATTGATTTTTGGGTTTATCATGAACAGTGTTTTAAATAACACTTCTTCTTTAACCTGATAATTAATGCAACGTGATTTTGGGTTTATTATGAACCGTGTTTTAAATGACACTGATTCTTTAACCCAGTTAAGGATTAAAACTAAGTGGAGTTTCAATGAATCTTTGATTAGATTGAAAAGTTCGAGAATGGAGTATCACCAGTTTTGCTCCTGGCGATAGTTAAATCTTTAATTAGATTCGAACGTGAAATGGTAATTGAATTTACCGATAACACCATGGTGTTAGATATGAAGTATTACCAGTTTTACTTTATGGGATGAATAGGTTGGGGTTGAGAAATTTAACAATTGATTACTTCGGTAGGGTTCGTTAAACCCGACTGGTTTGAATTGATTTTCAAAGAAGATTAATGAATAAATTTAAAGAATTTATCTTTGATGAAATTAATGGGAACCTTTCCCAAATTATATGAATATTTGAATAAAAGAATATTCTGAATTGGAATGAGGCGTATGTTGTGTTTGTGTGGCACTTGTTTATTATATACGCGAGTTATTCAGAAAGACCGGGTTTATCCCATTCTGAATAACTGATTCGACGTGGTGTCGAAGATGAAGACGGTGGTCGAAGACTGGAAATCTTCACATCGTTTGGGTGATTGCTGATGATCTCGGTTGGGCTGTACACCCAAGAGGAGAGAAACAGTTGGTGATCGTCCAAACGTACTTGGAGATCGATGGATATGCGAGGAAAGTGCCTCCGGTTTCGTTAAGCCCCAGAACGAACTTGTAAATGGACTGTGTGTCTGACATTGGATTTTATTCTGTGTGGTTGATTTCTATTAAATATATATCTGTTTGGCGGCGGAGAATTTATTCTCTTCCTTAACGCCCTTCTCTGAGACGCACGAGCTTAGAGATTATATATTGATGCATATCAAACGCATGGAGTGAATTGCCTGTGTGGCATGCCTAAGTGACAATATGATCAAGGCTTCTATTGAAAAGCAAAGTCTTGTGGGTGATGATCAAAGCACAAACTGTGTGGCACAGCTTTGTGTAACGTGAATTCGCGAGCCTCAAACCCCGGTGGTGAACCAAAAACGGTAGAGGACCTCAGGGAGGAAATGCATTTCCTTCAAGCTAGAAGTGGCGTCAGTGGTTTTACACGCCCTGACGAGTTTGACTTATGTAGTTGTTGCTGTTGCGAGGAACCTCGGTTTGATTGGACGATCGGGGTCCGATGGAGTCATTCATTGGCTCATTTACGCCCCATAGGGCGGTGAAATGCAGTGTTCAGGCATTTTAATCCACATCGGTGGACCGGCCCTGACGATCCAAGTGGCTTGACTGAGTATTTGTCCTGAGGCTCAGGCTAGAGAGTCTCGAATCGGTGGAGGACGATCCCTTGCCTCGGTTCACAGATGGATATCCAACTTCCAAATACGTGACATTTGCGGTTTTATTTGTAGAGCCTAGTATGGCGACATAGTAGCATGGGATGCTATGCCGCCTATGATTGATATTTATGATTGAAATTGTTTTCTTCACTTATAGTAATAATAAAACATGAAATTTCACGTACCAAGCATCTTTTGGCTATTATAAGGTAAAAAACGTATCCTCCGGCTTGTGTTGCATTGTGTGATGGGACCTGGGTCTTATAATAGCTTCATTGTTCTTTATTTAGCATTGCGCTGTTGTTATGAACTGGTATTCTTGGGAGGAAACTCGTTCCTTGTTATACGGCTTGGTCGCTTGATTTACCGAACTTTAAAATAAAGATTAATAACTATTTTAGTTCTCACACCAGTCCCATGACTCACTTGGAGTTTATTGTTTTAACTTAAACTCTAGGTGCCCTTATTTTGACATGGGCAGCTAGTAGTTTTGGTTTTGCAGATTTATATTCACAGGATCCCGACTTACAGTTTGAACGATATCCGGAAAGATTTGTATCCGTATATCTCCTTCAATTGTATTTTGTATTATTTTCCGCTGCTTTGTAATTTATTGTAATCTCTGATATTTTCTGTGTAATATTTATTCATACTCTGTATATTCTTGTAATCTGATGGAATTGTTGTAATATACAATGAAATGTTGTTCCGTCTGCGCTCTGTTGCGGCTTATTCTTAATTCAATCCGGGCTTTCCTCACCGGGGAAGTTCGGGTCGTTTCAGATGTAGTATGGTTCGATGCTTGTTTACTGCGTCAAGCTAGGGTTGAAATTATTGTTTGATTTAAGTGTTTGTAGCAAGAATGAATAGCAGCTTGGAATTCATGATGGAATTTGGCTTCGTTTGTGGGAGTTTGGGAGGATTCGGTTTACAAGAGGGTCGCTTCTTCAGATTTCAGCATGGTGGGAGTTCGAACTAAACTCCACCGAGTTGTCTGAAAATGATGTGAGTAGAAAGAGAATTTGAAGTGGAGTTAAATGGTGGTTGGGGTTTTGGAGATGGATAGACATGGATGGAGGAAAGGGTGGAGGAGGTTGGTGAAATGGCTGTGTGGTTCACTGGAGGTCGCGTCTGAAGGATTTGGGGAAGAACGGGTTAAAAGGTGAGCGGGTTGGGCTTTAAAAAGGGTTAGGGCCCATGTGAAGATTTAAAATCCAAGTTTTATTATTTAATAGTGTACAAACTTCGTAATGGTATAACTTGATCATACGATATCAGATTGACGAACCGTAAGTTGCGTTAGGATCGTATGGACGACGGCTACGCCTAGAACTAACTAGGAGTGGATAGAAGCTCGTTTGAATTTATGGCAAAATAAATTGTTTGATTCAAATCAAACAAACAGTTTATCGTTTTTTAACGATGAACTGCCAATGTGAGTAAATCTCACTAACTCTAAACAATTCATAATTTCATGTTGTATTTTTAGAACAGTTAAATATTGAATGATTGACTGTGTGTTGACTGTTTGATTGAACTGCTAGTCAATTAGTTGAATTTCTATATTGATTCTGTTTAATAGAATATATCATATAGAACTGAAAGTGATGTTGATTTTATTGTGTAACATCTGTGGATGCAGGGAAACAGGTTGGAGGAATCTGACTGGATTCCTCAACATTTATTTTACTGTTTTTCATATATTGTGATATATGATGTGATATATATTCTGTTGTAGATTACATGTGTTTGAATGATACTGGTCGTCGTGATTTGATATGTTGAATACCATAACATACCGAAATGTTGATAAGTGAATATTTTCAAAGTGAAATTTGAAAATAAAATATTTATAAATGAAATATTTATAAATAAGAAATATTTATAAATTGGAATATTTATAAATAGGAGATATTTAGGAAAGGGAAATTATAAAATCAAAGAATAGAATAATAGAAAAGGAGATACTTGTAAAACCATTTACAAATAGAATTAAAAAGGAAATATTTAGAAAATAAATAGAGTTATAAAAAGGAAATTTATTTATAACCGAATAAAACGTTACTAAAAGGAAAACGTTACTAAAAAGGAAATCATTTGTAAAGTGAAGAACCATTACTAAATGTAAAATCTTTATAAATGAATAGATTATTCGAAAAGGTTTTAATTGAATATTAGTTATTCGAATATTAGTTTATTCGAATAGAGTTAAAGGAAAAGAGTTATCGATTCGTTTAATCAAAGTGAGTTATAGAATATTGGTTAATCGAAGGAGTTATCGATTATTTGTTAATTGAAAGGAGTTATTGATTATTAGTTAATCGAAGGAGTTATCGATTTTAGTTAAATCGAAAAGAGTTATCGATTTGTTTAATCGAAGTGAGTTATAGAATATTGGTTATTCGAAGGAGTTATCGAATTTAGTTATTCGATGGAGTTAATCGATTAGAGTTAAAATAAAGGAGTTAATCGAATATAGTTTATTCGAATAGAATCATTTGAGTTAATCGAATATTAGTGATTCGAATAAAGTAAAAGGAGTTACCGAATATTAGTTATTCGAATAGAGTTATCGAATATTAGTTATTCGAATGGAATTAACGGAGTTAATCGAATTTAGTTTTTTCGAATATAGTTAAATGAGTTATCGACTAGAGTTAAATCAAATAGAGTTAATCCAATAGCGCTAGTCCAATAGAGTAAATTGGTAAGGGTTAATCGAATAGAGTAAATTGAATAGAGTTATCGAATATACCTTATTCGAAGGAAAGAATTATCGAATAGAGATGATTTGAAAGATAGTTACGTAAGGAAGTGTTAAGGAGTTAAAAGATGAACTTAACCTATTTTGAGATTTGAAATGTTGTTCTGTTAAGGTCTGAGAGGTAGTTATACCCCAACTTGATTGACTTAGTTTTTAATTTAGAAATGGTTAAGGTTCGAGAGTGAAAGTGGTTAAGTAAATTTAGTAAATAAGTATAGTGGGTTGAGTTGTTGTCGAGATGTTGATTTAAACATCTGTTTAAATCCATGTAAAGAAGGTTTGGAAACGTTTTCCAAATAGAATCAGAAACGTAATCAAATATTGAAATAGGAAATATGAATATATATATATATATATATGATTGATGATTGATTGGTAGAATTTCCATTTGGAAATAATATCGTTGTTTGCACACCTATTTTTCTTTGATGGTTAAATCACAGACTATGGAAGTATTGACCATTATAACGTTGTTAATATGGAGAGGCCGGTTGGATTATTATTCAAAGAACCAATCGGTATTTACATAAGCGTTGCGAATCATATATGCCAAAGAAAATTGAAGACGGAGTAAAGTGCAAGGGCTATTGTATAAGTCTTAGATAACAGTGTCTAAGATGGATATGCTGAATAGTACCTTCAGTTCATCCTGTTCCTGGATGACATGTATGGATGAATGTCTGATAGAGTATTTCCAAAAAGGTCACATACATTGATTTCTTCAACCGTACCAAGAGTGGAAGCGGAGAAGGAAACTTCTTTTAGCTGACACGTAATGTATGGTTGTAGACATCAATAGGTGATTAGATGGATTTGACGATGTGACATTCGAAGTGAATCTGGTGTGATGATAAAGCGTAGCTTCTAGCCTCACGTCCGGTAAATGACTGAAATCGGGCAGGCAGCATGGCTAAGTCGGTCGCTCCGAAGTAGGGTGTATAATCACCTGATCTAGAATTTCATTTATTTCTAAAAATCTATTATCGATACTGTCCCATTCGGGAAACGGTTGCTGATCCCAACCGTTTGTGATATACATACGATACACTCAAGCGAAATGAGTGGTCGGTCATGTGTGGCCGGGTTGCAAGATGTTCTTGTTGAACCTAGTGTAATCCTTTCTAGAGGTACGCTAGCGAAAGGTGGTTCCATACCTTGTCATAGTTGGAAATCCATTACCCAATACATGCTTGCAGTTTTGATTGTACTATATATGTCGAACGTGAGATGAAAGCGTTTCTGCTAGATGATTATTATATTGTGGTTGATAGACATTATTATAATATCAAAAGGTTTTTGATATAAAGATAATTTGGATTCTCATAAGGGAAAAACCCGTTCCGTTATACGGCGTGGTCTTATGAGATATCATTTACCTGCTTGAACCGTTTTACTCATACCAGTCCCATGACTGACCCGGAGTTTATTTTGTTTTGTTTTCCCTAAACTCTTGGGTGCCCTATTTTGTATGGGCAGTCAAGTAGTCGGGATTTACATATACTTAAAGAGCTGGAGCAGGAGGCTTCAGGATCATATAGCTATATTTATTTTTGCTGTGTTGTAAGTGTTGTACTTTGATAATGATGTATATTCAAGTACAGATGTATATTTCAAGTTATGTTATATATATTATATGTTATTCGTTCTGCTGTGAGGTTCGTGTTACTCTGATGTTTTGTTCTTCTTCTTCTTCTATTCTAAGTTTCTATCTTATCTATTCTCACCCTCTAATTTTCTTTCATTAATCATCCGATATTTTCGACCCTTGGATGTTCGATATCTGTTGTATATCGAATAACCAAGGTCGTCAAAAACCCGGATCATTACAGTTGGTATCAGAGCTTAAGTTAAGTGATTTACCTTGGCTCTGTGGCGTGACTCGGTAGAGATAGGGTTAGTAATACCCTAGATTGAGTTTGAGTGTGTATATATGAGTGAATGTATTTGTTATTCAATATAAAAAAATTGTTTTATATTGTGGAGATTTGTTGGTTGAGTCGTTTATGAGTTCTGGTCGATCAGTTTGATCCACTGTATCGGTAGGGATTTTGTAAACACTCGAATACGATGGACCGTCACGATATGTTTTGAAAAAGGGTAAAATGAAATAATTTACCCAAGTTATATTTTGATATAAAGGATTGATATTGGAATGATAATAATATGTTGAATATATTGGTTGTTATTATAATCGAGTAAGATTATAAATTAAATGGTTATGTATATAACCAATTAGAAATCATATAAGTGAAATACGTGAAATCAGATGAGTTAAATCTGAAATTTAAACCAGAAATTGAATTAAAATTTTGGAAAATTGGATAAGTGTTTGTAAATGGATTTGGATTAAAAATACGAAAAATTTAAGATCCTAGGAGATTTTAAATTGTTTTAAAAGCAGTGTGAATTATATTTTGAAATGAATTTCAAAGTGGAAATGTTTAGAAATGGTTTTATAGTATTGAACTCACTTCGATCGCTGGAAAATAGATTCCAATGATGACAGCTGCATCATCAGTATTCATTTTCGAGTTGTAAGTGACGAATTACTACCAGAGATACTGTTTTGAATTTGTTTTGGGAAAAAAAAGTTGTGTTGAATTTCAAAATGGGATTTATAATATAGAATTTGATATATAGAATTTGAATATATAGAATTTGAATATAGAAATTCAAATGGGATTTATAATATAGAATTTGAATAGAATTTGATATATAGAATTTGAATAATAGAATTTGATACATAGATTTGAATAATAGAAGTGATATAAAATTTGAATAGGAATTGAATAGAATTAATTAAGTCGAAGAGGAATTAGTTAATCAAGTTTTGAATTTGAAGTTGAACTTTGAAAGGTGAATTGGATTTGTAAATGGATATTCGAAATCGAATATAGAACTTAAATTTGAAATTTGGATTCAAATTAGTTAATAAGCAAGTTAAAATATATTTGTGTAATGAACCGGATTCTTTATGGGGTAATTTTGAATATTTAATATTTAATTTAAATATTGATTTGGTAATATAAGTGAATTTTTATATTTGAGTTATCGATTTAATAATCAATTACGATTTAATATCGAATATATTAAATTATCGTAACACGTCAGTTCGAGAAGTTGAAACTGAATTAGAAACAGTTCAGAAAATCAATTCAAACTCCTGTTTGAATTAGAAGAATAATATTTATTTATTATCAAAGAATAAATTGTCAGAATTTAATTTATATCAATTTAAATTTATATCTGTTCGGGATGATCAAATTTAACTTCGTGGCCTATCCCAGTGTGATCGGAGTGGTGGTTAAATCCTAGAATTGATAGTTTTTGGATTCAGAAAGGAATTCGGCATCATGGGTATTTAAATTAAAGGATAACCCTTAAATAACTAATATCATAAGGTAGAAAATTTGACACCTCTTCCTTCTTCCTTCCACAAATGAAAACAAACCGTGCCATTCTTTTCCTCCACAGATAAAATGGCCTGGCTGTTCATTTAATACCCGCACCCCTACCTACCGCTCCTCTATATAATCAAAGCCCCTCAAACAAAATCGCGAACCATTTCCAGTCTCTCCCTTTAACTTTCTGTTTTTTTCCTTCAGCAGTTCGAGATCCATGGAAGGAAATCCGCTCGCAACTCGTTCGAGAATTCAATCCTCTTCTAATTCGAAAACCGCGGAAAGGAAATCACAAATCAGAGATCCGCGATTCGAACACTTTGAAAGGCTGGAGCACATCACTAATTGAAGTCCCTCGCGAAATCATCCGAAGAGAAAATCGAAGACCCTGGACCCGCGATTTCAAGCATCGCTGCGAGTCCCTGGAGCTCAACGCGTCACGATTCAAGGGTAGGGACGGTAGAGTTAGATTTTTATTCAAACAGTATTAGGGCTGAGAGTCATCGCGGTTTTTGGCAAAGCTGGAAATGGATTTGAGATCGGTTAGTTCAAGTCGATGGGGTGAAGGGTGCTGAAACTGTACAGGAGCTCGGATTGGGTTTTTGAGGTTGGTACGGTGACTAGAGTTTGGTAGTGGAAATGGAGGGTTCAGCAGTGGAATTGGAGTGAGGCTAGTGGGCTGAAATGGTCTGTCAATGGGGGATGTCTAACAGGAGTATGCAGCAACAATAAGCAGTAAGGGGTTTGAGGTGTGAAGGGGTATGAAATGGTGTCGAATCCTTTTTATATGGTGAAACAACATCACATAGTAATGCTGGGTTAACTGCGAGGAGTTTGATAAAGTATCGAAGCGAAATGGGGAAGTTTTGGGAATTATTGGGAGTTTTTCGTGGACTGGTCGACAGTTGCAAGATAACAAGGTATTCATTTATATGAATTCAAAATCTCATAGAATAATTAGGGTATAAATTTTAGTAAGTTAATTAATATTACATGGATTAATTTATTTATTCATTGTTAAGTAATTTAAATGAATAATAGTTAATCCCTAAATTTAATAATCATAGATATTGAATGAAATCGGTCGAGTAATGCGTAGCTCCGGGATACATGGTTTGGCATCTAAAGAATGGTAAATCAGAATGGAACAGAGAATGAAATCATGTGAGTAAATCTCACTCTGTTTTACTTAGAATTTTTTTTTATCAGTTAAAAATAATTGTTTTGTTGATTGTTGGATGCTTTAAATATTTATTTATTGCTGTTAAAAATATATATATAGTTATTTAGGATTGGTTGACTATTATATATATATATTGGGTTGATGATTGGTTGGATTCCCGCAGTCTCATTAGCGGATGCCCGCGGTACCATAGCGGATGATTACCCTATACGCCCCACGCTATGATTAGTGGATGACCTTCTATACCGCGATATCCTGCCTCGAAGCAGGATAGGTATTATTTATGTGCTAACGTCTGTGGATGCAGGAAAACAGGTTGGAGGAATCCAACTGGATTCCTCAAAAATATATATTATCTGTTGTTTGTTTGATTTCATATATATATTCATATATGATGTGAAAAAAAATCAAATGCTTGGAAATTGGCTGATTTGATTGTTTAAATATCACTGGGGCTTGGGATATTGATTTATAAAAATATCGAAAAGGGTATTTGATATTTAAAAAGGGAAATTCTATTTTTATAAATAGAATTTGAATTCTAAATAAAACTATAGAAAACATTAACTTGTTTTGAATATATATGAACGAATATTGAATTTATAAACGTTGTTTATAAATGAAAAGATGAGTTTTGAATTGAAATTATAAACGTTGTATATAAATAATGCAGAGATATTCAAATAGACTTTGACGATAGAATTTGAATATAGATTCAAATAGACTTTGACGATAGAATTTGAATATAGAATTCAAATAGACTTTGACGATAGAATTTGAATATAGAATTCAAATGGACTTTAAAGCTATAGAAAATATTAACTTGTTTTGAAGGTATATAAAACAAGTGATCGAATTTATAAACGTTGTTTATAAATAGAAAGATGGGATTTGGATCGAATTTATAAACGTGGTTTATAAATAGAAAGATGGGATTTGAATCGAATTTACAAACTTTGTTTATAAATGGAAAGGTGGGATTTGAATCGAATTTACAAACTTTGTTTATAAATGGAAAGGTGGGATTTGAATTGAAGTTATAAACGTTGTTTATAAATAATGCCGACAATTCAAATGGACTTTGAATATAAGGAAGTCAAATAGAGATTTGAATAATCGAATTCAAATGGAGTTTAACTATAGAATTTGAATATTGTATTTCAAATGGAATTTGAATATAGAAATTCAAATGGACTTTAAACTATAGATTTGAATATAGAAATTCAAATGGACTTTAATCGATTTGAATATAGGATTTAAATGTAATTTAAACAATAGAATTTGAATATAGAATTCAATTGAAGTTTAAATAAAAAGAATTTAAATAGAATTGATTTGGAATTTGAATAAGAAGTCGATAAGGGAACGAGAGTATGAGTATAATTAGAATTTGTTAATATGCAGTTAAAATATATTTGAACATGTCATGTTCAAATATGAAGGTGAAATAGACTGAAAAGTTAAGTAACAGATTTAATTAACAAATTGAGTTAAACTGATTGGTATAGTTAAAATAGATTGGACATGTATAGACATACAGGAGACAGGTATGGAATAAAGTATAGAAGTGAAATAAATAGAATGCCCGACAAAAAGGTACGTATTTAATTCATATATGAGATTTTATACGCCGTATCGGCTAGCCGCTTGGCTTTTTCTTTTTCTTTTTGAGATGAGAAGGACCGGGAAAGCTATTTGAAATTTCCCGATGCTCCCGGTACAAAGGAGGTTATGGCGAATTTTTCCGGAAATTTAAGGAGATAGAATATTTTTAAGATAATTTGATAATTAGAAATCAACGTATCAAAATATATAGAAGTCGATAAGGAGGCGAACTTAGAAATAGAATAGTATAATCAAAAAGGGAAGTATAAGAATAAAATCTCATAGGAATAGAAAGAGAAAATATATCTGTGTTTAAAGGTGAATAATCAGTTGTATGGTATTGATTATTCGAGTAAGTAGTCTTGTCTGTTTTGACGTTAAATGTTACTCAGTCAAGGTCTGAGAGGTAATTATACCCCAACTTGGTTGATTTCATGATATACCGATAAGTAGCAAGATTCAGGCTCGAAGATCAATGTGAAATGAGAATTAGTTAAATACTGTATTTGGGTTGTCGTAACGATGTTTTACACAACATCTGTTTTAACCCAAATATGTGCAAAGCTTGGAAATAGAATAATGAATATTTCTAAAGCTAGAAATAAAGGAAGGCGATATATGGAAATGTTTTCCAAAGAACGTAAAAGGGCAATATGGTTATTGAAATATTGATTAACAAATATTGATAAAGAAATAGAGAAGAGATTTAATTAATGGAATATTAATTAAAGGTTCAGTGATTGTTTGATGTTTGAATGAACACTTGTTTTATTCGATAGTTAAATCATCGACTATCGAAACACTTGTTTTTATTCGATAGTTAAATCACAGACTATCGAAGTTTTGACCATCGTTGTCAATATGGAGAGACCGGTTGGATTATTATCTGAAGAACCACTCCGTATTGGCAGTAGCGTGCGAATCAGATTATATAAAGATAATCGAAGACGGAGTAGAGTGCAAGGACTTTTTCTATTAGTAGAAATTGTGCCTTCGGTTCATCCTGTTCCTGGGTGACTTGTATGGATGAATGTCTGACAGAGTATTTCCAGACGATCACTTATATTGATTTCTCCAATCGTACCAAGAGTGGAAGCGGAGAAGGAAACTTCTTTTAGCTAACACGTAATGTACTGTTGAGGACGTCAATCGATGATTTGATGAATTTGACGATGTGACATTCGAAGTGAATATGGCGTGATGATAAAGCGTAGCTTCTAGCCTCATCAATCGGTAAATGACAGAAATCGGGCAGGCAACATGGCTATGTAGGTCGCACCTATTAGGGTGTATAATCACCTGATCTAGAGTTTCATTTTACTTCTAAAAATCTATTGTCGATGCTGTCCCATTCGGGAAACGGTTGTTGATCCCAATCGTTGGTGATATACATTCGATACACTCAAGCGAAATGAGTGGTCGGTCATGTGTGGCTGAGTTGCAAGATGTTCTTGTTGAACTCGGTGTATTCTCCTCTAGAGATATACTAGCGGAAGGTGATTCCATACCTTGTCATAGTTGGAAATCCATTATCCAATACGTGCTTGCGGTTTTGATTGTATATATATGTGGAACGTGAGATGCAAACGTTCCACTAGATTGTTATTTACTTGATTTAGACATTATTATAATATCAAAAGAGTTTTGATATAAAGATAAATCAAGTGTTTGGATTCTCATAAGGGAAAAACCCGTTCCGTGTTATACGGCGTGGTCTTATGAGATATCATTTAGTTTTCTGAAACTGTTTTTAAACTGTTTACTCATACCAGTCCCATGACTGACCCGGAGTTTACTTTGTTGTTTTCCCTAAACTCTTGGGTGCCTAAATTTGTACGGGCAGTCAAGTAGTCGGGAATTTACAGATATACTGGAAGAGCTTGGAGCAGGAGGCTTCAGGATCATATAGCTATAGTTATTTCTGCTGTGTTGTAAGCGATGTACTTTGATATTGATGTATATTCAAGTACAGATGTATATTCAAGTACAGATGTATATTTCAAGTTATGTTATATATATTATATGTTATTCGTTCCGCTGTGAGATTCGTGTTACTCTGATGTTGTGTTCTTCTTCTTCTTCTATTCTAAGTTTCTATCTTATCTATCCTCACCCTCTAACTTCTTTCTATTAATGGTTCGAATTTCCGTGATATTTGGGGTTGGACTTGTGTTTTTGGTCAGCTCAAATTCTACCGGATTTTCGGGTCATTACAGTTGGTATCAGAGCTTAGGTTGAGCGAATACCTAGGCTTGTTGGAATGTGCTCATTAGAGATAGGATCAGTAGTATCCTAGAATGAGTTGAGTGTATATATATACGAGAGAGCGTATTTGTTATTTGATATAAAAACTGTTTAATATTGTGTTGACTAGTCTGTTGAGTGGCTTATAAATTTTGGTCGAATCGTGGGACGCCACGAAGTCGATAGGAATTTATAAACACTTGAACAGAAGATTGGACACGATATTGTTTTTAAATAGTTAAGTTGATTGTTAGGATTATAATCAAATTAGATTTTAAAAATGAAATAGTTATATATATAACCAATGGAATTTGTATATGAAATCAAATATACAAATGAGATAAATTGAAATTGAATTCCAACCAGAATTCAGAATTTAAAATCCTGGGAGTGTGGAAAATATTTTTCTAAATGGAGTTTGAAAGAAATATAGCACTGGACTCATTCAGTAGCTGGGAAATAATTCTGATGATGGTCGCAACATCATCAGTGTTCATTTTCGAGTTTCTAAGTGATGAATTGCTGCCTTAGAAAAGTTTTTGATGGAAATTTGTTCGAAAGAAAGAAGTTGTTTGAAAATTCAAATGTTTTGAATTTGAGATAGATATAAATATATGTATATATTTATATAACTTCAAGGGAATTTTGAAATGAGAATTGGAATATAGATTTCAAATAGAAGTAAAATAATGGAATTTGAATATATATATATATGATTCAAATAGAAGTGAAATAGAATTTGAATTCAAAGGAATTCAAATGAGTTTGAATAAAGAATATTCAAATAGAAATTGTGTAAGAAAAATTGAAATAGAATTTGAATTCAAAGGAATTCAAATGAGTTTGAAAAAAAGAAAATTCAAATAGAAACTGTATAAGGAAAATTCAAATGGAATTTGGTTAAATAGAATTTCAAAGAGAATATAAAGTGGAGGTTGAATATTAGAATTCAAGAAAGTATAAAGTTCGAAATAGAATTGAAAATAAGAAATTCAAATAGAATTTGAATAGAAGAAATTCAAATAGAAATTGAATAAAAGGAAATTCAAATATAGAGTTTGAATAAAGAAATTCAAATGGAATTTGAATATTGTGGATGTAGAGGACTTGAATATTAGAAGAGAACTAGATCGGGAATATTATGTTGAAATGGAAAATGGATTTGATATATATATATCAGAATGAAGTTGAATTTATTATAAACAAAGTTAAACGTTTATATTTATAAATATAATTAAAACGAGCTCGTCGTAGCGCGGTAGTTCGTAAATTGGCAATTCGAACTTCAATTTAGTATACAGAACTCAATTGAGGTCGGAATTCTTTGAAACAAGAATTGTCGGGACCGGTTGAATAATAGTTTTCTAATGAAAGAGAAAAATCTAGATTTCGTCGTATAGATTTTGAGTTATGTCAAAATCAAAATTTTAGAAAAGCAGCGCCAGAACCATTATAAAATCATAACGGTTTAATTAAATAAATAAAATCCGAATTGGCATTAGAAAAATCCAGACTGGAGATATAAAATAAATATGAACTCCAGTGAAGTAAGTGAAATGATTTTCAAGACAAAAATCATATTTTAAATGGTTAAATAGGATTAACTAAATTGGAAAATAATTAGTTAAAGGAAATTTGAATCGAAATTGGGTTTTTGGATAAGTGAAAGAAATTGAGGATTTATATTCGAAATCGAATATATAACTCGAGTTGAAATTATAATTAGATTAGTTTATAATTAAGTTGACATATATTTGAACAAGTTATATTCAAATAAAAAGGGTGAAATAGGCAAAACGGTTAATTAGCAACTAGTTAATGAAAATTTGAACGATTGAATTTAAATTTAACTTAAGTAAGTTAAATGGATCGAAACGAATAAATTGAGTAAAATGAATATGAATTGGGTTTGAATAAAGGAGAAACCAAAAGAGTTAAAGAGGAAATATATTTGTAACACGAATACAAGGGAAGTTATGTGCAAACAAATAGAAGGAGAGATATTTGTAAAAACATTTGCAAATAGAATTTAGAAGGGGATATTTGTAAAACATTTACAAATAGATTCAATGGAAATATTTATTTATAGAAAATAAATAGAATGTTATAGATGAGATATTTATTTGTTAAATAAATAGAATTTAATCAAAGGATATTCAGAAGATGAATAGAAAATGGAAATTTGTTTTTAACGGATAAATAGAAAAGATTAATTTATAAATAACAGTTTATGAATTAAATTGAACATTTATCATTGGATAGATGAATATATAAGTCCGAACTTATATAGAGAAGAGATATTGGTTTTTAACACCGATAGTTTTAAATAAAAGGGGTGCACAACACTTGTATAAGTGAAGTAACGTTATTAAGAGAACATTTATAAAGTGAAGAACTGTTACTAAAAGTAAATCTTTATAAATGAATAAACGTTATCCAATAGGAGTTATTCGAATAGGAGAAGTCGATTAGAGTTAGAAATAATCGATTAGAGTTAGAAATAATCGATTAGAGTAAGAATTCACCAGTTAGAGTTAATCAGTTAGGGTAAATCCGTAGAGTTAATTGAATATTAGTTATTCAATTAGAATTTACCGAATATTTGTTATTCAAGTTAAGAGTTAACCAGATAGAGTTAATTGAACATAGTTAATCGAATTAGGATTTAATTGAATGTTAGTTATTCAATTAAAGTTGATCGAATATAGTTATTGAGATGGAATTAGTCAAACATAGTTACTCAGGATAAGTTGCCATTTCGTACGACTGCTAGCGTAATTTACAGGGCTACAGATAGCCTAGGGCGGTCGGATGTTTCCTGGGGGAATCAGGCGTAACCATTGTGATCGCTGCGATCTAGAGTCAAGCGAGTGGAGTTAAATCGAATATAGTTTATTCAGAAGAAGTTATCGATTATTAGTAAATCGAAGGAGTTATCGATTATTTGTTAATCGAAATGAGCTATCGATTATAGTTTAATCGAAAAGAGTTATCGATTAGTTTAATCGAAGTGAGTTATAGAATATTGGTTATTCGAAGGAGTTATAGAATATTGGTTATTCGAAGGAGTTATCGAATTTAGTTATTCGATGGAGTTAATCGAAAAGAGTTAAATCCAATATAGTTAATTGATAAGAGTAAAATTGAATAGAGTAAATCGGATATAGTTTATTCGAAGAAGGGTTTTCGAATCTAGTTATTCGAAAGATAGATTATCGAATATAGTTATTCAAAGGGAGGAGTTATCGAATAAGGATTTATTCGAAAAAGAGTACGTAAGGAAGTTTGAAATGTTGAGTATCAACATAAATAAGTTTTGAAAAGATAAATGGGTTGGTAGCACTTTTCCTACCTTAGCAATTTCGAGGGCGAAATTATTTTAAGTGGGGAAGATTGTAATGACCCGGATTCTTTATGGGGTAATTTTGAATATTTAATATTTAATTTAAATTTTGATTTGGTAATATAAGTGAATTTTTATATTTGAGTTATCGATTTAATAATCAATTACGATTTAATATCGAATATATTAAATTATCGTAACACGTCAGTTCGAGAAGTTGAAACTGAATTAGAAACAGTTCAGAAAATCAATTCAAACTCCTGTTTGAATTAGAAGAATAATATTTATTTATTATCAAAGAATAAATTGTCGGAATTTAATTTATATCAATTTAAATTTATATCTGTTCGGGATGATCAAATTTAACTTCGTGGCCTATCCCAGTGTGATCGGAGTGGTGGTTAAATCCTAGAATTGATAGTTTTTGGATTCAGAAAGGAATTCGGCATCATGGGTATTTAAATTAAAGGATAACCCTTAAATAACTAATATCATAAGGTAGAAAATTTGACACCTCTTCCTTCTTCCTTCCACAAATGAAAACAAACCGTGCCATTCTTTTCCTCCACAGATAAAATGGCCTGGCTGTTCATTTAATACCCGCACCCCTACCTACCGCTCCTCTATAAAATCAAAGCCCCTCAAACAAAATCGCGAACCATTTCCAGTCTCTCCCTTTAACTTTCTGTTTTTTTTCCTTCAGCAGTTCGAGATCCATGGAAGGAAATCCGCTCGCAACTCGTTCGAGAATTCAATCCTCTTCTAATTCGAAAACCGCGGAAAGGAAATCACAAATCAGAGATCCGCGATTCGAACACTTTGAAAGGCTGGAGCACATCACTAATTGAAGTCCCTCGCGAAATCATCCGAAGAGAAAATCGAAGACCCTGGACCCGCGATTTCAAGCATCGCTGCGAGTCCCTGGAGCTCAACGCATCACGATTCAAGGGTAGGGACGGTAGAGTTAGATTTTTATTCAAACAGTATTAGGGCTGAGAGTCATCGCGGTTTTTGGCAAAGCTGGAAATGGATTTGAGATCGGTTAGTTCAAGTCGATGGGGTGAAGGGTGCTGAAACTGTACAGGAGCTCGGATTGGGTTTTTGAGGTTGGTACGGTGACTAGAGTTTGGTAGTGGAAATGGAGGGTTCAGCAGTGGAATTGGAGTGAGGCTAGTGGGCTGAAATGGTCTGTCAATGGGGGATGTCTAACAGGAGTATGCAGCAACAATAAGCAGTAAGGGGTTTGAGGTGTGAAGGGGTATGAAATGGTGTCGAATCCTTTTTATATGGTGAAACAACATCACATAGTAATGCTGGGTTAACTGCGAGGAGTTTGATAAAGTATCGAAGCGAAATGGGGAAGTTTTGGGAATTATTGGGAGTTTTTCGTGGACTGGTCGACAGTTGCAAGATAACAAGGTATTCATTTATATGAATTCAAAATCTCATAGAATAATTAGGGTATAAATTTTAGTAAGTTAATTAATATTACATGGATTAATTTATTTATTCATTGTTAAGTAATTTAAATGAATAATAGTTAATCCCTAAATTTAATAATCATAGATATTGAATGAAATCGGTCGAGTAATGCGTAGCTCCGGGATACATGGTTTGGCATCTAAAGAATGGTAAATCAGAATGGAACAGAGAATGAAATCATGTGAGTAAATCTCACTCTGTTTTACTTAGAATTTTTTTTTATCAGTTAAAAATAATTGTTTTGTTGATTGTTGGATGCTTTAAATATTTATTTATTGCTGTTAAAAATATATATATAGTTATTTAGGATTGGTTGACTATTATATATATATATATTGGGTTGATGATTGGTTGGATTCCCGCAGTCTCTTTAGCGGATGCCCGCGGTACCATAGCGGATGATTACCCTATACGCCCCACGCTATGATTAGTGGATGACCTTCTATACCGCGATATCCTGCCTCGAAGCAGGATAGGTATTATTTATGTGCTAACGTCTGTGGATGCAGGAAAACAGGTTGGAGGAATCCAACTGGATTCCTCAAAAATATATATTATCTGTTGTTTGTTTGATTTCATATATATATTCATATATGATGTGAAAAAAAATCAAATGCTTGGAAATTGGCTGATTTGATTGTTTAAATATCACTGGGGCTTGGGATATTGATTTATAAAAATATCGAAAAGGGCATTTGATATTTAAAAAGGGAAATTCTATTTTTATAAATAGAATTTGAATTCTAAATAAAACTATAGAAAACATTAACTTGTTTTGAATATATATGAACGAATATTGAATTTATAAACGTTGTTTATAAATGAAAAGATGAGTTTTGAATTGAAATTATAAACGTTGTTTATAAATAATGCAGAGATATTCAAATAGACTTTGACGATAGAATTTGAATATAGATTCAAATAGACTTTGACGATAGAATTTGAATATAGAATTCAAATAGACTTTGACGATAGAATTTGAATATAGAATTCAAATGGACTTTAAAGCTATAGAAAATATTAACTTGTTTTGAAGGTATATAAAACAAGTGATCGAATTTATAAACGTTGTTTATAAATAGAAAGATGGGATTTGGATCGAATTTATAAACGTGGTTTATAAATAGAAAGATGGGATTTGAATCGAATTTACAAACTTTGTTTATAAATGGAAAGGTGGGATTTGAATCGAATTTACAAACTTTGTTTATAAATGGAAAGGTGGGATTTGAATTGAAGTTATAAACGTTGTTTATAAATAATGCCGACAATTCAAATGGACTTTGAATATAAGGAAGTCAAATAGAGATTTGAATAATCGAATTCAAATGGAGTTTAACTATAGAATTTGAATATTGTATTTCAAATGGAATTTGAATATAGAAATTCAAATGGACTTTAAACTATAGATTTGAATATAGAAATTCAAATGGACTTTAATCGATTTGAATATAGGATTTAAATGTAATTTAAACAATAGAATTTGAATATAGAATTCAATTGAAGTTTAAATAAAAAGAATTTAAATAGAATTGATTTGGAATTTGAATAAGAAGTCGATAAGGGAACGAGAGTATGAGTATAATTAGAATTTGTTAATATGCAGTTAAAATATATTTGAACATGTCATGTTCAAATATGAAGGTGAAATAGACTGAAAAGTTAAGTAACAGATTTAATTAACAAATTGAGTTAAACTTTTTGGTATAGTTAAAATAGATTGGACATGTATAGACATACAGGAGACAGGTATGGAATAAAGTATAGAAGTGAAATAAATAGAATGCCCGACAAAAAGGTACGTATTTAATTCATATATGAGATTTTATGCGCCGTATCGGCTAGCCGCTTGGCTTTTTCTTTTTCTTTTTGAGATGAGAAGGACCGGGAAAGCTATTTGAAATTTCCCGATGCTCCCGGTACAAAGGAGGTTATGGCGAATTTTTCCGGAAATTTAAGGAGATAGAATATTTTTAAGATAATTTGATAATTAGAAATCAACGTATCAAAATATATAGAAGTCGATAAGGAGGCGAACTTAGAAATAGAATAGTATAATCAAAAAGGGAAGTATAAGAATAAAATCTCATAGGAATAGAAAGAGAAAATATATCTGTGTTTAAAGGTGAATAATCAGTTGTATGGTATTGATTATTCGAGTAAGTAGTCTTGTCTGTTTTGACGTTAAATGTTACTCAGTCAAGGTCTGAGAGGTAATTATACCCCAACTTGGTTGATTTCATGATATACCGATAAGTAGCAAGATTCAGGCTCGAAGATCAATGTGAAATGAGAATTAGTTAAATACTGTATTTGGGTTGTCGTAACGATGTTTTACACAACATCTGTTTTAACCCAAATATGTGCAAAGCTTGGAAATAGAATAATGAATATTTCTAAAGCTAGAAATAAAGGAAGGCGATATATGGAAATGTTTTCCAAAGAACGTAAAAGGGCAATATGGTTATTGAAATATTGATTAACAAATATTGATAAAGAAATAGAGAAGAGATTTAATTAATGGAATATTAATTAAAGGTTCAGTGATTGTTTGATGTTTGAATGAACACTTGTTTTATTCGATAGTTAAATCATCGACTATCGAAACACTTGTTTTTATTCGATAGTTAAATCACAGACTATCGAAGTTTTGACCATCGTTGTCAATATGGAGAGACCGGTTGGATTATTATCTGAAGAACCACTCCGTATTGGCAGTAGCGTGCGAATCAGATTATATAAAGATAATCGAAGACGGAGTAGAGTGCAAGGACTTTTTCTATTAGTAGAAATTGTGCCTTCGGTTCATCCTGTTCCTGGGTGACTTGTATGGATGAATGTCTGACAGAGTATTTCCAGACGATCACTTATATTGATTTCTCCAATCGTACCAAGAGTGGAAGCGGAGAAGGAAACTTCTTTTAGCTAACACGTAATGTACTGTTGAGGACGTCAATCGATGATTTGATGAATTTGACGATGTGACATTCGAAGTGAATATGGCGTGATGATAAAGCGTAGCTTCTAGCCTCATCAATCGGTAAATGACAGAAATCGGGCAGGCAACATGGCTATGTAGGTCGCACCTATTAGGGTGTATAATCACCTGATCTAGAGTTTCATTTTACTTCTAAAAATCTATTGTCGATGCTGTCCCATTCGGGAAACGGTTGTTGATCCCAATCGTTGGTGATATACATTCGATACACTCAAGCGAAATGAGTGGTCGGTCATGTGTGGCTGAGTTGCAAGATGTTCTTGTTGAACTCGGTGTATTCTCCTCTAGAGATATACTAGCGGAAGGTGATTCCATACCTTGTCATAGTTGGAAATCCATTATCCAATACGTGCTTGCGGTTTTGATTGTATATATATGTGGAACGTGAGATGCAAACGTTCCACTAGATTGTTATTTACTTGATTTAGACATTATTATAATATCAAAAGAGTTTTGATATAAAGATAAATCAAGTGTTTGGATTCTCATAAGGGAAAAACCCGTTCCGTGTTATACGGCGTGGTCTTATGAGATATCATTTAGTTTTCTGAAACTGTTTTTAAACTGTTTACTCATACCAGTCCCATGACTGACCCGGAGTTTACTTTGTTGTTTTCCCTAAACTCTTGGGTGCCTAAATTTGTACGGGCAGTCAAGTAGTCGGGAATTTACAGATATACTGGAAGAGCTTGGAGCAGGAGGCTTCAGGATCATATAGCTATAGTTATTTCTGCTGTGTTGTAAGCGATGTACTTTGATATTGATGTATATTCAAATACAGATGTATATTCAAGTACAGATGTATATTTCAAGTTATGTTATATATATTATATGTTATTCGTTCTGCTGTGAGATTCGTGTTACTCTGATGTTGTGTTCTTCTTCTTCTTCTATTCTAAGTTTCTATCTTATCTATCCTCACCCTCTAACTTCTTTCTATTAATGGTTCGAATTTCCGTGATATTTGGGGTTGGACTTGTGTTTTTGGTCAGCTCAAATTCTACCGGATTTTCGGGTCATTACAATTTGAACATGTCATGTTCAAATATAAAAGTGAAATAGACTAAAGAGTTAGTTAACAAATAAATTAACGAATCGAGTTAAACGATTAGGTATAGTTAAAATAAATTGGGCAGGTATAAATATACATGAGATAGGTATGGATAAGGTATGAAGGTATATAAATAGAATGCTCGACGAAAAGGTATGTATTTAATTCATATATGAGATTTTATGTGCCGTATCGGCTAGCCGCTTGGCTTTTTCTTTTGGATTGGTGAGGGCCATGGGAGTCTGTTTTAAATATCCCAATGCTGCTGGTACAAAGGAGGTTATGGCGAATTTTTCCAGGAATTTAACGAGTTAGAATATTTTTAAGATAATTTGATAGTTAGAAATCAACGTATCGATATATATATATAGAAGTCGGTAAGGAAACGAACATAGAAATAGAATAGTAAAATCAAAAAGGAAGGCTGAGAATAAAATCTAGTAAGAACAGAAAGAGGGAGCGTATACGTGTTTAAAAGTGAATAAGTAGTTGTATGGTATTGATTATTCAAGTAAGTAGTCATATCTGTTTTGGCGTTATAAATGTTATTTAGTCAAGGTCTGAGAGCTAGTTATACCCTAACTTGATTGATTTCATTATTAACAAATAAATAGTAAGATTTCAGGCTCGAAGATCAATGTTGAATAAGAGTTAGTTGAATATAGTATTTGGGTTGTCGTAACGATGTTTTACACAACATCTGTTTTAACCCAAATAAGTGTAAGCTTGGAAATATAATAAAGAATATTTCCTAAGTATAGAAATAAACGAGATCGGAAAATAGATAAATAATTGGAATATTTTCCAATTATAAATAGCATATATTTTCTAAAGTTTAGAAAATAAAGGAAGGCAATATTCGGAAAATTTTTCCAGATAACATAAAAGGCCAATATGGTTATTGAAAATATTTGGTTAAAAAATATAGATAAAGAAATAGAGAAGTGATTTAACTAATGGAATATTAATTAAGGGCTCAGTGATATGTTCAAAAGGAAATTTTGATTTTTGAAAAGAGTAAACTGTTTAAAAACTCTAGAAAGACTGTTTGAATTATAAACAAATTTAACAGAAATTTGTGAAAGCAAATTAGAACTAAAAATAAAGCCAGTAAAGTGGTAACTGAGATTGAATTAGAATGATATCAAGACAAATTAGATTGTGAGATTCAAATTTGAAGTGTAATGTGATAATCAAGTTATGAGTTGGGAATCGAGAAGAAACTCAAGTTGAAATGATATTTGGCTCGGATATAAGCGAATGGTTGTGTTGTGGATAAAAGTAGGTTGGAAATTGATTGGGATGACCCTTGTATCCGCTGAATTGATAACAGGTGGAAAGGATATAATGATATGCCGACAAAAGGTACAAGTTTATATTTCTGTTGGATATAAGATTTATGAGCCGAATTGGCAAGCCGCTTGGCTGTTTGATTTTCTTTTAGGTTGGAGATGGCCCAGAGAGGCGAGTTGGAGTTTGACCTATTGACCAGTGCAAAGGAGGTGCTGGCGAAATTTTTCGAAGAGTTAAGGTGTTAGAAAATTTTCGGGATTTTTGAAAATTTTCGTTGATAAGAATTAATTAAAATTTAATTGAATTTAAATTGGTTCAGTTGAAACTGAAGTTGAGAAGTGAACAAATATGTTCTAACCAGTCGATAGGGTCGTTCTTTACCTTAGCAATTTCGAGGACGAAATTATTTTAAGTGGGGAAGAATGTAATGACCCGCATTTGCAGAGGTATTATAATTAATTTATTTAATTATATAAATAGTGATATAGTGAATTAAATGGTCATTGAATTAAATAGTGGTGAATATTTAATAAAAAAGTAAATTAAATAATATATTTAATTCTGAAATAATCAAAATTGGCTGAAATGGCAATATGGTGTGAATTGGATCATCTGTGATATATAATTAAGTTTAGAATTGAATTAGAATAACGAATATATTATTTGAATGAAGTTTGAATGTAGAATTTATAATATAATTAAAATCGAGCTTGAAATGGCGCTGCAGTTCGTAAATTGGCGATTCGAACTTCAACTGAATGTACAGGGCTCGTTTTTAATCGGATTTCTGTGAAACAAGAAACTTATGGAGCGGGTGGAGTATATCTTTCTAGTGGAAGAGAAAAATCTGGATTTTGTCGGGTAGATTTTGATGTACGTCCAAATCAAATTTTAGAAAAGTCGCTGTGGAATTCCAAAGGAATTATTTATATTTTAAAAAGGAATTTCAATATAAATCGAAAATTGGGTTGATCCGGATTTGAATATCGAGTTAGAAATTCATATAGGAATATTATAGAGCTGTATGGTATTCCACTATGAATACATATACTATAATATAAATTTAATTATTTTTAATTTAAATTTATTTAAATATATTTATATATTTAAATGGGTCATTCAAAGCTGTAAAAATAGCCACTTTTGCAAACGAAGTCGGAATTCGACGAAACCAGTTTCGTTCGATTCACAATGTCAAATATTTGTTAGATTTCCAGTTTCGTGATTTTTAGAGTCAATGTGTGGACGTACGGATTTTTCGAGTGAAAAACAGTCAGTATTTTGACGGTTAAAAATACGCTGTGTGAGCACATGAAGTCGGAATTCGACGAAACCAGTTCCGTTGGGACCGTAATGTCGAACTCTACCTACATGTCTAGTTTCGTGATTTTTGGGTATCGTGTGTGATCATGGGAATTTTAGAGGACGAATACAGATAGCGTTTGCTTATAAATTAATAAAATAATCAATATAAAAATAATAAAAATTTACTATATAATACCTTTAACTTCCTCTAAGCCTAAATTTTCATTTCATCGGTCAACGCAATTTGTTTTCTGCCGCATTCTTCTTTCTCCACAGAAAATCGATTCATTCAAAAATCAAAACAAAATGAAGTAAAATTCTATAAATCACATTCTACACATATATTTGCACTCGTGACGGAGTCCTCTTCAGCCTGATACGTGTTTCGTGGAGTTCGGATGTAGTATGGTTCGATGCTTGTTTACTGCGTCAAGCTAGGGTTGAGATTATTGCTCGATTTAAGTGTTTGTTGCAAGAACGGATTGCAGCTTGGAATTCGTGAAGGAGTTTGTCTTCGTTTGTGGGAGTTTGGGAGGATTCGGTTTACAAGAGGCTCGTTGCTTCAGATTTCAGCGTGATGGGAGTTCGAACTAAACTCCACCGAGTTGTCTGAAAATGATGTGAGTAGAAAGAGAATTTGAATTGGAGTTAAATGTTGGTTGTGGTTTTGGAGATGGATAGACATGGACGGAGGAAAGGGTGAAGGAGGTCGGTGAAATGGCTGTGTGGTTCACTGGAGGTCGCGCCTGAAGGATTTGGGGAAGAACAGGTTAAAAGGTGAGCGGGTTGCGCTTTAAAAAGGGTTAGGGCCCATGTGAAGATTTAAAATCCAAGTTTTATTATTTAATAGTGTACAAACTTCGTAATGGTATAACTTGATCATACGATATCAGATTGACAAACTGTAAGTTGCGTTGGGATCGTATGGACGACGGCTACGCCCTGGAACTAACTGGGAGTGGATAGAAGCTCGTTTGAATTTATGGAGAAATAAGTTGTTTGATTCAAATCAAACAAACATTTTATCGTTCTTTAATGATGAACTGCTAATGTGAGTAAATCTCACTAACTCTGAAAAGTTTATAATTTCATGTTGTATTTTTAGAACTGTTAAATATTGGATGATTGACTGTGTGTTGACTGTTTGATTGAACTGCTAGTCAGTTAGTTGAATTTCTATATTGATTCTGTTTAACAGAATATATCATATAGAACTGAAAGTGATGTTGATTTTAGTGTGTAACATCTGTGGATGCAGGGAAATAGGTTGGAGGAATCCGACTAGATTCCTCAACATTTATTTTACTGTTTTTCATATATTGTGATATATGATGTGATATATAATTCGTTGTAGATTATATGTGTTTGAACGATACTGATCATCGTGATTTGATATGTTGAATACCATAACATACCGAAATGTTGATAAGAGAATATTTTCAAAGTGATATTTGAAAATAAAATATTTATAAATGGAATATTTATAAATAAGAAATATTTATAAATTGGAATATTTATAAATAGGAGATATTTAGAAAAGGGAAATTATAAAAATCAAAGAATAGAATAATAGAAAAGGAGATATTTGTTAAACCATTTACAAATAGAATTAAAAAGGAAATATTTAGAAAATAAATAGAGTTATAAAAAGGAAATTTGTTTATAACCGAATAAAACGTTACTAAAAGGAAAACGTTACTAAAAGGAAAACATTACTAAAAAGGAAATAATTTGTAAAGTGAAGAACCGTTACTAAAAGTAAAATCTTTATAAATGAACATTTTATTCAAAAAGGAGTTAATTTAATATTAGTTATTCGAATATTAGTTTATTCGAATAGAGTTAAAGGAAAAGAGTTATCGATTCGTTTAATCGAAGTGAGTTATAGAATATTGGTTAATCGAAGGAGTTATCGATTATTTGTTAATTGAAAGGAGTTATCGATTATTAGTTAATCGAAGGAGTTATCGATTTTAGTTAAATCGAAAAGAGTTATCGATTTGTTTAATCGAAGTGAGTTATAGAATATTGGTTATTCGAAGGAGTTATCGAATTTAGTTATTCGATGGAGTTAATCGATTAGAGTTAAAATAAAGGAGTTAATCGAATATAGTTTATTCGAATAGAATCATTTGAGTTAATCGAATATTAGTGATTCGAATAAAGTAAAAGGAGTTATCGAATATTAGTTATTCGAATAGAGTTATCGAATATTATTTACTCGAATGGAATTAAAGGAGTTAATCGAATTTAGTTTATTCGAATAGAGTTAAAGGAGTTATCGACTAGAGTTAAATCAAATAGAGTTAATCCAATAGAGTAAATTGATAACAGTTAATCGAATAGAGTAAATTGAATAGAGTTATCAAATATACCTTATTCGAAGGAAAGAATTATTGAATAGAGGTGATTTGAAAGAGTGTTACGTAAGGAAGTGTTAAGGAGTTAAAAGATGAATTTAACCTATTTCAAGATTTGAAATGTTGTTCAGTTAAGGTCTGAGAGGTAGTTATACCCCAACTTGATAGACTTCGTTTTTAATTTAGAAATGGTTAAGGTTCGAGAGTGAAAGTGGTTAAGTAAATTTAGTAAATAATTATAGTGGGTTGAGTTGCCGTCGCGATGTTGATTTAAACATCTGTTTAAATCCAAGTAAAGAAGGTTTGGAAATGTTTTCCAAACAGATTCAGAAACGTAATCAAATATTGAAATAGGAAATATGAATATATATATATATATATATATATATGATTGATGATTGATTGGTAGAATTTCCATTTGGAAATAATATCGTTGTTTGCGCACCTGTTTTTCTTTGATGGTTAAATCGCAGACTATCGAAGTTTTGACCATTTTAACGTTGTCAATATGGAGAGACGGGTTTGATTATTATCCAAAGAACCACTTTGTATTGGCATAAGCGTTGCGAATCATATATGCCAAAGAAAAATGAAGACGGAGTAAAGTGCCAGGGCTACTGTATAAGTCTTAGATAACAGTGTCTAAGATGGATATGCTGAATAGTACCTTCGGTTCATCCAGTTCCTGGATGACTTATATGCATGAATGTCTGACAGAGTATTTCCAGAAAGGTCACGTACATTGATTTCTTCAACCATACCAAGAGTGGAAGCAGAGAAGGAAACTTCTTTTAGCTGACATGTAATGTATGTTTGTAGACATAAATCGGTGATTTTATGGATTTGATGATGTGACATTCGAATTGAATCTGGTGTGATGATAAAGCGTAGCTTCTAGCCTCACATTCGTTAAATGACAGAAATCGAGCAGGCAACATGGCTAAGTCGGTCGCTCCGAAGTAGGTTGTATAATCACCTGATCTAGAGTTTCATTTATTTCTAAAAATCTATTGTCGATACTGTGCCGTTCGGGAAACGGTTGCTGATCCCAACCGTTGGTGATATACATTCGATACACTCAAGCGAAATGAGTGGTCGGTCATGTGTGGCCGGGTTGCAAGATGTTCTTGTTGAACCCAGTGTATTCCTTTCTGGAGGTACACTAGCGAAAGGTGGTTCCATACCCTGTCATAGTTGGAAATCCATTACCCAATACGTGCTTGCGGTTTTGATTGTACTATATATGTAGAATGTGAGATGAAAGCGTTTCTGCTAGATGATTATTATATTGTGGTTGTTAGACATTATTATAATATCAAAAGGTTTTTGATATAAAGATAATTTGGATTCTCATAAGGGAAAAAGCCGTTCCGTTATACGGCGTGCTCTTATGAGTTATCATTTACCTTCTTGAACTTTTTTAAACTATTTTACTCATACCATTCCCATGACTGACCCGGAGTTTATTTTGTTTTGTTTTCCCTAAACTCTTAGGTGCCCAATTTTGTACGGACAGTCAAGTAGTCGGGATTTACATATACTTGAAGAGCTAGAGCAGGAGGCTTCAGGATCATATAGCTATAGTTATTTCCGCTGTGTTGTAAGTGTTGTACTTTGATAATGATGTATATTCAAGTACAGATGTATATTTCAAGTTATGTTATATATATTATATATATGTTATTCGTTCTGCTGTGAGGTTCGTGTTACTCTGATGTTGTGTTCTTCTTCTTCTTCTTCTATTCTAAGTTTCTATCTTATCTATTCTCACCCTCTAATTTTCTTTCATTAATCATCCGGTATTTTCGACCCTTGGATGTTCGATATGTATTGTATATCGAATAACCAAGGTCGTCAAAAACCCGGGTCATTACAGCTAATTACATTTTAATTTAATTACAAAGAGGATTTTATAGTGAAATTTGAGGAATGGAATTTACATTTTTAATGTAAATAAAAGTTAAAGAATGAGAATTTGCATTGTAAATAAAAAGTACATCTTTATTATGTAATTAAAAAGAGAAATTTTGCATTATAATGTTAATTACATTCTTAATGTAATTTAAAAGGAGATTTTACACTATAGTTGAAAGATAGAAGTTTTCATGTAATGATAATTACATTTTTAATGTAATTGAAAATAAGGATTTGACGTTGTGATGTAAATTACATTTTTGTTGTAATATTAAAAAGATAGAATTTTTACCGTATTGTTAATCACATTTTTAATGTAATTAGAAAGGAGATTTTACAGTGTAATAAAAAAAAGAATGAATTCAACATTGAAATAGAACTTACTTTTTTTTTTAAATATAAGAAGAAGAAAAATTGAAATGTAGTGTTGAATTAGAGTTTGCATTTTTATGTAAAGGAAAGAAAGAAAAGGAAGGATTCATCATTGAATTATAATTTAATGTAAATAAAGTGATAAAAGGAATAAAAGAATATTTTTAAATGTTGGAATCTTATCTTCATTTTTAAATGAATTAAAAATTGAATGGAGATCGGTAGTTGTTTAGCTCATTGTTAAATCGAATGACGTTATTATTGGTGAACGTTTTATATATTTACATATAAATATAATTAAAATTAAACGAATCGAGCGCAGTAGTTCGCGTTTTGGAATCGTACCTTTAAACGATTATACCAAAAGATCCGACCGTCGGATTTTCCCAAAACTGAAAACATTAGGACCGTCTTGGAAAGATCTTTCCAACGATATAAACTACGTTAAGATCCAACAGTTAGATTTTGAGATATGTGAAATTGAAAATTCCATAAAAACAGCGCCATAACCATATATAACCTGTAACGTCGTTTTTATAAAACGAGCTATTTTTAATGAAATAAAAATAGCGATAGATCGTTATTAATTATTAACAATGATATGAAATGGTTTTCAAATTTATATATGCAAGAGTTATTTGGAAAGTCCGAGTTTACTCTCATTCCAAATAATGATACGACGTTCGAAGAATTGAAGACGACGGTTGAAGACCGACGATCTTCACATGGAATGGGTAACTAATGTTGAGGCCCTGGATTGATTTGCTCCCAAGACGTTGCTAAGATGGTATTTGTCCGGACGTAGTGTTGATTTGTACGGATTTGGCTTTCGCTCAGACCCAAAGCATAAGCTTATAAATGGAATTTGTCTCCGACTTTGTACTCCTTTATATTGTATTTATTGATTTTTTATCGAATGTATGAATGTTTGGTGGCAGATAATTTATTCTCTTGCTTAACACCCTTTCATATATTTCGGCAAAGGATTGGTAGTGCGATATGGAGTGACAGTATGGCATACTAAGATGCAATAATCCAGGTTTCTTGTTGAAAATCAGAACCTTGTGGTGATAATCAAAGCACAACTTGAATAATCATAGCTTTGTGTATTACGTAGCTTCATGAGCCTCACAACCCGGTGGAGTCTAAAACGGGAGAAGGGAACGCAGGGAGAGCAGCACGTTTCTTTCTAGCTAGAAGTAGTGTCGGTGCTTAATCTGGCTGATATTTTACTTATGTGGATGATGGAATGAGGCGCCTCGGATGTTAGGTCCTATCGGACCGGGAAACGTGTGTTCAGGAATTGCCAATCCACGAAGCTGTATATGTGGACCCGCCCTGCAGGATCCAAGGGTTAACTGCGGGGAATCCTGAGACATTAGCTAGAGTGTATCGAATCGGTAAGGAGCTCCTCCCTAGCCTTGACTCATGATGGAAACCCAATTTCCAATACGACACCATGCGGTCTTGATTGTATTACTAGTATGGAGGCATAGTATATGGTAGTTATGCTTCCTAGGATTGGTACATTTACTTTGAAATGTTTTTGAAACATATACACTCTAATAATAATATCAAATCCATTTTTAACGTATCAAGCATTTTTGACCATTATAAGGTAAAACTCTATCCTCCGGTTTGCGTTGCATTGTGTGATGGGACTTGAGTCTTATGATGGTTTCATTTTTCTAAAAAGCATTGCGTTATTTAACAATTTACTTTAATTTATGCACCGACAGTCCATTAGAATAAAACCCATTCAGCGTTAGCGGCATGGTCCTTGGATTTGCCTTATTTCTATTAGTTATATTAGTTAAGAATTCTCACACCAGTCCCATGACTGACTCGTAGTTTGTTTCACTTTGCAAACTCGGGTGCCCTCTTTTCCACACGGGCAGTCGAGTAGCTTTTTGAAGATATTTATCTCTTGAGTAGGATTCTGGATTGAAGCCTAAAGCTGTGTCCAGAGCATAGAAGTCTTCCGTTGTTTATTGTATCTAATTTATTGAAATTTATCTTCCGCTGTAATTTTATTTATTGTACTCTGATATATTCTGTACTCTGATGTAACATTATTGTAATGTTTATAAAAGTCTGCTTTTATTGTTCTGATGTTGTTGTATTCCCAGAGTTAACGTGTTCGGGTTTTGAACGGTCTTGGTCGGTTTGGCGATCTATTGGGTCCGGGCAGAACCCGGGACGTTACACTCCAGTTTTTTCAGACCCGGAACGAACTTGTAAGTGGACTATGTGTCTGACATTGGATTGTATTCTGTGTGATTGATTTTATTAAATATATATCTGTTTGGCGACGGAGAATTTATTCCCTTGCTTAACGCCCTTCTCTGAGATGTACGAGCTCATAGGTTATATATTGATGGATATCAATCGCATGGAATGAGTTGCCTGTGTGGCATTCCTAAGTGGCAAATGATCAAGGCTTCTATTAAAAAGCAAAGTCTTGTGGTTGATGATCAAAGCACGGCCTGTGTGGCGTAGCTTTGTGTATAGCGTTAATTCGCGAGCCTCAAACCTCGGTATGAGTCAAAAACGAGATCAAACTGTAGGGAGAACACAACGTTTCTTTCTAGCTATGGGTGGTGTCAGTGACCTACCAGCCCTGACTTTTACATTATTTTTCACCTGTGTGGTTGTTGGAATGCAAGGCGCCTCGGAAATAGGTCTGATAGGACCAGGAAACGTGTGTTCAGGTATAATTAATCCTCAAAAATAGGAGAGGACCGACCCTGAAGCATCCAGGATCGCTGTGTGTGGTCCTGAGATATTTTCTAGAGTGTCTCGAGCGGAGAGGAGCTTGCCCCTTGCCTCGACTCATGATGGAATCCAATTTCCTATACGTGATGATTCGGTTTTATTTGTAGAACCTAGTATGGCGACATAGTAGATGGTAGCTATGCCGTCTACGATTAATACTTATGATTGAAATTGTTTTGACGCTACACACTTATAGTAATATCAAAATAATCTATTTTTAAATGTATCAAGCATTATTTGGCTATTATAAGGTAAAACCCTATCCTCCGGCTTACGTTGCATTGTGTGATGGGACCTGGGTCTTATAATAGCTTCATTTTTCTTTATTTAGAATTGCACTGTTTGTTTTATGCACTGGTATTCTTGGGAGGAAACCCATTCCGTGTTATACGGCGTGGTCCCTTGATTTACCTAACTTTAAAATAAAGATTAATAACTGTTTTAGTTCTCACACCAGTCACATGACTGACCTGGAGTTTATTGTTTTAACCTAAACTTTGGGTGCCTTTATTTCCCGCACGGGCATCTAGTAGTTGGGTTTTGCAGATTTTTATTCACAGAATCCTGGTTTACAAATGGAACGATACTCGGAAAGCTCTGTATCCGTGTATTTCTTTCAATTGTGTGTTGTATTATTTTTCCGCTATTATGTATTTAAATGTAATTTAAATCTCTGATATTTGTCCAATGTGTAATATTTATCCATACTCTGCATATTCTTGTATTCTGATGGAATTGTTTTAATAAACAATGAAATGTTCTTTTGTTTGCGTTCCAATTTGTCGTGTTCTAAAAACAATCAGGGGTTTCGAACGGTCTTGGTCGGTTTAATGATCGATTCGGATCGAGCGAAATTTACAATTGTTACAAACAGGCTGGAGGGATCCTACTGGATTCCTTAATAATTATATTACTGTTTTTCGTATATTGTGATATGTGATATATATATATATATATATAATCTGTGATTTATTCTGATGTGGTTGGATGATACTAGCCTTTTTATGTGGTATTTTAAATACCATAAGTAACATTGAAATATAAAAAAGATATTTAGAAGTGAGTGTTGAATTTAAGTATTTAATAAAATCAATAGATTTTATAGAAAGGAAATATTTGGAAAATAAATAGAATTGTAAAAAGGAATTGGCAGGATATAAAAGAGTTATGAGAAGTTTCATATAAAGTAGTTTTAAATAAAAATCTGTTTTTAACAGATAAACTGAGAGGATAAATTTATAAGCAATATTTATAATATAAATTAAAATACTTATTATTGGATAAAGCGAATATATATATATATATAAGTATGAATTTATATTAAGAATGAAAATCGGTTTTAATATTGATATTTTATGAAATGTAACTCAACATTTATAAAGGGATTTATAAAGGAGATTTTTGGTGGTTGGAAATAAAAATAGGATTTCGTATTAACAATTCTATAAATAGAAGTATAAACAGAATTTGTAAAAGGGATATTATATGTATATGCGAAATCAAACTAAATTGATTATATAAAAGAAATGTTAAAATGGATTAAAGTAAATATTTTGCAAATAAAAATATTTATAAAGGAAATTGGATTTTGACATCGGAGTTTTAATGGGATTTTGAATAAGGTAGTAAATTGTGATAAAATAAAATAGATTTGTTGCGGACCTATAAAATGACTCGATAAACGGAATTTGAACCTGTAATAATATATATAAATTGAAATCAAGTTTTGATTTGATAAAACGAGTTCAGTTTCTATAAAGGAATAATATTCACATTTTAAAGTGGATAAGGGTTGTTAAAGCAAACATTTTGCAGATTAAAATGATTAGAAAAAGAAATGGTTAAAAAATTGGAAGAGATAAATTCAAAGGTGAATTTAGAATGAAAATGGAAAGTAAGTTAACTTGAAACGCTAATTTATTCCGAAGTTCGAAACGTTAATCGAATAGCGATTATTCGAAGGAGAGTTATCGAATAGAGATTATTCGAGAGAGAATTATGCATTAGAATCCGACTATATCGAATGTTGGAAAGTACTATTTACTTTCCATTTTTAAATCAATATTTATATATTTAAACAATTAATTAATTGTTATTTATTTAAATTAATGAATAAAAGTTATATTTTGGAGTTAGATATTTCAAAAGTAGGGATTATAACGTTATCGTTATAAACAATGTTTTCATAAAAGAAGTGGATTCATGAGATGAATCCGTTAGTTGCATAAGCAAAGGATTTGATAGGAAGTTAAAAAAAAGTTATGGAAACTAGAAATTGACTAGAGATTAGTTAAGTTGAATGATTTCCTGAGTATCGATCTGATGTTGGTTATGGCCTTCGGGGTTGACACTTAGGGATTTACTCTCTTACTAGTTTAAAGTTAGGGACTGATGAATGGGGAAGGAAAACGAGGCATGAATAAGAAATGGAAATATTTTCCAATGATAATAACATATATTTTCTAAATTTAGAAAATAAGAACTTATGAATAAATGGAAATGGGGAAATGAATAAATTAATGATAAGTTAATTAAAAGGGAAAAATGTTGATTGATGATTGATCTATAAAATTTCCACTTGGAAATAAGACCGTTGTGTTTATGGATGTTTTCCTTTGATAGTTAAATAATCGACTATCAATGTTTTGACCATTTTCTAGTCGTCAATACGTAGAGACCGGGATCATATTTATTATCTGGCAACCACTTCGTATGGGCATTAGCGTTACAAATCAAATATAATGAAGATAATTGAAGATGGAGTTTATGCAAGGGTTGTTCTTCTTCTTCTATTCTAACTTTCTTTCTTTCTATTTCTCACCCTCTAACTTCTTTCTATTAATGTTCCGGTATTTTTGATTATTTAATAGTTGACATGGTGTTGTGTGTTGATTTTCTAGATCGAAAATCATCCAAACCGTTACAGTGGTATCAGAGCTGAAGGTTAAGTGATTACTTTGGCTCTGTGGCGTAACTCGGTAGAGATAGGTTTAGTAATACCCTAGACTGAGTTAAGTGTATATATATGATAGAATATATTTATAGATTTTATAAAAGTTGTTTTATATTGTGGAGATTTATGAGTTGAGTAGTTTGTGTGTTCTGGTCGATCAGTTTGATCCACTATATCGGTAGGGGTTTCTAAACACTCGAGTACGATGAACCGACATAGTATGTTTTGAAAGAGGGTAAATGAAATAATTTTACCCAATTTTTTTTTTATATAAAGAAAATATTTTTTCTTAAGATTATTATTAAGTATATTGGAAGTGTTGGTTGTTATATTAATCGAATAAGATTAAAATTGAGTTGGTTATGCATATATAACCAAATAAAATTCATATAAGTATTATGAAATGTATTAAAGCTAATTTTAATCCATAATTGGATTTAAAAACTTTGGAAACTTGGGAAAAGTGTTGTAAATGGTTTTGGATTAAATATATGAGAATTTTCAAATCTTGGGAGATTTTAAATTGTTTTACAAGCATTGTGCATTGTATTTCGAAATAAAATTCAAAATCGAAGTGTTTATATAATGATTTTGAATATTATATAGTATTGAACTCACTTGGTTCACTAGGAAATAACCTTGACGATGTTGGCAACATCACCAATGTTCATTTTCGAGTTTCTAAGTAATGGATTACTTCCAAAGATTTTGATTTTGAATTGTTTTGAGAGAAACAAGTTATTTGAATTCCTGAAAGAGTATTTGAATATTTTTTTGGAAAAAAACTAAACGTTTTAAAACTCACAGGAGAGATTGTTTGATTTAGAAACAAATTAATAAAAGTTTGGAAATCAAATTGAAATTCCACTGGATTAGAAGGATATCGAGAAAAAATTGGATTTGTGAGACATGAATTTGAAATGGTATTGGAGGGGTAAGTTCAGAGTTTTGAATCAAGGATGGGGCTTGAGTTTGAACTGGAATTTGGCTTGGGTATAAGAGAATAATTATGTTGAGAATGAATGGATTGGAGTTTGATTAGGATGAAATTGTATATGCAGAATTGGTAACAGATGGAAATGATATAATGATATGCCCAAAAAAAGGTACAAGTTTATTTTATATGAGTATGAGATTAATGACCATATTTGACAAGCCGCTTGAATGTTTGATTTTCTTTTGGATTGGAGAACGCCTTGAGAGGCGAGTTGTAGTTGTACCGATTGAGCCATACAAAGCAGACGCCGGCGAAATTTTTCGAAAATTTAATGTGTTACAAAAATTTTGGAATTTTCGAAACTTTCCGTTCATCGAAATCAATTAATATTTTAATTAAAATTACTTGGTTATGTTAAAACTGAAGTTAAGAAGTAAACCAAAAGTTTTTTAATCTAGTTAGTAGGGTTGGTAGCATTATTCTACCTTAATAATTTCAGGGACGAAGTTCTTTTAAGCGGAGAAGAATGTAACATCCCGTATTTTTAACGATTTAATAATTAATTAATTTAATTATTTGAATATTATTTTTAGTAATTTAAAATGACTTGAATTAAATATTTAGATTTATTCGATTAAAATAAATAATAGAATAATATATTTAATTCCGAAATAATGGGAATTAAGTTGAATTGACAATATTTTGTGAATTTGAAATTGTTCATCTTTATCATTTTGAATCATCGGTCCTTTGGATAGAAACCTATGTTTGGAAGCATGTGTTTGAGACATGTTATGTTTGATAATTGCAAGTGGATGCAAGTGGATGCCCGTGGATGCAAATAAACACATATTAGGCAATAAATTAGCTCAAGAACTTACATATTGCATATGGATGTGTGTGCATTTTATTTTTCAAACGATGGAAAATGGTTGAATTATCATATGGATGTTTCATTTTGGTGAATGGACGTGCACGCATATAGAATTTATATGTATTAGTAGAATTATTTGCATACATGTTGGATACATGGCATAGACATACATTGCATTAAGGAGGTGAACTGAACTAGTCGACCACCTGATTTTCGCATTAGCTTGAGGACATACACACAACACTTTTTACTTATGTTTATATCAAACATTAGAAATTTTACGGATAATGGATGTCTATGGATGATGGTTGAGTAGATGGGTGTAAGTTTAAACAGTAACATTATTTTTAACTTAGAGATTCCAGGGACGAAATACTTCAAGGAAGGGAGAATGTAACACCCTAAAAATTTAATACACTGTAATCATATAATAAAGATAATAAAATAGGTATTACTTAATTAGATATTTAGATTTAACTAAAAACGACTTTACCGTTGTGTTCGTCTCAGAATTCTTGTTCAGATAGACCCCAAGTTTGCATAAATCGAATAACGTATGAAGAAGATATAAGCTTTCAAAGTTTAGACAACATTCTGAAACACAAACAGAAAAAAAATGCAGGTCATGTGACGACCCATACCGTCTTGGATCGACTATGGGTCGACCCATGTCAAAAGGAGTCCACCTAGTGACATGCAGGTCCTATTCTGATTTCTGAACCTAGACTGTTTTTATTTCAGGGTTCATCTGCTGACTCAGCATTACGTATATGGCTAGATTTGAAAACCTAATATCTAACAATGGTGGATTTTTCTAGGTAGACTATATAAAGGTAGGCAACCTCATTTGTTCTACACACACAAAACCATTCTTACTTCTTCTTCCTCCGGCCCTTTTTCTGAATATAATATATACATAGAACCACTGAGGTGGTGCCCAAATATAAATTGGTAAGGACAATTCGGACTGCTCTACAACAACAAAAGATAAAAGTGGACTCTTCTATGATGGTATATACATACAAAAATAGATATCTTCTTCTTCCCTAAACCTATCGCTGTGAGTTTCATATCATTTTAAGATTTGTTATTCTAAAATGTTTTTAGATAGTGAATAGTTTTGGATCTGAAATAAACAGTTTCTATAAGTCAATTCTTCTATATGTTCTTTTACTGCTAACTCATCATTACTGTTGATACATGTTCTTTTATTCAGATCTATAGTTAATATATGTTCACGTATACTTCTATCTTCCTTTTCCCTATTCTGACTTTTATTTATTTACAGTCTTTCTATATGCCTTTTTATTCAGTCTGCGATCTATTTTCTCCCTTTTTCCTTTTTATTTACGCTGAACCTAGGCTACTCAAAGCCCAGGCTACTACCGTTGATTGCGTATAAAGGAAATAAATTGGAATAATTGGATAATGACATTAACATGGAGAAAATTGGGCATATTAAATTGAGAACATTTGACTATAACTTTGGGCTATTACATCAAAGGAAGGATGTGGCGCATGTTAATTTGTTAGTTGAGACTTAATGTAAGATTAAGTTTAACATGTAAGAATATATGAGTACTAGATTTAAAAACTAAGTAAAATGGATTGCTATAAGTCTAATAGTGGGCAGGTGCTTGTTTGGAAAGGGGGTTGTAAACCAATAACTTTTAGGATAAATGTCATTGTACATCCAGGCTTATTAATGAACTTAAACCTGTTAAGTTACACCTGTTAATTAATAAGCTAAGAGGTCCCAAGTCTAGTCATTTGTATTAGGTTTTTGGGAATCATAAGTCCTAGGTACATGGGGACACAAGCTAGGGGGTGGCTTGTGTCAAGTTGTGTGGAACCCATATTAGTCAGTATCCCAGTTGTTTTCTCGCTATGGGACTCTCACTATGTAGAGGCCAAGGTACACTTTACTGAACTGGATTGTAAGTGGTTTAAGGTTTTAGGGTGGGTACGGGCATGATCCGACAGAGTCATGAGTGTGCATGGGTCCGATTACGGGAAACTAAGATGTTTTAAGACCTATGAATAGTTATGTGTTTTATTAGATATAGGGTAAAGGACTGATACACCCTACTGCTTGGACTAAAACGGGATATTCAGGTAATAGGGAGCCGATCGCATGGGTAGTATTAAGGTAACACATAATCATGTTAACACTCGTAATTGGTGCGGTAAATTAATTCTTGGGATATGAATTAAAAGCTTAATCTACCTTTATCTTATTTTGACATCTCGTTTATCTTGAACTTATATACATGTTTTACTGTGCTTTCTGATGCAGTATTATTTATCTGTCTTGACACCTTTTCATATGCTTATGCTAAAAATTTCTAGAACTCGCTAGACTTTATGTCTGACCTTTTTTGTTTCCTTCCTCTCTATTCTTTCCCCTTCCCTCCCCCCCCCCCCCCCCCCAGGTTCTCAGAGTGGGAGTGGACAATAGCTGAGCTCGTGATCTTATCTTCCTTAGATTCTTTTGATACATGTACTATCTTGAGTATTACTCTATTTGTAATGACACTTGAGGGATATTGTTATGGTTTTTGTACTATGATATTATTGAGACAGATGGTTTTATTAGAGACTTTTTAGTATTTGAAAAATATAATGTTGTAACTGGTTTGGCACGATGTTTTCTTTTATAAATAAAAGTTGTTTTTCCGAAGCATAGTTATATCTGTCTTCTGAATTTTAGTTGTTGTTTACCTTTTGTGCTTCAAGAATTCCATAAAGAATCTCTATCCTGCAAAGACTAATTATCCTATCCACTAAACTTAAAACTATATTTTTTTAATGTTAGTATTTGGTTCCATATAAGATTCTCTATCCTATCTTAGTAAATAGAGAATCTTGTATATATATCTGTTTAAATCAAGCCAAGTATCACAATTTGCATTAAGCTCAAAATGAAAAAGAATTAAAATTTTATGTGTTACTTCGTCTTCGCTTTAATCACAATTTCTCAACTCTTTTGCACAGAGAAAGCTGGAGCTCCCATAATGATTTATGGCGACAAATTGGAATCTAACATCTATATTATAGAAGGACACCAAGAAATGGACAATACGATGGTTACAAAAGATGTCGCTTTTCCTAGTGGAAATTTTTTTAGGAAGGGAAAAAAGTGTCGTCCTCCTCCTAAGCCATCCCCTCCTCCTAAAAGCCTTCCTTGCTCACTTGGAAGTCATTGTGACGGAAAGTCTCATGTAATTTCATCTTAAATTGTATGACCAATTTAGATTGAATGTGTGCGTTTTGGTAGCTCAAAGCACCAGAAGCAAACATAATCAACAAATGTATGCCAGTCGTTTTAATGAAAATTATGTTCAATTCATGAAATGTTATGTATTTGTGTCATTTGTGAAATAGTGTTGTTTATTTATAGTTTCTTATTGCTAGTTTCTATCTCAAACATATTATCTTAAATCATACTTAAAATCACATGCCAATGACATATATATTAGATAACTAAAAGAAAAAACCAAAGAACTTTACTTATGTATCATTTTGCATTCTTCATTAATAAGAACCATTGTAACACCCCGCATTTTTAATATAATTAAAAATAGGTAAAAACATGTGTATATGCATAGATAGGTAAATAATGGTGATGTATAATGAAAATTAATTAATATATGGAAGAGAAGGAAAATTAATCCGATAACAGTGCACGTAACAGAAAAGATAATAAAATAAGGATACTTAATTTAAATGTCAGGAATTAAGTAAAATTGACATCAGCATTGCATTCATCTCGAAATTCTGCTTAAAATAGAGTCCAAGTTTGCGTAAATCGGACTCCATATGAAGGAGTTATGGCCTTTAGAAGATTCAACAAAAATTCAAAACAATTCGAAATTCGACCCAGGCAGCTGGGTGAGAACTTTCCCGCCAAAACCAGGCAGGTCGACCTGGGGGTCGACCTGGGGGTCAGATCGACCTGGAGGTCGACCTGGGGGTTGACCGACCCCTAGGGAGGTTGACCTATCCCCAGATCTGGGCGATTTCAGCTCCTGTGACGTGTTTTGATGTGTTGTACGGGTTGGATGGCTTTGAGGTCAATCAAAGGGCTCTAAAACACTCTCTACACCTATAAATTCATAGCAAGACCTAACCCTAATTCATAACAATTCCTTAAGACACCTCCATGCCGCCAAACTTGAACCAAACATGGCCGCCGCCGTTCTTCATCAACGTTGGAGTTTAATCAAATCAAGTAGCAAAGTTCTTCATCAACAATTCATGCTCTTCACCAACAATAAAATAAGAAGATTAAATCAGCGTTCTTCATTAACAAGTCATTTATTTTCCCCAATCTAGTCAAGGTGAGTGGAATTATAATAAACTTGTTGTATAATAGTATTATTATCGTTCATCATTCCCCAGTTATAAATTCAATTCAAGATTCATGTTATAATAATTGTTCTTTCATTCTCCTTACCCTTTATATTTTTGGATCTAGGTTATCTCGAACCTAGACGAAATCTTATTATACATAGGTATGGTTGGAATATGGAAATGTTAGGCATAATCTATTTTATGCAGTCGAGGAATATAATCTGAAATTTGGAGAATTATGGCATAAAAATTATTATTGCAATTATTAGGACAATTGGAAGAATTTGTTTGTGACTTGGAATTAAGCCTGAAAGGTGAATTAGATTATTTGTATAAACGTGGGGAAATAAATTGGGAAAATATTGATTTTATGAAATTGGTTATAATGGGATTTTGGAAATTGGCATGTTTGGATATGAATAACTTGGAATTGGTGAATTAGGCTATAATTGAGTAATTTGGGTAAAAATATTATTTCACGAATGGTTGTATAAGCAAAATAGAAATGGGTTAAGTAGCACTTGACATATGAATAAACTTAACCAACATATAAGGAATGATAGTAACCTATTAGGAACACATGCATGGAAAAATTGGAATAATAGGCATAGCCTATTAATGGGATTATAAGCATGAACATAAATTGGGGTTTTTTTTGGGTAAAGCTTGAATTTGAGACTTGGAAATTGGATATGCCATTAAGATCCTAGAAACGTAATTAAAAGTGGAATATGTTGGACAAACCATGTTTTTATGTAATTATGGAACTCGACACATGATATGAAATTGATAATTGACATATGACATCTAGAATAAACATGAGCATGCTTGTGAATTGATAATTGACATATGACATCTAGAATGGACATGAACTAAACATGAATCATGGCTAACTCGAGGCTAGAATGAGTTTGTGGTGTAATCCTACCCGGAACTGCCCGGCACATCCAGTGACCACAAAAAATAGGTTCTAATGTGAGAAGTTAGTCATAACGTGCTTGAAACCCGAGGTTAGATTGAGTTGTGGTATAATCCTGCCCGGAACCAACCGGCACATCCAGTGACCGCAACAATAGGTCTAATGTGAGAGGTTGGGCATTAATAATTAATTAATGCTAATGACACATGCTAGTATGGTAAGGTTAATTCAACATGAAATACTAGACAACACTTAACCAATTTGACTCCATAAATGGGTGGGTTAAGCCAACGTGAACTGCTGGATAACACTTAACCAATTTGACATGATATGTGGGTTGAATTGAATACGTGATTGGGTGTTAAGTCAACTTGGACACATGGGCAAACTTAACCAATATAATAGTATCAAAGCAAGGAAAACTGGGGAATGATAAGAATAAATAATAGATAAACTTATCCTAGGGATAAGAAATGAATATGACTTAAGATGTAATATAAGACTCGAAGGGTGGGACGACTTATACCATGAAATAAGTTAATCTAAGCTGGAAATGTGGGAGAACACCCGTACACTATCAGTTGATAAAGAGAACTTATGTCATGCTTGCATTCATTGGTAAACCTTAGTTAAATGGAAATAAGTAACAAACCTTAGTTAAAGAGAACTAAGTAACAGAAACTAAGTATCAAACCTTGGTTAAGAGAACCAAGTAATAAACCTTTGTTAAGACAACTAAGTAAATAACGAGAAAGAAAACTAAGTAGTAAACCTTAGTTAAGAAAACGAACGATTAAGAGAAACTAAGTACTAAACCATAGTTAAGAGGATTAAGTAGTGAACCTTAGTTAAGAAAACTTACAATTAAGAGAAACTAAGTAGTAAACCTTAGTTAAGTGGACTAAGTAGCAAACCTTAGTTAAGAAAATGAATGATTCGGGAAACTAAGTAGTAAACCTTAGTTAAGAGAACTAAGTAGTAAACCTTAGTCTAGAATGCCAAGTAGAACACGAGAAGGAGCGAACGTCGATCTGACGAAGGAGAAGGCTCCAACGGTCTGGGTTACGATGTGCGCGGCTTCGAGGGGACGTGCGGGTACTCTTTGTATCCTTCTGTGAGGTTGCAGGTGATCCTCCTGGGCTCACAGAGGTTAAGGTCTGCATTAGAAGAACCAAGAGTATGCCTTGGTTGCAATATAAGGCAACCTAAAGACTAGGATGGACCAGTGTGAGGCGGTGATATCTTGTTTAGCCCTGTGATAGCACGTCGTCGTCTACCTTCCATCTTGAGTCAATCGAGTACGTGAAGCGAAAAGGCGGAGAACTCCAACAGACCATATACTTGCTATCTAGTTATGGGTGAGGTTTGGCCAATAGAGTTGTGGGGCATAGGGTCCTCCGTATATTTCTCATTCTTGATTTTCTGGGGTGCCTTTCATTAGTTGAGGGAGGGGTCAAGTGGGACCATAGCCACACACAGATAAAAACAGACCTTAGCATCTGCGTCGGCAGATAACTTAAAGCTCCCGACCGAGTTTCGTGTTTCTTGATTTGCCCTGTCATGGGACTAGGGTCGCATGTATAGAGGACATGTGCAACTAGACATCGATAACGATTCACGACACGTACGTGCGGAAAGTCTAGGAACATATATCGCTCTAGGTGGTGTGTCCTAGACTAGGGGGCATCGTTTGATAGGTAGCATAATCGCTAGTTGGACCTAGGTCGCGTAAACCTTGAATCCAAGAAGCATTCAATAGGTAGCATAAACCCAAGTGGCCCTAGGTAGCATCAACCCTTGTTGAATCTAGGAAGCGCTCGATAGTAAACCTTAGATTATATCTAGATGGTACACGGAATCTAGCAATATCGAGAGTGGCAGTCCAAACGATTTCGAGAATGGTGGCACTACACTAAAGTAGTATAGATTTACGTGATGAAGCCCGTACGACTTACAGTAAGGGACTGTATATATACATGGAAAGGATTAGGCGAGTTGGGGTATCTACATATACGTTGTATTAGGTTAACCTATTAGTGGGACATGAGTATAGCCTAGAGAGCTAACATCGCGAATAACCTAATACGCAAGAAAATATAACTACACAGTATATGTAGGATTATACATAAACATATTCTAAGCCCACTCGCACAGAACTTATGTTCTGACCCCTCCTCATTAAGTACTTCCAGGTTAGGTTCATGACATAGATGGTATAGCTTTGGATACTGGTTTAGCAGTATTGTTAATAAGGTAAAGTCATATTTGAATGTTATACTTTATTTCCTTCCGCTGTGAGATGCTTTACGGGTTCTGACATGTTTCTTTATCTCTATCTTTTTTTGCAGGATACCAGAGCACCCACTCGGGTTTCGATGGATTGATTTTAAAAAAAAAAATCGGTTTGTCGGAATCCGGGTTGTTACATCTTGTATTAAAGCTTCGGTTTAGTGATCTTAGGGAGATAGTGAGTGAACGTATTTTCTAAAATATAAATATATTATATATAAACCTAAATCCATATAGTAGCCCACTAGACATGAAAAGAGTTGGGATATCTAGTTTGTACACTCAAGTAATGAACATAGGAATTTCAAAACCATTAGATGGTTGGGAAAGTGTACAATATGACTTCAAGCTAGAGAAAGAAAAGTATCCCATAGGATGGAAACTGAAATATTAGCATTTCAGATTAGTGGGTTTAGAAATGAAACCTTAGAAACTAGAAAAGGTTGAAATATGGAAAATGGATTAGGAATATATATAGTTAAGAGAATTGAATTCACAAAAGTGCCTAGGAAATCCTAGTGAGTTGAAGACCCGCTTTGAGTCTAACCTAATGGTTAGCTTTTGAGAACTTAAATCTGTAAAAGAGTTTGTGGTATTTTTCCAAGATTTAATCTTATTTTTTTTTTGATAAATGCATGATGGGTTTTAAAGTAAAGTGGGGTATATTGTGTAAAACAATGATTTCTTGTTTTAAAAGAATTCTCTCATGAAAAGGTGCATATAATAGAGCATGTATAGCTCGCTAGTTTTCATATATGAAAGGATTGAAAAGAAATTTTGAAATCTCTATTCTGTTAAAAAGAAATTTTGATTATTGATTAAAAAAAAGAAATTTTTGTTGGGTGAACAAAATAAGTGGTAGAGTGCAAGAATAGAGTAGATGCTTGCACCTTAGCAGCCAAAATTAACATTGTAATTAGAAACAATGTAAGCCCGATAGTTATCCTTGTCTACTCTAGCTTTGTGATTTGAAAAAAAAAATGTTTTGCATTTTTATATTGTGACATGTTTTTATGGTTTGGCGAAAACAAGTTTTGAAGAAGAAAATAAAGTTTTAACACTTTTAATTTTTTTTTGAAAGAAAAATGTAATGAAAAGAAAGGAGGCCAAACCATGTTTTTAAAACAATGGAGTAGGTAAGGATTAGTGCCTAGAATAGAACGAGAGAAAGTTAAAACTACGAATTAAACAATTGGAACCAACTAGAGATTGGTTGAGTTGAGTGATTCTCTAAGTGTCAATCCGATGTTGATTTCGGTCTTCGAGGTTGATATTTAGGGAGTTATTCCCTTGCCAATTTACAGTCAGGGATTAGCTAATATTAAACTAATGGAAAATTTCCCGTAGAATGCATAAGCATTGAGAAACCTAGGTTTGTTGTTGGAGAAAAAGAAAAAAAGGATAGGCTAGTAATACACAGCAAGGACTAGTAGTGACTACTAAGTAGTAAAGGGCAAGTAAGTTGGTAGATCCTGTTATGTGGACTCGCAATTGTCTGAGATGACAAAGTCCTAAGATTCTTGGCCCACAGTAGTAGCTGTGTAGGATGCTGTTTGTGTTGAAAACAGAAAAAGCTTATTTGAAATAATAAACTTAACTAACTGGATTAAGTCAAATAAGCTAAGAAAGAGAAATGCCTACCTAACAAGAAACAATAAATTCAGTAAGGCAACAAATGTGACGGGAAAAGAAAATGGAAATCTTAAGAAAAAGATGAATAAATATTAAATTTTTCCAAGATAAGTGGAAAAAGAGAAGAAATTTTCTTATGTGGTTGTGCTTGGATAGGAAATCTTCATAGAATAGTCATATAAAAATCCAAGTACGATTAGAAAAGAAAAACGGAGGATGTGAATTTTTCGATTTTATATCTTTTCGTAACATAAGGAAATCGAATTTGGAAAATTAGATTTTTCTAAATTTTGAATTTAATGATGGATGGTAGGGTTTTGGATGCGACAATTGGGTGAACTATGCTCTTATTCTATAAGAGTGTGGGAAAACTTGGATGAAAAATATTTTGATTTTTCAAGAATATTGCATTCATATAGAACTGAAAGAATATTTAGGATGTGAGCATCATGTTTTGAAAGAGTTTTTGTAACACCCCACCTCCGCCAGGGTGTCTCTTGCAAGCACTCTGACTTTGGAGGGGCGTTTGAATCAGGTAAACATGCATAATGATATATCAAGGCAGAACAAGAACATATGTATATATGTAAACAGAGTAAATAAGATAAGTAAAACAGCGGAAGATTTCAAACTATTTCAAAACAAGTCTGGTACACATAATGTCAACTTTCCAAATACACAAGTCTAGATAAAAACAACATCACTGAAAAACTGAAATACATAAGTACTATCCCCAAAATAAGTGATAACCATAGCTAGCTTCATGTCAAGACCGTACACGAGCTAAAATCCCACAAGCAAGTGATCAGAAATCCAAGCTAAGCTCCAATATTCCCACCTTGAGAACCTGGGGGGGGGGGGGGGGGGGAGGGGGGAACGGAAGAAAAGAGGCGAAAGGAAAACAGGTCAGTCAAAAAGACTGAGTAAGCCCTACTACAATCAATGTAAACTGATAAAGTTAACTGGCATGAGAAGCAGGTATGATCATAAGGATAACAACATACTAGCATGATGATTAACCAACAAGGTAGATAAAGGTGTCATCGCATAATCATGTTTAAGGTTTTGCACCACAGGTGTACTAGCAAACTAACATGACTTGAATAAACAAGTATTGATCCCTTGGCCAAAGCTTTGGCCCAATAACATGAAGTGACCCCAATACGAGGTCCAATAACATGAAGTGACCCTAATACGCGGTCCAACCAAACGGTCTAGTCGATCGGCTCCCTATAAGCCTAACTCGTCACGTGTTGGTGTCCATATGGCCCAAACATAATTGCAGTCAGACTGTGCCGGGTCTCCCGTCGGGTGTATCAAGCCCTAGGGTGGAAACCCCTGGACACCATAAACATGCGTGCACAGTCTCGATCTACTGGTACCCGTGCATGTTTTCCCCGGCTTCGGACTATGTGCACGACCATAAGTCCGCCCAGAACTACACCGGGGTACCACTCTGCCGTCATTTTTGGTCTCTTACCTCAAGTCCAGTAATTGTGCCCCTCGCCCTAGCCTAGACCCTAGGGTCTTAATGATACGAACTTGGGATTACTGCTGGAGTGGACCCCCATTGCTAGGATTTTCTAGTGGGTTAAGTACGGTTTAACCCTTTTACTAATCATGGATTAACTTGGTTAAGTGTAACGATGAGTTCACGACTTAACCCTGATTAATCTACCAAGCCCAAATTGGTTAAGTATTAAGTGGACCATGACTTAATCCTAATCATGAGGTATTAATTAATTTAATGTGCCTTAACCTCTCACATTAGACCTTTTTGTGGTTACTAGTTAAGCCGGGCGGGTCCGTGTAGCTTTACACCACAACTTGGTCTAACCTCGGGTTCAAGGTACAACATGACCAACTTCTCACATTGGGTCCTATTGTTTGTAGCAACTAGTTAAGCCGGTCGGTTCCGGGTAGGTTTACGCTACAAACTCAACCCAACCTCGAGTTGGTCACACTTATATTTTCTAAGTGTCATGTCCATCATGTTTCCAAAACATGTTACAAGTTTTCAAGAATTTGGGTAGACCTAACTTAATAGGTAAATTCCCAATGGGTAGACCTAACTTAATAGGTAAATTCCCAATCTTATGTTTTTATGTCTTTTAAGTTTACCCAACCCCAAACGCAAACCCATCGCTTACATATCGCAATAGCGCATAAAGGATAGAAAGAGGGAACTTTGCATAATCATGACATAAAGGTGTTGAAGCCACAAGTTTAACATGGTGGCATATGAAATGTACATATGTTCATATACTTGCATATTACATTTTAGGCCTCAAAAGCATGCATAAAACCAAACTTAGCATATTGGTGATACATGGTGATAAATGACATGTAGAAATGGCCATAAGTTCGCATTTGGCCTCACATGCAAGTTATCATAAGGGATATGATAACTTACATGTTGCCAAAATGCAACCTTTAGCATAAAGCTTGAAGCTTTATGTTCATATACTCAAGATAAGCTTGCATAGCATGATTACATGAACAAAATGATCACCCCAAACTTGCATAACATACTTGCATATCATATGACGAACTTGCATCTCAAACTTGCATAACATAACATGATAAACTTGCATATCATAACATGGCAAACTTGCATAACATAACATGATAAACTTGCATATCATAACATGGCATACTTGCATAACATAACATGATAAACTTGCATATCATAACATGGCAAACTTGCATAACATAACATGATAAACTTGCATATCATAACATGGGATACTTGCATAACATAACATGATAAACTTGCATATCAGAACATGGCAAACTTGCATATCATACATTTAACTTTAGAGTTTAAGTATGAAAGTAGAATAGGGCTTACAATGCTTAGGAAGTCACAAAAATATGACAAAGCCCTTATGAAATCAATTAAACCCAAAATGCAAGCTCTAATAGAAAATCCCTTGAGCCAAAATGATCAAAACCCTTGCTTTATGATGCAAATATAGAAACTTGACTTGAATGCAAGCTAATGATGCTCATACAAGCTTGAAAACACTTGTATGCATGGAAAATCTCTCATAGAAATTTATTTAGAATGTTATGAAGAGAGTGGAGGCCATGAGAGGAATGATTTTGCCATAATTTAGTTACTTGAATGAATAATGATGATTTAGGGTTAGGGGCTTATTTATAGAGATTAGGATTAGTTCTAGCCTTAGGATTAAACCCTAGTTCCAATCTCAGCCCTCAAAACCGAATCTGGCCCCCAAACTCAACACAAACCCAAAATGGTGCACTAGGCAAAACTGCCCGGCTGTACCAAGTCGACAGCCAAGTCGACAGGGCTGTCGACTTGGGTCCAACCAAGTCGACTCCTAAGTCGACAGGGCTGTCGACTTGGGTGCTCTGGCGGGAATTTTCCCGCCTGGCCCAATCTGCCCTAATTTTCCAAATTCAAACTTGAATTTGAAATCTGTTTTTACTTTGAATTTTATGAAAACTTCGTTGGGCCTTAATCGGGTCATACGGACTCCGATTTTCGAAAACTCGAACTCTATTTCGCGTATTTTTCCGAGACGAACGCAATGGAATAGCCCGTTTCCCTTGATTCAGATTTATAAATTAAATTCTGCCTCGATTTATGTTATAACAGGTTATTGAAAATACGGGTTGTTACATTCTCCCCTCCTTAAAGGATTTCGTCCCCGAAATCTTCAAGTTGGGAAGAACGTATCCTACCATCCAACACCCATCTACTCAAAACATCATCCACGAGCAATCATTGTCCTTACAAGATTATAAATGTTGCATGAACATATGCAAAGGTGTGTGTATATGTACTTATCTAATGCAAATATCATCAATGCAAATTATGTTAGTGAAATGAATCCATATGTATGCAATTCCTAACATAATGTATAACATCTATATGTGTGCACGTAACATACATCCATATGCAACATCCATGTGATAACACAAAAATTTTCATCCATGAATAAGCGTAAACACTCATGCATATGCAATATGAGGAGTGTGTGAGCCGATCTAGTGCCTAATGTGTATAATGCATCCACGAGTAACCACTTGCGAACACTTGCAACCACTTGCAACCATCAAGCATAACATGTTTCGAACACATGTTTCATCCAAAGGGTTTCTACCTAAGGTTCTCATGAAAAGATTAACATGATAAACTAGATAATCAAGACAAACATGGATAGCAAAAGATATGCTACAAAGAAATCGGGAAGATAAGCAGGATATACTCCTTTTGGATTACAAGAAATCCCTTCCTAACCCTGACATGTATTACTAGCCAATAAGTCATACCTCCTGACAGAAATAGGACCGAGAATGGGACCGAGAGGATATACGTAAAAAGATAACATGCGAGTAAGTTCCATAGGAAAATAAGGATCAAGGATATGCTCTTAAAAAGAGATATGATGCGCGTATCTAGCCTTCAATCTCCTAAGTCACGTTTCCTTGAGATTAACTCCACTGTGCTTTGACCGTCTTTTACTTCATGATTTCTTGGCTTCTTAATTCTTATTTCCAAATATGAGTTTGGAACCCATTTCATTGTCGCCTCTCGTCTTCCTCTTTCACTTACTCTTCTATCATTCTTGGCTTAAACATAACTATGACCTCATGGTTTCATGCAAGCTCTCCAAAATTCACTAGTGAATCCTGGATCTCGTTTACTTACTATAAAGTATTCCACGCAGCAGAACTTTTCTTGAAAATACCAATCCACGTTGCCAATTGCTCTTACTAACGTGATTTTCTATAACTCATGCTTGAACGAAATGAACCATCCGCCCGTGAATGATAGGCCGTACTTAGATTCAGTTGCTTGCCCATGACTTTCCGTAGACTATCCCAAGACTGGCTGAGTCATGGTTACTAACTATCCTTTAGGGAACCTCGTGCAACCGCTTTATTTCTTGAAAGTAAACTGTCGCTAGCTATGATGCAGTCCTTTCGCTCTTTACCGGAGTGAAATGAGCACTCTTCGTGAGTCTACCTACTATGACCCATATGCTCGTATTCTCTTTCCTTGACCTAGGCAGTCCATCCACGAAATCCTTCGTGACGCTTTACTACTTCCATTGCTGGGACCTCCAATGGATGTAATAGCCCACCGGGCTTCTATGACTCGGCCTTTAACCTGTTGGCACAACATGCACCTTGGGACAAACTCGGCAACCTCCTCGAGTGATGTGCATCTTCAAGAACCTTCTTTCTCTCATCGCGTCTTAGCCATCCCTTGTCATCTATAGCGAGTTGACTTACCATCTCACCTCGAATCAACTTGTCCATGATCTCGACTAACTGCGGGTCTTCCCTCTGCGAAGTCCCTACTTGACCCAGAAGGGTAGGTCTAAGCTCAAGGGACGCTAACTAACTAATTAAACTGAGAGAACTTCTTACTTCTATTATCCTCGTCGGAGCTTTCCGGTCTTGAACCGCGACCACTTTAGCGGGATCCACCGCTAAGTCTTGCTTAGTAAATATGTGCCCAAGAAATCTAACTCCTTTTTCTCCAAAATGACATTTGGAGGACTTGGCTTTCAACTGATGCGCTCTAAGCGTATCCATCACCTCCACGAGATGCCTTGCATGCTCTTCCTCATCCTTAGAGAAGATCAGAATATCATCTACGAAGACCACGACAAACTTGTTCAAGAACTCCCTGAACACCCTACTCATCAAGTCCACGAAGTAGGCGGGTGCATTAGTCAAACCGAATGGCATGACAAGCCATTCGAAGAATCCATCTGGAGTTCTGAACGCAGTCTTGTCTATACTATCCTCAGCTACTCTGAGCTGATGGAACAGATGTTCCTACAAGCTGATCAAACAAATCATCAATCCTTGGCAATGGTTGTCTATTCTCTTTAACTCACGATAATCAACACAAAGTCGAAGAGAACCATCTGCCTCGGTAGTACATACTATAGGCGCTCCCCATTCGGATATACTTCGTCTAATGAAGTTCTTCTCAAGCAACTCCTTGACTTGCTTTCTTAACTCTCATCTTGCGGGACCATGTGCCTAACCGGCCACGTAACTGGCTTGGCATTATCAACCAGATAAATGCGGAAATCAATCTCTCGCTTAGGGGTAACCCCCCTTCACTTCACCCAAGATATCAGGATATTCCCGGACCACCCTCACCGATTGCAAACTATCGATCGACGAGTTGAGGGATTCAAGATAACACAACATGACGGGACCCATAGGGTTACTAGAATTTTTTAGGGTATTACCTAGGCGAGTCATGAGCCTCATAACCCTATGCTCAAAAATCAAGGATGGCTCCAAAACTGGACAACCCATCCATGCCAAAAAATCAACCCATACCCCATGAAACCGAGAATATAAGCATCACACGAGAACTCTACACTAAAGATAGAGATTTTCAAATCCACTTAGATAATAGACAAATGGGCGGAAACCCCAATTGGATTTGAAACACACACGGGATCATTAACTAGACTAGTACTTAGGTGCAAACTTTCAACTAAACCAAATGAAATAAACTATGCGATGCACCAGAATCAAACAAAGTACGAATAGGAAAATCAGAAATGTAAACAAGACTTTCAACAGAAATACTACCTCGATCAAGAACTGGAGCGACATTGAGAGCATGAACTTGCCCTCCTGAAGGTCTATCACGCTGAGTCTGACCCTGGCCTTGCCCTTGCTTCTTCGGGCAATCCTTACTGAAATGTCCAGTCTCACCACAGAAAAAGCATTCACCATTCTCCCTTTTCCTCTTCTTACAATCCTTAATAAGATGCCAAACTGAACCGCAATAATGGCACTTCCTCTTTTTGTTATTGCCCTTGTTGTTGTCCCCCTTGTTGCCTTGACTCTTGTTCTTATTGCCTTGACTGCTCTGACCGCTTGGATTACCCTGATTTCCTTTCCACTGGGAATCAGTCTTCTTGGCTTGAGTATCATTCATCTTGATCTCCTTCTTGTCACTCCTATTCTCTTCATTGAGTAGGGCCATATTCACCAAGCTCTCGAAAGTTGCCCCCAAGGGTATATGAGTCATGGCTAAACCATGTAATGGTTCGTTTAATCCTAGAGCAAAGTATAGGGCCTTCTTCTGAGCTGTGTTAACCAAGTCTAAACCGACCCGAGCCATTTGATTAAACTTATCTGTGTATTCCCTAATAGTCATGTCCCCTTGCTTTAGTGACAGGAACCTTAGTCCAAACTTTCCCCGAAAGTCATCCCAAGTCTCAATTGGCCTAGTAGCGGTGGTGACCACCCACCAACGTGCAGCTTCTTCCTTTAGCAACCACACTGCCAATAAAACCTTCCTACGATCATCTATATCAAAGAAGGCTAAAAGATCTTCGGTTTCTTTCAACCAATTCCTTGCCTCTACATAAGTCTCGGTTCCAATGAAATTCTTGCCACCCATCGTCTTAAAGTCTTTGCAAATCTCCGCGAAATCCTCTTGTGGATGCTGAGGGGGAGGAGGAAGAGGAACCTCAGCGACAGGAGGAGGAGGAACATCAGTGACAGGAGGAGGAGGAACATTAACTACCGGAGGAGGAGTAACATTTGCGGGGCCGGCTTCGGTCGCCATAGCCTCCAAAAGTCTCCTATACCAAACAGGTACGTGTACTCCCTCCGGAATGGCAAAGTTATTGGCCATACTGAAAACGAAGAAAAAGATAGATTCAGAATGCAGAAAAACGAAGGAATTTTGCTAATGGCTTTTTGGGGAATAGCCTTTAAAATAAACTAGACTTTTCTTTGGAAAATACTTTATACTTGGTTTTGAAAATAGTTTTCCAAAAGTTTTAAAAACCTTTTTGTTCCTTCTCGTAAACCATATGCTCTGATACCAAAAGTAACACCCTACCTCCGCCAGGGTGTCTCTTGCAAGCACTCTGACTTTGGAGGGGCGTTTGAATCAGGTAAACATGCATAATGATATATCAAGGCAGAACAAGAACATATGTATATATGTAAACAGAGTAAATAAGATAAGTAAAACAGCGGAAGATTTCAAACTATTTCAAAACAAGTCTGGTACACATAATGTCAACTTTCCAAATACACAAGTCTAAATAAAAACAACATCACTGAAAAACTGAAATACATAAGTACTATCCCCAAAATAAGTGATAACCATAGCTAGCTTCATGTCAAGACCGTACACGAGCTAAAATCCCACAAGCAAGTGATCAGAAATCCAAGCTAAGCTCCAATATTCCCACCTTGAGAACCTGGGGGGGGGGGGGAACGGAAGAAAAGAGGCGAAAGGAAAACAGGTCAGTCAAAAAGACTGAGTAAGCCCTACTACAATCAATGTAAACTGATAAAGTTAACTGGCATGAGAAGCAGGTATGATCATAAGGATAACAACATACTAGCATGATGATTAACCAACAAGGTAGATAAAGGTGTCATCGCATAATCATGTTTAAGGTTTTGCACCACAGGTGTACTAGCAAACTAACATGACTTGAATAAACAATTATTGATCCCTTGGCCAAAGCTTTGGCCCAATAACATGAAGTGACCCCAATACGAGGTCCAATAACATGAAGTGATCCTAATATGCGGTCCAACCAAATGGTCTAGTCGATAGGCTCCCTGTAAGCCTAACTCGTCACGTGTTGGTGTCCATACGGCCCAAACATAATTGTAGTCAGACTGTGCCGGGTCTCCCGTCGGGTGTATCAAGCCCTAGGGTGGCAACCCCTGGACACCATAAACATGCGTGCACAGTCTCAATCTACTGGTACCCGTGCATGTTTTCCCCGGCTTCGGACTATGTGCACGACCATAAGTCCGCCCGGAACTACACCGGCGTACCACTCTGCCGTCGTTTTTGGTCTCTTACCTCAAGTCCAGTAATTGTGCCCCCTGCCCTAGCCTAGACCCTAGGGTCTTAATGATACTAACTTGGGATTACTGCTGGAGTGGAACCCCATTGCTAGGATTTTCTAGTGGGTTAAGTACAGTTTAACCCTTTTACTAATCATGGATTTACTTGGTTAAGTGTAACGATGAGTTCACGACTTAACCCTGATTAATCTACCAAGCCCAAATTGGTTAAGTATTAAGTGGACCATGACTTAATCCTAATCATGAGGCATTAATTAATTTAATGTGCCTTAACCTCTCACATTAGACCTTGTTGTGGTTACTAGTTAAGCCGGGCGGGTCCGGGTAGCTTTACACCACAACTTGGTCTAACCTCGGGTTCAAGGTACAACATGACCAACTTCTCACATTGGGTCCTACTGTTTGTAGCAACTAGTTAAGCCGGTCGGTTCCGGGTAGGTTTACGCTACAAACTCAACCCAACCTCGACTTGGTCACACTTATATTTTCTAAGTGTCATGTCCATCATGTTTCCAAAACATGTTACAAGTTTTCAAGAATTTGGGTAGACCTAACTTAATAGGTAAATTCCCAATGGGTAGACCTAACTTAATAGGTAAATTCCCAATCTTATGTTTTTATGTCTTTTAAGTTTACCCAACCCCAAACGCAATCCCATCGCTTACATATCGCAATAGCGCATAAAGGATAGAAAGAGGGAACTTGGCATAATCATGACATAAAGGTGTTGAAGCCACAAGTTTAACATGGTGGCATATGAAATGTACATATGTTCATGTACTTGCATTTACATTTTAGGCCTCAAAAGCATGCATAAAACCAAACTTAGCATATTGGTGATACATGGTGATAAATGACATGTAGAAATGGCCATAAGTTCGCATTTGGCCTCACATGAAAGTTATCATAAGGGATATGATAACTTACATGTTGCCAAAATGCAACCTTTAGCATAAAGCTTGAAGCTTTATGTTCATATACTCAAGATAAGCTTGCATAGCATGATAACATGAACAAAATGATCACCCCAAACTTGCATAACATACTTGCATATCATATGACGAACTTGCATCTCAAACTTGCATAACATAACATGATAAACTTGCATATCATAACATGGCAAACTTGCATAACATAACATGATAAACTTGCATATCATAACGTGGCATACTTGCATAACATAACATGATAAACTTGCATATCATAACATGGCAAACTTGCATAACATAACATGATAAACTTGCATATCATAACATGGCATACTTGCATAACATAACATGATAAACTTGCATATCATAACATGGCAAACTTGCATATCATACATTTAACTTTAGAGTTTAAGTACGAAAGTAGAATAGGGCTTACAATGCTTAGGAAGTCACAAAAATATGACAAAGCCCTTATGAAATCAATTAAACCCAAAATGCAAGCTCTGATAGAAAATCCCTTGAGCCAAAATGATCAAAACCCTTGCTTTATGATGCAAATATAGAAACTTGACTTGAATGCAAGCTAATGATGCTCATACAAGCTTGAAAACACTTGTATGCATGGAAAATCTCTCATAGAAATTTATTTAGAATTTTATGAAGAGAGTGGAGGCCATGAGAGGAATGATTTTGCCATAGTTTAGTTACTTGAATGAATAATGATATTTAGTGTTAGGTTAGGGGCTTATTTATAGAGATTAGGTTTAGTTCTAGCCTTAGGATTAAACCCTAGTTCCAATCTCAGCCCTCAAAACCGAATCTGGCCCCCAAACTCAACACAAACCCAAAATGGTGCACCAGGCAAAACTGCCCGGCTAGACCAAGTCGACAGCCAAGTCGATAGGGCTGTCGACTTGGGTCCAACCAAGTCGACTCCCAAGTCGATAGGGCTGTCAACTTGGGTGCTCTGGCGGGAATTTTCCCGCCTGGCCCAATCTGCCCTAATTTTCCAAATTCAAACTTGAATTTGAAATCTGTTTTTACTTTGAATTTTCTGAAAACTTCGTTGGGCCTTAATCGGGTCATACGGACTCCGATTTTCGAAAACTCGGACTCTATTTCGCGTATTTTTCCGAGACGAACGCAATGGAATTGCCCGTTTCCCTTGATTCAGATTTATAAATTAAATTCTGCCTCGATTTATGTTATAACAGGTTATTGAAAATACGGGTTGTTACAGTTTTTAAAATTTGCATACATACAGGTGGATCCAAATTAGGCATACATACTTTACTATGATGTATCTCACTTTGCACATGTGCACAATTTTTGCAATAATTGGATGCACACTTGATGGATGGATATTGCAAGGGGTTATCTATTTTTACTCTTATTGAATTTCGGGGATGAAATTCTTTAAGGGTGGGAGAATTTAACACCCCGCATTTTCAAAATAATCAAAAATATGTAAAAATATGTGTATATGCATAGGTTGGTAAATAATGGTGATGTATAATGAAAATTAATTAATATTTGGAAGAGAAGGAAAATTAATTCGATAACAGTGTGTGTAACGGAAAAGATAATAAAATAAGGATACTTAATTTAAATATCAGGAATTAAGTAAAACGGACATCCCTATTGCGTTCGTCTCGAAATTCTTCTTAAAATAGAGTCCAAGTTTCCATAAATTGGACTCCGTATGAAAGAGTTATGGCCTTTAGAAGATTCAACAAAAATTCAAAACAATTCGAAATTCGACCCAGGAAACTGGGCGGGAAATTTCCCGCCAAAACAAGGCAGGTCGACCTGGTGGTCAGGTCGGCCTGGAGGTCGACCTGGGGGTCGACCTACCACTAGGAAGTTCGACATGGGGGTCGACCTATCCCCAGATCTGGGCGATTTCAGCTCATGTGACATGTTTTGATGTGATGTATGGGTCGGACGGCTTTTAGGTCAATCTAAGGGCTCTAAAACACTCTCTACACCTATAAATACATAGAAAGACCTAACCCTAATTCATAACAATTCCTTAAGACACCTCCATGCCGCCAAACTTGATCCAAACATGGTCGCCGCCCCAAAACTCTAAATTATATTGCATGTTCTTCATCAACTTTGGAGTTTAATCAAAGAAAGTAGCAAAGTTCTTCATCAACAATTCATGCTCTTCACCAATAATCAAATAAGAAGATTACATCAGCGTTCTACATCAAAAAATCGTTTATTTTCCCCAATCTAGTCAAGGTGAGTGAAATTATAATAAAGTTGTTGTATAATAGTATTATTATCGTTCATCGTTCCCCAGTTAGAAATTAAATTCAAGATTCATGTTATAATAATTGTTCATTTATTCTCCTTCCCCTTTATATTTTTGAATCTAATTTATCTCGAACCTAGACGAAATCTTATTATACATACATATGGTTGGAATATGGAAATGTGGGGCATAATATATTTTATGCAGTCGAGGAATATAATCTGAAATTTGAGGAATTGTGGCATAACAATTATTATTGCAAATATTGGGACAATTGGCAGAATTTGTTTGTGACTTGAAACTAAGCCTAAAAGTTGAATTAGATTATATGTATAAACATGGGGAAATATATTGGGAAAATATTGATTTTATGAAATTGGGTATAATGGAATTTGGGAAATTGGCATGTTTGGATATGAATAACATGGAAATGGTGAATTTGGCTATAATTGCGTAGTTTGGGTAAAAAGATTAATTCACGAATGGTTGTATAAGCAAAGTAGAAATGGGTTAACTAGCACTTAACATATGAATAAACTTAACCAACATATAAGGAATGATAGTAACCTGTTAGGAACACATGCACGGAAAAATTGGAATAATAGGTATAGCCTATTAATAGGATTATAAGCATGAACATAAATTGGGGTTTTTCTTGGGTAAATCTTGAATTTGACACTTGGAAATTGAATATGCCGTTAAGATCCTAGAAACATAATTAGAAACAGAATATGTTGGACAAACCATGTTTTTATGTAATTATGGAACTCGACACATGACATAAAATTAATAATTGACATATGACATCTAGAATAAACATGAGCATGCTTTTGAATTGATAATTGACATATGACATCTAGAATGGACATGACTAAACATGAAACATGGCTAACTCGAGGATAGAATGAGTTTGCATTGTAATCCGTCCCGGAACAGCCCAGCACATCCAGTGACCGCAAAAAATAGGTTCTAACGTGAGAAGTTAGCCATAACGTGCTTGAAACCCGAGGTTAGATTGAGTTGTGGTATAATCATGCCCGGAACCAACCGGCACATCCAGTACCACAACAACAGGTCTAATGTGAGAGGTTGGGCATTAATAATTAATTAATGCTAATGACGCATGCTAATATGGTAAGGTTAAGTCAACATGAAATACTAGACAACACTTAACCAATTTGACTCAATATATGGGTGGGTTAAGTCAACGTGAACTGTTGGATAACACTTAACCAATTTGACATGATGCGTGGGTTGAATTGAATACGTGATTTGGGGTTAAGTTAACTTGGACACATGGGCAAACTTAACCAATATAATAGTATCAAAGCAAGGAAAAGTGGGGAATGATAAGATTAAATAATAGATAAACTTATCCTAGGGATAAGAAATGAATATGACTTAAGATGTAATACAAGACTCGAAAGGTGGGATGAATTATACCATGAAATAAGTTAATCTAAGCTGGAAAAGAGGGAGAACACACATACGCTATCATTTGATAAAGAGAACTTAAGTCATGCTTGAATTCATAGGTAAACCTTAGTTAAAAGGAACTAAGTAACAAACCTTAGTTAAAGAGAACTAAGTAACAGAAACTAAGTTTCAAACCTTTGTTAAGAGAACCAAGTAATAAACCTTAGCTAAGAGAACTAAGTAAATAATGAGAAAGGGAACTAAGTAGTAAACCTTAGTTAAGAGGCATAAGTTGTTGAGTCAAAGCTTCATGGATTATTTTGATTTATGACAAGAAGAAGCTTCTACATCGACAAAAAGAAGTCGAGATGCCTTCATAGGTTAGAAGTTGATTATTTAGAGTCATAAATGTTAAAATCTATCCTCAAATAATCATACTTCTTTTTTGCTTTCAAAAATTACTTATAAGACCTTTTTTATACATATCATCAAAAACATGTTGACCTACACTTTTTTATAGGTCAACAGGTTTTCAAAATATAACGGTCGAAAAGAGGTCGACCTATACTTTTTTATAGGTCAACAGGTTTTTAAATTACAACGGCTAAAAACATGTCGACCTATAAATTTTTATAGGTCAACAGCTTTTTGAAATTTTGTGAAAAGTCATCTTCTTTCTTGAAGAGTTACATCCATTTCTTCTCAAGAATAATCACTTCTTTTGAGAGCAACTTTTCACCAACAATTACATCTTCTCGATTATTATAAATATATCGATTTTCATTCATTCAAACTACTGAAATTTCTCTCCATTCTCTTATCTATATAGTATTATTCTTAACATTCTAAAAGCACTCAAAAGCATTCAATTATCGTTTGAATCTCCAAGCATATTTAACACACTTGTGATTCAACTCGATAATCCACTTCCAAATCTTTGCAAACATCAATATATATTTGAGGATAAGATTATAGGAAGGGTGTACTCAATCGTTGACAAATCAGTGTTGAAAGAAGAACACAATCAGAAGTCAAACTCTTGTAATTGTCCTGTGTGGGTAAGCTTGTAGCCCGTGAAATCAAGTGGGTAAGCTTGTAGCCCGTGAAATCAAGTGGGTAAGCTTGTGGCCCGTGAAATCAAGTGGGTAAACTTGTAGCCCGTAAATCAAGTAGTTGTGAACCTGTTCCTCCGGGTGAAGCGAGGGTGTTGTTTAGTGAAAAACCGAAGAGGAGCTTCGGGATTGGATGTAGGACGGGAGGTCCGAACCAGTATAAAAATCTGGTGTCATTACTTTACTTTATCTACAGTATTTATATTTTAGTGATATATTTCTTGTTTGTGAATTTTTACCTGTGTAACTATTGAATAGCTTATGTTATCACATACATTCCACATAGCCATATTATAGATCCTGCTTAAGTCGTGCACACCCGTCTTTTCAATTGGTATCAGAGCAAGGTCATCATATAACCATAACACAGTTATTTGATATATTCTAGTAATATGGCAAATAATGCAAGTACAAGTAACACCACTTACACAGAAGGTCAATCGACACAAAGACCTCCTTTCTTTAATGGCCTAAACTATAGTTATTGGGCAACACGTATGAATTTTTATATGCAATCAACTAGCTATGATGCTTGGAATGCTACTCAGAAACAGATAATAAATCCAACTACTGAGTATGCAGAATGGACTCCTGCTGAGAAAACAACAGCTACTGTAAATGCAAAAGCAATGAATATGTTGTTTTGTGCATTAGACCAAAATGAGTATAACCGTGTTAGTATTTGTACCACTGCCTATCAAATTTGGCAAACACTAAAGACCACTCATGAAGGTACTAACAAGGTTAAACAAGCAAAAATAGCTTTGTTGAAAAGTCAATTTCAAATTTTCAAAATGAAGCCAAATGAAACAATCAATGAGATGTATTCAAGGTTTCAAACTATTCATCATGCTCTTATCGAGTTAGGACAAAAATATTCTGACTTCGATGTAGTTTCAACAGTCCTACATTCACTGACTAATGAATGGGAAGGAAAAGTATTAGCCATAGAAGAAGCTAATGATCTATCCACCATGAAGCCAGATGAATTGATAGGAAATCTTATGTCCTATGAAGCTAACTTACAGGCTCGAAAAGAACAAAAAGAAGAAAATAAAAATGTAGCTTTTCATGCTGATGAAGATATCTCAGATTATGAAGATGAGGATCTAGCATTCATTGCAAAAGGATTCAAAAAATTCTTAAAGCAACGAAGAGCTAGTCGATACAACAAGAAAAAGTTCGGATCAAACAGACCATCATCATTGAATGTAGAATGCTTTAACTGTCATAAGAAAGGACATATGCAAAATGATTGTCCAGAACAAAAGAAGAAGACAGAAAATGACAAGTTCAAACACAAAACGGACAAGTCAAAGAAACGGGCATTCTCAGTAACTTGGGATGATTCAGATTCATCTTCATCCGAAAGTGAAAGCGACTCAGATAATGAACAAGCAAATGTATGTTTTATGGCAACAGAGGATGAGGTACAAATTCCTACCCTTGAGGATATGCTTGATATTTATGATAAATTAATGATTAAATTTAAAGATACAAAACATCAATTAAAAGAAGTCAAGGCAATGTTGAATAGATCATAATTAGAATGAGATATGTTAAGAGATGAAAAAAACATATTAGAGGAGGAACTTGAAAAGTCTCAAGAATCATCATCTAATAATAATTCTGAACTATCTCTTCTAAGTCAAGAAATTGAAATTCAAAAAGAGAAAAATGACACTCTTACTGCTGAGAATTATGAGCTTAAAGCTAAAGTAAAATCTCTAGACCTTGAAAAAACTAGTTTACAAACAAAGTTAGACGACATTTCTAAAAATGTTTCTAACTTTAATAAAGGTCGAGAAAATTTGACAAAAATTATTGAGAGTTCACAATCAGCTACAAACAAGCAAGGAATGGGATATAAGAAACAAGTTATCAAGAAACATCTTGGTAAAAGAAAAAAAAATAAGAAAGTTCAAGAAACTGGAGCTAAGAAAAATCTTAGTTTATTATATTCCAAACCAAAACCGATTGTGAAATCTCAAAATAAGAATGTCAAATCTATAAAAATATGGGTTCCTAAAACAAATAATAGTTTGATTAGGAACAAGTACATTCAAATTTTTTGAATACTGTGCATTATAATCCAAATTATTTGTATAATGTGGATACCGGACCCGTATGGGTTTGGACTCCTAAGACCTAACTCTTAGGACCCTATAAAAAGTGGGTACCATGGAATTAATTTTATTTTTTGTAGGTCCCACTTAAGAAAAGAGGAAAGTGGATATTGGACAGTGGTTGCTCAAAGCATATGACTGGAGACAAGAGCTTATTAACAAATATTACTTATTCGGATGGTGGCTCAGTCACTTTTGGAGATAATTCAAAAGGATATATCATCGGCAAAGGCGATGTGAGCAATTATGGTACATCTAACTTACCTCTTATCACAAATGTCATGCTAGTTAAGAATTTGAAACATAATTTATTAAGTATTAGTCAATTGTGCGACAAAGGTTTTACTATTTCCTTTTCAGATAATAAATGTAGTATACTAGATAAAGATCGAAATATAGCTTTTGAAGAAAATAGAGATAGAAACATTTATATTCTGAATATGAATATCAATCATAATTCAGATATGTGTCTTGTAGCAAATGATAATGATCCATGGCTATGGCACAAACGTTTCTGTCACATAAACTTCAAAACTATTGACAAGCTAGCCAAAAATGATCTTGTTAAAGGTCTCCCCAAAATGAGCTTTTCGGTTAATAATATTTGTGATGCATGTCAATTAGGAAAATTGACTAAATCTTCCTTCAAATCCAAGAAAATCATATCAACATTACAACCACTTGAATTATTACATATGGATTTATTTGGACCAACACAGGTTCAGTCAATAAATCATAATAAATATGTGTTTGTAATTGTTGATGATTATTATCGTTATACATGGGTTATTTTCTTAAAAAATAAAAGTGACACTTTTCATCATTTCAAATCCTTCGTCAAAAGAATTCAAAAGTTAAAAGGACTTAAGGTTAAAAATATTAGAAGTGATCATGGCGGAGAGTTCCAAAATAATGAATTTGAACATTTTTGTACAAAGAAAGGTATCAATCATAATTTTTCGTTTCCTCGAACTCCACAACAAAATGGAGTTGTAGAACGAAAAAATCGGACACTACAAGAATGTGCAAGAACATTATTGAATGGATCCACTCTACCAAAACATTTCTGGGCAGAAGCTGTTGCAACTGCATGTTATGTTTTGAATCGTGTATCTATTCGACCTCTGACTAAAAATACATCATATGAGTTATTTAATCAAAGAAAACCAAATATCTCATATTTCAAAGTTTTTGGTTCTAAGTGCTTTATTTTAAATACGAAAGACCATCTTGGAAAATTTGATCCAAAATCCGATGAAGGTATACTTGTCGGATATTCGGAAAGAAGCAAGGCCTATCGTATATTTAATAAGAGAACCAAATCTATTGAAGAATCACTTCACGTTTCATTTGATGAATTCTTTAAACCATCTCATATAATATCATATGACGAAGAAACCATAGTTACTAATAACCCTATCATCACAAATAATGACTCTGACTCAGAAATAGTTGATGATAACCCTCAAATTGATGTAATACCTTCTCCACCAAGATTTAGATCTCCTCCAAGAATTCTAAGAGATCATCCAGTTCAAAATATAATTGGAGAAGTATCATCTCAAATAAGAACTAGAAGTCAACTTAACCAAATGGTACATGTTGCATTTATTTCTAATATCGAACCTAAGAATCCTAAAGAAGCTGCTACCGATGAATATTGGATTTTTGCGATGCAAGAAGAACTAAATCAGTTTGAACGCAATAATGTATGGGAACTTGTTCCAAGGCCAACCGATCAATCGGTTATAGGAACTAAATGGGTTTACAAAAACAAGGCTGATGAACAAGGAAACATAATTCGAAACAAAGCACAGTTAGTAGCACAAGGATATAATCAAGAAGAGGGTATCGATTATGAAGAAACCTTTGCACCTGTTGCAAGACTAGAAGCAAGTAGAATTCTTCTATCATTTGCTTGTCACCATAACTTTAAATTATATCAGATGGATGTCAAGAGTGCATTTTTAAACGGATTTATAAAAGAAAAAGTATATGTTGAACAACCACCTTTATTTAAACATGAAAAACATCTGGATCATGTGTTCAAGCTTAAGAAGGCTTTGTACGGTCTAAAACAAGCACCACGTGCTTGGTATGAACGACTACGAAGTTATCTAATTGATTCTGGATTTCAAATAGGAAAGGTTGATCAAACATTATTTATTAAACATTCGCACAAAGATATACTTGTTATTCAAATATATGTGGACGACATAATCTTTGGATCAACAAATGAGAAACTTTGTAAAGAGTTTGCAAATATCATGACCAAAGAATTTGAAATGTCACATATGAGAGAGTTATCATACTTTCTTGGTCTTCAAATTAAACAACTTCCGAATGGTATTTTTATAAATCAAGAAAAATATTGTGAAAATCTTATTAAAAGATTTGGTCTTGAAAATACTTCCGGAAAACCAACTCCGATTAGTACAACTAGTCATCTCGAAAAAGATGAAAGTGGAAAGAGTATAGACCAAAAGGCGTATCGTAGTATGATAGGTTCTCTCCTATATTTAACAGCTAGTCGTCCTGACATTATGATGAGTGTTTGTTTGTGTGCACGTTTTCAAGCTAATCCTAAGGAATCGCATCTACGAGCAGTAAAACGAATTATTCGGTATCTTAATAACACCAAAGATTTCGGTCTTTTCTATCCTAAGGACTGTGCATTCGAATTAGTATCATATAGTGATGCTGATTTCGGAGGATCACGAACGGATAGAAAGAGTACAAGTGGTACGTGCCATTTCATTGGAAAATCACTTGTCTCTTGGTTTAGTAAGAAACAAAATTGTGTTTCACTCTCGACATGTGAGGCAGAGTATATCTCAGCAGCTTTAGCATGTACACAAGTTATATATATGCAACTAACACTTAAAGACTTCAATATGAACTTGTCAAATTCTATTATATATTGTGATAACACAAGTGCGATAAACTTATCCAAAAATCCGGTTAACCACTCAAGAACTAAACATATTGACATCCGACATCATTTTCTTAGAGATAATATTGAGAAAGGAAATATAAAATTAGAATATGTAAGCACAGACAATCAACTAGCTGATATATTTACAAAGCCTCTACTAGAATCAAGTTTTGTCAAGTTACGTAGAGAGCTAGGCTTGGTTTCAAGAAGAGAACTCGAAGGCTAATATTTTTTAATTTATAACAAGAGTTCACAATTTTTTTCGGAAACCAATTCCTTTTCTTTTTACTATATAGAAAAGAGAATTTTTCTACGGTTAAAATACAAACCATATTTTCTTTTTCTAAAAATAGAAAACTCTTTCTCTATATATACGTTTGTATTTTTGAGTGCTCTCAGACAATCACTCTCTCAAAATCTCCTTTAACTTTTTAAATTCATGGAACACATTTGTGAAAAATGTGCTGAAAACTCCCATATTTCAATCACGAGTTCCGAACCAACGGAATACAACTCCTCGAAAACACCAGAACATCCACCTGGATTTCATCCACCTTCTCGAACACCAGGAACCACACCAACTTCTAAGAAAAGAAGAAAGTTTTGTTTTGCTCTCCACGAACAAAAGAAAAGATCGACGAAATGCATTATTATCAGCAGCAAATGTTCTATGAGCAAAAATTGACGACTTCTCGTTTGACGTATCTCGAACGACTAGCCTCTCTTTTCTGCAGCTCTGACATGCATAACGTACATGAGCCAATACCTATACCATCATCTTCGCGAACTCCAAACTCGTGGGATAGGAATTACAACAACAATGAAGGAGTAAGTGGAAAATACAATCCTTGGGAACCAAAGAATCCTTGGGAACCAAGAAGATAATTTTTTTTTTCGTTTATATCATTTAAATTTTCTAAAAATAAATTTGTATTTAACCTTCTAAGCATCTGTTTTTGAATTCATATTGTTTTGGATAAAATATTTTTTATATATAGTATTCATTTCATCTCAACAAACCAGAAAAACAAAAGTATTCAGCACCTGTCGACCGCCCAGTTCTATGCTGTCGACCGGTACAGCCCTTTTGTTTTTATTTTTCAACCAGAGAATTAACCTGTCAACCGCTCAAAATAACTCTGTCGACCGGATAGGCTAAAAAATATAATTCATATTTCTTCCAGAACTCTTACCTATCGATCGCCCCATATACTCCCTATCGACCGGTCATGATAAAATTATATGTTTATAATTTTCCAGAACCTTTACCTGTCGACCGCCCCATATACTCCCTGTCGACCGGTCAACATACAAATGGTTGCATATATTCTTCCAGAACTAATTCCTGTCGACCACCCCAAACTTTCCTGTCGACCGGTAGCAGGAATTGCTGTTTCCCCTTGCGTTAGACACGTCGATTCACTTTTTAATCCTCACAACCTTTCGTTAAAATCTTATTTATTCTTACTCCTAATTCTCTCAATCCTACCCTCAAAAGGAATTTCAATTTCTCTAAACTCTAAAATGGCTCCTAAGCAAAAGAAATCAAAAACTTCATCCTCTCAAACACCAATCCAACCCATTGATTCTCAAATCAAACAATGGCTTATGGATCCACTAGCGGTGAAAAGGTGGAACAAATTGAAAGACTATACAATTCACCATGGATCTTTCATCAATTTCTCTGATTTTGTCTACTACGAAGTTCGAGAGATATCAAACCGAGCAGGCATTGAATCTCTTCTTTCTTTTGAACACAACAATGTTGAGATTAGTCACATTTTGATAAAGCTATTCTACGCTAATCTCAACTTAGAGAAATTTAAACCCCACAACTCAGAAGATTGCTTATGGTCAGTAATATGTGGACAACACATTTTTCATTCTAAAGATAGAATGGCAGAAATTCTACGATCTCACAATGATGGTATACAATTCTCTACTGATTTCTGCCCTATTCATATTTGTGATAAACATAGTCACTTATTCATTGAAGACCATAAGTCAAGTACCAAAGGAGTCAATTTGAGACCCTCGGCTAGAATTCTTCATCTTTGTATCACGCATTCTCTACTTCCAAGAACTGGAAATTTTGATGCTGTTTACAGAGAAAACTTTAAGGCATTATACGCTATCTTTGGGAATATCAAGGTAAATTGGATTGAGATGATTTTTGACGAAATTTCAATGGTAAACAAATGCTCTAGGCCACATCTATTTTATAACGAATATATTATGCGTTGCCTCATGGACTGTGGAATAAGATCCCCCGCGTCCAAAATTTCAATACCAAAATGTATTGATAAAGCGTCTAAAAAGAGGATGAAGCTACCCGATCCGTGTTTTACCATTATTCCTTTTGAGCAATATGTCGAACTAGGTCCTCCGGAGACTTCTTCTTCACAAATCCCTAGGCAAAGGCCTGAAGACGTTACAATTCCACCACCTACTTCTTCAACTAAAGAAACTCTTGAACAAATTGCACGTAATCAATTTTTACTCGAAGCAAGACTGAAACGAACCGATAATATGCTTGACCGCTTGGACACTAAACTTGATAAGCGGTTCAATAAATTAAAGTCTTTCTTCGGAACAATTTGGGAAGCAATCTCCTGTGCCTCAATTTCAGCAACACTTGCACAAGATCCTGGAAAACGTCCTATGCCACCTACTTTTACATGGTCCTCGTCGGAAGAAGGTACTAGTTCTGGAGCAAGTACCCAACATAATCGTGGTCGTGGAATGTCGCATATTGAAGAAGGAGCTCATGACGATGTTGAGAAGGACGATGATGACGGAAACAATAAGGAACAAGAGGAGGAAGGAGACAAAGACGAAGAAGAAGATAGTGATTCGGACTGGCCATCACAATAGTCTTTACGTTTTTATCTCTTTAATCTTCAAAAACTTAATTATGACTGATGTATGTAATTATGCCACTATCTAGTACTTCTGGTGTGTTTGTTTTGGTTTGTAATATGCAGAACAATTTACTTATTATAATGCTAGCCTTATGCAGTTCTTCTGGACACCCTTTTTGTCGATGACAAAGGGGGAGAAAATATTACTAACACTGTTGTGCAGATTATATATAATTCAGGGGGAGCTTATATACAGGGGGAGCATATATACAAGGAGAGATAACGGATTAATCCATGTTGTCATCAATCAAAAAGGGGAAGAATGTTGAGTCAAAGCTTCATGGATTATTTTGATTTATGACAAGAAGAAGCTTCTACATCGACAAAAAGACGACGAGATGCCTTCATAGGTTAGAAGTTGATTATTTAGAGTCATAAATGTTAAAATCTATCCTCAAATAATCATACTTCTTTTTGGCTTTCAAAAATTACTTATAAGACCTTTTTTATACATATCATCAAAAACATGTCGACCTACACTTTTTTATAGGTCAATAGGTTTTCAAAATATAACGGTCGAAAAGAGGTCGACCTATACTTTTTTATAGGTCAACAGGTTTTTAAATTACAACGGCTAAAAACATGTCGACCTATAAATTTTTATAGGTCAACAACTTTTTGAAATTTTGTGAAAATTCATCTTCTTTCTTGAAGAGTTACATCCATTTCTTCTCAAGAATAATCACTTCTTTTGAGAGCAACTTTTCACTAATAATTACATCTTCTCGATTATTATAAATATATCGATTTTCATTCATTCAAACTACTGAAATTTCTCTCCATTCTCTTACCTATATCGTATTATTCTTAGCATTCTAAAAGCACTCAAAAGCATTCAATTATCATTTGAATCTCCAAGCATATTTAACACACTTGTGATTCAACTCGATAATCCACTTCCAAATCTTTGCAAACATCAATATATATATTTGAGGATAAGATTATAGGAAGGGTGTACTCAATCATTGACAAATCAGTGTTGAAAGAAGAACACAATCAGAAGTCAAACTCTTTGTAATTGTCCTGTGTGGGTAAGCTTGTAGCCCGTGAAATCAAGTGGGTAAGCTTGTAGCCCGTGAAATCAAGTGGGTAAGCTTGTTGCCCATGAAATCAAGTGGGTAAACTTGTAGCCCGTAAATCAAGTAGTTGTGAACCTGTTCCTCCGGGTGAAGCGAGGGTGTTGTTTAGTGAAAAACCGAAGAGGAGCTTCGGGACTGGACGTAGGACGGGAGGTCCGAACCAGTATAAAAATCTGGTGTCATTACTTTACTTTATCTACAGCATTTATATTTTAGTGGTATATTTCTTGTTTGTGAATTTTTACCTGTGTAACTATTGAATAGCTTATGTTATCACATACATTCCGCGTAGCCATATTATAGATCCTGCTTAAGTCGTGCACACCCGTCTTTTCATAAGTTGTAAACCTTAGTTAAGAAAATGAACAATTAAGAGAAACTAAGTAGTAAACCTTAGTTAAGAGGATTAAGTAGTGAACCTTAGTTAAGAAAACGAACGATTAAGAGAAACTAAGTTGTAAGCCTTAGTTAAGCGGACTAAGTAGTGAACCTTAGTTAAGAAAATGAACGATTCATGAAACTAAGTAGTAATTCTTAGTTAAGAGAACTAAGTAGTAAACCTTAGTCAAGAAAGCCAAGTATAACACGAGGAGAAACGAACGTCTGTCTTACGAAGAAGAAGGCTCCAACGGTCTGGGTTACGAAACACGCGACTTCGAGGGGACATGAGGGTACTCTTTGTATCCCTTTGTGAGGTTGCAGATGATCCTCCTGGGCTCAAAGAGGTTAAGGTCTGCGTTAGAAGAACCAAGAGTATACCTTGGTTGCAATATAAGCCAAACTAAAGACTGGGATGGACCAGCGTGAGGCGGTGATATCTTATTTAGCCCTTTGATAGCACGTCGTCATTTACCTACCATCTTGAGTCAATCGAGTACGTGAAGCGGAAAGGCGGAGAACTCCCACAAGCCATATACTTGCTATCTAGTTATGGGTGAGGTTTGGCCAATAGGTTTGTGGGGGCATAAGGGGCCTGCATATAGTTCTCATTCTTGTTTTTCTGGGGTGCCTTCCATTAGTTGAGGGAGGGGTCAAGTAGGAACATAGCCACACACAGATAAACATAGACCTTAGCATCTGCGTTGGCAGATAACTTAAAGGTCCCCACCGAGTTCCGTGTTTCTTGATTTGCCCTACCACGAGACTCGGGCTGCACATATAGAGGATATGTGCAACTAGATATCGATAACGATTCACGAAATGTACATGGGGAAAGTCTCGGAACATATATCACTCTGGGTAGTGTGTCCTAGACTAGGGAGCATCGTTCGATAGGTAGCATAATCCCTAGTTGGACCTAGGTCGCATAAACCCTAAATCCGAGAAGCGTTCAATAGGTATCATAAACCCCAATGTCCCTGGGTAGCGTAAAACCTGGTTGAATCTAGGAAGCGCTCGATAGTAAACCTTAGATTAGATTTAGATGATACACGGAATCTAGCAATATCGAGAGTGGCAGTCCAAACGATTTCGAGAATGGTGGCACTACACTAAAGTAGTACAGATTTACATGATGAAGCCCGTATGACTTACGGTAAGGGACTTCATATATACATGGAATGGATTAGGCGAGTTGGGGTATCTACATATACGTTGTATTAGGTTAACCTACTAGTGGGACATGAGTATAGCCTAGAGAGCTAACATCGCGAATAACCTAATCTGCAAGAAAATATAACTAAACGGTATATGTATGATTATACAGAAGCTTATTCTACGTCCACTCACACAGAACTTATGTTCTGACCCCCTCCTCATTACATACTTCAAGGTTAGGTTCATGATAGAGATGGTATAGCTTTGGATACTGTTTAACAGTACTGTTAATAAGGTAAAGCAATATTTGAATATTATACTTTATTTCCTTCCGTTGTGAGATGCTTTACGAGTTCTGATATGTTTCTTTATCTATTCTTTTTCTGTAGGATACCAGAGCACCCAACTCGGGTTTCGATGGATTGGATTTTTGAAAAAAATTCGGTCTGTCAGAATCCGGGCTGTTACAACCATTGAATTTTTAAGGAATATTAATATTGATTTATAAGCTAATTTGAGAGAAAAACATTGTAAGTTCATTTCTCTTCATCTCCCCATCTTGGAAATGAAAATTCATAGAAAACAATTCTTTTTATTAATTGGCCTCTTGTACCCATTTATGAATGATTCATATACTGAGAATAATTAACCTAAAGTATATGGAAGTTCACATTTATTCTTATTCTCTTTGGTTTTCGCTGTTTCAACAAAAGCCTAAGAACTCCATGGAGAGTTCTCTCCTCTTCCTCTTTTAAATTTCCCCTAAAATTAAAACTCTTCCTCAAAATACTCAAATCATATGTTGTGTCTTTTGCAAATTTTTAGTTCTTTAAACTAAAGTGCATAAGTATGAAGGATGGACCTTAGATAGAAGATGTCAATTATCAGGTCCAACATAGTCACATTACAATTTACTTTCAAGGTAGTTACTTAATCCAAGACGCAACATATATCACCACTTTTCCCTTGTTCATCCTTATTAGTTTCTCAAGAATCTAAAAGTGAAATAAAATCCATATTTTATAAAGTAAAGCTATATGGGTTTCCGAGCAATGGTCAATGTGTTATAATAATCACTGAAAGAGAAGAAATCGTGGATTTTGTGGAACTTTAAATTGAGTTTGAGTTATTAAAATTTATGGAACGGTAAGAATGATATTAAAGTTGTACTAAGGAATGTTTCTCTTTTACATTCTTTTTTGAATCAATTATGGATATTTGTAATGATTGTGCACCATTGATATTATTGAGAATGTATCGTTCTAAGAAATTTGCCTCTGTCAACAATAAATTTTTTATTATAGCAACATACATTGATATGTTATGGTGCATAAGTATATCTTTTGACATATATAAATTCATGATAACACTAAAATTTGTAAGGTTGTGGTGTCGGTTTTCATTAAATGTACAAGAATAAAGAAATACATACTCAAGTGCCAATTTAGGAAATTAAATTATTATTATTATTATTATTTTTATTTCTACATTTTTCTATATATGGTGTATAAATTATTTATTTTTGATTTATTTCTACATTTCTTATGAATATGTCAAATAAATTGAAATGGAACATTTGCAGTATTACATGATTTATACATTCAGATTTATCTAATTTAAAACTTTTCATTTTTTCCAATATAGACCATTAATTTGAAACTGAGCATTTAATGAGCAAATGATATTAGTGAAAGAAAATATTACTTTAAAAGAAAAAAATCAAAAGCCAAATGTTGAGAGAACTGTTATTGAAACTATAAAGAAACTTGGTGTTGAATCGACAGTGGTGACTTTGACCTCTTTATTTGTAGTGAGAAGAGGAAGCTTATGGAAATAATGGCCAAGAACTACTCAACTCTTCAAAGTAGGAAAGTTATTCAAGACATTGGTAAGAAGCAATAAACGAATCCTCATGCTAACGTACCCCCACGTCCTGGATATAACCCAATTGCTAATGTGCCAGCATCTTCTGTAGCTTCTGCTGGTTGCAGCACAGGAAAATCTCCGATTACTCGCAGCTAGACGAGAGCAAAGGGGAATACTACTTTTGACAATGGATAACTTATAGGAAGGGGTTTCTAGTGCAATCTTTTTGGCACTATGGATATTAAAGGTTAAACAATGTTATAACAGCATGTATTGTAGCTATGTATTTCTGGTTTGCCCTTTAAGGAACATTTACTTTGTAGCTGATACACGCGTAGTATATCACCTGTGTGAGTTGTATTTTTTCCTTTTTTAAATAAATAGTGTTACAGATCACTATAAAAACCAGTCAGCCTTGCCCAAAAAAAAAAAAAAACTTTTGCACTTTTGCCCCTTCAGTTCTACAAGCAGTTAAAAGGGATATTTTTGCAATTATGAAACATAATCTGTCACACGATTAACACAAACTTTTGGCCCGACCATGAAGTTCTTAAAATACCCTTACTGCATTTACCAACCTTAATTTTTTTTAAAATAACCGAAACACACCTATTTTTTTTCTGCAGCTCTATGCTAAAATGAATAATTCAACATGAACTTAGGCATGCTATATGTTATATTTATTGCTCAGAAATGAACTGAATAGTGGTAGTATATTTGACATAAGGTGTTATATAATGTATGCTAGTCTTTAAAGTTCGGTGATATTGTAAAGAGAGTATTTGGAAGTGTTGTGTCATGCTTAATGGAGAAACTTTATCGGGTATAATACTGGAACATAGGCATAAGATTGATTAACATTCTCTACCATATTTAGATAGAAATCTCCATGTTTATATTGTATGCTCATGCATAATAAATGTGACGTTTTCTCTTCTATTGTGAAGGTGGATCATTCTATAGTGGAGAGCTTTGAACAAGGAGGAAGGACATACATTACATGGCAAGTGTACACAACGAGGGAAATAAATAATTTTTCCTGGATCTTACTCATATTAGAAATGCAACTAATTTGGATGTACAGGTTAGAAGTTTGAATATTTGACAGGTGAATATTGCAACTTTACTTCCTTATACCGAAGATGAAGATAATAAAATGTATTAAGATTTAACATGGTTACACTTACTTTTTGTTAATGTCTTCTATATTTTTGTTTACACAAAACAGCATTTATCACATGTAAGTAAGTGCTCTACGTGTGTTGTACTTTCTTAACTTTCTATGCAATTTTCTTAATATTAAGGAAAAAATAGTAGAATAATTTTGTGTAGAAATACTTCTGAATCCATTTATATTTTTTCACTCCATAATATTCGTAAAATACACAAAATTTGACGAATAATAATCCATGCACGGATCGTGTGCTGTTATCATGCGCGGAGCGCATGCCGTTACTCTTTAAATTGTATTTGTTTTTAAACTATATGAATTAATATAATATAGTTATATGAATATTTTTAAACTTAATTAATGATTTTTTATATTAAAATAATACTTTAAAAAACCGTTTTATAAATGATTTATAAACTTTTATTCTCCGGCTCAATGTACCATATAACCTGACCTGCTACCTTGTCTACTCATCATCATCGTCGCTGAGTACCCAAGATAATAAGAAGGTACATAAAACATTAGGCTAGACAACAGCCTGATGTCACCGATAAAATATGTCAAAAGTTGTTTTATATGATACGTTAGTAGACAGGTACAGTCTCGTATCTGACGTATCGCTGCAATTAAAGAGTCAGCACACAATAATAACATTGTAATATATTATACTTAAAAAAATAATGCTACACAAAGCAATAACATAAGAAGTGGGCAAAGTCACAAGATAGGAGACTCGGTCTAAACCTTCTTGATCCTATTCCACATCTCCTCCACTAAGTCCTATTGGTCGTAGTTTACCCAAGAAGCAAAGGTTTGTGTTTCAAATAAACCAAGGAAACCATCATCCAAATCCTAACTATAACTTTTTAAACTTGTGAATAAAGTTGATCCTCCTATGGCAATCCCCTCTTAACTAGAGAATTATGTAAATCGTAGTCCTGGTGTGATACCTCTGTACCTTCAGAACCTAGTTGTCCAGTATGTCTGCCTTAAGGACCCAAGTGTCCAACAGTTCCCTTACCAAATAAACAAGGGTATATCATATTGCTATGCTTGTGAGACACTATATTTCCCGCATATATGGCTTTAGGACCCAATTGTCTGACACACCCCTCTCTTAAGTCAATAACATAACTCTCCGAGCTATCAACGATTCCATGGCTATCCATCATCAGAGCCACTCCACTCCGACTAAAGCTTGAGTCACAACTCTTCTAATATTTTACCACATAACTTCGTCTACTATAAACTGCTTATGAACTGCTTCACTACTAGGTAGTTGCGCCACTCCACATAATAGCCATCGCTTTCCCTACGAACTACTTCACATCTGAGTCTCCTATTGAAGAGTCATTAACTTGATCATGCCATGATTCTCCGACCCGACAAGAATCTGTCATTCCAAGACCACCTGTAAGATTCTTGAAGCCTCCAGGTCTCCCATCATGGATTTTCCTCCGTAACTGTGTAAGCCCAACGGATTGGTATCAATCCATAGGTTATGGACTAGTACCGATCCAAGAACTTAGCCATGTTTTGGCTAAATACTTTGGATTCTCAGAGAACATCTTCCCTACGTTCGAATTTCGTACCGGTCCATCCTTTAATGGACTAATGTGACTTCCTACTAGTCCATGACATAGAATGATTCTTTAAGTCGCATGTTAACTCCTTTTGGCTTCTAATTTTGCCTATGACCTGCAAATTCCCTAAGAGTCGATGCATAAATTTTAGAAGTGAAATATCGCGTCCCCATGGCCCAATTCCAATGCATAGGACATGGACAGTTACTGGTCCATGCACCTTGCAAATTCCAGCCCTAGACATTCTGGGTGTCTTTGCGCAGCCTTCTAGTGCTCAACTCCCAAATTTCATGCGATTTCGACGAAATTTTATCCATTGCACTTCATTCATCATCCTATGACATTGTTTTAATAATAGTAACACATAAAATTAAGTATAGCATCCAAACAGTAATTTCAACTGTAATGTCCCGTATTTTTCGTAGTCAGATATTTAACTTGTTTATTATTTCAATGTCAACTAGACCAATTCTGATTGTCATATACTTAAGTAACTACATCAACTTCATTTAAAAATTGTATCTTTTTCATATCTAACATCATTAAATCGTATCATGAATTCGTATTAACCATTATACATCATTTAACAACTGAACCAAGTTCACAAACTAAAATCGATATTAAATCGCCCTTATTGTCGTTTAAAAGATCTTACCTTGTATTCCACATCTCCGAACTTCAATCGAATGATGTCTTAACGACTTTAGATGATTTCGGATGCTGTCCGGTGTCACCGAATATTTTTTGAGAAAAATCGGGCAGGGTTCGACGCTATAGGGTTCTAGATTTTGACCAGTGAATAAGGGGACATATATTGGGTTTTGGTGAAAATAGGGCGGAGTCTCGGGTTAATGGGGGGACGGATTGGCAGGTGGGTCCCACTCAGGGTTGTTGCATGGTCAAGGGGAGGAATTACGGCCCAGGTCCAACTGATTTAGGGATGATAGGGTCGTTTTGTGGTGTAAAAAGGAGGAAGGGTAGTGTTTTAGGGGTTTTAATGGGTTTAGGGTGCTTCTAGGGGGTTTAGAGGTGGTGGGGTCCATAGTGATGACAATGAGGGTCGGTGGCTACTGAAGTCAGCCTGGGGATGTGTGCCGATAGTGGTTTGGACTGAGGGTTGCTCGTGTGGAGCTAGAGAGGAAGGCGAGAAGAGAAACGGAAGAGAAAGTAGATGAAAGTGAAAAGTGGTTGGAAAGGGGTTGTATATACAGGAAAAATTGGTTCATATGCATTAGTGTGTTGTCATTCATCTAAACAAGGGGAGAAAGCACACCTTGGATGCATGACAACCAAAAAGAAACACAAATAGTAATTAACTAGTTTAAGTTGTGAACATAATTTAAGGCACGTGTAGTTTATCTTTAAGCTATTTACTCGTGTAATCACATACTGAATCCGTTTTCGATGAAATTTAGAATCCCGGCATATTTTGCTCATACGGTTACAGCGAAGCTAATTTCGTCGAATTACAATGCATTTGTATTAATATATGTATCCCCTATCAGTTGTTGCTTTATATTATTCTATCATTTAATCCTTCATTCTGGGATAATATGGTACGATACATGTTAATTTTTCTTTGTAATATGATTTTTAATGATTTAATTTGTTAGATAATTAACACTAATTTTACCATACCTACATAAAAATAATATATTGCACTTTAGAATGAAATCCATTCTAAATCCGATTTGTAATCTATTAAGGAAACATGTGATAACTCAGCAAGAAAGTGCGGCCAGTGGAGGAAGTTAGGACTCTTGACTTAGTCTTCAGGAACATACAAACATCGCTCCACCTCATGGTATGATTCTTCTCAAAAATCTCAGATATGCAGATCATGTATTAATATCAAACAAGCAAGGAATACTATGTTTTAATTACAGAAGTTTCTCTAAACTGTAACAACCTGGAAAATCATAACTAATTTAAAATTTTTATTTTGGTTATTTTAATGGATTTTGAATATTTAAAATAATTTGTTTTAAATAATAACAAGTAAAAATTTATTTTCGACGAAGTTAAAACGAATAATTTTATTTTAATTATAAAATGAGCCTGAAATGGCGCGGCAGTTTGAAAATTCGATTTCTAATTTCAATTTAACATACAGAATTCAATATAAATCAGAATTTGATGAAACAAGAAACAATTGATTCTGATGAACAATATCTTTCTAAGGAATCTAAGAAACTGAGATTTCACTTTGTTAATTGAAAGTTATGCTATATTTAAAATTCCGAAAAGTTGGTGTGGAATTTATATATATTTTATATAATATAAAGCCCTTAAAAATAACCATTTTGTAAACGACCTCTGTTTTCAACGAAACCACTTTTGTTGAATCTGGAATGTCAAATTGTTGCTAGATTCCAATTTTCATAATTTTTGGGATCAACATGTGAGAGTGGAAAACGAGAACGTGTTTTGTCAATTTTAGTCAATTAGGATCGACCAGAAAATGACCATTTTTCAAACGGCCTCCAAATTTGACGAAATTAGTTTTTTTAGTACTGTATCATCAGAACATAGCCAGATTTATTTTTCTAGAATTTTTTAGAGTTTGTATGTGGCCTCAGTAAATTAAAACGTAAATTCAAATTAAAACTATATTGATTTATATTTTTATTTAAACGAAAACTGATCGAAATGATAGAATTGGCTTACGGGACATATCCCATTGTGTTTGGAATGGGGGTAATTGGCTACGGACAATAGTCGTTGGGTTCAATTGGGGGTCCGGATGAAAAGTCACCTTTTTGGAGAAAAATAAAACAATAATTATATAAATATCACCCCTTCCCCCAATTAAATCCTACCCATTCAGAAATCGTTCCCCCCTCAAATTGAACCTCGTCGCCTTCGTTTCCTCCACCGGAGACCTAGCGCCTCTGCGTAGGGGCGCACCTCCTGCCCCCCAACGTCAGCCGCACCTCCTCCTCCTTCCCCCTTACCCCGTTCAATCACCTCCAGCCCCCTAAGCCCTAGAAACCCATGCCACCGCCACTACTAACCCCGACCGTGGGACCCCCTAGCGCCACAGCCCACCAAACGGCGGTCCCCTTCCTACTCCTCTCATCTCAGTGCTTCCCCAGCTACCTCACTTCGACCATTGACCCCCAAATCAAGAAAACAGCCTTTGCTCCCTCCTTCGCACCACCGCGCGAGCCATCTCGAGGGCAGAGCCACTGTGACGGTCAACGTGAGGTGCATCAGCCTCCTCCTCCTTTGAAGATTCGACCTTTACAAAAGAAAGTGAGTTTTTACCTTTATATTTATTCGTTTTAGTAATAAAAATGAATTCTTTATATATTATAACAAAGGGTAAAGATATGATTTTTATATGTATAGCGAGATAAAAATTCGATTTTTATTATAGATATAGCAAAATAAAAATTTTATTATCTAGAAAGAGAAGTAAAAATGTGATTTTTATTATCTAGAAAGATAAATGAAATTATGGTTTTTATTGTTTGAATGGCAATATAAAAATATGATTTTCATATATGAAGTAGCATTATAAAAAGGTGATTTTTAATATAAAAATCGTGTGAAACAGATTGCTATGGAACTGATTGGAAGCAAAACAAAATACAAACCATCCAATATCGAATGAAGGAGTGGAAACCCACGGTGAGAACTTCTCACTTTAATTTTATTTTCTAGTTAAAATATATACTAGGATGCAGACGGTGCTTAGCAGCACCCAACACCCGTCGTCTACAAACCATGGACGACTTGTTTGATTGTATTGTGGTATGGAAATTGATTGTGAATGTGACATGGAATGGAAATAAAATATTCCTGTGTTGAAATAAATGTTTTATCGTTAAAAAAAATAATTTTTAACGTTTATATAAATAAAAGAAATATCCATTTACAAATCGGATGCTTTGTTTATGTACACCCATTAATCTGATATTAATTGGGATGACAAATTTTACACACCACCCAACTGCACAAATAAAATCTGTGTTTGTTGATTGAAACCCCACACAAGTATTGGGATGATATTTGGTGTACACTAATCCCAATTGTTTAGTTGTATGTCGATCGATTAGTTGACGGACTGTATAAGCATTAATTATTTATATTTAATGCTTATGCAGTTGTGTAATGCTCACTAGATGATGGTTGATTGTTTATCACATTTTTATATACATGTGTTGTATGGAATTTATATAATTAACATTATATGGAAATTGATTGGGTCTTATTCCAATTTGGAAAATAAAGAATATTTTAAAATAACGTTCAGTAAAAGATCAAAATCTAATTGTGATGTCCGATTTTGGATGGACACGAAAATATTTAAATATATGAAGCTGTGTTGATTAGATTTGCGCCATTTTAACGGGAACGATATTTATATCGATTTTATTCATTTCTATAATGAATACCGAAAAAGAAGTTATTTCAAAATCTAATGTTTTGAAAATATTATCATTTATATATTAATGATATGGAATATTCATTTTTGATTTAAAATTGAAAATGAAGTTGGAATCATTTTTAAAACGAATTTAAAATGATTTATAAAATACATTTTAAATGGAAATCGATGATATATATATATATATATTATATTTAATGGCCTGAATAGAACGCGCCGTGCAGCGACCATTCGCGAATTTCGACCATTGACCTCCACTACGCCATAGATGGCCTATCGCAACGAAAATCCAAGGTGTTGCTAGCTACAATGTTACTATAGGTATGTTGTTTTTTGTCTATTGCAACTAAGGCGTCAAAGTGTTACCATAGAAAATCCAAGGTGTTGCCGTAGCCACGTGAATAAATTTATCAATCTGGGTGATTACGATCTAACGGTCCACCTTAGCAATCTGCGTGACGTGAAATAATCTTTAACGCGGGAAGCAAAAACAAAAAACAAAAAACAAAATACTAAGCGGCTAAAAACTTAGCCAAAATTTCAATAAGGGTTTCAGTCGAAAACTTAACAAAATAAGCCGCTGCTCAATCTGTCAAAGACTCTCACTCGCAATTTTAACTAGGCTAAAAGTTCAAGTTTACAAGCTTAATTGGGGTTTGATTACGGCAAGTTCGAGCTCAAGTTCAATTAGAGCTTCAGTGTTTCAATTAGGTCTTCAATTGGGTTCGTCTGGGTCTCAAATTTCAGTTAGGGCTTCGATTTAATCTGCTGTTTGAGGTATCACCCAATGTATATTTCAAGTATTTCCTAATTTGATTGTTGTGTTGCCTAATTCACAGATTTACTTGTGTATTCAGGCGTAATCATATTCCTGATTTTATTATTATGTTTATTTTTGTAACAAACTAATGTTTAGCACTGCTTATATGATATTATTCTATTTTTTTGCGTTATAGTCATGGCTAAATAATATTTGTGTATGCTAGTTGTGTGTAAATTAGTGATGAACGAGGAAAAAATTTGGGCAGAACTTCATAAGTTCAGATGGCTGCATGTTATTTGTGTATAAATTTAGGCCTCGATTACCAAAGAATATATGCATGTCCAAATGACTCCATGCTATATATTGGGAAAAAAATGAAAAGGAAAATAACTGCAAAACTTGTGCTGTTTCAAGGAAAATAACTGCATGCTATTTAAGTAAGAAAATGCTATTTCTGCCTATATTACATGTTAGTGAAGTGGCTGTTTTATTTTATAACACGGTTGGTTTATTTTATTTTGTAATTATTCAATCGAATGCAAAATTTTCCATTTTGTGTAGGATGGAGGCAAATCTTAGGTTCCATCACAAGAGAAAATTTGGGAAGAATAGATATGTTGCTGGAGAAGAGGCTATTGTTAAGGATGTTGATCTGGATAGGTTTTCGTACACAATGCTGATGGAGTTTGTCAAGGAAGAGATAGAATACACCGAAATTGGAGGAATATATGCATGGAAAGGTCCAACGAGTGGGTGGAAATTGGTGGCCGATGATGTAGAGCTGTTGTTTATGATGCAAATAAAAAATAATGGTAATTACATTGATTTCTATGTCGACACTGTCGTCAAGGATAGTACCGAGCCAATTAAACAAATGCAGCCACATGTCATCGTACGCCCGAGGAAGAATCTGTTTCTAGGTATAAACATGTCTTCTTATTTGTACTATTTTGATGAAGTTGGTCATTTTGCTGAATATGTTTTTCATTTAGGACTTGTTTGATTTTTAGTGCACTTAGTAGAATAATAAAGAACTTGTATGTTGCACTTGCGAAATCACAGAAACGACAGTTTGTCACCTCTCACCATCTACAACAGGTAGCAAAAAAGAAGCAGTAGACCGATCAAGTCTTTACTCCTAGAAAGTCAACACGGCTAAACAATTCCCAAATGTTCAACGAAGCTGCTGTGAGTCCACCTATCAACAACAAGCAGACCGATCAAGTCTTTACTCCTAGAAAGTCGGCACGGCTAAATAATCCAGTGACGAACAATCCATAAGTGATAAGAAAAACCGCTGCGAGTCTACATATGAAGAAGAAAAAGGCAATCAGCAAGAAGTCAACTAGAGTCAGTAGTTCGATGAAGTTACCCAAGAAGGAAAATCCAACTGAAGTCAGCGATGCAACTTTGAATACCAACTCAGCAGGTGTCAAGAGTAAATTGGATTTCAATACTCCACATGATGAAGAGGAAAATACGGATGAAAATGAGTTTCTGGTAAGAAGACTACAACCTGATCTTCTAATATGTGATCTACATATTTTTCTAATATTTACAATAACGTCTTGTTTAATTACTTTCAAAATGATGAACTATCACCTTCGCCACCTCCACCGCTTATAGAGTACGAAATGGAGATAGACAAAAATGTCTCATAAAAGAATAAAGTTTTTGAAAAACTTGGGATGCCTAAATTAGTTTCTGGAATGAGAAATGAATTTGGAAAAAATAAAGCTAAATCAAAGATGCTTGATGAGGAAAGCGAAGAATATGTTCCAGAATTTGAAGATGATACTTCAAAAAAAATCAGGCAAAGGTGCGTTATAGCTAAAGAATTAATTTGGCAATCATAGACTAACTTAATCATTTTTTTATTTTATTGTTTTTGTGTGTGTATTTTAGAGAACAAAAAAAGATAGGGTTACAAAGCCTCAGTTTGGACTAACAACTCGTTCACGAGCCAATGTCGAATCTGCAACTGATAATAATGCAACTCCTACGGCAGGGGAAGTACCAGTTCGTACACAATCTGATGGTCCACCATGTAGCGTTGAGTTACCACACAATGAAGGGATAGGAACAATAGCGGCTTATTTGGCTATGCGAGAACGCCAGAAGATTAACAGTAGTGGAAGTGGAAGTGTAAAGAATAAGGCTGTTGTTGGAAATGTCTCGACAAATATTGAAAACGAAGAAGATGAAGTAGCAGAAGATGAAGGTAGTATCTTATTGAGTTCTGATTTTAATAGTTTAAGTTCTCATTTACGTTTTGCCTAGCCTTCTCATTACTATTGTATGTTAGTCAGAGCTCCCAGAAGGCTCAGGGGAAAAACAAAGATGGATAAAGTTCATTCAAGGCCATATGACAAAAGAGTCGTAATCCAAATGAATGATCGGGGCCAACCTATTTCAGACGATGACTAAGTAATGATGAACTGAGTTATTTTTTAGGAACACTGAAGAGGAGTGTTCCACTTACTTACAAGTCTTGGTTTGAAGTTCCTGCTAGTATGGAAGACATGCTGTGGAGCTATGTGAAGGTAATTTGCAAATTTAGCTGAATTTTACTTAAATATAATAAATTTGTCACAAAAGTAGCATGGCTGTTCTTTTTAATGTTTGATTTGTATTTAAGCAATGGTATATTATTCCGAATGAATGTGAATATTGGGCTTTGAGGTCAATTCGTGATGCTTGGAGGGGGTACAAGAGTCATATTAAAAAGGCACACTATACGGCTTATGAAACTGGTGAAGAGTGGCTTGAAAATAGGCCGGACGAAATTCCACTTCAGGATTTCAAAGTACTCTTGCAGCTTTGGGGAGATGAAAAATTTCAGGTATAATTTTAAGTTTTATCACAGAATTTTTTTCCATTTTTATTCATTCAAATCAGTCAGATAAACATATTTATTTCATGTTGTTTTGTGGTCCAAGGCCCTTAAAATTCTACAAATCGTAAATCGTATACTGACACGCACACTGCTGGTCCAAAACTTTTTCCCCAAATTCGGCATAAAATGGTATGTATTTTGCTTATTTAACTTGAATATTGTAGTGTCCTTGTTTAACTCGAATGCAGTATCCTTGTTTAACTTGTGAATAAACTACATATCCTTGTTTAACTAGTTTAGCAATATTAGTGATATATGTTCTAGAACAATTGGTTTGATATCCTTTTACTATCTAATGTTTTTTAATTTGTATCAGGCCAAGGAATCAGATGGAGAACTTTATGTTAAAACTCGCAAGCGGAAAGAAGGAAAGATGTACAAGACTGATGCTTCAATAATGAACTATAGAATTGTAAGAAATTTATTTTCTCTTCCATCTGGTGTCAAAAACAATGCTTCATTTTGCACATGATCATCATTATTGTATAGTTAGATCATGTTTTGTTGAAACTGGTAGCAGGATCGATCATAGCTATGGGTGTGATCTTTTACTTTGGGTTTCAGTGCGTATATGCCACAATTCTTGTTTAAAAATTGTTAATTTTATTCACATTTTAAAACTGCTTTATTTTGCAGGAGAAGATTAAAAAAGAAATCGGTGAAGGAAGCAATGATGGAGTTGTTCATGGACTTGTTTTTGATGGAAAGTCGCACGGTCCATCATGGCTTATAGGATGGCATACCAAATCTCCAAAAATTTCAAAAGCTGCTCCAACAGCAGGCACATACATACAGGAGCTGGCAACGAAGATAAGGGAAGATATAACCGACGAATTCGAAGCAAAGGTGAACAAGATGGTCCAAAGTGAATTTGATGCAAAGGTGGACGAAAAAGTTCAGGAGAACTTGACAAGAATGCTGAAGAAATTGGGTGAAGTAGACCCGCACATGCACATTGATATTGGGGATTGTAACAACCCGAAAATCTGGGCCAGTTTAAAAATTTTATTTTGGCAATTTTAGCGAATTTTGAATATTTAAAATAGATTATTTTAAATAAAATTGACGAGAAATTTATTTTGAATATAAATAGAACGTATATATTATATACGTCGTCGTTAGAATATAAATATTTATATATAATTATAAATAGAATTGAAAATGGCGCGGTAGTTCGATAATTCGATTTCAAACTTCAATTGAATGTACCGGGTGCAAAACAATCCGGATTTTAGTGAAACCAAAAACATTAGGATCTAATTGATAGTATCTTTCCAACGAATCCGAAAAATCAAAATTTCATAGCGGGAATCAAAAGATATGTCCAGTTGAAAATTCTGAATAGTCGCTGTGGAATTCAGGCCCTTAAAAATGGAAATTTTGCAGACGACCTCGGATTTCGACGAAACTAGTTTTGTTCAATCCGCAGTGTTAAATTATTGCTAGATTCCAAATTTCATAATTTTTCGAATCAATATGTGAGCGTGGCAAAGGAAAACGCGTTTGACCAGTTTCAGTTGATTTTAATCGACTGGAAAATGGCCATTTTTCCAACGGTCTCAGAATTCGACGAAACTTGTTTTGTTAGGACCGTATCGTCAATACGAAGCTAGAAAATATTTTTCTGGAATTTTTCTAATTAGTATGTGACCCCGGTAATTTGAAATGTACGTTTAAAATTCAATATGGTGATTTAAATGTAAATTCAATGGAAACTGATTCTAACGATCAAATCAACTTGCGACACATATCCCATTGTGTCCGGAATGGGGGTAATATGCTAGGGACGACAGTCGTTGGGTCCGATTTGGAGGTCGATTTAAAAAGCAACTTTATTTGAGAGATTAAATTAATTAATTATTATATATATTATTTTCAAAAACCCCCTCCTCCTCTTAATCTCCTTCCCCGTCAGTTATCTCGAAAAAAAAAGGAAAAGAAAAAGGGGCGGAGCCCCGCCCTCGTCGTAGTCGCCACCACCACCTGGGACCCCCACCTCCGCCCAACGACCACCGCCCATCACGCCGGATCCACACACATCCGACGATCCCCCCCTCTCGCACAAACCCTCCGCGTCCCCCTTTCCTTTCCGAACCCTAACCGAGCCCCGCCCTCGTCACAGAACCCACTGCGCCGCCTGAGGGCCCCACTTCGCCGCCACCTGACCATCTCCCGGCCCAGCGCGCACCCTGACCTCCCTCTCCTCTTTTCCCCTTCTCTATTTGCAACTCCTAAACCCGATAGCCCCAAATCGAGCACCACCCCACTCCACCACGGCCAGTGCACCATTCCCTGCCTCCTGCGAGCACTAGCAGCCACCTCGGACGCGCCAAGTCCCTCCGACGAGCGAGAAACGGTGAGTTTGGTATGTATTAATTTCGTTTTCAGCTTTAAATATACATATCATTATAAAAATCTGACCTTTAATAGATGTAAAATAGCATAAGGTAAGTGTCATGATTTTTAGAATGTAAAAATACGATTTTTAAAAATGTTAAAGATTTAATTTTTACTACGTAGGCAGCTAGTATAAAGATATGATTTTTGTTTATTTAAAAGTATGACTTTTATTTATAAAGTAGCGTAATACAAAATATGGTTTTTGTTATATAAAACACTATAAAAATATAGTCTTTACTATATAGATGAAGTAAAAATTCGATTTTTATATATTGAATAGCGAAGTAAAAATTCGATTTTTATATATTGAATAGCAAAGTAAAAATTCGATTTTTATATATTGAATAGCGAAGTAAAAATTCGATTTTTATATATTGAATAGCGAAGTAAAAATTCGATTTTTATATATTGAATAGCGAAGTAAAAATTCGATTTTTATATATTGAATAGCGAAGTAAAAATTCGATTTTTATATATTGAATAGCGAAGTAAAAAATGTGATTTTTTATATATGTAGTGGCTACGGGCAACGAAAGTGACAAAAGGCGAGAACGACGAAGATTTCTATAAATGAAGTGTCGTAGAGTTGGGATAGCTATTGGTGAGAATTTCTCACTCTTCAATTTCTTTTTCTAGTTATATATATATATATATATATACTAGGATGTAGACGGTGTTTAGTAGCACCCGACACTCGTCGTCCACAGACCATGGACGGCTTGTACGTTTGTTTGTTTGATTTTGATGTGAATTTGATTGTGTGTCATGATGTGAAATCGATAATAAAATAACTTATATATTGAAAGTGAAAATATCATATATATTGAAAGTGAAAATATCGTATATATTGAAAGTGAAAATATCGTATATATTGAAAGTGAAAATATCGTATATATAGACAATGAATTCGAATTGAACTGAATAGAAAATGAATTCGAATTAAACTGAATAGAATATGAATTCGAATTGAACTGAATAGAAAATGAATTCGAATTGAACTGAATAGTAAATGAATTCGAATTGAACTGAATAGAAAATGAATTCGAATTGAACTGAATAAGAAAATGAATTCGAATTGAACTGAATAGAAGATGAATTCAAATTGAAATGAATTTGAAACGAATTTATAAGGAAAATTTCATTTTTGATTTGAATTTGAAATGAAGTTGAAATCGTTTCGAAAACGAATTTAAAAAAAAATGAGTTATAAAATTCGTTTTAAATAGTAATCGACGAAATATATATTATATATATTATATATATTATATATATTATATAATGGCCTGAATAGAACGCGCCGCGCTGCGGCAGTTCGCGAATTTCGGCCATTGACTTCTAACGGACATTACGGGAGATCCAACCGTCGGATTCTCCTGAAACTGGAACCGTTGGGTTCGTATCGAAAAGAGCTTTCTAACGAATATTAGAAATTTTAAATCTAACGGTTGGATTTGGAGTTATGTCCAAATCAAATTCGAAAAAGGTCGCTGTAAGTGCAGTTCGATGACCGTTGATGTAAATCGACTGTATGGGCCTTGATAAAATTATTAAAAATATCGATAATTTGTGTAAAATCATAAGAAATGATTTATAAAGAATTGGGATGAAAAACTCCATATTTGAAAAGATAAAAATAGATTTTTATCGAAATGAACTAGTTATTAACTAGAAAAATAATCCAATGGTTATAAATAAATAAATTGGATTAGAGTTAAATTGATGTTATCTTTGGATATTTTCGATATTGGATTCCGTGATTATACAGATATTGTGATGGGAATTTGGAAGATATCGATATCGTTATTCCCGATACGATATCTGCTGGTTGCAGGATTTGATGTTGAATATAAGTCGATACTATCTTTATTCAAACCCTTATATTTAATTTCAAATTTGATTAATTAATGGTTTGGATTGTGCTCGACCAGTTTATGAACAAAATATGCTTTTACATTTAGCATTGGGTTGGGTTGAAAATATCTGTGTGCTAACGCCTTGTGAAACACTTCACGATTTGACGATAAGGTGTTTAGCGATGTTGTGTTCATTTCAAATTTAACGAATGATTGTGAAATGATATTTTTCTTAAGTGAAAAGAAATGTATTCCCGATTTTTGGACAGGGAATGTTTTATAAAAATGTTTTATAAAACAGAAAGGATTTCGAGGCCCAAAACCCGATGATTTCTAAAATGATTTAGAAATGTATTATATGTTACATTGTGGTTCATCGCGTATTCGATTTGTTGCTATTGATGATGTATCTGTTTGGTGGCGGAGAATTTATTCTTTTGCTTAACACGCTTCTTTGAGACGTACGAGCTCAAAGGTTATGTGATTAATAGTGACTGATCATATGCGTGAATTACTGATGTGAAGCACTATATTTTGAAAGTACTTGTGATTATTATGTTGTGAAATGATTTTCCCTACTTCGGGATATGAAATGATTTAGTATGTGGCTAAAGATTCGGGTAACCCTGAGACTAAAAGTATGGGTGAGAGGGCGGTGTATGCTCTCCATGTGTGGGAGGTGCATCGTCGGTGTAGCCTATTCCTACGTGGGGTAGGTGCACATTTATATATCGAGTTGCGAGGTGCGTACCCTTTGCCTTGTCGATGGGGAGCAAGATATTTGGTTGCATACTTGTTTGTATGCATTGTTATGTTTTGGAATTCACATTTCCAAATGATTTGATTTGAGATCCCGAAGTGAAATCTACTTTGATATAGAAAGTTAGATATGTATTTCAAATGATTTGAAATAAGAAATCGGGAATAAAATCCAAAGGAATAATTTCTGTAAATTAAATTGGATTTAGAAAATCTAAGTGTAGTGATTAATCTAAGTGGGTAGATTGAGATATTGCATGTTGATTGATGCATAGTAGATCCATATATCTATATTGATTGTTGTTTATACACTAGTATTCATGGGGGTAAACCTGTTCCGCGTTAGCGGCGTGGTCCCGTGATATACCATATTATCAAATAAGTTAATTATAACTGTTAGAGTTTCTCACACCAGTCCCATGACTGACCTGTAGTTTGCTTTTCCCTTGCGAACTCGGGTGCCCCTATTTTCCACACGGGCAGCAATGTAGTTTTATTTTGCAGATGTATTGAGCAGGATTCTGGATTGAAGCTTTAAGTTGTGTCCAGGCATTTACAGTCTTCCGCTGTATAGTTTATATTTCCGCTGTGCACTGTTTTACATTTATGTAAATTTATCTTCCGATGTGTATTATATTTCGATATACTCTGATATTCTGTACTCTGATGTAACATTATTATGATATTTATTGAAGTCTTCTGTTATTTGTTCTGATGTGTTGTATACCCAAAGTTAGCGTATGCGGGATTCGAACGGTCTTGGTCGGTTTAGCGATCGATTAGGTCCGGGCGAAATCCGTGTCGTTACATGGATTTTTGTTTGACAGTTCACAGTGAAGGCACTGAAACTAAAAGCAGTGAACGCAATGGAGGCTCGCGCTCTTGGTCATGATATTGGGGATCTTTGTGCGCAACTGCAGTGAACATGAATTGATATTTAGCACATACTAGCTGTGTTTGTAAGTATGATCTGTGAACATGATTTTTCTGGCTATGTTTGTAAGTACTAATATTTGTGTCGCTTGTGAATCCGAGATAATCAGTAGTTTAATTGATCAGTGTGATGTTAAATTTTGTAATGTTGCAGTATGTGTTTTAATGTTGCCGTAGCTCTTATATAATGTTGATGTATGTAATGTGAACTGTTGCCATTGTTATGATATGGTGTTGCCATTGGATGGTAAAAGTGTTGCAAAGATTAATGCATCTGGGTCCCACAACATGATCCCGTGAACCCGGGCTACAGCCACAACAGGATTCCATGAACCCGGGTTACAGTTTTTAGGTGACCCCACATTTTTGTAAATTTAGTACCTGTGGCAACACCGGTGATGATGTTGCCTTAGGGTCGCAAATGTGTTGCCTTTGACTCTAAGGAAACGCGGCAAAAGGCAACCCCAAAAAAGTGTTGCCATAGATCATTTTTTGCCTATACCAACACTTTTTGGCACCTATTGCGTCATTACTCTGGGGTTGCCGCAGGCCATCTACGGCGTAGTGTTCGAATTGACGTTACAGGAGATGCGGCCGTCGGATTCCCCTAGGACCGGGACTGTTGGGTTCGTATCGAAAAGAGCTTTCTAACGAATAAGAAAGATTTGAAATCTAATGGTTATATTTGGAATTATGTCAAAATCAGATTTGGAAAAGGTCGCTATAAGTACAGTTCAATGATCGTTTATAGAAATTGACTGTATGGACCTTGATAAAATTATTAAAAATATTAATAATTTGTGTAAAATTATAATAAAGGATTTGGAAAGAGTATCAATGAAAATTCCATATTTGAAAAGATAAAAATATATTTTTATCGAATTGAACTAGTTATGAATTAGAATTATAATCTAATATTTTTAAATAAATAAATTGGATTTGAAGTGGTTTTAAAAATAACCAGAATTTCCAATATATGAATTGCAATGGATTTGAATCGAAATTATCTTTGAAATATTTCGATATTGGATTACATGATTATACGGATATTGTGGAGGAATTTGGAAGATATATATATATATATATATCGTTTTTCCCAATACGATATTTGTTGGTTTCAGAATTTGATATTGAATATGCAACACCCCCCGTCCATTAATATCACTCACTAAGGGAATGCATTAACTTTTATGAAGCATTATAAGAGTATAGAACAGAATATCACAAGACAGTTATGTAAATGGTACTTAAAAATTCAAAATTTATTCATTGCAGCGGAAAATTAAAACATATCTGGTTACAACATCAAAACCATATACTAAGCCAAGTATACAAATATCCATCTTGAACAAAATTATTATCAGAGTACATAAAAGAAAAACCATAATCCCACTCCAAATAGCCATAATGAAAAGAGATAAAGCTGAACATTACTTTCAACACTTCCAAGCACTTCAAGAAGAAAGAAATCCAAGTCAAGCTCCAGTAGTCCCACCCTGAGGAGCTGGTGGGAAAGGAAAGAAAAGAGGCAAAACAAAAAGAGTCAGACATAAAGTCTGGCTAGTCCAGTGACTTTAACAATATAATCAGTAAAGTAACAGGATAAGAACATAAACTGGATATTAGAGATGACTGTAACATAAGCAGATATGACAAGGTAAACAAGAAGAACAAGATATAACGTTGATTGCGCTTCTAATCACTATAAGATAATTCCTACACAGCACGAGTCCATACTGAAAGTTAATCCCTCTTACTAAACATAATAATAATGATGATGATGGTAGTTTCGTGTACTCCTAGCTGTTGTCATAGGTGTCGCATGCTCCTATCTTCACTAGTTGTACCCAGTACCCTCTCCATTCGATCTGCTCCCAAACTCGTAGATACCCGTACTGATCCCACAGTTGAGTGTATCACTCCCTAAAGTGGCAGCCCGATACTACTAAAATGCACGGCTTATACCAACATGATGCAACAACGTCTTACCTTACAGCCCGGACCCACACATGCACATGACTCCGTTGGATATGCACTGCCATTGTTAACTCTTTATTCACCTCTTACAATCAACCCCAGTAAGCGTGTCCCTGTCCTCGGCCTATTTCGAGCTCATATAAATACTAAAATGAGTTACTGGTTGAAAAGGGTCCACCCACTTGACACAAGCTTCCCTCCTAAGCTTGGTCGCCACTTGGAATTCCCACTTAACCCCTCTTTATCCCCATGTCTAATCACATGTCTCATCTTGGTTAAGTGTTCTAATTATGTTTCACATGCTACCCATGTTATCCACTTAACCGTTTTATCATTCCCATGTCTTACCACATGTCTTATCTTGGTTAAGTGTTAATTAATTCATTATAACCGTAATCTTACAAGAACTCTCACGTTAGATTGCCGTTTTGCGGTTGCTGGATATGCCGGATGGTTCTGGGCAGTCTTATACTGCAATCTGAATTTAACCTTGTGTCTTTGCATTATTATGTATCTAATTTCTTCCATTGACCTCTCACATTAGATTACCAAATTGGGGTTGCTAGATGTGCCGGGCGGTTCCGGGTACTCTTATACCGCAATTCGAATCTAATCTCGTGTCTTAGTCGTTCATTATCACTTTCTTGATTCGAGTCCCAATTTTAAATCATGGATTAAAATATATTCTAATTACCCATAATTTTCAATCTAAATTATGTTTATAATTTTTAATCCAAATTAGGCCTATACTCTTACGTATACATGTTATGCCAAATTATGCCCAAATTAATTTGCGTTCATTGTCATTAGCAATTTATGCTAAACCTCATGTATACAAATTATATCCAATTATGCCCAATCCAACTTATGCCAAATCTCATGTATATAATTTGTACACAATTATGCCCAAATCGACTTATGCAAATAATCTCATTTTGTTACATATTATTCAATATTTTCACAACTTTTCCCACAACGTTCCCACGTCATTCGTACGTATAATTTAACGTAATATGTTAGGCTCGAAGTTAGCCTAATCTCATAAAATTAAAAAGGAAGAGAGGTAAGGAAGAGAACCAAAGCATCAAGACTTAAACATATGCATATGAAATATGAACTGGCATAGAACAATAAAATAGATCCAACAGGCATATGATAACAGAAATTTGGGTATGTATCTGAAAGATAAGAATTTACAAAACTTGATATGATTCATCTTGCAGGCATGCTCATAAATTCCAATTTAGAATCCTATCACAATCACTTTCAATTTAATTATATGTGAAAGTAACATAGACTCACATCGACAGCATTCAGAATAGAGAAAAGATATGAATTCTGAATTCTAAATTTGATTAGCTAAACCGTTGTTTTAGAATTTGATTATTATCTTCCAATTTGAATACTCCTATTCTGATTTGCTTTGGTGGAGAAGAAAGGCTAGGTTAATTTTGATTTGAGCATTATGGAGGCGACATGGATTAGTGTAATGAAATTAGGGTAAGGCATAGTTGTTTATTTATAGGAGTACTAGGTGTATTAGGATCTTTAGATTAGGTTAGGAACCATCTGAACCATCCAAACCAGAAAAAACGTCATCCAGCCAATCACAGAAGGACACATCAGCCCCAGACCACCAAAACACGTTGGCCAGATGTGGGCAGATGAGCGTCGACACCCCTATAAGGGGTTCAACACCCATGTTGACGCCCTTATAGGGGGTCGACACCTATGTCGACTCCCCTGGGGGGGGGGTCGACACCCTAGAGCGGGAGATTTGCCGCTCACCCAAATTTGGCTGATTTTGATTTTTGAATTCATTTTTGATTTTTAATTATTATTAACTTCTGCTAATTTTTGAATTCTTCTAAGCTTCATAACGTCTTCACACTATATTCGTTTTACGCAAGCTCAGACTCTATCCCAAGCAGAATTCCGAGATGAACGCAATGGCGTAACCCGTTTCCCTTAATTCTTCTTATAAAAATTAAGTATTCTTTAATTATCCCTTACGTCATGTTTTAAAATTACAGGTTGTTATAAAATATAAGCTAATATATTTTCTATTCAGAGCCTTGTATTTAATATCAAATGGGATTTTGGATTTATCGTGAATGGTGTCTTTATTAACACCGTTCTTTAACCAAGTTGAGAATAGATTAAGTCTTTTAATTAAGATTTAAAGGAGTCTACCAATTAATTAATGTTTAACTGGAATCGAATTGGATTAGATTTCGGGTTTGTAGTGAAAGTGACTTAAATAACACTGTTCTTGAACCCCGTGTGAAAAGAATAAATCTTTCGATTAATATTATTAGAGTTTCTAGTTAATTAACATTTAATTGGAATAAAATGGAATGTGAATTGGGTTTATTATGAACTGTGTTTTAAACGACATTCGTTCTTTAACCCGATTTACCATGTAAGGTGATTTGGAATATATAAATCTTTTAATTAAGATTTATTGGAAAATTTTCAAAGTAAAGTTATCCAATTTAATATATTGCAATGAAATGGAATTCGATTGGCAATGATCAAAGTGAACTTATGTGGAGGAAGAGTACTACAATATATGGAATTTAAAAGGCTTTGCCATTATTCCATTTATATTATTAGTCGGATATGGAAATTGATATTGATTATATATATTGATTTGTTTTCTCTGAAAATTCCATAATTAATGGAATGTGATTTTGGGTCTATCGTGAACTGTGTTTTAAATGACATTGGTCCTTTAACCAATTAAAGACAGGATTGTTTTCCCAAAGTTAAATAATCATCAATATTGATTTTTTTTGGAAGATTAAAACTATGTGGAATTTTAATGAATCTTTAATTAGATTGAAATGAGAATTTGATAACTTAAATTATCAAATTTGTGAAATGATTGAGATTGGAGAATTAACAGTTTCCCTCCAAGCAATAGTTAAATCTTTAATTAGATTTGAAAGTGAAATGGTAATTAAATTTACCGATAACACTGTTGTAACACCCCACCTCCACTAGGATCACTCCTTAGAATGTACTAGCTTTGGAGGGGCGTTATTGTGAAGGTAAAACTTGCACAGAGATATCACAAGACAGAATATATAAAAATAAATATAAGTAAAGCAACGGTAGCAGATAAAAACCCATCATCATCATCTCAGAAAACCAACATAGTCAAGTACATACTATCAAAATGTCATAATCCAAAATACAACATAAGTCTAGATACGTGATAACAAAATACATGGTAAAAAATCAGTACTAATCCCCAGAAATAAAAGATAAGCCACAGCTAGCTCAGATCCATACATGAGCTATCCAACAAGCAAGTCAAAGATCCACTAAGCAGATGTAGTCCCTCCCTGAGAACCTGTGGGGGGGGGGGGGAACGGAAGAAAAGAAGCGAAAGGAAAACAGGTCAGTCAAAAAGACTGGTAAGCCCTACTACGATCAATCTATAAACTAATAAAGTTAACCGTATGATGGAAACTGAGATGAACATACTGGCAATAGATAAAGGTGACATCACATAGACGGGGTTAAACTTTGCACCACAGTGTACTAGCAAACCCACAAAACAGATTTTGATCCCCTAGCCCAAACTTTGGCCCAATAACATGAAGTGACCTTAGTATAAGGCCCAGCCCAACGGTCTAGTCGATCGGCTCCCTATAAACCTAACACGTCAAGTGTTGGTGTCCATACGGCCCACATGGATGTAGTTAGACTGTGTTGGGTCCACCTTCGGGTGTATCAAGCCCTAAGGTGACAACCCCAGACACCTAAGCAATAATGCACAGTCTAAGCCTACTGGTACCCGTGCCTCGAGTTTGTCCAACATCGGACTACGTGCACGTCCGTAGCCCGCCGGACCCGCACCGCTGTACCAGTCAGCCGTCGCTTTGGTCGCTTACATCAGTCCAGTAATCGTGCCCCGCCCTAACCTAGCTGTAGGGTTGTGGTGATACCAAACTGGGATTACTGCTGGAACAGACCACGTTGCTAGGGTTTCTAAGAGGGTTAAGTGTGGTTTTAACCCCTTACTAATCATGGATTAAATTAGTTAAGTGTAACCACTTAACCCCATCTAATCCTCGCATCCCCATTATTGGTTAAGTATTAGTGGGCCATGACTTAACCCTAATCATGAGGCATTAATTACTTAACGCACCCAACCTCTCACATTAGACATCCGTGGTTACCTGGGAAGATTTACACCACGTCTAGGTCTAACCTCGGGTCTTATGGTGCAACATGACCAACTACCCACATTAGACCCCACGTTGTGGTTACCTGGGAATATTTACACCACAACTAGGTCTAACCTCGAGTTGGCCATATCATGTTATCTAATGTCATGTCCACTTTAGAACATTTTTACAAGTTAACATATACTTGGGTAGACCTAACTTAATAGGTAAATTCCCAAGGGGTAGACCTAACTTAATAGGTAAATTCCCAATCTTTTAGTTCCATGAATTTTTTTTTTAAGTTTACCCAAACCCTCCCAACGTCATTATCTCGCTTACATATTCGTCATAACATATAAGGGTATAAACGGTAACTTGGCATAACATACATGGTGAACTTCACATGTCAAAATAAACATGCATACATGTTAAACTTGCAAATCATGTCATGGTGAATTCGCATAAACATGATTAGCTTATTAAATGTGCTTAACATGGTAAGGTGAACATGCATAATCTATTAAACTTGCATAACATGGTAAGATGAACTTGCATGAACATGCATAACCCATGAAACATGTAGAACATGATATAATAAACTCGCATAAGCATGCATAACTTGTGAAACATGTAAAATATGGCATAGTAATCTCGCATATGCATGCATAACTTGTGAAACATGTAAAACATGGCATAGTAATCTCGCATATGCATGCATAACTTGTGAAACATGTAAAACATGGTATAATGAGTTCGCATAAGCATGCATAACTTATGAATCATATAAAACATGACATAGTGAGTTCGCATAAGCATGCATAATCAACTAAACTCGCATAAATCTCAACTTTCACCAAACATTAACTTTAGAGTTTGTAAAGTGAAGGTAAGAGGGCTTACAAATATAAACAAGTCACAAATCCACCAAATAAGATGAAGAAGCCCTTTTAAAAACTCAAAACAAAGCCTCAAATAAGAAAACCCTTTTGCAAGATCCCAAAAACACAAACTTAGCAAATCAAACTTGCTACTTAATGAAGTATGCAAGTTATTAAGCACTCATACAACATAGAAAAGGTTGTATGATCATCATATCTTCATAGGATTTAACTTTGAGGAAGGTGGAGGCTAGGATTTAGGTGGAGGCCATTTGAGGATTCAAATTGACATAGTTTAGTTGCTAGATTGATTAATGAGGCTTTAGGGTAGGATTAGGGGTATATTTATAGAAGATTGGAGTGTTTTTAGCCCTAGGATTAACCCTAGATTAGGTTTGGCCCGTCAGATCTCGGATTTCTCTAGAACCAAGCCACTTGACCCAACCCAAATCAGAAATGGTGCACCAGGCTGAGCTGCCTGGGCACCCCCTGTCGACAGGGCTGTCGACACCCTGGGTGCCCTGTCGACATGCCTGTCGACATGGGCCCCCTGGCGGGAATTTTCCCGCCTAACCCAGATTAGCCCTAATCCCTGTTTTTAATTTGAAAATTAAATCTGTCTTTAGCATAGAAGTTTCTGAAAACTTCAATGGGCCTTAACTGGGTCATACGGACTCCGATTTTCGAAAACTCGGACTCTATTTCGTTTTCCGAGACGATCGCAATGGCATAGCCCGTTTCCCCTGTTTCTGATTTTTGAATTAAATTCTACCTCGATTTATGTTATAACAGTTATTTGAAAATACGGGTTGTTATATTCTCCCCTCCTTAAAGGATTTCGTCCCCGAAATCTTCAAGTTAGGAAGAACATATCCTACCATCCAACATCCATCTACTCAAAACATCATCCACGAGCAACCATTGTCCTTAAAGGATTCTAAATGCTGTATGTACATATGCAAAAGTGTGTGTATATGTACCTATCTAATGCAATGATCAATGCAAAATATGTTAGTGAAATGTATCCATATGTATGCAAACCCCTATCATAATGTATAATCTCTATATGCGTGCTCAACCATACACCCATATGCAACATCCATATGATTGTATACAAAGTTCGTCCAAGAATAAGCATAAACACTCATGCATATGCAATATGAGGAGTGTGTGAGCCGATCTAGTGCCTAATGTGTATCATGCATCCACGAGTAACCACTTGCAAACACTTGCAACCACTTGCAACCATCAAACATAACATGTCTCAAACACATGTTTCATCCAAAAGGGTTTCTACCTAAGGTTCTCATGACAAGTTTAGCACGATAACTAGATAAATATGGATAGCAAAGAGAAAGATATACTAACAAAAGAGATTGAGAGTGTACCCTCAAAAAGAAATGGATAAAGCCCACGCATCTTCTCCTCGGTTTCCCAAGTTGCGTCTTCTTCGGCTTCACCCCATTGAACTTTCACCAATCTGACCTCACGATTCCTTAGCTTCTTGGTCTCTGTCCCCAAGATACGAATCGGAGCTCTTCTTAAAGTTGCTTCTTTCTTTACTTCCACGTCTTCAAGCATGCCAGGTTCAACCACCTCAACGGACTCATGCAGGCACTTTCGGAGATGCGAGACATGAAAGACATTATGCACTCCGGACAACTTCTCGGGCAATTGCACTTTATAAGCCATCTTCCCAATTCTCTCAATGATGGGGAAGGGTCCAACAAATCTCGGTGCTAGCTTCCCCACAGCTCCAAATCGGACCACATTCCGCAAAGGAGAAACCTTTACGAAAACCTTGTCCCCAACCTCAAACTCCAATTCGGACCTTCGCCTGTCAGCATAGGATTTCTGTCGGTCTTGTGCCGCTTTCATCCGTCTTCTAATCAACTCAACCTTCTCGGATGTATCCCTAATCATGTCGGGTCCAAGCATAAGCTTATCCGTGGATTCCCACCAACATGTAGGTGACTTGCACGGCCTCCCATATAAAGCCTCAAAGGGTGCCATCCCTATGCTCGCCTGATAACTGTTGTTGTATGCAAACTCGACAAGAGGAAGATGGTCTTCCCAAGCACCACCAAAATCCAGAATGCAAAGCCTCAACAAGTCCTCAAGTACCCTATTCACCCTTTCTGTCTGGCCGTCTGTTTGTGGGTGATAGGCCGTACTCAGGTTCAATTTCGTACCCATAGCCTCCTGCAAGCTGTTCCAGAACTGACTAGTAAAGATGGGGTCTCGGTCACTGACTATGCTGGAAGGGACTCCATGCAGTTGCACTATCTCACGAAGATATACTGATGCTAGTCCAGATGCTGTCCTTTTGCTTTTTACTGGGATAAAGTGAGCACTCTTCGTGAGCCTATCAACAATGACCCATATGCTCGTATTCCCCTTTCTGGACCTTGGAAGCCCATCAATAAAGTCCATAGAAATTCTCTCCCACTTCCATAGCGGGACCTCTAGCGGATGTAATAGCCCACCAGGCTTCTTCGACTCAGCTTTTACTCTTTGACAAATAACACATCTCGAGACAAACTCCGCCACATCCTTTTTCATTCCAGGCCAGAAGAAAACGCGCTTCATGTCCTTATACATCTTATCACCCCCTGGATGTATGGTCATCTTGGAGCGATGTGCTTCCTCGAGAACTTTCCTCACCAAGTCTTCTACCATCGGGACACAAAGCCTTCCATCTCTCCTCAGCCAACCCTTATCGTCTATAGAATATCGAGCAAGGTGACTAGATGTCTCCCCTCGAACCAGCTTATCCAAGATCTCAATTATCTGAGGGTCTTCCTTTTGCGAAGCCCCAACTTGATCTAGGAGGGTAGGCCAGAGCTCTAAAGATGCCAAAGAACCGGTCACCGACTCCATTGCCAAAGAGAAATCAAAGGTCGCTAAGAACTCTAAATTCTTCATCTCAACAAATAGAGGACTTAGTGTCAACCTTTTCCTACTCAACGCATCCGCTACAACATTCCCCTTACCAGGGGTATAGGATATCTCAAAATCATAGGAAGCCAAGAATTCCATCCATCTCTGCTGCCTCAAGTTCAGATCCCTCTGCGAAAAGAGATACTTCAAAGACTTATGATCAGTATACAGCTCAAACCTCTCTCCCAGAAGATAATGACGCCAAGCCTTGAGTGCATATACAATCGCTGCCAGCTCTAGATCATGAGTGGGATAATTCCTCTCATGCACCTTAAGTTGCCTCCCACCAAAACATATAACTCTGCCCTCTTGCATCAGAACGGCGCCCAATCCCGTGCCACAAGCATCAGTGTACACGGTAAATATCTTACCACCATCGGGTAAAGCTAGAACGGGTGCGGAGGTAAGGGCTCTCTTGAGTCTCTGAAAAGCAAGCTCACAATCCATATCCCAAGCAAAAACTAAGTTCTTCTTCGTCAACTTAGTAAGAGGAGCGGATATCTTCGCGAAGTCCTTGATGAACTTCCGGTAAAAACCCGCAAGACCCAGAAAGCTTCTCACCTCGGTTGCATTCCTTGGAGTCTTCCAATCCTGAACTGCAACCACCTTAGCGGGATCCACCGCTAAGCCTTGCTTGGATACGATATGCCCAAGGAATCTGACTTCCCTTCTCCAAAAATGGCACTTGGAGAACTTGGCCTTTAACTGATGCGCTCTGAGCGTATCCATCACCTCCACAAGATGCCTCGCGTGCTCTTCCTCATCCTTGGAGAAGACCAGAATATCATCAACAAAGACCACGACAAACTTATTCAAGAACTCCCGAAACACCCTACTCATCAAATCCACAAAATACGCGGGTGCATTCGTCAAACCGAACGGCATAACAAGCCATTCAAAGAATCCGTCTGGAGTTCTGAATGCAGTCTTGTCTATACTGTCTTCAGCCACTCTGAGCTGATGAAAACCCGTAGCAAGATCAAGCTGAGAGAAAACAGAAGCACCAACAAGTTGATCAAAGAGATCGTCGATCCTCGGTAACGGGTGTCTGTTCTTCTTAGTCAGCTTATTCAATTCTCTATAATCCACACAGAGTCGAAGAGAGCCATCTGCCTTAGTTGCAAACACCACAGGCGCTCCCCATTCGGATATACTCCTTCTGATGAAGCCCTTCTGAAGCAGTTCTTTCACTTGCTTGCTCAGCTCTCGTCTCTCACGCGGAGCCATATGCCGAACGGGCAAAGAAACAGGTTTAGCATTATCTACCAGATAGATGCGAAAGTCAATCTCTCGTTTAGGGGGCAACCCCTTAACTTCTTCAAACACATCTGGATAATCCCGGACCACCCTTACAGACTGAAGGGCCTCCTCTGATGAGTCGAGAGATTCTAGATAGCATAACATGACGGGATTCTTCGGATTGCATGAAATCTCTAAGGTGTTGCCCAGGCGAGTCACGAGCCTTACAACCCTATGCTCACAATCCAGAATGGCTCCATATCTAGACAGCCAATCCATGCCCAAGATCAATCTGTATCCCCTGAAACCTAGAACATACGCACTACACAAGAATTCAACGCTGAGTATAGAGATCTTCAGATCCTCACATATCATAGATAGATGAGCAGAACCCCCAATGGGATTCGAGACACAAACGGGATCATCCACTAAGCTAGTACTGAGGTGCAAGCTATCAACAAGATTAGATGAAATAAAGCTATGTGATGCACCAGAGTCAAACAAGGTACGTACTGGAAGATCAGAGATATAAACAAGGTTCTCAACAGAAACACTACCTCACTCGGGAACTGAAGCGGCATTGAGAGCATGAACTTTCCCTCCTGAAGGTCCAGCCTGTCCTTTCTTCTTTGGGCATTCTTTGCTGAAGTGCCCAGTCTCTCCACAAGAAAAGCATCCACCACTAAGCTTTCTTTTCTTCTTCCTGTAATCCTTAGCAAAGTGCCCAGCTATGCCACAGTAATTGCACTTCCCCTTGCCTTTGTTGTTGCCCTTCTTGTTCTTATTCTGATTTCCTTGACTGCTTTGACCTTGGTTGCCTTTGCCTTGCGAATCAGCCTTCTTTGCTTGAGTATCGCCTGACTTGACTTCCTTCTTTCCCTCTCCCTGAAGCAGAGCCATATTGAACAACTCTCGAAAGTGGCTCCATGCGGAATATGTGACATCGCCAAGCCCTGCAGCGGCTCGTTCAATCCTCTGGCAAATCGAAGAGCCTTCTTCTCCGGGGTGTTCACTATATCCAAACCAAAGCGGGCCAGCTGATTAAACTTGTTCACATACTCCTTGATCGACATATCACCTTGCTTTAATGAAATGAACTTCTCCATTTGTAAATTCGCCTCGGCTGAAGATAGAAACTTGGTCACAAATCTAGCCCTCAAATCGGCCCAAGTCTCAACGGGCCTCGTCCCATTGGTGACCTCCCACCAATAGGCCGCCTCATCCTTCAAAAGCCATACGGTCAATAAGATTTTCCTCTCGTCATCAATCCCAAAGATAGCAAACAAGTCCTCCGTGTCCTTCAGCCAATTCCTAGCTTCAACGAAAGATTCCGTGCCTAGGAAATTCTTGCCTCCCATTGCCTTGAAGTCTTTACAAACCTTTGTAAACTCAATCTGAGGATGCTGAGGGGGAGGAGGAGGAAGAGGAGCCTCAGCAACGGGAGGGGGAGGAACATTAGCAACGGGAGGGGGAATATTAGCTGCTGGAGGAGGGGGAGCAGGAACCACCGGAGGAGGGATATTAGGGATAGGATTCTCAACTACGGGAGGAGGAGTGGGAGTAGGGTTGGCGGGACCGGCTGCCGCCCTAGCTTCTTGGAGTCTCCTATACCAGAGTGGTACGTTCACTCCATCTGGGATGTCAAGATTCTCAGCCATACTGAAACAAAAGATAAGATAAGATCAGGTCAAGGGAACGAATGATAATGCTGATGGCTTTTGGGGATTAGCCTTAAAATAATCTAGACTTTATTTTGGAAAATACTTAGTAGGTTTTTTAAAAATAGTTAAAAGGGTTTTTTTTTTCAAAAGCTTTGTTCAATCTTGTCAACCTGGTGCTCTGATACCAAATGTAACACCCCACCTCCACTAGGATCACTCCTTAGAATGTACTAGCTTTGGAGGGGCGTTATTGTGAAGGTAAAACTTGCACAGAGATATCACAAGACAGAATATATAAAAATAAATATAAGTAAAGCAGCGGTAGCAGATAAAAACCCATCATCATCATCTCAGAAAACCAACATAGTCAAGTACATACTATCAAAATGTCATAATCCAAAATACAACATAAGTCTAGATACGTGATAACAAAATACATGGTAAAACATCAGTACTAATCCCCAGAATTAAAAGATAAGCCACAGCTAGCTCAGATCCATACATGAGCTATCCAACAAGCAAGTCAAAGATCCACTAAGCAGATGTAGTCCCTCCCTGAGAACCTGTGGGGGGGGGAACGGAAGAAAAGAAGCGAAAGGAAAACAGGTCAGTCAAAAAGACTGGTAAGCCCTACTACGATCAATCTATAAACTAATAAAGTTAACCGTATGATGGAAACTGAGATGAACATACTGGCAATAGATAAAGGTGACATCACATAGACGAGGTTAAACTTTGCACCACAGTGTACTAGCAAACCCACAAAACAGATTTTGATCCCCTAGCCCAAACTTTGGCCCAATAACATGAAGTGACCTTAGTATAAGGCCCAGCCCAACGGTCTAGTCGATCGGCTCCCTATAAACCTAACACGTCAAGTGTTGGTGTCCATACGGCCCACATGGATGTAGTTTGACTGTGCTGGGTCCACCTTCGGGTGTATCAAGCCCTAAGGTGACAACCCCAGACACCTAAGCAATAATGCACAGTCTAAGCCTACTGGTACCCGTGCCTCGAGTTTGTCCAACATCGGACTACGTGCACGTCCGTAGCCCGCCGGACCCGCACCGCTGTACCACTCAGCCGTCGCTTTGGTCGCTTACATCAGTCCAGTAATCGTGCCCCGCCCTAACCTAGCTGTAGGGTTGTGGTGATACCAAACTGGGATTACTGCTGGAACAGACCACGTTGCTAGGGTTTCTAAGAGGGTTAAGTGTGGTTTTAACCCCTTACTAATCATGGATTAAATTAGTTAAGTGTAACCACATCTAATCCTCGCATCCCCATTATTGGTTAAGTATTAGTGGGCCATGACTTAACCCTAATCATGAGGCATTAATTACTTAACGCACCCAACCTCTCACATTAGACATCCGTGGTTACCTGGGAAGATTTACACCACGTCTAGGTCTAACCTCGGGTCTTATGGTGCAACATGACCAACAACCCACATTAGACCCCACGTTGTGGTTACCTGGGAAGATTTACACCACAACTAGGTCTAACCTCGAGTTGGCCATATCATGTTATCTAATGTCATGTCCACTTTAGAACATTTTTACAAGTTAACATATACTTGGGTAGACCTAACTTAATAGGTAAATTCCCAAGGGGTAGACCTAACTTAATAGGTAAATTCCCAATCTTTTAGTTCCATGTATTTTTTTTTTAAGTTTACCCAAACCCTCCCAACGTCATTATCTCGCTTACATATTCGTCATAACGTATAAGGGTATAAACGGTAACTTGGCATAACATACATGGTGAACTTCACATGTCAAAATAAACATGCATACATGTTAAACTTGCAAATCATGTCATGGTGAATTCGCATAAACATGCTTAGCTTATTAAATGTGCTTAACATGGTAAGGTGAACATGCATAATCCATTAAACTTGCATAACATGGTAAGATGAACTTGCATGAACATGCATAACCCATGAAACATGTAGAACATGATATAATAAACTCGCATAAGCATGCATAACTTGTGAAACATGTAAAATATGGCATAGTAATCTCGCATATGCATGCATAACTTGTGAAACATGTAAAACATGGCATAGTAATCTCGCATATGCATGCATAACTTGTGAAACATGTAAAACATGGTATAATGAGTTCGCATAAGCATGCATAACTTATGAATCATATAAAACATGACATAGTGAGTTCGCATAAGCATGCATAATCAACTAAACTCACATAAATCTCAACTTTCACCAAACATTAACTTTAGAGTTTGTAAAGTGAAGGTAAGAGGGCTTACAAATATAAACAAGTCACAAATCCACCAAATAAGATGAAGAAGCCCTTTTAAAAACTCAAAACAAAGCCTCAAATAAGAAAACCCTTTTGCAAGATCCCAAAAACACAAACTTAGCAAATCAAACTTGCTACTTAATGAAGTATGCAAGTTATTAAGCACTCATACAACATAGAAAAGGTTGTATGATCATCATATCTTCATAGGATTTAACTTTGAGGAAGGTGGAGGCTAGGTTTTAGGTGGAGGCCATTTGAGGATTCAAATTGACATAGTTTAGTTGCTAGATTGATTAATGAGGCTTTAGGGTAGGATTAGGGGTATATTTATAGAAGATTAGAGTGTTTTTAGCCCTAGGATTAACCCTAGATTAGGTTTGGCCCGTCAGATCTCGGATTTCTCTAGAACCAAGCCACTTGACCCAACCCAAATCAGAAATGGTGCACCAGGCTGAGCTGCCTGGGCACCCCCTGTCGACAGGGCTGTCGACAGGGCTGTCGACAGGGCTGTCAACTCCCTGGGTGCCCTGTCGACATGCCTGTCGACATGGGCCCCCTGGCGGGAATTTTCCCGCCTAACCCAGATTAGCCCTAATCCCTGTTTTTAATTTGAAAATTAAATCTGTCTTTAGCATAGAAGTTTCTGAAAACTTCAATGGGCCTTAACTGGGTCATACGGACTCCGATTTTCGAAAACTCGGACTCTATTTCGTTTTCCGAGACGATCGCAATGGCATAGCCCGTTTCCCCTGTTTCTGATTTTTGAATTAAATTCTGCCTCGATTTATGTTATAACAGTTTATTGAAAATACGGGTTGTTATAACTGTGGTGTTAGATATGGAGTATTACCAATTTTTCTCCATGGGATGAATAGGTTGGGATTGGGAAATAAAACAAATGAATACTTCTGTAAGGTTCGCTAATCCCAACTAGTTTGGAAAACCTTAATATGGTTTAATTTGTGAAAAGAATATTTAAATAAAAGAATATTCTGGATTGGAATGAGGCATGTGTTGTGTTAGTGTAGCACTTGTTTATAAAATACGCGGGTTATTCGGAAAGACCTGGTTTATCCCATTCTGAATAACTGAAAGGACGATAAGTCGAAGATGAAGATGGTGGTTGAAGACCGGAGGTCTTCACATCGTTTGGATGATTACTGATGTCTTGATTGGGCTATACACCCAAGATAAGGTAATAAGTGGTGATCGTCCAGACGTATTTGGAGATCGACTGGATATGCGAGGACCTCTCTACTGTACTGGATATGGGACGAGGAATAAGGTGCCTGCAGTTTCGTTCAGACCCAGAACGAACTTGTAAATGGACTATGTGTTTGACATTTGATTTTGTTCTATGTTGATTGATCTCTATTAAATATATATATATATATATATATATATATATATATATATATATAAAAATGTTTGGTGGCGGAGAATTTATTCTCTTACTTAACACCCATCTCCGAGACGTACGAGCTCAGAGGTTATATATCGATAGACATCAGTCAGATGGAGTGAATTGCCTGTGTGGCATGCCTGAATGGCAAATAATCAAGGCTTCTGTTTAAAAGTAGATTCTTGTGGTTGATGATCAAAACATAGCTTTAATATAGCGCCGCTATGTTTATAGCGTTAATTCGCGAGCCTCACACCCCGATGTGAAACAGAAATGGGAGAGGACCTTACGGAAATGGACATATGCTAGTTTCTAGCTACCAGTGATGCCAGCATTTGCAAGCCCTAACATTTTACTCATGTGGATGTTGTTTAATGTTACTCGATAGATAAAGCGGCCTCGGATATATCGGTCACTACGGTGCCGACGGATGTTATGGTCGAAGTACTGACTAGATTTATACCCCATAGGGTAGGCTAGCATATAGTTTATGGTATTATTAACCCGCTTAGTGCGGGACATCCTTGACGATCCAAGGGCTTAACAGAGTATTTGCCTAAGACATGGGTAGTTTGTCTCGAATTCGGTAAGGAAGATCCCTTGCCTTTTTTCACGATGGAAATCCAACTGTCAATACGACATATGCGATTTTGATTGTAAACCTCTATGTGGTGGCATAGTGGCATGGGATGCTCATGTCTCCTATGATTGATACATTATGATTGAAATTGTTTTTGAAACATATAAACACTAGTAATAATATCAAATGAATTTGTTTTATATGTATCAAGCATATTTTGGCCATTATAAGGTAAAACTTTATCCACCGGTTTGCGTTGCATTGTGTGATGGGACGTGAGTCTTATAATGGCTTCATTTTTCTTTATTTAGCATTGCGCTGTTTGTTTTATGAACTGGTATTCTTGGGAGGAAACCCGTTCCGTGTTATTTGGCGTGGTCCCTTTATTCACCTAGCTTTAAAAATCAGATTAATAACTGTTTTAGTTCTCACACCGGTCACATGACTGACCTGTATTTTATTGTTTTAACCTAAACTCTGGGTGCCCCTATTTTCCACACGGGCAGCTAGTAGATGGGTTTTGTAGATTATTTCTTTTCCAGGATCCTGGATTTACAGCTGGAGCTATATTCGAAATGCTCGGTATCCGTTTATCTCTTTCAGTTGTGTTATGTGTTACTTTCCGCTGCTATGTAATATATTTTAGACTCTGATATTTTTCTGTTTTATATTATTTATTCGTACTCTTCTATATTATTGTACTCTGATGTAATTGTTGTAATAAGAAATGAAGTGTTCATCTGTTTGTCTTCTTCTTTGTCGTGTTCTCAACTCAATCCGGGCTTTCCTTTATGGGGGAGTTGGGGTCATGTCAGTTTGGTATCAGAGCTTTGGTTTACAGAGCTCGGGAAGAAGACACATTAGAACCAAACGAAAGAATTCATCAGAGATTGGATTAGTAATATTCAATGAGAATGACTCTTTAGAGATAGGATCAATAGTATCCTAGAAAGAGTATGAAGAGTCCTATTTTTAAAATAAAAATGAAAACAAATTTTGTTTTGAAAATTTAAACCTTATTATACGTATTTGAGTATATTATTTTATTTGAATTTGGATAATCTACTATATGAGATTTTACATGTACGCATCATGAATGTATATTCGAAGTTTTAATATACTTGATAGATATAGAATCACACTCTAGTCGCTCAGGCATAATTCTGATGATTGACATGTCATCATTAGCATTTATGTTCGAGTTTCAAAAGTGGGATTTCTATATATTTCCAATTGACTGGTGTTAGAACCAAAACTAGATAGGGTTTATTGTTTATGATTTGGCATCAAAAAGATGATTTTTGAATATATATTAAAAGTTATGCATTTGAAATGCTAATTCAGAAATTGACTGCTGTTTGTGTTGTGTGATTATTTGTTCAACTAATTAAAATATTGGAATGATCAAACCAATAAAAGAATGGTAAATTTAGCCAAATCGAATTAAATATTGAACTGAATTGAAAATTGATTGAAAATGCATACGTGTATAAATATAAATATATATATATATATATATATATATATATGAACAGGCTATGGATAAACTACTAAGAAGAGGAATAAAATTTTATGCCCAACAAATAGGTACGTGTTTACCAGTTTTCTTTTTCTTTTAAAGAGTCTATGAGCCTAAGGCTAGCCGCTTGGCAACTTTCTTTTCCTTTTAAAGAGTTTATGAGCCAAAGGCCGGCTTGGCAACTTTCTTTTTCTTTTAAAGAGTTTACGAGGCTAAGGTTGGCCGCTTGGCAACTTTCTTTTTCTTTTAAAGAGTTTATGAGCCTAAGGCTGACCGCTTGGCATTCTCTTTTTCTTTTGGATTGGTAAGGGCCCTGTGAGGCAAGTTGACTTTTTAAAGTGCTCCCCGTACAAAGGAGGTTATGGCGAAATTTTTTGAAAATTTAGGGTGTTAGTCAAATTTTTGAAAAAATTGAATATTCTTAGAAACTAAAAAATTGAAGATCGAAAGCCAGAATGGAAGTTGAGTTGATTATTAAAAAAACTTTCAGCTAAGTTCCTTTTCGAGGACGAAAAGATTTTAAGGTGGAAGATTGTAACAACATGGAAAATAAGAACCAATTTAAAAAATTTATTTTGGTTATTTTAATGGATTTTAATATTTAAAATGATTCATTTTAAATAATAACAAGTAAAAAATTATTTTCGACGAAGTTAAAACGAATAATTTTATTTTAATTATAAAATGAGCCTGAAATGGCGTGGAAGTTTGAAAATTCGATTTCTAATTTCAATTTAACATACAGAATTAAATAAAAGTCAAAATTGGATGAAACAAGAAATATTTGAATCTGATGAACAATATCTTTCTAAGGATCTCAGAAACTGAGATTTCACTTTGTTAATTGAAAGTTATGTCCTGTTTAAAATTCAAAAAAGTCGCTGTGGAATTTATATATATTTTATATAATATAAAGCCCTTAAAAATAGCCAATTTGTGAAGGACCTCCGTTTTCGACAAAAACCACTTTTGTTGAATCTGGAATGTCAAATTATTGCTAGATTTCAATTTTCATAATTTTTGGGATCAATATGTGAGCGTGGCAAAAGAAAACGTGTTTTGTCAATTATAGTCAATTTGGATTGACCAAAAAATGAACATTTTTCAAACGGCCTCCAAATTTGATGAAATTAGTTTTGTTAGGACAGTATCGTCAGAACATAGCCAGATTTATTTTTCTAGAGTTTTTTGGAGTCCGTATGTGGCCTCGGTAAATTAAAATGTAAATTCAAATTATAAATATATTGATTTATATTTTAATTTTAACGAAAACTGATCGAAATGATAGAACTGGCTTATGGGACATATCCCATTGTGTTCGGAATGGGGGTAAATGGCTAGGCACAACAGTCATTGGGTTCGATTTGGGGTCCAAATGAAAGTCACCTTTTTGGAGAAAAATAAAATAAAATAATAATTATATAAATATCACCCCTTTCCCCAATTAAACCTTACCCATTTAGAAATCATTCCCCCCTCAAATTGAACCACGTCGCCTTCGTTTTCTCCACCGTCGGAGACCCAGCGCCACCTCGCAGGGGTGCGCTTCCTCCCCCTCCCCGCCAATGTCAGCCGCACCTCCTCCTCCCTCCGCCTTGCACCGTTCGGTCAACTCCAGCCACCTAAGCCCTAGAAACCCATGCCGCCACCACTACTAACCCCGACTGTGGGACCACTGACATCGTAACTCGCCTGACCGTGGCCCCTTGCCTCCTCCTCTGATCCCAGCGCCGCCACCTGCCACCCCACTCCGACTATTGACCCCAAATCAAGAAAACATCCTCTGCTCCCTCCCTCGCACCACCGCGCGAGCCACCTCAAGTGCAAAGCCACTGTGATGGTCGACGTGAGGTGCATCAGCCTCCTCCTCCTTTGAAGATTCGACTTTTACAAAAGAAAGTGTGTTTTTACTTTTATATATATTCGTTTTAGTAGTAAAAATGAAATCTTTATATACTATAACAAAGGGTAAAGATATGATTTTTATATGTATAGCGAGATAAAAATTCGATTTTTATTATAGGTATAGCGCAATAAAAATATAATTTTTATTATCTAGAAAGAGAAGTAAAAATGTGATTTTTATTATCTAGAAAGCGAAATAAAATTATGGTTTTTATTGTTTGAATGGCAATATAAAAATATGATTTTTATATATAAAATAGCGATATAAAAAGGTGATTTTTAATAAGAAAATCGTGTGAACCAGATTGCGATGGAACTGATTGGAAGCAAAACGAAATACAAACCATCCAATATTTAATGGAGGAGTGGAAACCCACGGTGAGAACTTCTCACATAATTTTATTTTCTAGTTAAAATATATACTAGGATGCGGACGGTGCTTAGCAGCACCCGACACCCGTCGTCCATAGACCGTGGACAACTTGTTTGATTGTATTGTGTTGTGGAAATTGATTGTGATTGTTATGTGGAACGGAAATAAAATATTCATGTGTTGAAATAAATGTTTTATCGTTAAAAACATATTTTTTAATTTGTATATGAATAAAGTAAATATCCATTTACAAACCGGACGATTTTTTTATGTACACACATTTATCTAATATTGATTGGGACGATAAATTTTACACATCGCCCAACTGCACAAATAAAATCTGGGTTTGTTAATTGAAACCCCACACAGGTATTGGGATGATATTTGGCATACATTAATCCCAATTGTTTAGTTGTATGTCGATCGATTGTTTGACGAACTGTGTAAGCGTTAATTATTTATATTTAATGCTTATGCAATTGTGTAATGCACTCTAGATGATGGTTAATTAATTATTTCTGTTATTATATGCATATGTTGTATGGAATCCATATAATTAACATTATATGGAAACTGATTGGGTCTCATTCCAATTTGGAAAATAAAGTATATTTTAAAATAATATTCAGTAAAAGATCAAAATCTGATTTTGATGTCCGATTTTGGATGGACATGAAAATATTTAAATATATGAAGCCGTGTTGATTAGATTTGCGCCATTTTGATGCGAACGATATTTATATTGATTTTATTCATTTCTATAATGAATACCGAAAAAGAAGTGATTTCAAAATCTAATGTTTTGAAAATATTATCATTTATATATCAATGATATAGAATATTCTATTTTGATTTAAAATTGAATATGAAGTTAAAATCATTTTTAAAACGAATTTAAAACGATTTATAAAATACCTTTTAAATGGAAATCAACGAAATATATGTAATATGCATATTATATATATATTTAATGACCTGAATAGATTGCGTCGCGCAGCGACCATTCGCGAATTCCAACCATTGATTTCGAATTGACGTTACGGGAGATTCGACCGTCGGATTCTCCTAAAACCAAGACCGTTGGGTTCGTATCGAAAAGTGCTTTCCAAAGAATATGAAAGATTTGAAATCTAACGGTTGGATTTGGAATTATGTCCAAATTAAATTTGGAAAAGATCGTTGTAAGTGCAGTTCGATGACCGTTTATGGAAATCGACTGTACGGGCCTTGATAAAATTATCAAAAATATTAATAATTTGTGTAAAATCATAATAAAGGATTTGGAAAGAATTGGGATGAAAATTCCATATTTGAAAAGATAAAATATATTTTATCGAAATGAACTAGTTATGAACTAGAACAATAATCCAATATTTTTTAAATAAATAAATTTGATTTGAAGGGGTTTTAAAAATAACCAGAATTTCCAATTATGAATTGGATTTGAATCGAGATTATCTTCGGTATATTTCGATATTGGATTCCATGATTATACGGATATTATGGAGGAATTTGGAAGATATATATATCGTTATTCCTAGTCTGATATTTGTTGGTTTCATAATTGGATATTGAATATAAGCCGATATATTTTCTATTCAGAGCCTTGTATTTAATAACAAATGGGATTTTGGGTTTGTTGTGAATGGTGTATTTATTTACACTGTTCTTAAACCTAATTGAGAAAGATTAAATCTTTTAATTAAGATTTAAAGGAGTCTACCAATTAATTAATATTTAATTGGAATTGAATTGGATTAGATTTTGGGTTTGTGGTGAATAGTGTCTTAAATAACACTGTTCTTGAATCCCATGTGAAAATAATAAATCTTTCAATTAAGATTATTAGAGTTTCTAGTTAATTAACGTTTAATTGGAATAAAATGGAATGTGAATTGGGTTTATTGTGAACCGTGTTTTAAATGACATTCGTTCCTTAACCCGATTTATAGTGTAAGGTGATTTGGAATATATAAATCTTTTAACTATGATTTATTTGAAAATTTTCAAAGTAAAGTTTTTCTATTTAATATAATGGAATGGAATGGAATTCGATTGGTAATAATCGAAGTGAACTTTTGTGGAGGAAGATTGTTACTATATATGGAATTTAAAAGGCTTTGCCGTTATTCTATTTATATTATTAGTCGGATATGGAAATTGATATCGATTGTATATATTGATTTGTTTTACGTGAAAATTCCATAATTAATGGAATGTGATTTTGGGTTTATCGTGAACTGTGTTTTAAATGAGATTGGTTCTTTAAACTAGTTAAAGACAAGATTGATTTCCTAAATTTAAATAATTGTCAATATTGATTTTTTTTTTGGAAGATTAAAACTAAGTGGAGTTTTAATGAATCTTTAATTAGATTGAAATGAGAATTTTATAACTTAAATTATCAAATTTGTGAAATGATCCAGAATGGTGTATCACCAGTTTTGCTCCAAGCGATAAATAAATCTTTAATCAGATTTGAGTGTGAAATGGTAATTAAATTTACCGATAACACCGTGGTGTTAGATATGTAATATTACCAGTTTTTCTCCATGGGATGAATAGGTTGGGATTGGAAAATAAAACAAATGATTACTTTGGTAAGGTTCGCTAATCTCGACTATTTTGGAAAACCTTAATATGGTTTAATTTGTGAAAAGAATATTTGAATAAAAGAATATTCTGGATTAGAATGAGGCGTATGTTGTGTTAGTGTAGCACTTGTTTGTAAAATACATGGGTTATTCGGAAAGACCGGGTTTATCCCACTCTGAATAACTGATACGACGATAAATCGAAGATGAAGACAGTGGTTGAAGACCAGAGGTCTTCACATTGTTTGGATGATTACTGATGTCTTGATTGGGCTGTACACCTAAGACAAGGTAATAAGTGGTGATCGTCTAGATGTAATTGGAGATCGACCAGATATGCGAGGACCTCTCTCCTGTATTGGACATATGGGACAAGGAATAAGGTGCCTTTGGTTTCGTTCAGACCCAAAACGAACTTGTAAATGGATTGTGTGTCTGACATTAGATTTTATTCTATGATGATTGATCTCTTTTAAATATATATCTGTTTGGAGGCGGAGAATTTATTCTCTTGCTTAACACCCTTCTTTGAGATGTACGAGCTCAGAGGTTATATATCGATAGACATTAGTCGCATGGAGTGAATTGTCTGTGTGGCATGCCTGAGTGGCAAATGATCAAGGCTTCTGTTAAAAAGTAGATTCTTGTGGTCGAGGATCAAAGCATAGCTTTAATATAGCGATCCTTTGTGTATAGCGTTAATTCGCAAGCCTTACACCCAGGTGTGAATCAGAAACGGGAGAGAACCTCGGGGAAATGGACATATGCTGGTTTCTATCTAGGAGTGATGCCAGCGTTTGCAAGCCCTATCATTTTACTCAACTTATTATTGCTTGATGGATAGAGAGGCCTCAGATATATCGGTCACTACGGTGTCGATGGATGTTATGGTCGAAGTGCTGACCAGATTTATGCCCCGTAGGGTAGGTTAGCATATAGTTTATGGTATTATTAACCCGCTTAGTGCGTGCCATCCCCGACGATCCAAGGGATTGATAGAGTACTTACCTGAGACAAGGGCTAGATTATCTCGAATTTGGCAAGGACGATCCCATGCCTTAGTTCACGATGGAAATCCAACTTCCAATACGACATGTGCAGTTTTGATTGTAAACCTATATGTGGTGGCATAGTGGCATGGGACGCTCATGGCGCCTATGATTGATACATTATGATTGAAATTGTTTTTGAAACATATAAACACTAGTAATAATATCAAATGACTTTGTTTTATATGTATCAAGCATATTTTGGCCATTATAAGGTAAAACTCTATCCTTTGGTTTGTGTTGCATTGTGTGATCGGACTAGAGTTTTATAATGGCTTCATTTTTCTTTATTTACCATTGCGTTGTTTGTTTGGTGCACTGGTATTCTTAGAGGAAACCCATTCCGTGTTATACGGCGTGGTCCCTTGATTTACCTAAATTTTAAAATTAGATTAATAACTGTTTAAGTTCGTACACCAATTACATGACTGACCTGGAGTTTATTGTTTTAACCTAAACTCTGGGTGCCCCTATTTTCCACACTGGTAGCTAGTAGTTGGGTTTTGCAGATTCTTTCTTTTCCAGGACCCTGGATTTCCAGTTGGAGCTATATTCGGAACGCTCTGCATCCATTTATCTCTTTCAGTTGTGTTATGTATTATTTTCTGGGGCTATGTAATATATCTTAATCTCTGATATTTTTCTGATGTATATTATTTATTCATACACTGTTATATTCTTGTACTCTGATGTAATTGTTGTAATAAGCAATAAAGTGTTAATCTGTTTGTCTTCTGATTTGTCGTGTTCTCAACTCAATCTGGGCTTTCTTTGACGGGGGAGTTCGGATTGTGTCATAAACTATAAATTGAAACATGGATATACATAGTTTATAATGGTAAAGTTCCAGATAGATTTAAAAAAACTTTATTAGAAACAATGATCAATGAGGCAAATGTTTGATACAACTGTATCACCATCAACGTGTCCCTTGAAAGAGGCCTTTAAAGCTTATCTGGGTTACTTGTTTTAGTAGATGATGGTCTAACTAAGAAGACTATAGTATACTATTGCAATACACGAGGAGTCGGTGGTTTTTTTTTAAACCATCTTCATTCAAGATGAGCTTAGTTATGCTAATGTTATATTTATTGCCCAGATGTGAACTGAACAGTGGTTGTATATTTGACATAAGGTGTTATATAATGTATGTAGGTCTTTAAAGAATAATGATATTGCGAAGAGAGTATATGGTAGTATTGTTCTCATGCTCAATGGAGAAACTTTATCAGGTATAATACTGGTACGTAGGCACAAGCTTGATTAACATTCTCTACCATATAATGATAGACATCTCTACGTTTATATTGTACTATCATGCATAATAAATGAGACGTTTTTTCTTCTGTTGTTAAGATGGATCATTCTAAAGTGGAGAGCTTTGCACAAGGAGGAAGGACATACATTGATCACATGGCAGTTGTACAAAACAAGGGAAATAAATAATTCTTCCCAAATCTTACTCGTATTCGAAATGAAACTAATTCGGATGTATGGGTCAAAAGTATGAATGTTTAATAGATGAATTTTGCAACTTTAGTTCCCTATACCGAAGATAAGGATCATAAATGAATTAAAATTTAACACAATTGCGTTATTTTTCTGTTAACGTCTTTTATATTTTTGTTTACACAAAACAATATTTTTCACATGCAAGTAAGTGCTCTACGTGTGTTTGTTTTTTCTTAAACTTCTAAGCAATTTTCTTAATATTAAGAAAAAAATAGTGGAATAAATTTTTCTAGAAATATTTCTGAATCCGTTTATATTTTTTTTCACTCTTTCTATATTTTAAGTTCTACATAATATTTGTAAAATACACAAAATTTGATGAATAATAGTCCATGCGAGGAGCATGTGCTGTTATCACGCGCGAAGCGCTTGTCGTTATGCTTTAATATTTTTTTTAAAAACTATGTAATTTAATATGGTATAATCATAAAAATATTTTTAATCTTAATTTAATGATTTTTATACATTAAAATAACACTTTAAAAAAAGTCTTTTTATAAATGATTTACATAAACATTTATCATCTCTGGCTCAACATACCATATAACCGGACTTGCTACCTAGTCTTCTCCTCAACATCGTCGCTGAGTACTCCAGATAATAATAAGAGACATAAAACATTGGGCTAGAAAATATCCTGATTTCAGTGATAAGATATATAAAAAGTTGTTATATAAGATACGTAAGTAGAAATGTCCAGTCTCATACGTGACATCTCGCTGCAATCAAAGGCTCGGTACATAATAACATGATAATATATTCTACTTAAACAAATAATGCTACACAAAGCAATAACATAAGAAATGGACAAAGTCACAAGATAATATAATCCGTCTAGCCCTTCTTCCTCTTATTCTGCATCTCCTTCTCTATGTCCTCTAGGTTGTAGTCTACTCAAAGAGTAGAGGTTTGTGTGTCAAAGAAACCATCATCCAAATTCTTACTATAACCATTTAAAGCTATGAATAAGTTGATACTCCTATGGAAATCCCTTCTTAACTAGTGACATATGGAAATCCTTATCCTTGTGTGCCTCCTTCATACCTTTAGAATGCAGTTGTCCAGTATGTCTGTCTTTAGGGCCCAAGTGTCCCGCAGTTTAGGTTCCCGTACATAATAAACAAGGGTTTATCATCTTGTTATGCTTGTGAGACACCATCTATCGAGCATACGTGTCTTAGGACCTAATTGTCCACCATACTCTTCTCTTGGGTCAACAGCAGAAATCTTTGAGTAATCAACGATTTCATGGCAATCCATCAACAGAGCCACTCCACTCTGTCTAAAGCTTGAGTCATAAACTTTGCTAATCTTTTACAACATAACTTCATCTACTACGAACTGCATCACTACTAGTAGTTACGCCAATTCACATAATATATAGCTTTCCCTTCAAACCAATACACATCCTAGTCTCCTGTCGAAGAGTCGTAAACTTGATAATGTCATGATTCTCTGATCCGAGAAGCAACTGTCATTCCAAAACCACCTGTAAGATCCCTAAAGCCTGTAGGTATCCCATTATGGATCTTCCACTATAACTGGGTAAGCCCAATGGATTAGTATTGATCCATAAGTTATGGACCAGTACCGGTCCAAGAACTTAGCCAAATTTTGGCTAAGTACTTCGGGTTCTCAAAGCATATCTCTCTTAGGTTTCAATTTCATACGGATCTATCCTCTACTGGTCTATCGTGACTTACTACTGGTCTATGACATAGAATAATTCCTCAAGTCGCATGCGAACCTCTTTTTACTTTAAATTTTTCCTATGATCTACAAATCCCTAAGGAGTCCAAACACAAAGTTCAGAAGCAAAATATTGCTTTCCCACGGTCCAATACCGATGCATAGGCCATGGATAGGTAATGGTCCACGTACATAGCAAATTTCGGTCCTAAACATTTCGTGTGTCTTCTTGAACCCGGTTGCGCTTCAATTATCATCCCAATAACTTATTTGGTAACACAACAAAATTAAGTGTATCATCCAAACAACAAATTCAACAGTCAAACCTGTAATTATATGAATTGATAAGCATATTCAAACACCCAAATTCATATAAAACATGGAAAAATCATTCATATGTGTAACAAATCCACATTTTTAATTAAGTAATAAAAGAAAGTTTTGAATTTATTTGATAATTTGGTAATGAAACTAGCATCATTGTGTCCGTTCAATTTAGACTTATGATTTGTAGAAAACTGATTTAAGAGGAAAAAAATTATCTTTAAATGAAGTTTTAGGAAAAAAATGAAAAGAAGATATAGAAGAACACTAATAAGAATAATAAATACCAATGTTTTTAGTCTTGTTAACAAAAAATCTAAGTAGTTAAGCTGGTAGAGGCATGTCTATGGCACCCCATGTCCGTTAATGTCACTCTTAAGAGAATGCATTAAGTTTCTTGAAGCACAATAGTAAACAACCACTAAATTTTGCAAGACAGATACAAATAATGCAGAGGAAAACATAAAAAAAAAATCAAGAAAGCATCATTTCTACCCAAAATTACAACATCGTTTTTTCTTAAATACTAAGAGCAATCTGTCTCATAATCAGAGTACAAAAAAAACGATAACAATAACTCTCAAGTGTCATTACAAATAACATAGATAAACTCACGAAAGTACAAGAAAAAGGAGACCTACCCAAGTGTAAGCAGAATCACAATATCAACTACTCACCACTCCCACTATGAGAACCTAAGAAGGGGAAGGAAGAGAGAGAAGGGAAACAAAAATGGGTCAGACATAAAGTCTGGCGAGTTCCAGTGATTTTTTTAGCATAAGCATATGAAAAGGTGTCAAGATAGATAAATAATTATGGATGAGAAAGTACAATAAAACATGTATTTAAGTGCAAGGTAAATGAGATATCAAAACAAGAAAGGTAGTTTAAACTTCTCATTCATTTCCACCATCTAGGAACAACTTAGCACAACCCACCCTCTAGGCTTGTGTCCCCGTGTACCTAGGATTTAAGAACCCCGAAAACCTAATATAAACTACTAGACATTGGACCTCTTAGCTTATTAATTAACAGGTGTAACTTCGCAGGTTTAAGTTCATTAATAAGCTCAGTTTTAAAATGACATTTATCTAAATGTTATTGGTGTACAACCCCTTCTCTAACAAGCACCTGCCCAGATGTAATTAACCCAAATATTACAGTCAAAGGTTCCCATATACAATATCCCCAATTTTCTTCGTTTAAATGCATTATCTAATTATTCCAATTTATGTCCTTTATACACAATCAACGGTAATAGCCTAGGCCTTGAGTAGCTTCAGCGTAATTAAAAAGGAAAAAGGAGAAAACAAATCTCAGACTGAATAAAAAGGCATATAAAAAGGTTGTAAATAAATGAAACCCATAATAGGGATAAGGGAGATGAAAGCACATATTTTAACTATAGATCTGAATAAAACTACATGTATAAACACATATAGGAATCACTTTAGGCACTGTTTAATTTAGATCCAACATTAACTACTGTCTAAAACCTTTAAAATAAACATATCTAAAATTGACATGAAACTCACAGCGATACTTGGTGAAGAAGAAGATATCTCTTTTTGATATGTATATATCACTTTAGAAAAAGTCCACTTTAATCTTTTATTGTTGCAGAGCAGTCCCAATTGTCTTTGCAATTATATAATTGGGCAGCACCTTAGTAGTTTTATGTATATATATATATCTCAGAAAAGGCTTATAGTAAGAAGGAGGCAGAATGATTGTGTGTATAGAACAAATGAGGTTGCATGTCTTTTTATAGACTATTAGGACAATCCACCACCATTAAATATTAGGGTTTCAATCTTAGCCATGCACGTAATGCTGGGTTATAGAATGAATCCAGTATTATAAATAGTCCAGGTTTAGAACTTAGAATTTGCCCAGCATGTTAGTGGGTCGATGTAACAACCCGTATTTTTATAACATGTTAAAACCATAAATCAAGGCAGAATTAAATTTTAAAATAAGAATCAAGGGAAATGGGTTACGCCATTGCGTTCCTCTCAAATTTCTTCTTGGAAATGAGCCCGAGTTTTCAAAAATCGGAGTCCGTATGAGGGAGATATGACCCTCCGAAGTTTCCGGAATTTTCAGAATCGAAAACAGCTCGAAATTCGAATTCGAAATAAGAATTCAAACTCTAGAGCAGACTGGGCGGGAATTTTCCCACCCAGGACCTGGTTGACCTGGGGGTTAACACTATGGTCGACCTTCCACGGGCCAGGTCGACCTAGGGGTCGACCTGCCTGCCGAAACCAAGTTTTTGAAACTGATGCATTCTGATGTATTTAGACTCGTTTTGTGACCAGGTTCGTCCGCCTAATCCTATATAAACAGCCTCCTAGCCTCATTCTATTTACACCATTCTTCTCTAACCTTATCCTGCACAAATTCTAGAAGGACATGGCTTCTTTTAAATTAAATTAAAATAAAATAAAACGCGAAGACTATTTCTTGAAGACTACGGCTAGGAATTGCATATTGGGGATTTGCTTCTATAATCAAATCAAGATTCAACGATTAAACAATTCGATGGCTAGTCTATAGATTCAACTTATGCATCTCAATTTCTTAGACCATGATCTGTAAGTTCAAGTTACTTTTAGATTAAAACTATAAACTTAATATGGACATGTTATAAATTGGAATTAGACCTATGTATGATAATTGATTCATATCTGTTCTTGTTCATCTTGGACCTTGACTTTTGGGAATATTGCTATGAAATTAATTTAGGCCTATTCATGTTGTAAATCAAATCCTGTCATGTCCATAGTATTATCATGCCTGTGATGTTGAATCAGTTATTATTCACAAGTTTGGATTATCACCTTTATCGTGACTATCACCTTATTATGCTAGATCTGTAATCCTAATGTTTTGGGACTATTATTCTGTATGTCAGTGATGTTATAACCAATCGTCTCAACCAATATTATGCTAGATTTATCACCTTGTGCTCGTTCCTTTTCCTATCATAGTTTTTAATGTCATTCCCTTTCACTTTGGATTTGGATTTACCTGTAATCTAGATCGATTCACGTTTATGTGCGATGGGAATACGATTTGGGTAGATTAGGAAAAACGTAAATTGGTTATGAACCTGAAACATGAACATTGTTATAACTTGAATCTGGATATGGACATGAAACTTTCCATGAAACTTGACATGAATTTGACATGAAACTTGAACATGGACATGACACTAGAATGAACTTGAAAATGGCCAACTCGAGGTTGGGCTGAGTTTGCAGTGTAATTCTGCCCGGAACCGCCCGGCAAATCCAGTTATTGCAAACAATAGGATCCAATGTGGGTAGTTGGTCATATAGCACATGAAATCCCGAGGTTAGACTGAGTTGTGGTGTAAATTTGCCCGGAACCGCCCGGCATATCCAATGACCACAACAACAATTCTAATGTGAGAGGTTGGGGTGCATTAATGATTTAATGCCACATGATAGGGTTAAGTCATGAACATGAAAGACAACACTTAACCAACTTGACACATGATTCGTAGGGCTAAGTCATGAACTTGAACTACAACACTTAGCCAATTTGACATGACACATAGGCAGGTTAAGTCACGAACTTGAACGACAACACTTAACCAACTTGACATGCTAGACTGATGAGGGTTAAGTCAAGAATTTAAATGACAACACTTAACCTATTGGACGGACACCCTAGTTACGTGGTCCATTTCAGCAGTAACCCACTGGGTGTATCATGGTAACCTGGAACTAGGCAGGGTGGGGTACGATTACTGGGCTGATTGTAAGCGACCAGAACGATGGCTGAGTTGGTGCGCCAGTATAGGTTTAGGCGGGCTATGGTTGTGCATGTAGTCCCGGAGTTGAAAAAGCAGGCATTGGGCATCAGTAGGTTTACCTGTGCATGCTTGATTCGTGTTGGTGGTTGGCACCCCAGGGCTTGATACACCTAATGGTGGACTAGCACAAGTGACTACATTCGTGATAGGGCTGTATGACACAGACACATGACGAGCTAAAACTTGTAGGGAGCCGATCGATTAGTGGATTGTTCCGTTGGACCTAGTAATGGGTCATTCATGGTATTGGGCCAAGGGATCATTCCACGGTTAATATTTGACATGGGTTGGGATACTAGTACAGTCGGTGCAACGAACCTTGAACATGCAATGCTATACTTGATTTATACTTGAATTATCATGCCATCTTAGTCTATCTTTCCCATCTTGACAGCATTCTTATGTTTACTTTCAGTTTATACATGTCATGTTACCTTTAACTGTTTTTATGCTGAAAGTCACTAGGACTTACCAGCCTTTATGACTGACCCATTTTCTTTCGCCTCTTTTTCTTTCGTTCTCCCCCAGGTTCTCAGGGAGGAAACTCTAGCACTTTGCTTGGATTTCGCTTGCTTTCAGTTCAGTTCATGTACGGTTTGATCTTGAGCTATGCTATCGCTGCATTTATGCCACCTTTAGGTAATTAAGCTACTTTTGTTGTTTTAAAGTTTATGCTTCTTTATTTATGCAAGATAGAATTTGTAGTAATGGAAAAAAATGACTTTGGCTATTTGGTACTTTGGATGTAAAATGTTTTGACTCTTTTTGAAAGTAATGAAATTCATCTTTTGATTCTTCCGCTGTTTTTTCTATGTTCTGTCTTGTAATATTTCTGGGTTTGTTTACCTTGATAACGCTCCTCTAAAACTAGTGCATTCACTTTGTGAGTGACCCTAGCGGAGGTGGGGTGTTACACTTGGTATCAGAGCAGAAGGTTACTAGACTGGGCAAAAGTTTTTTAAACCTTCTAAAACTATTTTCAAAACCATTTACAAAGAAGCATTTTTCAAGAAAAGTCTTGTTTTATTTAAAGGCTATTCCCCAAAATCCATTAGCACTATCCTTTGTTACCTCGTTTGAATCTCTTCTTTTTCATTTCAGCATGTCTGCGAACCTTAACCTTCCAAAGGGCATGCCAATACCTGGCTGGTTCAAGAGGTACTTAGAGGCTAGGGTCAATGATGCAGGCCCAGCATATATTCCTTCTCCAGCTGCAGCGATTCCTCCTCCTCCGCCCCCTCCTCGTGCAATTGCTTTCTCAAAGATCTGTAGAGATTTTAGGGCCATGGGTGGAAAGGATTTTAAGGGAACTGAATCATTCGTAGAAGCGAGGAACTGGATCAAAGAAACTGAGGATCTGTTCATTATTTTCGAGGTGGGCGATGGGCAGAAGGTACATTTGGTAGTATGGTTGCTCAAAGACGAAGCTTCCTATTGGTGGGAAGTCACTAACCATGAGAGGCCGGTTGAAACATGGATGGATTTTAGGATAAGGTTTGAGATGAAATTCCTCTCACAAGCTGAACGAAGTCTACAGCAGGAAAAGTTCTTATCTCTTAAGCAAGGAAGTATGACGGTCAAGGAGTACGTCAATCAATTCAATCGGTTGGCTCAATTTGTACTAGACTTAGTGAATACTCCTCATAAGAAGGCTCTCGGTTTTGTCAAGGGATTGAATGAGCCACTTCACAGCTTGACTATGACCCACATACCTATGGGGGATACTTACGAAAGGTTAATAGAAATGGCACTCTTAAATGACGAAGACAAGAATGGCATGAAGGAGGTCAAGGCGAATGAGTCTCAAAACAAGATGGTAGACTCCGAGAAAGGAGGCAAGAATAACAACAACAATAACGACAACAAGTCACGTGAGAAAAGAAAATGCAACTTCTGTGGTATTGATGGGCATATAGTCCAGGATTGTAGAAAGAAGAAGATGAAGATGGGAGCATGCTTTCAGTGTGGTGATACTGGACATATCAGCAAGAACTGCTCTAAGAAGCATGGGCAAGGCCCGCAAGCAGGCTTAGGGTACATCTTTAACTTCTTCTCCTAGATGCTTTGTTTTATCTTTCTTATCTTCTAAATCCTATCTTGAGAACCTTAGGTAGAACCCTTTTGGATGTAAATATGTGATTGAAACATGTTATGGTTGATGATTGCAAGTGGTTGCATAACACACATTAGGCACTAGATCGGCTCAGTCTCATATTTCATATTGCATATGCATGGGTGCTTATACTTGTATATGAATGGAAATTTGATATGTTATTATATGGATGTTGCATATGAATGACTGTTTGTGCACTCATATAAAGATTATAAAGTATGTTAGGAATTTGCATACATGATGGACTCATTACACTAAAATATTTTGCATTAAGGAGGTTTACTGAATCAGTAACCGGCTGATCTTTTGCATTAGATAAGTAGATATACACACACTCTTGCATAAATTCATACAGCATTAGAAATCTTTTAAGGACAATGGTTGCTTATGGATGATGGTTGAGTAGATGGTTGAATGGATGATATGATTCATTCTTCTTAACTTGAAGATTTCGAGGACGAAATCCTTTAAAGAAGGGAGAATGTAACAACCCATATTTTTATAACTTGTTAAAACCATAAATCAAGGCAGAATTAAATTTTAAAATAAAAATCAAGGGAAAGGGTAGCGCCATTGCATTCGTCTCAAAATTCTGCTTGGAAACGAGTCCGAGTTTTTGAAAATCGGAGTTTGTATGACGGAGATATGACCCTTCGAAGTTTCAAGAATTTTCAGAATCGAAAACAGCTCGAAATTCGAATTCAAACAATAGAGCAGACTGGGTGGGAATTTTCCCGCCCAGGAACAGGTCGACCTTGGGGTTGACATTTGGTCGACCTCCCAGGGGCCTGGTCGACCTGGGGGTCGACCTGCCTCCCGAAACTAGTTTTTGAACCTGATGCATTCTGATGTATTTAGACTCGTTTCGTGACCAGATTCTTCCGCCTAATCCTATATAAACAGCCTCCTAGCATCATTCTCTTTACACCATTCTTCTCTAACCTTATGCTGCACAAATTCTAGATGGTCATGGCTTCTTTTAAATTAAATTAAAATAAAACATGAAGACTATTTCTTGAAGACTAGGCTAGGAATTGCGGATTTGGTTATACAATCAAATCAAGATTCATCGATTCAACATTTCGACAACTAGTTTATAGATTCAACTTCTACATCTCAATTTCTTAGACCACGATCTATAAGTTCAAGTTACTTTTAGATTAAAACTATAAACTTAGTATGGACATGTTATAAATTGGAATTGGACCTATGTATGATAACTGATTCATATCCATTCTTGTTCATCTTGGATCATGACTTTTGGGAATATTGCTATGAAATTAATTTGGGCCTATTCATGTTGTAAATCGAATCCTTTCATGTCCATAATATTATGATTCCTGTGATGTTGAATCAGTTATTATTCACAAGTTTGGATTATCACCTTTATCATGACTATCACCATATTATGCTAGATTTGTAATCCTAATGTTTTGGGACTATTATTCTATATGCCAGTGATGTTATAACCAATCGTCTTAACCTATATCATGCTAGATTTATCACCTTGTGCTCGTTCTTTTGCCTATCATAGTTTTTAATGTCATTCCCTTTCACTTTGGATTTGGATTTACCTATAATCTAGATCGATTCACGTTTACGTGCGATCGGAATACGATTTGGGTAGATTAGGCAAAACATAAATTTGTTATGAACTTGAAACATGAACATTGTTATAACTTGAATCTGGATATGGACATGAAACTTGCCATGAAACTTGACACGAATTTGACATGAAACTTGAACATGGACATGACACTAGAATGAACTTGAAAATGGCCAACTCGAGGTTGGGCTGAGTTTGCAGTGTAATTCTGCCCAGAACCGCCCGGCAAATCCAGTTACTGCAAACAGTAGGATCCAATGTGGGTAGTTGGTCATATCGCACCTGAAAACTCGAGTTCAGACTGAGTTGTGGTGTATATCTGGCCGGAACCACACGGCATATCCAGTGACCACAACAACAAGTCTGATGTGAGAGGTTGGGGTGCATTAATGAATTAATGCCACATGATAAGGTTAAGTCATGAACATGAAAGATAACACTTAACCAACTTGACACATGATTCGTAGGGCTAAGTCATGAACTTGAACGACAACACTTAGCCAATTTGACATGACACGTAGGCGGGTTAAGTCACGAACTTGAATGACAACACTTAACCAACTTGACATGATAGACTGATAAGGGTTAAGTCACGAATTTAAATGATAACACTTAACCTATTGGACGGAAACCCTAGTTACGTGGTCCATTTCAGCAGTAACCCACTGGATGTATCATGGTACCCTGGAACTAGGCAGGGTGGGGCACGATTACTGGGCTAATTATAAGCGACCAGAACAACGGCTGAGTTAGTGCGCCAGTGTAGGTTCAGGCGGGCTATGGTCGTGCTCGTATTCCGGAGTTGAAAAAGCAGGCATTGGGCATTAGTAGGTTTACCTGTGCATGCTTGATTCGTGTCGGTGGTTGGCACCCTAGGGCTTGATACACCCAATGGTGGACTAGCACAGGTGACTACATTCGTGATTGGGCCGTATGACACAGATACATGACGAGCTAGAACTTGTACGGAGCCGATCGATTAGTGGATCATTCCGTTGGACCTAGTAATGGGTCATTCATGATATTGGGCCAGGGGATCATTCCATGGTTAATATTTGACATGGGTTGGGATACTAGTACAGTCGGTGTAGCGAACCTTGAACATGTAATGCTATACTTGATTTATACTTGAATTATCATGCCATCTTAGTCTATCTTGCCCATCTTGACAGCATTCTTATGTTTACTTTCAGTTTATACATGTCATGTTACCATTAACTGTTTTTATGCTGAAAGTCACTAGGACTTACCAGTCTTTATGACTGACCCGTTTTCTTTCGCCTCTTTTTCTTTCGTTCCCCCCCCCCCAGGTTCTCAGGGAGGAAACTTTAGCACTTAGCATGGATTTTGCTTGCTTTCGGTTTAGTTCATGTACGGTTTGATCTTGAGCTATGCTATGGCTGCATTTCTGCTACCTTTGGGGAATTAAGCTACTTTTGTTGTTTTAAAGTTTATGCTTCTTTATTTATGCAAGATAGAATTTGTTGTAAAGGAAAATAATGACTTTGGCTATTTGGTACTTTGGATGTAAAAGGTTTTGACTCTTTTTGAAAGTAATGAAATTTATCTTTTGGTTCTTCCGCTGTTTTGTCTATGTTCTGTCTTGTAATAATTTTGTGTTTGTTTACCTCGGTAACGCTCCTCTAAAACTAGTGCATTCCCTTTGTGAGTGACCCTAGCGGAGGTGGGGTGTTACAGTCGACCCACCAAATACTATGTCGACCCATGGGTCAACCACTCCTATACATGGGTCGAACATAGGTCGAAGTAGGCTTTGTTCAGATTGTCCCACAACCGCTCTATTTCTGCATTGTTTTCGGTTTGAACTATTTTGAATATATTTACATATAACATCTTTATATATACACAAACTTCTTATGTCCATTACTTCTTCATATATTAACAGTTTTACACAAACTTGGGTCTATCTAAACCAGAATTCTGAGACGAACACAAGGATATTGTAGGTTTTATTTAATTTTGAACATTTAATTAATTAATTCCCATTTTGTTATCTTTATTATACAATTACTATGTATTAAATTATGGGGCGTTACCTTCTCCCCTCCTTAAAGGATTTTGTCTCTGAAATCTCTAAGTTAAGAAGAACGTTACCGATAAGACCTACACCCATCTACTCACGGGCATCCATTGTCTGTAAATTTCTAATACTTGATATGAACTTATGAAAAAAGTGTTGCATGTCTGTTCTTAGCTAATGCAAAAATCAGGTGGTCAACTGATTCAGTTGACCTCCTTAATGCAATGTATGTTTGTGCCATGTATCCATCATGTATGTAAATAATCCTAATAATACATATAAGTTCTACATGTGTGCACATCAGTCCACTGAAATGCAACATCCATATAATAATTCAACCATTTTTTCATCCATTTAAAAATAATATGTACACACATCCATATGCAATATTTAAGTGCTTGAGCCGATCTAGAGCTAATGTGTCTGTATATGCATCCACGGGCATCCACTAGCAACCACTAGAAATCATCGAGCATAACATGTCTCAAAACATGTTTCCAAACATATATTTCTATCCTAAATGACCAATGAATCAAATGAAAGAGATAAATGAATTCAAATTCAAAAGCTAGAAAAGGAAATTTAAAATGAACTCTCAAAGAGAAAAGGGTGAGAAGCACGAATCTTGTCCTCTGGTTCCCATGTCGCGTTGTCTTGCTCTTATCCCCATTGCACCTTTACTAACTTTTATCTCTTTGTTGTGTAGCTTTTTGACTTCAGTCTCAAGGATACAAGTAGGAACTTTTCGATCTGATGCCTTTTTTCGACTTCAACATCTTGAAGGGTACTTGGCTCCGCTACCTCCGCTGAATAATGAAGACATTTCATCAAATGTGAAACATGGAATACATCACAAACTCCTACCAATCTCTTTGTAAGTCTAACTTTGTAGATCATTCGGCCTATCCTCTTTACTATGGGAAATGGTCCTACGAACCTTGGCGCCAATTTCTCAACTGAGTCGAATCGAGCCGCATTCCTTAAAGGAGATATCTTGATGAAGATCATATCTCCTACTTCAAATTTCAGGTCAGTTCTTCTAATATCTACATTTGACTTTTTCCTATCTTGTGCAGCTTTCAACCTTCTCTAAATAAGGTTTATCTTTTCCAAAGTCTCTCTTACCATGTCACGTACTAGTAGAATTCTATCAGTAAACTCCCACCAATAATTGGTAATCTGCAAGGTCGTCCATATAATGCTTCGAAGGGTGCCACCTTATGCTTGACTAATAACAATTATTATACATGAACTCAAACAATGGGAAATGTTCCTCCCAAGTCCCTCCGAAATCTAGTATACACAGTCTTAGTAGATCCACAAGAACTTTATTAACTCTCCCAGTTTGTTCATCAGTCCGAGGGTGATAGCTATGCTAAGTCTTAACTATGTACCTAGGGCTTCTTGGAAGCTCCTCCAAAATTCGCTAGTAAATATGAGGTCATGTTCACTAATTATGCTTCAAGGTACCCCATGTAGTCAGACAAGTTGTCGTCCTTTTGCTCTTAATTGGGATAAAATGAGCGTTCTTTTTAAGCCTGTCCACTATCACCCAAATGCTCGTGTTGCCTTTCCTTGGTCTCGGTAGTCCATCAATGAAATTTATAGAGATGTTCTCCCATTTCCATTGTAGTATATCCAATGGCTAAAGTAATCCACCGGGTTTCATTTATTCTACCTTGACTCGTTGAAAAGCCAAACCTCAGGCCATAAATTCTGCTACCTCTTTCTTCATGCCAGTCCAACGGAAAACACGGTTCATGTCTTGGTACATCTTGTCACCATCTGGATGGATCGTCATCCAAAGGTGATGTGCTTACGCAAACACTGCTCTTAACATTTCCCCAAATCTAGCGAAACATAGCCTTCCATCTCGTCTTAGCCATCCCTTTTCGTCCACAGTACATCTAGCTAGGCGACTAGAAGTTTTTCCCTTACCAAGTCTATCCAAGATGTATTTCAACTGTTGGTCCTCTTGCTACATAGATCTAGTTTGCTCCATGACAGTAGGTCGGACCTCCAATGATGTCAACAAACCATATGTGAAATCCATAGATGGGTTAAAATCAAAGGTCGAGATATACTCCAAGCTTTTCATTTCTACGAATAGAGGACTCAAGGTCATCCTCTGCCTACTCAATGCATCCGCCACTACATTACCCTTGCCTAGGGTATAAGCTATCTCAAAGTCATAGTACTCTAGGAACTCCATCCAGCGTTGCTACCTCAAGTTGAGATCCTTCTGTGAGAACAAATATTTGAGTGACTTGTGATCCGTATATAGCTCAAATCTATCTCCACGAAGATAGTGCCGCTAAGACTTAAGTACGAACACTGTTGCAGTCAACTCCAAGTCAAGGGTGGGTAGTTTGTCTTATGAACCCTTAGTTACCTACTTCCATAGCACACCGGCCTACCCTCTTGCATCAGTTTGACACCTATTCCCATGCCACAAGTATCCATGTAGACTGTAAACATCTTGCTTCCATTGGAAAGAATTAGGACAAGGGCCATTGTTAGAGCCCTCTTTAGCCTCTGAAAAGAAACTTCAACATCCACGCTCTAAGCAAAAGGCAAGTTCTTCTTTTTCAGACAGGTAAGAGGAGCTTAGATCCGCGCAAAGTCTTTAATAAAATTCCTATAATAGCTCACCAATCCAAGGAAACTTCTCACCTCCATCGCATTCGTAGGGGCCTTCCAGTCATGAACCGCGACTAATTTAGTGGGGTCTTCTGCTTTCCCTTCCTTGGAGGCCACATGCCCTAGGAATCTTACTTCCTTCCTCCTAAAATGACACTTAGAAATTTTTTCTTGAAGTTGATGTGCTCTAAGTGTACTTAGAGCCTACTCAAAGTGTTGGGCATGTTTCTTATCGCTTTTGGAGAAGATCAAAATATCATCCACGAACTTGTCCAGATACTCCCTAAACACCCCACCCAGTAAGTCCACGAAGTATGCGGATGCATTGGTCAGCCCAAAAGACATAACCAACCACCCAAAGAAACCATCCAGAGTCCTGAAAGTCATTTTGTAATATTATCATCCGCCACTCTAATGAAATCGCGTGGCTAGATCCAACTATGAGAAAACTGAAGCGCCAACTAGTTGGTCAAAAAAGTCATCAACCCTTGGTAGTGGGTGCCTATTCTTCTTGGTGATTATGTTGAATTCTTTATAGTTTACCCATAGACATAGAGAGATGTATGCCATGATTACAAAGACGAGTGGAGCTCCCCACTCTAAAATGCTCTGCCTAATGAATACTTTTTCCAACAACTCACTGACTTGTTTGCTGAGCTCCCTCCTCTCCTTAGGAGCCATGTGGCTCACTGGCAATGCGGATGGCTTCACATTTTCCACTAAGTGAATCCGAAAGTCTATCTCCCGCCTTGGAGGTAACCGCCTAACCTTAGCAAACACGTCTGGAAACCTTCTAACTATGGGTACGGATTAAGGATCATCAACGGAAGCATCAAGAGAATATATGAAACTAAGCAGCAATGACCGTCGTGGGTCACAAGAAATTTCGAGTGTTCTACCATGGCAAGTAAGAAGTCTAACTACTCTCTTTTCACAATCAATAATGGCACCATACATGGCTAGCCAATCCATTCCTAGAATTAATCGGTAACCTATGAAACCAAGAACATACGCATTGCATTAAAATTCAACGCCCAAAAAAGAAATCCTTAAACCACTACATATCATGGATAAATGAGTCATTCCTCTTATGGGGTTTGAGGCTATAACTGGATCAGAAAGAATACTAGTATTTAGGTGCAGATTTTCTACTATGGAGTTGGATATGAATGAATGAGAAGCATTAGATCAAAAAGAGTTCTAATAGGATAGTCTATAAGAGAAATCAAACCTTCAACTGCAACTTCCTTACCCCGATTCGGTTACCAGGCTCTAATGCGTTAACTTGCCTCCAGACAATCAAGCTTTCTGTCCTTGTTTCTTAGGGCACTATCCATTGTAATGTCCAACTTGGACACAAACAAAGAAAGCATTCTTTGTCTTTCTGCAATCTTTCACAAAGTGTCCTAAAGCACCACACCCATGACATTTCACATCTATTTTGATCCGAGCTTTTTCAGGATTTCGCCTTTCTTAGTAGTGTTTTTCTTAGGCCACTATTTCATTTTCTCTTCCTTGGGCTTCTCTTCCTCTGTCCAATCCTCTTCCTTTCCTCCTTTGTCACATTCAAGCATTAAAGCCATATCAACTAGTCTTTCAAAGGTTGCTCCCATCGGTACATGCATTAGTGCTAAGTCTTGTAGAAATTGGTTAAATACCTCAATGAACCCCATGGCTTTAGTGTGAGGAATGTTTACTAACTCAAATCCAAATCTTTCTAATTGATTAAGAGTGTTGACATACACCTTTACAGACATGATCCCTTTTATCAAATTCAGAAATCTCTCAACTTTCATTCCTCCTTCTACATGCAATAAGAATCTCACCACAAAGATAGCCTCAAAGTTATCCCATGTAGCTACTGTAATAACCCGGAAAATGTGAACAAATTTAAAAATTTTAAATTTGGTTATTACCAAAGAATTTGAATAATTGAAATATCATATTTCAATAAAATAAAGAATTGGGTATAGTAAGGCAGTTTGAAATTTTGAATACAAACTTTGTCAGACTGTACCGGGTGGAAAATATAACGAATTTTAGCGAGACTAAAAATATTTAAATCTGTTTATGAATACCTTTCTAAAGAATCTGAAAAATCGAAGTTTCATAGCGGGAATCAAAAGTTATGGCCAAATGAATTTTCAGAAAGGTCGCTATATAGCATATATAGCCCTTGAAAATAGAAATTTTGCATACGACCTCAGAATTCGACGAAACCACTTTTGATGGGTCCGGGATGTCAAACTATTGCTAGGTTTCAAATTTCATAATTTTTGAAGCTAGTATGTGAGCGGGGCAAAAGAAAATGTGATTGGTCAATTTCTGTTAAAATGGGTCGACCTAAAAATGGCCATTTTTCAAACGAGCTCAGAATTCGACGAAACTGGTTTTGTTAGGACCATATCGTCAAAACAAAGCTAGGTTTATTTTTCTGGAATTTTTCGATTCAGTTTGTGGCCATGGCAAATTGAAATGTACGTTCAAATTAAATATTGAATGTTTTATATTTTAATTTGAAAAATAACTGACTGTAACAGTCGAATTGGCCAACGAAACATATCCCATTGTGTCCGGAATGGGAGTATTTAGCTAGGGGTGATAGTCGTTGGGTTTGATTTCGAGTTCGTTTGCAAAAGGACAATTTAAAATTTCCTATAAAGTCTCGACCAATAGGATTTTTTCTTTAAAAAAAAAACCTCAGAAACCCTAGCCGCCCCAGGCGATATCGACGACCCTCATCGCTCGAAACTTCACCTTGATTTTCTCGCCGCCACCGACACCTATAGGCCACGCCACCACCTCATTTCGATAGCCCTACCTCCCCTCTCCACATCCGACCAAACCCCGCCCTCCACCATCGCCTGTATCGCCCGAACCACCCCCACAAAGTCGCCGTCTTTCCGACGCCGCCCCGCCTTCCTCCGACCACCGAGCTGACCCTGCTCCTAGGCGCAGGCGCTTCTCTCCAAGCCCGAGAGCGTGGCACTACTTGATCGAAGCAACGATCGATGGATTTCACGAATTTTGCTAACCTAGTTTTGAATCAAAAATAAAGGTACGACCTTTATTATTCTGAAATGAAAATAACACTATAAAGCATTGCAAAACTTTGGAAAATAATACCTTTTTCGTTATTTAACGAAATTTGATGAAATAGGAGACACCGTGACCGCAAGGAGGCTCTCTACCACATAGAAGAAGCCGCGGATTTTTCTGATATTCCTACGATTTTCAGCACTGCAATAACCAATGTGAGGAATCTAAACTGAATTGTGTGAATGGAATCGCGTTGTATAAATTATATAAGCGAAGTTTAAATTATATACGCATTGTATACCTCATGTACATGTGTTGTATAAGTTATATTAGCGATACATAAATTATACAAGCGTTGAATGAAACATATATGCTTTGAATTGTGATGAAATGCAAGTGAATTATAACATAATATATATATATATATATTATATACTCCCCTCGTCCACAGACCATGGACGATATTTATTGCTTGTGATTGACATGATATTATATGGTATGAAGAATGGTTGGAAATAATTGTTTGTGGTTGATATTGTGGTTGAAAAATACCTTTGTGGTTGAAAAATACCATTGTGGTTGAAAAATACCCTCTTGTGGTTGAAACAAATTAGAATAGGATTGTGGAATTGAAAATAAAACATGCCGCCTGCGTGCGAACTAGATGCATGATCCCCATTGTCAAAAACCGTGAGGTTTTAAGGTAGAGCGAGGAGCCGTACTAGGGACGGTCCCGGTTTTAACTACCCTGCCATTATGCTGCCGAAATTTTCTAGAATATTCATGTGTTGAGTTGAAATTCATTCGTTGAATTGAAATTCATTTGTTCAATCGAAATTCATGTGTTGAATATTATTTGAATTTAAACAAATAGTTTTAGCGATAAAAATTACATTTTTATATATATACAAACTATAGCGAATATTCATGTGTTGAGTTGCAATTCATTCGTTGAGTTGAAATTCATGTGTTGAATATTATTTGTATTTAAACAAATAGCTTTAGCGATAAAAATCACATTTTTATATATATACAAACTATATAGAATATTCATGTGTTGAATTGAAATTCGTTCGTCGAGTTGAAATTCATGTGTTGAATGTTATCGTATTTTAAAATAAAATGAATAGACAATAAAAACTACATTTTTATTGTGAATATGAAGTGTTAAAAACATTCACGTATTGAATAAATATTTTTGATGATAAAAATATTTGTTTTATCATGTATACGCTTTGATAGAAATACACACGTGTTGAAATAAAGAATAGTTTGCTAGAAATATTATTATTGGCCTTGTTCTGCATATGCATACATGTGTTGAACAGGAAAAATGGATTAGCTGTAGAGTAATGAAATTATTTGCGTGCCCGACAAATAGGTAAGCATTGATGAGTTGGCTGCGCAATTTTATTTATATATCAACTCCTGTGAATGCCATTGGATGCGGAGTGCTGGTTATTCTGTGTGAAATAATAAACATCGCCATAGGATAGTAACAATTAATTTTGAAATACACTACATGGCATACTTCTTGACGATAGGAATACTTCATCATATTCCACATAAGCAATTGGAGCTTGTATGACGAGGTGGAAGATTTACCATACAAGCGAGAGGCTCGTATGGCGATGAATTTATACTACAGGTTGAACTGATGACTGATATGGACTACATAAAATATAACGATAAATTGCCAGATTAATAAAAACCCCACACGGGTCTGGAGTTGACAATAATCACGTCTCTCTAGTTATTAGATACGGCACATGGACTATTTATTTCCACACGGACATGGGGTGACGAGAATTTATTCTCTGGAGTGATTATCTATACATGCTCCCCCGTAAACCCTAGAATATATCACTAAAAATATGTGGATGCTTTTTAGGATTTATTGGGTACCTAACACGGCCCAATAAATTTCCAAACCCCTCCCCGTACAAAGGAGGTTATGGCGAAATTTTTCGAAATATTAAGGCGTTAGTGAAATATTTGAAGTGAAAACGAAGTTGAAAATATAGAATGAACTATAGTTGCAATTATAGAATGAACTATATTTATATATATAGAAAAATAAATATAATTAGAAGGAATTGAAGCCGTGCAGTTCGTGTTTCGGAATCGTAATTTGAAACGATTAGTACGAGAAATCTGACCATCGGATTTTCCCGAAACCACAACCGCTGGGTTCGCCTTGGAAATATCTTCCCAACGGCACCAACCTTGTAGAAATCCAGCGGTTGGATTATCCGGAATGTTTAATCCAAATCTGAACAAAAACAGCGCCAGAATTGTTTATATTTATATATAAATATAAATATAACTAAATTGAATCGAATAACGACGCTGCAGTTTGAATTTTGAAACCGTAACTTCAAACGACTAGTGTGGAAGATCCGACCGTCGGATTCTCACGAAACTGGAACCGCTGGGTTCGCTTTGGGAATATCTTCCCACTAATGTAGACTTTGTAGAAATCCAACGGTTAGATTTTCCGATATGTGTAAAACAAATTAGGGGAAAAACAGCGCCAGTGCCACGGCACGACCTGAAACGTCGTTTAATTAAATATGGCCACTTTTAAATAAATAAAAATGGCGAAAAATCGTTATAAAATATTATAAGCAACATAGATTGCAAATGAACCAATTGGGTTTGAATTGTTTGATATTTGATGGTTGTATGTGCTTGACACGAAAATAACACTAAAGAACTGAAAGATGGATGTCGAATAATATAACCATGGAAAGAATCGATTTAAATTCTAATGACGTGAATTATTTGAAAAGGCTGAGTTAACCCTCATTTCAAATAATTTATCGAGCAATTCGAATTGGAAAATGCAAAGACGATTCAAGACCGACGATCTTCGTATTGGTTGGATGGGCGCTGCTGAGGTTCTTGACCGGAGTAGCTACCGTAAAGGAACAGAGGTAGTGGCCGTCTGAACGTTTGTGTTGATTGTACGGATATACGAGGAATTTGACACCTCCATTTTCGTTCAGACCCAGAACGGACTTGTAAATGGACTGTGTGTCTGACATTGGATTTTGTTCTATACTGATTGATCTCTGTTAAATATATATCTGTTTGGCGGCGGAGAATTTATTCTTTTGCTTAACACCCTTCTCTGAGACGTACGAGCTCAGAGAATATATATCGATAGAAATCAATCGTATGGAGTGGATTGCCTATGTGGCATGCCAAGATGTTGTGATCAAGGCTTCTGTTGCAAAGCAAAGTCTTGTGGGTGATGATCAAAGCACGGTCTATGTGGCCTGGCTTTGTGTATAGTGTGGATTCGCGAGCCTCACACCTCGGTATGAGTCAAAAATGGGATAAGGACCCAGGGAGAGCATGACGTTTCTTTCTAGCTATGGTGGTGTCATTGACTTACCAGCCCTGACATTTATATCTATTTTTCACCTATGTGGTTGTTGGAATGCGAGGCGCCTCGATTATAGGTCTGTAAGGACCGGGAAACGTGCATTCAGGAATAACTAATCCTCAAACGTAAGAGAGGACCGGCCTTGGAGGATCCAGGGTTACCTAGAGTGTGTAGTCCTGAGGCATTTGCTAGAATGTCTCAAAGCGGAGAGGAGCTTGCCCCTTGGCTCGACTCATGACGGAAATCCAATTTCCAATACGAGATAACGGATTCGATTGTAACTTATATATGGCGACATAGTGGCATGGGACGCTCATGTCGCCTATGATTGATATTTATGATGCTATTCGTTTTTGAAACATATATGCACTAGTAATAATATCAATTGATTTTGCTTTATACGTATCAAGCATATTTGGCCATTATAAGGTAAAACTCTATCCTCCGGCTTGCGTTGCATTGTATGATGGGACCTGAGTCTTATAATGGCTTCATTCTTTTTAAAAGCATTGCGTTGTTTTAAAAGAATTTACTTTGTTTTAAATGCACTAGCAATCACTGGAGTAAACCCGTTCCGCGAAAGTGGCATGGTCCTATGATTTGCTTGTTATTGTTGTTTAACTGTTAAAATAGATTCCTCATACCAGTCCCCATGACTGACTCGTTGTTTGTTTCACTTTGCAAACGCGGGTGCCCTTATTTTCACAAGGGCAGCCTAGTTCACAGGTGATAGGTTGTTTTTGGCTCTGCACTGTTGCATAGAGTGCATTTTGGCTCATGGCGAGGCTGACTTCACAGAGATGACTTTGACATTTTCTACCATTATTGTACTTATATTATGATTCCGCCACTGGCAATGCATACTGCTTTACTTTCAGTATTTATTATCGTATGTATATGTACCGCCTTTGGCTATGTAGACTGATACCCTTATTATGTCTCAATGCATGTATGTATTCCGCCTCTGGCGATGATGACTGATCACTTCCCTTTTATTTACAAAGTTATATCCTACGCTGTGCTATTCTGATGTTGTTACATGTTGTGATTCCGCTGTCATATCCATGTAAAATTATTCTATTAATTGTTTTTGCTATTATCTGTACTCTGCTATGATGATTAATGTGTTATATTCCAATGATTATCCTTAATACCGCCCCTCGGATTTTGGGATCATCACAGCTACTTTGGTCCGGCTTGAGAAATTTCCCACCAGTACATTGCTTCATCCTTCAGTTGCTAAGCGATCAACTGGATTTTCCTCCTATCATCGAGCTCGAACAATTTGAACACATTTTTTTTGTTCTTTTAGACAATTGTGCGCTTCTATAACACTTTCAGTTCCATGGAAAGGTTTGCCTCCCATTTCGCAGAAGTCCCTACATAGCTTAGAAAAGTTGACTATGGGAGGAGGAGGAGAAGGAAGAGGAGGCGCAACTATGACTACAGATAGGGGAGGGACATTCTCTTGTACCCCAACATGCGTTGTAGCTTCTACATATCTACGAACCATGTAGGAATGGGAATGCCTTCAGGAATGTTTTAAGCCCTAGACAAGTTGAAAAGGAGGAAACAAGAATCTAGAAAGAGAGTCAAAGGAATATTATAAATAACTTGAGGGGATGTGCTTTTCAAAAATTGGTTTTTTATTTTAAAACCCTTTATTTTGAAAATTCTTTTTCAAAAACTTTATCTTTGATCTTGTAACCTTAGACTTTGATACCAAATCTGACACCCCATGTCCGTTAATCGCACTCTTAAGAGAATGCATTAAGTTTCCTGAAGCACAATCGGTAAACTTATTACTTTTATTAATCAAGAAAGCATCATTTCAACCCAAAATTACAACATTAAATTTTTCTCAAATACCAAAAGCAATCTGTCTTATATTCAAAGTACAAAAAACAATAATAATATCGCTTAAGTGCCATTACAAATAACATAGATCAATTGAAGAAAGTACATGAAAAAGGAGAGCTATCCAAGTCCAAGTAGAATCACAACCTCAACTACTGACCACTCCCGTTCTAAGAACCTAAGGGGGAAGGAAGAGAGAGAAGGGAAACAAAAAGGGTTAGACATAAAGTCCAGTGAGTTCCAGTGATTTTTAGCATAGCCATATGAAAAGGTGTCGAGACAGATAAATAATACTAAATGAAAAAGTACAATAAAAACATGTATGTAAGTGCAAGGTAAACGAGATATCCAAACAAGATAAAAGTAGATTAAACTTTTCATTAATATCACAAGAATCAAGTTATTGCACCAACTTTCTAGTATTAATAGGATTATGTGTTACCCTAATTACTACCCATGTGATCCGCTCCCTATTACCCGAATATTTTGTGTTAGCCTCGGCAGTAGGGTGTATTAATCCCTAACCCAACAACTTTGCAAAACATAGACCTATTCGTAGGTGTTGCAACGTCTTAGTTTCTCGTAGTCACACCCGTCTACGCTTATGACTCTGCCAGAACGCGCCCGTACCCACCCCCAAACCTTGAATCTCTTACAATCTAGTTTAGCGAAGTGTGCCCTAGCCCCTACCTACTGCGAGGCTCCTGCCATGATAACAACAGGGATACTGACTGATATGGGTTCCACACAACTTGACACAAAGTGACTCCCTAGGCTTGTTTCCCCGTGTACCTAGGATTCAGGAGTCCCGAAAAACTGGTACAAACTACTAGACTTGGGACCTCTTAGCTTATTAATTAATAGGTGTAACTTAGCAGGTTTGAGTTCATTGATAAGCCCGGTTGTAAAATGATATTTATTTAAATGTTATTGGTACAACCCCCTCCCCAACAAGCATCTGTCCAAATGTATAACTAGTCTTATAGTAATTCCTTTTACTTAGTTTTTACATTTGGTACACATATATTCTTACATGTCATGCTTTATCTTATATTAAGTCTAATCTAATTGATATACATGTCACATGTTCTTCCTAACATGTAATTAACTTAATCCAATAGATTAACATGTAATTAACCCAATCTAATCACTGTTTCATATCTCGAAAATATCGCCTGATATCTCCTCCGAGATCTCGTTTTGGGATCCTTCCGAAATGAAACAACAAATATCACTGTAAACCTCCTTTCAAATATATCGGCTGAGATATTGCGATATCAAAAGATATGTCGACCGAGACAAGATACTGGAATATCGTCTGAGATCTTGGTTTTTTTTTTGTCTAAATTTAAATCTATGCCAAAACTAGAACAATAATTAAAAAAATTCAAATCTAGCCATGATAATCTCCTGCTATTTTTCATTTTGCATGTTAAATGACCATATTGTATGTTCATATATGTTATACAACGCTTATGATTTTCATATTCGTCCTTTTTTACATACATTGTCACCAATGAAATTATGTATTTTATGTACTTTTTCTGAACATTTTTTTGTTTTGGGTCTTTTTTATGTTTTATGTCTAACAATAATTTCTATTCATGAATAATATTTTCCCTTCTGTGCGCCTTTGTTGCACTTTTTTCTTGTTGTCACTATAAAAACTGCATTTACAACAACAACTTAACATATAGTTTTGACAATAAATAATAGCCTAGTTTAAAATTTTAGTAGTAAAACTTCATTAGTTCATGTCGCAAACCAAAATAAGTAGTCAAAAAACCATTCAACCTAAATTTACAATAAAAATTACTTAAAATAAGAAAAAAATGTTTTTTGCACTTTGGGCTTTTTTTGTGCTTCACTAACAGGTGGGCCCTTAAACTCAAAAAAAAAAAAAACTCGGTTGCACCTTGTGATTTTATTCTCCTTTTTGCGCCTAGGTACACACCTTGACTACATAGCATAAATAAAAATAATGAAGTGATTTTATAATCCAAGTTTAAGTTTACCAATTTCAATAGCATTCATAAAAATCATTTTGTCAGAATATCGGTTTTTAACGTATTATCTACCCTGAGATTGTTCCGATATGAACTTTCAGACGCGAGATGGAAATTTGTGATGAACAAGTGAGTTAGACTAATCTCATCCAAGATCTCCCCCAATACGAGTCAAGTTTCTAAAATCCCTAAAACGAAACGTGACTGATATCCGAGATTTAAAACCTTGAATCAAATAGATTAATGTAACAACCAACATTTTTCATATCGAAGGATCACAAAATATTTTTATTTAATTCCTTGAGTGTTCGAACATTCTCATATTTTGATATGTTGGTTATGGTGATGTGAGACATGTCCATAATTTTTACCAATTTTATTTGTGATCATTTTGCCTCTATCAGTTTTGTACAGGGCATAACTTTTGACTGGGATCGAATCAGGTGTTGAGATCGGTTTCATTGGAAAGTAAATATTGTAGCCAATCCGTAGAATGGTCACATTGAATATTTGGTTCAACAATTTGGGAGGAATCACTTTTGTATGTTTCACAATTTCTATTCAGGTTTTATAATTCATTAATGGGCAGATTTGGTGTGGCCCATTAGTGGGCTAGTTAGAGGCTGTAAATAGGGGTTTGCTATCAGCCCTTGATGTACGACAATGTTGGCTGTCATACGATTAACGATGGTTTCAAAGTATAGTTGGCGGTGATAGCAAGAGTCATGGATGATGGTTGTTTTGCTTGTATCGTCTTGTGTAGATTATTTGACGTCGAAAGAGATATCACTTGGATGCTTGAATGATGTTGGTATATGCCTTTAGGGATTGTGCTTGGGAGATGTCAATATCGATTAGAATGGTCCACACTTGATAACTAATTGCTACGAATGTACTATTTTCTTGTCGTAAAGAATATCACTGTCGGATGTCGGGAAGATGGGTGTGAATTCTTCTCTTGTGATGTTGGTAGGTTGGTTGATTAATCTGCCTATTCTCATATAGTTTATTGATGATATTAGATAGTTTTTTATCGCTCATTAATATTGTTATCTGACTCAAGGTTTTATGTTTCCCTCTTATTACCTTGGGTGTTCATCTGGTTGTGGATGCGCAGATTGAGTAGCAGGTGACAGGCGATAGCTTGGTGAGATGATAATGTTGTGTGATTACGAGCATGAGGCTAGTGTGTTATTTTCTACTATCTAATATTTATATTTCCACTATTATGATTTCTCTGGGTGTTGTAGTGAGGCCTATTGTACATAGTTTATTGATGTAGTCCAAAGACGTTTTGGATATTCCTTCATGATATGGAAGTTTAGAATTCTATGCAAATATGCTTTACTATTATTGCTTGTTGTATATGTTCTATTATATCTTATCCTTGCGCTGTGAGTTATACGGCAGGTACTTCTTGTGTTCTCCTACCCTAATGATTGTCTATAGCTGCCTGACACGTCTTTCAGTGCAATATTTCCTTTATTCAGTGTAGGAGTTACGGGCGGTCGTCACATTTGAGCTCTGGTTATCAATTTTAGCCAAAGTTCATGGACGTAATTATATATGAGAGATGTATTTGTAGATTTCTGATGGATGTATACTATATATGAGTGTATAGTAATAGTGTTTGCACTCCATTTGCAGTTTTTCCCATACACGGACTAATCATTCTATATTGCAAATTTAGAATGAGTAGTCGACCATTGAGACAAGCTACTAGGGAGAGAACTATTCCTGTAAGGTGTAATGGAGGTATACCAGACTACCAAGCTATTTTTGAGGCCATGATGGCAGCGATCAAGAGGAGGAGACCCGCTCAGGTGACAGCCGCAGTAGATGTAGGAGTTTAAGTGCAGGTTCCTAGGGTCGTGGACTTCGCAAAAATGTGCAAAGACTTCACCACTCTAGGAGGGATGCTGTTTAATGGGATGGAACTGATTGAAGAAATTCAAGGATGGCTTGATTCTTGCATTTGAATCTTTGGAGACAAGGGGATTGATGATGCGACCATGAGGAAGCTTGCATCGAGACAACTACAAGGCAGAGCTATGGATTGGTGGAACTCTATCACTCTAGAGCCTCTAGAATTTGAGATTTCGCGGAAGCAATTCCAAGTCAAGTTTGAGACGAAGTTTATTTCTACTATCCAAAAGTCTATTCTGTTTAAGAGGTTTGTTGAGCTTAAGTAGAATAGTATACCCGTGCTTGAGTATGTTTCCAACTTCAAAGCTTTGCAAAAGTATGCTCGTTTATATGTCTATACTTCTTTTCAAAAGAACGAGAAGTTTGTCATGGGTTTGGACAAGTATCATGGAAATCAGCTTGTTGATCGCTTGGATGATACCTATGAGATGATAGTTGAGAAGGATTTGAGGCATGAAAGTCTGTTTCCCAGGGAAGAGCCTGTTGTTGTAGCAAAGGAAGAACCGAAACCGTAGCAGGGATGTAATAAGAAAAAGAGGAAGCATAAAAAAAGGAAAGGATGGCCAGAAAAGTAGAAAGGCAAAGTGATTTACTACAAACGCAAGTAGAAGGGTCATTTTTCCAAGGATTGGAAGAACCGAAAAGCTGAAAAGAAGTGCTTTAAGTGTGGAAAACCTGGGCATGACAAGAAGGGCTATCCAGAACCGGCCAAAGGAAAGCAGGTTGAAAAGGCATATGCGTTGGAAGTTGTGCCATCATTTTCAAGGGCTCCTAAAGTGAAGAAGAAGGGGAAGAATGTCGTCGATCAAGGTATTCTTTCCATTGGAGATGTTTCAGTTTGTGTGTTGATCGATGCATGAGCATCTCATTCATTCATTTGTAATGTGCTTGTGTGCCGCTTGGGTTTGGAACCCGAGATCTATGATAGAAATTTTGTTGTGACTAATAATTTGGTGGTTCATCCATCTTGTGTATGATTTGTCATGGTCTAGTGTTGTCAATTAATGGTTTCTCCTTTGCGTGTGATTGCTTTGTTTTGAACTTTGCTAGGTTTGGGATTATTTTGGGTATGGACTGGCTCAAGTGGTAAGAGGCAAAGGTGGATTGCGAAAACCTAGAGGTGATAGTTGGGAATGTGGAAGGGAGAATGGTTATGAGTCGATGTAAGCTCGAAGATGGCGTTTTTCATGGGCTATCTATATTCTCTTGTGTTTCCACGGGGAGACTTGTCATCCGTGATGATCGCTAGTGAGTTCAATGATGTCTTTGATGAGTTCAAAGGGTTTTCACCGCATTGTGAGATTGAGTTCAGAATCGATTTGGTCGAAGGTGCTAGACCTATTTCCATGCCTCTTAGGCAGATGGCACCTAAGGAACATCGAGAGTTAGAGGTGCAAGTACGTGACCTTTTGGTAAAAGGATTCATTCAGAGAAGTGTATCTGAATGGGGTGCACCAATTGTGTTTGCAACTGAGGAAGTTGGAACTTTGAGATGGTGTGTGGATTATCGTGAGCTGCATAATGTGACCTAGAGGAAGAAGTATCTGTTTTCGAGGACAAATGACTTGTTTGATCAGCATCACGAAGCCAAGGTATTTTCTCAGATGGATTTGGTAACGGGATTCCATTAGTTGAAGGTGGCAAAGGGTAGTGTGTCGAAGACTTCTTTAAGGACACCATCCAGTTTCTTTGAATGATTGGTGATGCCATTTTGTTTGACTAAAGCGCAAATGTATTTCATGGATCTTATGAATAGGGTTTTTAGATATCAGTAAAATAAGTTCGTTTTTGTGTTCATGGATGATATTCTGGTTTATTCTTGGAATTAGGAAGAGCATATGGCACACTTGAAAGTTGTTTTAGATATCTTGCAAAAGCATTAGCTGAGAGCTGAGTTTATGAAGTGTCACTTCTGAAAGAGTAAAATGAGGTTCTTAGACCACGTTGTTTCTGGAAATGTGATAGAGTTGACCCTGCTAAAGTGGCAGCAATCCAGGACTGGGATAAACCTAAGAATGCAATAGATGTTTGGAGTTTCCTTGGATTGGTCGGTTATTATAGCTGTTTTATAAAGGATTTCTCCAACGTAGCTACACCATTAACATACAAAGAAGAATCAAGTGTTAACTTAGGATGTGAAATGTGAGCATGCTTTTGGAATCCTGAAAGAGAGACTGACGAGTGCTCTATATTGACCATTCCAAGTGGGAATGAAGAAATGGTGGTATACATCGTTGCATGCGGCATTGGATTTGGAGTAGTGATGATGCAGAAGGATACAGTTGTGGCCTATGCAAGTCGATAGCTAAAGCCGCACGAAAGGAATTACCTAACTCATGATTTAGAGTTAGCAGCGATCGTGTTTGCCCTGAAGATGTGGAGACATTACCTGTTGGGAGTTTGATTTGAGTTGTTTACAGATCACAAGTTGTTGAAGTATCTTTTTCCCCAAAAGGATTTGAATCTTCTGCAGCAATAATGGTTAGGATTTCTAGTATCGTATGATTTTTGTATAGTCTATACACCTGGTAATGGTAACGTAGTGGCAAATGCGTTGAATTGGAGACACACAAGTTTGGGAGTGATGTTTTTGGAATGGAAGCACCTCAAGTACATGGTATGATTTGATTTCAGACCGCAGCGTGCGTTGGAACCTGAAATGTTGGCGAACTTATCGATAATACCTACTCTCATCGAAAGGATTGGCGAGAGCCAAAAGAGTGATGCAAAGCTGGTCGAGGTTATCTACAAATTGGAACCAGAGTGTGACGGCCCGCCCCGCTGCAGCTGACATTTCCAATGAAAATGCGTTGTGTCGATGTCCAACTAGCACGGGCGGTCGTCAAAGAAAGGAATTTGAACTAACAAGGAACCTACAGAATGTCTTACAGCGCATGGAATAAAATATAATAATAACATACTTGACATAAAATAGGCGAGACAGTGCATAAGCTGAAAACTAAACCATAATCATCATAGCAACAGAAATCCAAAATACAGCTTATGATCCGTAAACATTATTACAACTTTAAAATACTGTCTCTAAAGAAAAAGGAAGGAGAGGTACACTACTAATACCCAAAGCAGTGACCATCAAAAACACAGGGAGATATATGTAGATAATACGTAGGAGCCTCCTGCTCGTCTACAGATCAGTGCATAACAAGCTAAACTGTCTCTAGTCTGCCCGTTTAAGAGCAGAGTTATAAGAAGAGACATAAAACTCTGGGTCAGACAAAATTCAAGTATGAGCTATAAGAAGCAAAACAGAATAATAATAGGTATACTAAACCATACCTGAACCTGCAACCAAAGAGTTAACACTACATACTTTACAATACTCTAAGGTGCCATTAACATATGGTGTAAAGAATATAGGGGTGTGGGGGTGTGCATGACATAGTGATGGAAAACAATCGATCATAGCAACCATCCTCACATCTCTCACTCAGTGCGTAAAGCATACGATATCCACCACTTTGATCACCCTATTCCTTGCTATGATCACTCTGCCCCCAATGAATCATGGCGACTCCACTGCACTGATCCATAGCCACTAGTCATTGCTATGTCCACTCTGCCTATGAAGTCATGAAGACCCCACTGCACTGGCTCATAGCCGTGCTACGATCACTTTGCCCCATGGAGTAGTAACTACCCCACTGCACTAATCCACAGCCTAACACTTGTCTTCCCTGGTGAATCAAAGCTATGGACGTCGATAACCACTTAGCACACGTCCCGCAGCAAAGCCCAACTCATGAAGTTAACTCGTTGGTAGCCAACTGGATCCTGAGTTCTACTTCCGATTTGGACTAGCTTTGCATCTCGGATATTGGTCGAATTGGACTTGGTCTTCAGAAGAGTCATCGCGTAATTGTAGCTCCAAATCCAGTTCGGTTCGGTTGTCCTTCCCTGGTTCGGTTCGGCTTGCTCCACTTCCTAGCCATCAATCCGGTTCAGTTCGGTGCTCCACCCTCGGTTCGGTTTGGTGCTTCCATGTCACTTGGGTTCGGCTATCTCACCATCTTGATTCAGTTCGATGCTCTTGCCTTAGTTCGGTTAGGCCTTTCTTTCCTCCAGTTAATCCGATTCGATCCCATGTCCAGCTTTGGTCCAATACCAACTCCAATCCTTATACAAGAGGCCTTCCTTTTTGCCAAGCCCTCATTCTTGTACTAGGTTCTGATTCGGTTCGGTTCTCTACTCAGTTCCCCGATCCAACCCGAGCCCCCTAACCCGATCCAATCTGAAACCCTACACTACTTCCTGCAACCTTTCCAGCGACTGTTTTACACCATACGATGGCGTTTTCGACCATTCTAACTTTTCTAATCAATCACAAAGCATACCATACATTCATAGCAACATATAGAATCAACCATAAACACCAAAACAACAATACGATGTATTAAAATGGATCAAACATAGCCAAAATACCACTTCCCTTAATCATGTTTAAGCATAACTAATGATATGATTAGCAAAACTTAACCAAATTTTCTAACAAAGGCCTAAAACAAGATTTCGAAATTTATAAATATTTTTCAAGAATTTAATCATGTTTAAATTCGCAAATTAACACTAGTTACCCTTAATTAACCATAACTAGTGAGGAACTATGCAAATCACTCACCTTAGCCAAAAATTAAAACTTTCAAAACTGAAACTCCACTGATTTCGGAGAATACTGATGTCTAACAGCAGCTCCAACCTTGCTTTGGTGCTATTTCCCTTTGATTTGACATAGATTAGGCTAATACTTGATTAGAAAATGATTAGAGATGATTCTAGATGTTGGAGGCCATTGTTAGGGTTCCTAGAAGGTAATTCGCGGCTAGAAAACTGAAATGAAATGAAAACCTAGCTCATTTCATTATCCCCATAACCCTAATGCCGAAATGGATTTGGGCCCATTCATTAATCACCTCATTTGGCTCGGTTAAGCAGTTTTTCGTCTTCCAAACCTTACTTCTGCCATATCTCCCAAACGATAAGTCCATTTTTCACATATGACCACTCTACGAAAAGGTAAACCATCATATAGATCTTATGGAAGTTTTTTCAGGTCAAAACTCCTTTCCAATCAAAAGTAATGGCCGAAATAAGATCAGCTAAGGGCAAAACGGTCATTTAAAAATCGGCAAAAATCAAGAACATCGGAAATGACGCCAATAGTCGTCTCCCAAAGTTACATGACCATACGACTTCGTATGTGAAAGAAGTAAATATTCTACGATCCTCTGATGCATAGAATGTGGGTCGTTACATTCTTCCCCCTTAAGAAATTTCGTCTCCGAAATTCCTTAACCCAAAACATACAAAGGAGCCCGCATGCCTACCCATCATTAAGAAAACAATAAAGCATACAAAACACACAACAAGCCTATCTGTAACACCCCAACATCTGTTAGTGTCACTCACAAAGGGAATGCACTAAGTTCTGTGGAGCATTTAGGGTAAAAGATGCAGATAAATTACAAGACAGACAGAAATTAAACAGCGAAAAATAAAATTATGCTTTATTGATAAAATAGTTTGTACAATGGTTTCTTTACAATATCAGAGTATCATCTGTCTTACAAAATAAAGAAGCATAAAAACAACATTTATATTCCCCGATTTTGGCAAGAGCCCGCCATCGCATCTGAAAAGAGAATCCAAGCAAACTTCGACAAATCTTCAAGCTGGGAAAGAGTGGCAGTCCAACTTAACCTGAGCTAAACTATTCCCTCCTTTACTACCTATGGGGGGGGTGAACGGAAGAAAAGAAGGCGAAAGAAAAACAGAGTCAGACATAAAGCCTGAGTAAGTTCAGTAACTTCTAGCATGTGAACATGGAAAAACAAAACGACATGAATTAACTGAATACAAGATTACACCATGACCATAGGGTCAGCAAGATTAGACAAGATAATCACAAGATATGCTAAGATAAGATAAACTGGATATGCTGTAATACTTTCGCCGCTTCGCTATTTCCTTGTTATACTGGTCCTATATCTCTGCACCGCCTAACTAGTGTCCCAACTAGTAACGATAACGTGATCCCAATCCCTGTAGTTTCCATCGCCTTCAGGCATACATTTATTATTTGTTACCTAGATCTAATCTAGGGTTTTCTATCAAGTGCTTTCTAGTTTCAACTAGAGTTTGCGCTTTCTGCTGAATGCTTCTCGGATTCAGGGTTTATAACCCCTAGTCCAATCGATGCCCCCAAGTCTAGGACACACTACCTATAGTGGTATATGTTCCTATACTTCCCCACGCATGTATCGCGAACCGTTATCGTTGTCTAGATGCACATGTCCTGTAATGTGCAGTCCGAGTCATGTGTCAAGGCAAGTCAAGGAATATAGAACTCGGTCGGGAGCTTTCAGATATCTGCCGATGCAGATGCTATGGTCTATTTTTATTCCAGTGGCTATGGTCCCACTTGACCCCTCCCTCAACTAATGAAAGGCACACCTTGTAAAATGAGAACTATACGCCGGCCCTCGGTGCCCCTCTATCCTATGGCCATCCTCACCCATAACTAGATAGCAAGTATATGGTCTTTTGGAGTTCTCCGCCTTTCCGCTTCACGTATCTCGATTGACTCAAGATGGATGGTAGACGACGAGTTGCAATCACAGGGCTATCGTTTTCTCGTCGAATCACGCCGGTCCATCATAGTCTTTAGGTTGCCATGTATTGCAACCAATGCATACCCTTGGTACTTCTGACGCAGACCTTAACCTCTGTGAGCCCAGGAGGATCATCTGCAGCCTCACAGAGGGATACCAAGAGTACCTTCACGTCCCCTCGAAGCCTCGGGCTTCGTAACCCAATTCGTGGGAGCCTTCTTTCTACTCAGACGGACATTCGCTCCTTCCCGTGTTATACTAAGAATTACTACTTAGTTTTACAAAATAAGATTTACCACTTAGTTTCTTGAATCGTTGTTTTCTTAACTAAGGTTTACTACTTAGTTCCCTTTCCCGTCAATTTGGATTGGTTAAGTGTCATTAGTCAATTCAAGCCAGCTTAACCCTCTTCATTCATCCTGTTATACTAGTTAAGTGTTATCAGTAATTCATGTTGACTTAACCCTATTCTTTTATCAAAATCTGATGGTTAAGTGTTCAAGTTTATTTAACCCTACGGTCAAGCCTAGATAACCTATCAAATTGGCTAAGTGTATTTACTTAACCCCAAACTTTAGTCTAGTTAACATGTTAATTTGGCTAAGTGTATCAACATTACTTAAGCCCACCTTCTAGTCTAGTTAACATGTTAGTTTGGCTAAGTGTTTTCTTAGTTACTTAACACCTACAAATCTGGTCTTGTTACCATAAGTTTGGTTAAGTGTCCCTATGGACTTAGCCCTCCCATTCTAACTCGACTGTGTTAAGTTGGTTAAGTGTTCCTATAGACTTAACCCTCTCATTCTAGGTTAACTGTGTCTGTATGAACCTAACCCCACCCATCGGTTTGGTTATCTTGTTATATTGGTTAAGTGTCTTAGTTAACTTAACCCTACCATTCTTGTTCTAGCTTTCACTAAAATAAATTAAAGCCGCTACCACTCACATTAGACAGGTATTGTTGCGACTACTGGATGTGCCGGTTGGTTCCAGGCAGGTTTACATCGCAACTCAGTCTAACCTCGGGCTAGGCATATTCGTGTTTTCTAAGTTCAAAGGGTTTCAATTTATTTTCAAATCAAGTTTTGAAAGTAACCATCCCGTTCATCGGATCAGTTAGGGATAGCCGGGAGAGCAGGAAACTTGTATTTTCCAAACCCAAGCCTAGACACTATCCTCTCTGTCACCCTAGAACTTTCTGGTGTGTCATTAAAAGAGATGTCGTTAATAAACCTTTAATTGGTCTAAATTTATATTTCCTCATTCAGGCCACATTCTATAAGTAAATTATTTCTAATTTACTTATTTCCTAATTACACTTTTAATGTAAATTGTCTACATTCATTCTTATGGCCCATTTCCCCTTCCAAATCATATTTATGCTTTTTGGTATGTGGACTATACCAAATTAAGTGTCACTAACCATGATTTTTGCTACACCTACCAATTACTCCCAATTATGGCCAATTTCACATTTATGCCAATATACTTACCGTGCCAAATTAGCTAATCCAATTCCGATTCAACATTCTAATTCAAGACTTATTACTCTAGTTCACTATTCATGTAAATTCTAGATTTACACGTCAAAACTAGATTCAAATTACACATCTTATCATTCATGTCAAATTTATCCAATTTGCATTTCTATGAACATGCCATAATGCGTGTTCCCAATTTATGCTAATTTCCAAGTTAAACTACGTTTTTAGTAAATTTCATGTTTTTCCCAAACTGCATTCCCACCGTTCGTATAATCGTGATTCAGTCTAGATTTATAAATAAAGCTAGGTTCGTAGAAAATAGGGAATGAACCAAAGATGCTATGCGAAAGATAGACATAATAACTGGCATAAAAAGGGTTGAATAACGATGTCGGTTCAAGAACATGGGTAGACCTAACTTAGTAGGTAAATTCCCAAGGTCTAAAACCAAAGAAAACCAAGAATAGACAGAATAGAGACGTAGGTTCAAGAACATGGGTAGACCTGACTTAATAGGTAAATTCCCAAGGTCTAAAACCAACGAAAACCACGAATAGACAGAATAGAAAGATCAGGTTTAGACCCAATTTCACAGCAACCCTTTCCTAGTCAGAAGTCATGGGTGTTTAGTCATAGTTGTCCTTGTTATGTCATAGGCAATAGTTTATGTTTCCAAATCAAAAGCATAAGCTTAGTCAAGGAAATAATTCTCATAGTCACCGTCACAGTCATAGCTAATGTCCATAGTCATAGATAATGTTCATAGTCATAGGCAACGTCCACAGTCATAGGCAATGTCCATAGTCATAGGCAATGTTCATAGTCATAGGCAATGTTCATAGTCATAGGCAACGTTCAAAGTCAAAGGCAATGTTCATAGTCAAAGAGGCATACAGTCTTATTCGTCCTTGAATCATAACAGTTCTTGATTAGGTCCAAGAATATAGGCACTGATTCGAATAGAGAGAGAGAGAGAGAATTGGCATATTCTTTTATTCCTTTAATTTCATGTCACGAACAGAGAAAAATGTTCAAATCTAGAAATAACTGACTTACAAAGATTAGATTAGAACAGAAAGATGGCGTTGCTAAGATTCGTAGAAAAACAGTCGTTGAAGTCGTTTGAACCTCCTCTTGAATCCTAGCTTGACTTGAACCTCTTCTTGAAAATCTTTTAGCAGCATTTCCTCGTCTTGGTTTATTTTATATATATTATTTTATTTATATATTTTAGAGGAGGGGGAGAAGCCATGTCTAGCAAGAATCTTTACAGCATAATGGTAGAAAAGAATTGTGAATAGAGGAGGATGCTAGGGCTGTTTATATAGTTGCTTAAGACCTTATCGTACACGCAACGCTGAGTCAGCATTGAACCTAGTTAAGAAAATAGTCCAGGTTCGCAGATAAATCTAGCCAAATCTTATCGTACATGCAGTGCTAAGTCAGCGTTGGGTCCCACAAGCTGTTTTGGCGCAGAAATTTGAATTTCGAACTTTTTAATTTCTGGAATTTATTTAACTGTTTTATTCACATGAAATATTCTTATATGTATACAATTCCTTTAACGACCATTTTACGCGTATATATATCCGCACAACTTTCATTTTATTTTCAAAATTCAAACGATGTTGCACCGTTATTTAATTCTTGCCATATTTCATTTACTATAGTCTTATCTTAAATTTTATCTTTCGTATACATATATTTCTGCATATATATATATATATATATATATATATATATATTCTCATGTATATACATATATTTTCTTTATTTCCTTATATGTATGTTCTTATCCTTTCAAATTTTGAATTTGTATATGTACATATATTTGCATGTTCAGTTGGCCCTCTTGAAAACAGAGATAAAAATTATGCTGCCGCCGGGGTTCGAACCCCCGACCTCCATGTTACAAATCCAATTCCTTAACCAACTGAGCTACAAAGTCTTTTATTTATAAGTCTTAGAACAATGATAATTATTTTTCTTTCCTTACTTCTCTTTTTCATGTTAGTTACAATACCAATGCATGAATCTTTTTCTTTTAATATTAATGCATTATGTTTGCAAATCAGTGCATGCAACATATTTACATCGCAAGCAACCAATCTTTTCTTTCATTCATATATTAATTAATTTTCATTATACATCACCATGTTAATCCTATCTGTGGATATATATACATTTTTAATTACATTAAAAATACGGGGTGTTGCATTCTCCCCCACTTAAAAGGATTTCATCCCCGAAATCTCCAAGTTAGGAAGAATGTGTCCTACCATCCAATCACCCATCTACTCAACCATACAATCACAGGCATCCATTGTCCTTAAAAGATTTCTAATGCCTTCATGTTCATATGCATAGTGTGTGTATATGTCTTTATCTAATGCAAAATCAGGCGGTCTACTGATTCAGTTGACCTCCTTAATGCGAATCATGTCAGTGCCATGCATCCAATCATTTATGCAAGCATCCCTAGTTATGTAAATACTACATGCGTGCACGACCATTCATCCATATGCAACATCCATATGATAACATATCAGGCTCAACTTAAATACATATCTGTAAATGCAATATGAAAACGTCCGAACTGAGCTAGTGCCTAATACGTATGCATATGCATCCACGAGCAACCATTAGCAACCACTTGCAATCATCAACCATAACATGTTTCAAATACATGTTTACATCCATTGGCTTCTACCTAAGGATCGAAGATACGACCTAGGTGATATACTTTGGAAAGAGAGAAACAATTATGCGTAAAGCTCCTAAACAAAGAAATTAAGGATGCACCCTTAAGGAAAAAGAGCATGACGCTAGTATCTATCCTTCTTGAGCTTTACTCCACTTTGTTTTAACTAATTCAACTTCACGATTGTGAAGTTTCTGATCTCCTTTTTCAAAATAAACAGATGTTAACTATGATACCATGTGTACATACCAAGATGGTTTGTGGTCTCTCCTCTTAGCTTATCCATCAAGCCATAACTATGAGGGTTAAAAGGTCACTACGCACTTTTTAGAGTGCCTGCCACAACTACTCACTTCTCACGCAAACTACCCTAATCGAACTCGACATTCCTCAAGTACAAGCCCCAAAGGCCTAAACCAATATCAGACAAGCATCCAAGGAATATCTTCTCCGAATTTAGACAATCTACGTGAGATGATATAAGCAAACTCGATAGCTATCCTCAAATCACTACTAACCAAAAACTGGACAACCACCAATTGGATTTGGGACTCTAGTGGGATCTTTCTACTATACACGTACAATGGTGCAGAGACTCAACTATGGAAGTGGATATGAACAAATGCGAAGCGCTAAAACTAAAGGAAATAATACGAACAGAAAACTAGACTCTTCCAACCGGACTACCTTTCTCCTAGGTGCGCTTGGTGGCGAAAGCATGTATTTGTCCTTCTGAAAATCTCGTCCTTGTTCTTGCCTTTATCCTTAAGTATATGCCCTATCATACCCTAGTAAAGATACTTCCTCTTGTCTTAAGTTTTATAATTTCTTCCTCCTTCATGTGCTAAGTCTACATCCATGAATTCCTTATCCTTTGGTTATGCTCCTTAGCCAAACTCCTCATCCCCTTCCGTGTGTAGTCATGCTGGCAAATCTCTCGAAAACTGCCTCCATCGTCCGGAAGACCCTATAAGCTTCGAAAGAAAACTGCCTGTAGATGAAACAACTACGGCTATGGATGAAGTCGGGCAATACTTTGCCCATCGATGAGGTTACCTCCCAGGAATCCAGGTGCCCCAGAGACTCAAGAAAGAAGGAGACAAGAATTTAAACACAGGAAGAGAAGATAGTGCGTATGGCTTTGGGGAATATGTCTTTGAAACAAATCTTTCCTCTTGAAAATGCTTCTTTAAAAATTGTTTGAAAATAATTTTTCAAATCCTTTATCTGATCTGTTAACCTTCAGCTCTGATACCACGTGTAACACCCCACATCCGTTAGTGTCACTCACAAAGGGAATGCACTAAGTTCTGTGGAGCATTTAGGGTAAAAGATGCAGATAAATTACAAGACAGACAGAAATTAAACAGCGGAAAATAAAATTTTGCTTTATTGATAAAATAGTTTGTACAATGGTTTCTTTACAATATCAGAGTATCATCTGTCTTACAAAATAAAGAAGCATAAAAATAACATTTATATTCCCCGATTATGGAAAGAGCCCGCCATAGCATATGAAAAGAGAATCCAAGCAAACTTTGACAAATCTTCAAGCCGGGAAAGAGTGGTAGTCCAACTTAACCTGAGCTAAATTATTCCCTCCTTTACTACCTGGAGGGGGGGAACGGAAGAAAAGAAGATGAAAGAAAAACAGAGTCAGACATAAAGCCTGAGTAAGTTCAGTAACTTCTAGCATGTGAACATGGAAAAACAAAACGACATGAATTAACTGAATACAAGATTACACCATGACCATAGGGTCAGCAAGATTAGACAAGATAATCAAAAGATATGCTAAGATAAGATAAACTGGATATGCTGTAATACTTTCGCCGCTTCGCTATTTCCTTGTTATACTGGTTTCTATATCTCTGCACCGCCTAACTAGTGTCCCAACTAGTAACGATAACGTGATCCCAATGCCTGTAGTTTCCATCGCCTTCAGACATACATTTATTATTTGTTACCTAGATCTAATCTAGGGTTTTCTATCAAGTTCTTTCTAGTTTCAACTAGAGTTTACGCTATCTGCTGAACGCTTCTCGGATTCAGGGTTTATGCCCCCTAGTCCAATCGATGCCCCCTAGTCTAGGACACACTACCTAGAGTGGTATATGTTCCTATACTTCCCAACACATGTATCGCGAACCGTTATCGCTTGTCTAGATGCACATGTCGTGTAATGTGCTATCCGAGTCCTGTGTCAGGGCAAGTCAAGGAATATAGAACTCGGTCGGGAGCTTTCAGATATATGCCGATGCGGATGCTAAGGTCTGTTTTTATTCCAGTGGCTATGGTCCCACTTTACCCCTCCCTCAACTAATGAAAGGCACACCTTGTAAAATGAGAACTATACGCCGGCCCCCGGTGCCCCTCTATCCTATGGCCATCCTCACCCATAACTAGATAGCAAGTATATGGTCTTTTGGAGTTCTCCGCCTTTCCGCTTCACGTATTTCGATTGACTCAAGATGGATGGTAGACGACACGTTGCTATCACAGGGCTACCGTTTTCTCGCCGAACCACGCCGGTCCATCCTAGTCTTTAGGTTGCCATGTATTGCAACCAAGGCATACCCCTGGTTCTTCTGACGCAGACCTTAAACTCTGTGAGCCCAGGAGGATCATCTGCAGCCTCACAGAGGGATACCAAGAGTACCCTCACGCCCCCTCGAAGCCTCGGGCTTCGTAACCCAATTGGTTGGAGCCATCTTTCTACTCAGACGGACATTTGCTCCTTCCCGGGTTATACTAAGAATTACTACTTAGTTTTACTAACTAAGATTTACCACTTAGTTTCCAGAATCGTTGTTTTCTTAACTAAGGTTTACAACTCAGTTCCCATTCTCGTCAATTTGGATTGGTTAAGTGTCATTAGTCAATTCAAGCCAGCTTAACCCTCTACATTCATCTTGTTATACTGGTTAAGTGTTATCAGTAATTCATGTTGACTTAACCCTATTCTTTTATCAAAATCTGATGGTTAAGTGTTCAAGTTTACTTAACCCTACGGTCTAGCCCAGATAACCTATCAAATTGGCTAAGTGTATTTACTTAACCCCAACCTCTAGTCTAGTTAACATGTTAATTTGGCTAAGTGTATCAACTTTACTTAACCCCACCTTCTAGTCTAGTTAACATGTTAGTTTGGCTAAGTGTTTTCTTAGTTACTTAACCCCTACAAATCTGGTATTGTTACCATAAGTTTGGTTAAGTGTCCCTATGGACTTAGCCCTCCCATTCTAGCTCGATTGTGTTAAGTTGGTTAAGTGTTCCTATAGACTTAACCCTCCCATTCTAGCTTAACTGTGTCTGTATGAACCTAACCCCACCCATCGGTTTGGTTATCTTGTTGAATTGGTTAAGTGTCTTTGTTAACATAACCCTACCATTCTTGTTCTAGCTTTAAATAAAATAAATTAAAGCCGCTACCACTCTCATTAGACAGGTATGGTTGCGACTACTGGATGTGCCGGTTGGTTTCGGGCAGGTTTACATCGCAACTCAGTCTAACCTCGGACTAGGCATATTCGTGTTTTCTAAGTTCAAAGGGTTTCAATTTATTTTAAAATCAAGTTTTGAAAGTGACCATCCCGTTCATCGGATCAGTTAGGGATAGCAAGGGAGAGCAGGAAACTTGTATTTTCCAAACCCAAGCCTAGACACTATCCTCTCTGTCACCCTAGAACTTTCTGGTGTGTCATTAAAAGAGATGTCGTTAATAAACCTTTAATTGGTTTAAATTTATATTTCCTCATTCAGGCCAAATTCTACAAGTAAATTATTTCTAATTTACTTATTTACTAATTACTCTTTTAATGTAAATTGTCTACATTCATTCTTATGGCCCATTTCCCCTTCGAAATCATATTTATGCTTTTTGGTATGTGGACTATACCAAATTAAGTGTCACAAACCATGATTTTTGCTAAATCCGCCAATTACTCCCAATTATGGCCAATTTCACATTTATTCCAATATACTTACCGTGCCAAATTAGCTAATCCAATTCTGATTCAACATTCTAATTCTAGACTTATTACTCTAGTTCACTATTCATGTAAATGCTAGATTTACACGTCAATACTAGATTCAAATTACACATCTTATCATTCATGTCAAATTTATCCCATTTGCATTTCTATGAACGTGCCATAATGGGTGTTCCCAATTTATGCCAATTTCCAAGTTAAACTACGTTTTTAGTAAATTTCATATTTTTCCCAAACTGCATTCCCACCGTTCGTATAATCGTGATTCAGTCTAGATTTATAAATAAAGCTAGGTTCGTTAAAAATAGGGAATGAACCAAAGATGCTATGCGAAAGGTAGACATACTAACTGGCATAAAAAGGGTTGAATAACAACGTCGGTTCAAGAACATGGGTAGACCTAACTTAATAGGTAAATTCCCAAGGTCTAAAACCAAAGAAAACAAAGAATAGACAGAATAGAGACGTAGGTTCAAGAACATGGGTAGACCTAACTTAATAGGTAAATTCCCAAGGTCTAAAGCCAAAGAAAACCAAGGATAGACAAAATAGAAAGATCAGGTTTGGACCCAATTTCACAGCAACCCTTTCCTAGTCAGAAGTCATAGGTGTTTATTCACAGTTGTCCTTGTTATGTCATAAGCAATAGTTTATGTTTCCAAATCAAAAGCGTAAGCTTAGTCAACGAATTAATTCTCATAGTCACCGTCATAGTCATAGGTAATGTCCATAGTCATAGGTAATGTTCATAATCATAGGCAACGTCCACAGTCATAGACAATGTCCATAATCATAGGCAATGTTCATAGTCATAGGCAATGTTCATAGTCATAGGCAACGTTCAAAGTCATAGGCAATGTTCATAGTCAAAGAGGCATACAGTCTTATTTGTCCTTGAATCATAACAGTTCTTGATTACGTCCAAGAATATAGGCACTGATTCGAATAGAGAGAGAGAAAATTGGCAAATTCTTTTATTCCTTTAATTTCATGTCACGAACAGAGAAAAATGTTCAAATCTAGAAAAAACTGTCTTACAAAGATTAGATTAGAACTGAAAGATGGCGTTGCTAAGATTCGTAGAAAAACAGTCGTTGAAGTCGTTTGAACCTCCTCTTGAATCCTAGCTTGACTTGAACCTCTTCTTGAAAATCTTTTAGCAGCATTTCCTCGTCTCGGTTTATTTTATATATATTATTTTATTTATATATTTTAGAGGAGGGGAGAAGCCATGTCTAGCAAGAATCTTTACAGCATAATGGTAGAAAAGAATTGTGAATAGAGGAGGAGGCTAGGGTTGTTTATATAGTTGCTTAAGACCTTATCGTACACGCAGCGTTGAGTCAGCATTGAACCTAGTTAAAAAAATAGTCCAGGTTCGCAGATAAATCTAGCCAAATCTTATCGTACATGCAGTGCTAAGTCAGCATTGGGTCCCACAAGCTGTTTTGGCGCAGAAATTTGAATTTTGAACTTTTGAATTTCTGGAATTTATTTAACTGTTTTTTTTCACATGAAATATTCTTATATGTATACAATTCCTTTAACGACCGTTTTACGCGTATATATATACGCACAACTTTCATTTTATTTTCAAAATTCAAACGATGTTGCACCATTATTTAATTCTTGCCATATTTCATTTACTATAGCCTTATCTTAAATTTTATCTTTCGTATACATATATTTCTGCATATATATACATATATTCTCATGTATATACATATATTTTCTTTATTTCCTTATATGTATGTTCTTATCCTTTCAAATTTTGAATTTGTATATGTACATATATTTGCATGTTCAGTTGGCCCTCTTTAAAATAGAGATAAAAATTATGCTGCCGTCGGGGTTCGAACCCCCGACCTCCATGTTACAAATCTAATGCCTTAACCAACTGAGCTACAAAGTCTTTTGTTAATAAGTCTTAGAACAATGATAATTATTGTTCTTTCCTTACTTCTCTTTTTCATGTTAGTTACAATACCAATGCATGAATCTTTTTCTTTTAATGTTAATGCATTATGTTTGCAAATCAGCGCATGCAACATATTTACATCGCATGCAACCAATCTTTTCTTTCATTCATATATTAATTAATTTTCATGATACATCACCATATTAATCCTATCTGTGGATATATATACATTTTTAATTACATTAAAAATACGGGGTGTTACACTATCTTAGCATGCGGTATACTAACAAGGGAGTACTATACCGATATAAAAACCTTACCGGGCAAAGAGTTCTGGATACTTCCTCCTTATGTTCTCCTCTGTTTCCCAAGTACAGTCTTCCTCATCATCACTGCACTGGACTTTGACTAGTTTCACCGCCTTCCTTCAAAACAGCTTTGTATCTTTCCCAACAATGCGCATAGGCCTGCGATTCCCAACCGCCTCGGGTTCAACCTCGATATCGTCCAATTGATCCAGTGTAATAGTCATACTAGGGTCGTGCACAAACTTCCTTAACTGGGAAACATGAAATACATTATGAACTCCTGCCATCTTGTTTGGTAAATTCAACTTATACGCCAAGTTCCCAATTTGCTCGAGAACTGGGAATGGACCAACAAATCTTGGTGCAAACTTGCCTCTCCTGCCAAATCGAATCACGCTCTTTAATGGGGAAATCTTGACAAACACCAAGTCGCCAATGGAGAACTTTAAATCCTTTCGCCTCTTATCAGCATAACTCTTCTGCCTATCTTGGGCAGCCTTCATTCGTTGTTGAATTATCTTAACCTTATCTGAAGTTTCCTTACCACATCTGGTCCAAGCCCAAACTTCTCACCAGTTTCTAACCAACATGACGGTGAGTTGCATGGTCTTCCGTATGAAGCTTCAAATGGATCCATACCAATACTAGATTGATAACTATTATTATATGCGAACTCCACGAGATGCAAATGGTCATCCCATGATCCACCAAAATCTAATATGCAAGCTCTCGAGAGATCTTCTAATATATGATTCACTCTCTCTGTTTGACCGTCGGTTTGAGGATGATACGCGGTACTGAGATGTAATTTTGATCCTAACGCCTCTTGTAAGCTCTTTCAAAACCCACTAGTAAACAACGGGTCTCGGTCACTCACAACGCTTTTAGGTACTCCATGAAATCTCACTACCCATTTCATATATAGCTCAGCTAAATTAGCTGCCATACTATTCGACTTGACGGGTATAAATCTTGCACTCTTGGTCAATCGGTCCACAATTACCAAAATGCTATCTTGGCCCGACCTAGTCCTTAGTAACCCATCAATGAAATCCATTGAGACTTGTTCCCATTTCCATTCTGGAACTTCTAATGGTTGCAACAAACCACTAGGCTTTTTTGCTCAGCTTTAACTAGCTAGCAATTCATGCATTTGGATATAAACTTCCCAACGTCTCTTTTCATTCCTTCCAAGTTGTAGGTCTGCTTTATGTCTCGATACATCTTGTTACCACCGGAGTGTATAGTCAGTTTTGAGTGATGACATTCTCTAAGCACTTCATCCCTCAATCCATTGACATTAGGTACAACTAGTCTTCCATCTTTCTAAGCCACCCATCTCGATCAAGCCCATGCTCGTTCATATCCTCATCGATGCCCATCTCTAACTTGGAGATGATTTTCAATAAGTTAGGATCGTCCCTCTGACTGGACCAACCCGCTCAATCAAAGTGGGTCTGACCGTCAAACTTGCCAATACCTCTGGATCCAATTTGCACTTTGGTTTGAAATCATACCCAGCGATGTACTCCAGTTGCTTCCACTCAAGAAACATAGCCCCTAAACTGGCATGTCTTCTACTCAATGCATCACCTACCGCATTGCCCTATCCTGGTGTATATGTGATATCGAAATCGAAGGAAGCCAAGAATTCTAACCATCTTTGTTGTTGTAACAAGCCGGAAATTCTGGGCCAATTTAAAATTTTTATTCTAGCAATTTTAGTGAATTTTGAATATTTAAAATGAATTATTTTAAATAATAACGACGAGAAATTTATTTTGAATAGATTTAGAATGTATACATTTATTTGAATTGTCGTTAGAATATAAATAATTATTTATAGTTATAAAAGGAATTGAAAATGGCGCGGTAGTTTGAAAATTCGATTTCAAAGTTCAAATGAATGTGCAGAATTCAAAATAAACCAGATTTTGGCAAAACCAAAAATATTAGAATCTACTAGAGAATATCTTTCCGACGAATCCAAAAATTTGAAATTTCATAGCGGGGATAAAAAGTTATGTCCAGTTGAAATTTCAGAATAGTTGCTATGGAATTCTGGCCCTTAAAAATAGCCATTTTGCAAACGACCTCGGTTTTCGACGAAACCATTTTTTTTGGATCCGGGATGTCAAGATATTGCTAGATTCCAAAATTCATAATTTTTTGAATCAATATGTGAGCGTGGCAAAATGAAACGCGTTCGACCAGTTTCAGTTGATTTTAATCGACTGGAAATTGGCCATTTTTCAAACGGTCTCAGAATTTGACAAAATTAGTTTTGTTAGGATCGTATCGTCAATACGAAGCTAGAAAATATTTTTTGGGAATTTTTAGAGCTCGTATATGGCCCCGGTAAATTGAAATGTGCGTTTAAATTCAATATATAGAGGGTATGGGGGTAATTAGCTATGGACGATAGTCGGTGGGTTCGATTTCGAGGTCGAAATTAAAAGTTGCTTTTTGAAATTAAATAATTAAAAAAAAAAACCCCTCCTTAACCCTTCAGCCCCCCATTTCTTTTCATTTGAGAAGGAAGAAAAAAGGAAAGGAAGGAGAGACGGGGGGAACCGCCGCTGCCGCCCCATCGCAGCCCCCCCAGGTGGCGGTGCCGATCATCGCACTTCACAGCCTCCCCTCTCTCTTCTTCTCCTCCTTCTCTCCTCCATTCCCTCTCTCCCCCTCTGAATTGAATCGCGCCCCCAGCCTCTCAATCCAACTCCCCACCGACGCACCCCAAACCTTACCCGCCTCCCATTCCCTCCAGGCTCCTCCTTAGCCTTCCACTGCACTTCACAGCCCCCCATCTCCAATGCGAACGCAGCGAAGTAAGCCCCCCTCTCTGGTGGATAAACACCAATCGATGTAAGCCCATCTTTTCTGATTTTGGTTTCTAGAAGGTTAAGATTTTTATTTGAATAAAAATCATATTTTTATTTGTTTAAAGAACTGATTTTTATTTGTTTAAAGCTATAATTTTTAAAGCCAAAAGGTCGGATTTTTATATGTGATGTTAGCAAAGAAAGAGGAGATCTTTATGTATGTAAAGTCATGATTTTCATTTGAAATTTATTATAGAAAAGAATTGGTTTTTAAATTAGTTAAAGAAAAGATTAGTTTTTTAAACACCGAAAAGATTTAATTTTTATTTTAAAACAAAGGTATGATTTGTTTATAGAAAATATTAGGCTTTTCATCATAGAAAGAAAAAAAATTTATATAATGTAGAGTAATAAAGATGTGATCTTTGTAGAAGTAGCCATGTAAAAATATGATTTTTATATTATATAGTTAATAAAAATTCGATCTTTATTATGTAGGAGATATAAAAATATGATTTTTATTCATGTAGAGTAATAAAAATATAATTTTTATTATATTGTTAAGCAAGATAAAAATAGAAATTTTATATATATAGTTGCGGTGTAAAAATAGAATTTTTATCTATATAGTAGCGGTGTAAAAATAGAATTTTTATCTATATAGTAGCGGTGCAAAAATAGATTTTTTATCTATATAGTAGCTATGTAAAAATATGATTTTTATCTATAAAGTAGCGGTGTAAAAATGTGATTTTTATCCATATAGAGTGAATATAAAAATGTGATTTTTATATACATAGCAAAAATATAAAAATGTGATTTTTATATATGTAGTGGCTACGGATAATGAAAGTGACGAAAGGTGAGCACGACGAAGATTTCCACATAAGAAGAGTCGTGGCGTTTGGTTTAGCTAGTTGGTGAGAACTTCTCACTTTAAATCTTGTTTTCTACTTAAAATATATACTAGGATGCAGACGGTGTTTAGCAACACCGGACACCCGTCGTCCACAGACCATGGGCGACTTGTATGCTTGTTTGTTTTATTTTGTTGTGAAAATTGAATGTGTGTTGTGGAATGAAATAAAATATTGTATAGTAAAAAATATAATTTTTAACGTGTATATAAAAGGAAATAAATATTTATAAACAAATCGGACGATTTGTTTATACACACACATTTGACTGATATAGATTGGGACGATAAATTTTACACATCGCCCGACTGCACAAATAAAATCTTTGTTTGAATGTTTGAAACCCCACACGGGTGTTGGGATGATATTTGGCGTACACCAATCCCAATTATTTAATTGTATGCCGATCGATGGGTCGACAGAATGTGTAAGCGTTAATTATTTATATTTAATGCTTATGCAGTTGTGTGGTGCACTCTAGATGATGGTTGATTATTTATCGTTGCTATTATATACATGTGTTATGTGGAATCCATATAATTAACATTATATGGTAATCAATTGGGCCTCATTCCAATCGGGAAAATAAAGAATATTATAAAATAAGGATTCATGTGTTGAATAGAATAAATAGTCATGTGTTGACGATGCTCATGTGTTGAGAATATTCATGTGTTGAAACTTATCATGTATTGAGTAAAATATTTTAACAATAAAATTTACATCTTTATCATATTTAAGATTAGAAACTAACTGGAAACTAGACAAGATGAGTGGTTTCCTGAGTATTGATCTGATGTTGGTTTCGGCCTTCGGGGTTAATACTTAGGAAATCATTCTCTTACTAATCTACGGTTGGAGTCTGATTAAAAATCAAACGGTAGATACCGAAATTTGATAAATTATATTAAATTACAAAAATAGTCATGTGTTGATAGTGCTCATGTGTTGAGAATATTCATGTGTTGAAAGAAATATAGATTCATGTGTTGAATAGAATAAATATTCATTTATTGAATAGAATAACGAAGTTATTGAAATATATAAAGCCGTGTTGATTAGAGATGCGCTATTTTGACGCGAATGATATTTATATTGATTATATTCATTTTTAAAATGAATATAGAAAAGAAAGTGATTTCAAAATATAACGTTTTGAAAATATTATCATTTGTATATTGATGATGTGGAATATTCAATTTTGATTAGAAATTGAATATGAAGTTGAAATCGTTTCAAAAACGAATTTAAAATGATTTATAAAATAAGTTTTAAAAGGAAATCGACGTAATATATATAATATATATAATGGCATGAATAGAACACGCCGCGCTGTGGGAGTTCGTGAATTTCGACCATTGACTTCGAATTGACGTTACGGGAGATCCGACCGTCGGATTCCCCTAAAACCGGAACCGTTGGGTTCGTATCGAAAAGAGCTTTCCAATGAATATTAGAAATATGAGATCTAACGGTTGGATTTGGGATTATGTCCAAATCAAATTTGAAAAAAGGTCGTTGTAAGTGCAGTTCGATGGCCGTTGATAGAAATCGACTGTACGGGCCTTGATAAATTTATTAAAAATATCAATAATTTGTGTAAAATCATAAGAAATGATTTGTGAAGAACTGGGATGAAAAATTCCACATTTGAAAGGATAAAAATAGATTTTTGTCGAAATGAACTAGTTTTGAACTAGAATTAAAATCAATTTATTTTTGAAATAGATAAATTGAATTTGAAATGGTTTTGAAGATAACCAGAATTTTCGATATATAAAGTGGAAATGGATTTGAATCGAAATTGGCTTTGGAATATTCCGATGTTGAATTTAGTGATTATACAGATATTGTTATGGGAATTTGAAAGATATATTTATATCGTTATTTCCAATACGATATTTGTTGGTCGTAGAATTGGATATTGAATATAAGCCGATATATTTTCTATTTGGAGCCTTATATTTAATATCAAACGTGATTTAGGTTTGTCACGAATGGTGTCTTCATTAACATTGTTCTTAAGCCCAGTAGAGAAAAAGACTAAATCTTTCTATTTAGATTTAATGAAGTGTACCAATTAAATAATATTAATTGGAATTGAATTTAAATTGGTTTTGGGTTTATCGTGAGTGGTGTTTTGAATAACAACTGTTCTTTAACCCGATTAACAATAAAAGGTGATTTGGGGTTTATCGTGAATCGTGTTTTAGACGACATTGGTTCTTTAACCCAGTTAAAGACAGGTTATTGATTTTTGAGAAGATTAAAAACAAGTGGAGTTTTAATGAATCTATAATTAGATTGAAATGTGAACTGATAATTTAAATTATCAAATTTAGAAAGTGATCGAGAATGGAGTATCACCAGTTTTGCTCCAGAGCGATAGTTAAATATTTAACTAGATTTGAATGTGAAATGGTAATTAATATTTACCGATAACACCGTGGTGTTAGATATGGAGTATTAGCAGTTTTGATCCATGGGATAAATAGGTTGGGATTGGGAAATAAAATAAATAATTACTTCGGTGTAGTTCGCCAATCCCGACTAGTTTGGAAAACCTTAACATGGGTTGATTTGATATCCAAAGGAAGATTAAAGAATAAATTTAGAAGAATTTATCTTTGATAAAATTAATGGGAACCTTTCCCTAGGAATGTGAGAATTTGAATAAAAGAATATTCTGAATTGGAATGAGGCGTATGTTGTGTTTGTGTAACACATGTTTATTATATATGCGGGTAATTCGGAAAGGCCGGGTTTATACCCATTCTGAATAACCGATTCGACGATAAGTCAAAGATGAAGACGGTGGTTAAAGACCGGAAGTCTTCACATCGTTTGGGTGATTACTGATGATCTTGATTGGGTTGTACACCCAAGATGAGGGAGTCAGTTGGTGACCGTCAGAAGTACTTGGAGATCGATGGATACGCGAGGAAAGTGCCTCCGGTTTTGTTCAGACCCAGAACGAACTTGTAAATGGACTTTGTGTCTGACATTGGATTTTATTCTGTGTTGATTGATCTCTATTAAATATACATTTGTTTGGCGGCAGAGAAATTATTCTCTTGCTTGACGCCCTTCTATGAGACGTACGAGCTCAGAGGTTGTATATCGATGGACATCAGTCGCATGGCATGAATTGCTTGTGTGGCACGCCTAAGTGGCAAATGATCAAGGCTTCTGTTGAAAAGAAAAGTCTTGTGGTTGATGATCAAAGCACGGCCTGTGTGGTGCAGCTTTGTGTATAGCGTGAATTCGCGAGCCTCACACCTCGGTATGAGTCAAAAACAGGATAGTGACCGTTTGGATAACACGACGTTTCTTTCTAGCTTGTGGTGGTGTCAGTGCTTTAACTGGCTGACATTTATATACTTTTCACTTGTGTGGTTGTTGGAATGCGAGGCGCCTCGGATATAGGTCTGTTAGGACCGGTAAACGTGTGTTCAGGAATAACTAATCCTCAAAAGTAAAAGAGGACCGGCCCAACCGATTCCAATGATCGTTGTGCTTGGTCCTGAGACATCTGCTAGAGTGTCTCGAACAGAGAGGAGCTTGCCCCTTGCCTCGACTCATGACGGAAATCCAATTTCCAATACGTGATGATGCGATTTTATTTGTAGAACCTAGTATGGCGACATAGTAGATGGAAGCTATGCCGCCTATGATTGATACTTATGATTGAAATTGTTTTGACACTATACACTTAAAGTAATATCAAAATAATGTGTTTTTAAACATATCAAGCATTCTTTGGCTTTTATAAGGTAAAAATCTATCCTCCGGCTTGCGTTGCATTGTGTGATGGGACATGGGTCTTATAATAGCTTCATTTTTCTTTATTTAGCATTGCGATGTTTGTTTTATGCACTGGTATTCTTGGGAGGAAACCCGTTCCGTGTTATACGGCGTGGTCCCTTGATTTACCTAACTCTAAAAATAAAGATTAATAACTTTTTTAGTTCTCACACCAGTCACATGACTGACCTGGAGTTTATTGTTTAAACCTAAACTCTGGGTGCCCTTAATTTCCGCACAGGTAGCTAGTAGTTTTGGTTTTGTAGATTAATATTCACAAGATCCTGATTTACAGCTGGAACGATACTTGGAAAGCTCTTTATCCGTGTATTACTTCTAGTTGTGTTTTGTATTATTTTCCACTGCTATGTAATTTATTGTAATCTCTGATATTTGTCAAATGTGTAATATTGATTCATACTCTATATATTCTTGTATTCTGATGGAATTGTTGTAATAAACAATGAAATGTTCTTCTGTTTGCGTTCAGATGTGTGTTGTTCTCAAGGCAATCCGGGCTTTCCTTACCGGGGAAGTTCGGGTCGCTATAGTTGTCTGAGATTTAGATCCTTCTGAGAGAAAAGATACTTTAACGATTTATGATTAGTAAACAACTCGAATCTTTCTGCCAAGAGATAATGTCTCCACTTCTTCAATGCGAACACGATTGCTGCTAATTCCAAATCATGTGTAGGGTATCTTCTCTCGTGCAGTTTCAATTGCCGACTTGCATAAGCTACAACCCTACCTCCTTGCATCAGTACAAAACCTAGTCCGGTACCACATGCATACGTATATATTGTCATCTCTTCATTCCCCTTAGGAATTACAAACACTAATGCACATGTCAACTTCTCCTTTAGAATCTTGAATGCATTTTCACACTTTTCGTCCCAGATGAAAAATTGATTCTTCTTGGTCAACTGAGTCAATGGTGCTGCTATCTTGGAGAAGTCTTGGATAAACTTACGATAATATCTAGCTAATCCCAAGAAACTTCTTACGTTTATTGCATTCTTGGACGTAAACCAATCCTGTATCGTAGCCACCTTCGCAGGGTCCACGGCAATACCATTCTCTGAAACAGCATGGCCCAAGAATCTCACTTCCCTCCTCCAGAAGTGACACTAAGATAACTTTACTTTCAATTGGTGTTTTCTCAACACCTCCATCACTATCCTCAAGTGCTCCTTGTGTTCTTCCTCTATCGTCGAATAAACCAAAATATTATCTATGAACACAAGAACAAACTTATTCAACTGATCTCTGAAAACCTATTCATAAGATCCACAAAATATGTTGGTACATTGGTCAACCCGAATGGCATGACCAACCACTCATAAAATCCAAACGGCGTTCGGAAAGCTGTTTAGCCTATACTCTCAGCTTCCACTCTCAACTGATGAAAACCTGTCGCGAGATCCAACTGAGAGAACACTCTTGCGCCACTCAACTAATCAAACAAATCATCTATCCGTGGTAGAGGATACTTATTCTTCCTAGACACCTTATTCAGCTCGCGGTAGTCCACACACAATCGAAGGGAACCATCTGCCTTACTAGCAAACACAAATGGTGCTCCCCATTCAGAAACACTCCTTCTGATAAAACCCTTCTTCAAAAGATCACTAACTTGCACCCCGATCTATCGCTTCTCCCTTGGCGCCATACGACGAAGTGGCATCATTATAGGTCTGGCATCTTTCACTAAATCAATATGGAACTCAATCTCTCGGTGTAGTGGAAGTCCGGCCACTTCCTCGAAGATGTCCGGATACTGGCCAGCCACGGACACATCTGACAACTCATCATGCGGGATGTCGAGGGAATTTATAAAACTAGCCATTACACCATCACTAGGTAGACCACCAAACACTACCCTCCACCCATCAACTGCTCTGACCGTCACCAAAAATCCCTCACAGTCTACCACCACCCCGTATCTTTGGAGCCAATCAACTCCCAAAATAACGCCATACCCAATAAAGCCCAAAACAAATCAATCACAAACAAACATGCATCCATGACTCGATAAGACCACATTACGACAAATCATACAAAGGCTAGTCGAACAACCAATCGGATTCGTCACTGGTAAATGTCTATCGACTATCTCGGGTTCCAATCCCAACCTATCTACTAGGTCACTATATATGAAGGAACGGGAAGCTCCAGTATCAAACAATAATCGAACAGGAACATCATAAACAGAAAGCATACCTTGAATAACAACATTCTTTCCTTTGTCCGCAGTGGTTGGGGCATTCGACGAAGAAGGAACAACATTGATAGCATATGCTTTCACAATCTTCTTTTCTTTAGGTGGTTGCAGACATTTATCCTTGTGATGTCCCACTTGGCCATAGTTGAAGCACTTCCTATCCGCTGGCTTGGCCCGACATTCTTTGGCATAGTGGCCCTTCTTACCACAGCTGAAGCACTCAACATCATTCTTATTCTTTTTCTTCTGGCCATCCTTGGTCTGATTCCGCCTTCTCTTATTCTGAGAACCATTCTGGCCTCCACCGCTTGCTTGTGGCTTTGGCCCCTCTGCAGATGCAACCTCAGTTCTCGACTTAGGATATAGACTCTCTGATCTCAAAGCTTTCCCCACAATAGATTCAAACGTCTCATCAATATGGTTTATAAGCCTTCCCCCCAAGTACTGATCTAAGCCTGTTATGAACTTTTCATTTTTCTTCTCGGCATTATCAACAAGGGATAATCCATATTTTGATCGAGTATCGAACTCTGCAATGTACTCCGAGACAGCTCTACCATTCTTCTTTAGCTCCAAGAACCTCTTAAACAATACTGAATTCTGAGCGGTTGGAATAAACTAGTCACTAAAGCGGGTCTTAAACTGATCCCAAGTAATCCCACCCACGGGAGTAGGTGCCATTATGGCATTCCACCAATTCATTGTCCGTCCTTGCAACTGACGGGATGCTAGCTTTCTCTTCATCGCATCCTCGATACTCAAGTCTTCGAAGATACGCTCACAACTATCGAACCAATCCTAAACATCCATGGCAGATTTCATTCCGTGGAACGACTTTCCACCAAGGCTAGTGTAATCCTTGCATAGCTAGATGAAGTCGGCCCTAGGTGCCTGCACCGCTGCACCACCAACATTAGCAGCATTAGGAACTGCCCTCCGAACGTCCCTAAGCATCTCTCTCATGAAGTCAGTGAACATAGTTCTCATGTCAGGAGCATTCCCATTATTGGATCTTCTACCAGCACCCCTCGGATATCGGCTCATCGTTCAATCTGAAAAGAGAAACGATTAACCATCCTCTTTGTGGTGTCAGTGCAGTACGACTTCATCCTTAGTTATACTAATAGTGTATATATATATAGCTTTTGAAAACCAAAATAATCACAAATACGCGCTCTCATATACGTCTTATCTCTCCCTGGTGTCTTTCCTTAGGTTAACTACGCAACCTAGAGCTCTGATACCAAGTGTGACGGTCCGCCCCACACCAGCCGACATTTCCAATGAAAGTGCGTTATGCCGATGTCTAACTAGCACGGGACGGTCGTCACAGAAAGGAATTTGAACTAACAAGAACATGTAGAATGTCTCACAGCGCATGGAATAAAATGTAATAATAACATACTTGACATAAAACAGGTGAGACAGTGCATAAGCTGAAAACTAAACCATAATCATCATAGCAGCGGAAATCCAAAATACAGCTTATGATCCATAACCATTATTACAACTTTAAAATATAGTCTCTAAAGAAAAAGGAAGGAGAGGTACACTACTAATGCCCAAAGCAGTGACCATCAACAACACAGGGAGAATATATGTAGATAATACGTAGTAGCCTCCTGCTTGTCTCCGAATCAGCTACTCATGCATTACAAGCTAACCTATCTCTAGTCTGCCCGTTTAAAAGCACCCAGAGTAATAAGAAGAGACATAAAACTCTAGGTCAGACAAAAGTCTTGTATGAGCGATAAGCAGCAAAACCGAATAATAACAGGTATACTAAACCATAACTGAACCTGGACCTGCAGCCAAAGAGTTAGCACTACATACTTTATAATACTCTAAGGGGCCATTAACATATGGTGTAAAGAATACGGGAGTGTGGGGGTGTGCATGACATAGTGATGGCAAACAATCAATCATAGCAACCATCCTCATATCTCTTACTCAGTGCGTAAAGCATATGATATCCACCACTTTGATCACCCTATTCCTTGCTATGATCACTCTGCCCCGTGGAGTCATGGCGACTCCACTGCACTAATCCATAGCAACTAATCCTTGCTATGTTCACTCTTCCCAATGAAGTCATGAAGACTCCACTGCACTGGCTCATAGCCATGCTACGATCACTCTGCCCCATGGAGTAGTAACTACCCCACTGCACTGATCCGCAACCTAACACTTGTCTTCCGTGGTGAATCAAAGCTATGGATGTCGATAACCACTTAGCACACTTCCCGCAGCAAAGCCCAACTCATGAAGTTAACTCGTTGGTTCCCAACTGGATCATGAGTTCTACTTCCTATTTGGACTACCTTTGCATCCCGGGTTTTGGTCGAATTGGAGTTGGTCTTCAAAAGAGTCATTGCGTAATCGCAGCTCCAAATCCAGTTCGGTTGTCCTTCCCTGGTTTGCTTCGACTTGCTCCACTTCTTGGTCATCTATCTGGTTCGGTTCGGTGCTCCACCCTCGGTTTGTTTCGGTGCTTCCATGTCAATTGGGTTCGGCTATCTCACCATCTTGATTCGGTTTGGTGCTCCTGCCTTAGTTCGGTTCGACCTTTCTTTCCTCCAGTTAATCCGATCTGATCCCATGTCCAACTTTGTTCCAATACCAACTCCAATCCTTATACAAGAGGCCTTCCTTTTTTCCAAGACCTCATTCTTGTACTAGGTTACGATCCGGTTCGGTTCTCTGCTCAGTTCCCCGATCCGACCCGAGCCCCCTAACCCGATCCGATCCAAAACCCTGCACTACTTCCTACAACCTTTCCAGTGACTATTTTACGCCATATGACGGCGTTTTCGACCATTCTAACTTTTCTAATCAATCAAAAAGCATACCATATAGTCATAGTAACATATATAATCAACCATAAATACCAAAACAACAATATGATGTATTAAAGTGGATCAAACATAGCCAAAATACCACTTCCCTTAATCATGTTTAAGCATAACTAATGATATGATTAGCAAACTTAACCAAACTAACGAAATTTTCTAACAGAGGTCTAAAACAATATTTCTTAATTTATAAATATTTTTCTAGAATTTAATCATGTTTAAATTCACTAATTAACATTAATTACCCTTAATTAACCATAATTAGTGAGGAACTATGCAAATCACTCACCTTAGCCAAAAAATTAAACTTTCAAAACTGAAACTCCGCTGATTTGGGCGAATACTGATGTCTAACAGCAGCTCCAACCTTGCTTTGGTGTTATTTCCCTTTGATTTGACGTAGATTAGGCTAATACTTGATTAGAAAGTGATTAGAGATGATTCTAGATGTTGGAGGCCATTGTTAGTGTTCCTAGAAGGTAAATGGCAGCTAGAAAATTGAAATGAAATGAAAACCTAGCTCATTTCAGTCTCCCCATAACCCTAATTCCGAAATGGGTTATGGGCCCATTCATTAATCACCTCATTTGGCCTAGTTAAGCAGTTTTTCATCTTCCAAACCTTATTTCAGCCATATCTCCCAAACGATAAGTCTGTTTTTCACATATGACCACTTTACGGAAAGGCAAACCATCATTCGGATCTAACGGAGGTGGTTTCAAATCATAACTCCTTTCCAATCAAAAGTTATGGCCGAAACAAGATCGGCTAATAGCAAAACGGTCATTTAAAAATCGGAAAAAATCATGAACATGGGAAATGACCCCAATAGTCGTCTCCCAAAATTACATGACCATACGACTTCGTATGTGAAAGAAATAAATATTCTATGATCCTTTGATGCGTAGAATGCGGGTAGTTACAAAGAGGGTAAAGAGTTCGAGGTGGATTGTGAAGGTTGGCTTTGGAAACAGGGACGACTGGCTGTTCCTGAAAATCGACAGATTGAGAGATGAATTTCTAATAGAATGTCATCATTCAAAGTTGATGATTCATCCTAGTGGTAATAAGATGTATCAGGACATGAAGCGAGCCTACTACTGTGAAGGTACGATAAAGGATATTGGAAAAATCATTTCCAAATGCATGAACTGTTAATTGGTTAAAGCTGAATAGAGGAGCCGAGTAGATTGCTTCAGCCGTTGGAATTTCCTATGTGGAGATGGGAGCAGATATCGATGGACTTTATCAACGGATTACCTTGAACAAGGGTAGGAAACGAAGGGATTTGGGTCATCGTGGATCGTTTGACCAAAAGCGCCAGACTCATTCATGTCAGATCGACCAGGACAACATCGAACTTGGCTAAGCTTTATATAAAATGGATAGTTCGATTCCATGGTGTCTCGAAGTGCATAGTAGTAATCGAGATCCATTATTTACGAGTGGATTTTGGAAGAGTTTGCAAGCGACATTGGGAACTGAGTTGTGTTTGAGCACGGCTTTTCATCCCCAAACCGATGGTCAAACCGAAAACCGAGTTTTGGAAGATCTACTGAAGGCTTGTGTATTGGACTACAAAGGATCATGGGTAGACCATCTACATCTAGTTGAGTTTGCGTATAACAACAGCTACCGGTCGAGCATTGGGATGATAAACATTTAAGGCATTGTATGGTAGAACATGTAATTTTCTGGCTTGTTTGTTAGAGACCGAAGATAATTTGTTATTTGGGCCTGAGATGAACATAGAAACATTGGATTGTATCGAGATTGTTCGGTAACGAATGAAGGCAGCCCAAGATCGTCAGAAGAGCTACGCCGATAAACATCGAAAACACTTGGAATTCGACGTTAGCGATATGATTTTCCTGAAGATTTTGCCGTTGAAGCATGTTGTTCGTTTCGGAAGCAAAGGAATGTTAGCTCCATGGTTCGTTGGACCATTTCCGATAGCCGAGCGGATTGTAAAGCTCGCATATAGAGTGGAGTAACCCGAGAAAATATCGAGTGTGCACAATGTTTTCCATATGCCATTTCTATAGAAGTGTGTGCATGACTCAAATGTGGTGGTATCTCCGAAATAGTACGAAGTCCCAGAAGTTGAGACCATAGTTACGAAACCTTGTAAGCCGCTTCAGGTTGTGGGTAATAACACGAAACAACTTAGGGGGAAGACGGTTAAGCTAGCCTAGGTGCAATAGAGTGAGGATGATGACGATTGTACATGGGAGACGGAAGAGAGTATGAAGACGAACAATCCAGAACAATTCGTCAGTACAACCCATTGATATCATGTCACCTTATATCATTTTTATTTGTACTATTATTGTTAGAATTCTGCGTGCAAGATTAAGGCTGTGGATGCATGGCTTGATCGATGCTAGTTTGGATAGTAAAATTGGATGCACGTGGATGGTAGACATGTAGATCTGTTTTGGTTACTTCTGTTGCTTGGGATATCGAGGGCGAAATTCCTAGGGGGAGAATGTAACAGCCTGCAATTTACGTATCAGAGGATCATAAAATATTTTTATTTAATTCCCTGAGGGTTGTATCATTCTCATATTTTGATATTTTGGTTATGCGGATGTAAAATATGTCCATAATTTTTACCAATTATATTTCTGACGGTTTTGCCCTTGTCAGTTTTTTATAGGACACAACTTTTGACTGGTATCGAATCTGGTGTTGAGAACGGTTTCATTAGAAATGAAATGGTGTTTGCCAATTCTATAGAGTGGTCACATTAAAGATTTGGTTCAGCGGTTTAAGAGGAATCACTGTTTTTGTATTTCACTATTCAGGCTTTATAAGTCATTAATGGGCTGATTTAGTGTGGCCCATTAGCGGGCCGGTTTGAGGATATTAGGAGGTTTACCATAAGCCCTTGACATATTGCAAGGTTGGCCGTCATACGATTGATGATGGTGTCAAAGTAGGGTTGACGGTGATAGCCAGAGTCATGGATGATGGTTGTTTTACTTGTATCATCTTGTGTAGATTATTTGACACTGAAAGAGATATCTCTTGGTTGTTTGTCTGATGTTGGTTTAGGCCTTTGAGGATTGTGCTTGGGAGATATCGATATTGATTAAGATGGTCTATACTAATTGTTATGAATGTACTATTTGTTTGTTGTAAAGGCTATCACTATCGGATGTGGGAAAGACGGGTGTGAATTCTTCTTGGATGATATCGGTAGATTGGTTGATTAATCTGCCTATTCTCATATACTTTATTGATGATGTTAGATAGCCGTTTTTCGCTCATTAAGACTGTTGTCTGACCCAAGGTTTTATATTTCCTTCTTATTACCTTGGGCTGTTCATCTAGTTGTGGATGAGCAGACTGAGTAGCAGGGGACAGATGATAGCTTAGTGATACGATGCTGCTATGCGATAACGAGCAGGAGGATGGCGTATTATATTCAACTACCTACTATTTCTGTTTCTACTATTATGATTTCTCTAAGTGTTGTAGTGAGGCCTATTGTACAGAGTTTATTAGTGTAATCCGAAGACGTTATGGATATTGCTTGATGATATGGATGTTTAAAATTATGTGCAAATATACTTTACTATTATTGCCTGTTGTATATGTTGTATTATATTTTATCCTTACGCTGTGAGTTATACGACATGTACCGCTTGTGTTATCCTACCCTGATGATCGTCCATAGCTATCTAGAACGTCTTTCAACATAATATTTACTTTGTTAAGTGCAGGATTTATGGGCGGTCGTCACAATTAACATGTAATTAACACAATTTAATAAATTAACATGTAATTAACCTAATTTAAAAGATTAACATGTAATTATCCCACTTTAACTTCCTTTAATGTAATTAACCCAAATCTTACAATCAAAAGTTCCCATATACAATATGCCCAATTTTCTCCATTTAAATTTCGTTATCTAATTATTCCAATTTATGTCCTTTATATGCAATCAACGGTAATAGCCTAGGCTTCTAGTAGCCTGGGTTAACGTAAATAAAAAAGAAAAAGGGAGAAAGCATATCTCAGACTGAATAAAAAGGCGTATAGAAAGCCTGTAAATATATGAAAGGAATAGTTGGGATAAGGGAGATGAAAGTACATAATTTAACTATAGATCTGAATAAAACAACAAGTACAAACACATATAGGAATCACTTTAGACAATGTTTAATTTAGATCCAACATTAATTACTGTCTAAAATATTTTTAAATAATCATATCTAAAAATGACATGAAACTCACAGCGATACTTGGTGAAGAAGAAGTCATCTCTTTTTGACACGTATATATCTGTGATGGCCCGCCCCGGACCAGCTGACATTTACCCGAAATGCGCTTTGCTAGTGCCCGACTAGCACAGGACCGTCATCAAAAGAAAAGGGTTTTGAAACTATGAATCACCAAGATACTGTAGTATATCTCATAGCGCATGGAATAAAATATAATAGTAACATAACTTGACATAAAACAGGGGAGACAATACATAAGCTGAAAACTAAACCATCATAGCAGCGGAATCCAAAATGCAGCTTATGATCCAAACCATCATTATTACAACTTCAAAATACTGTCTGTAAAGCAAGATAGAAAAGGTACACTACTAATGCCCAAGTAGTGACCAACAACAACACAGGGAGAATATATGTAAACAGTGCGAGGGAGCCTCCTGCTCGTCTGCGGACAGATACTCGTGCATACCACCTAACCTGCCTCTAGTATGCTCGTTTAGCAGCATCCAGAGTAATAAGAAGAGATATAAATTCTCGGTCAGACAAAAGTCTAGTATGAGCAATAGCATCAAAGCAAAATAATAACAGGTATAAATAAACATACCTGGACCTGCAACCAAAGAGTTAGCACAACATGATGTACAGTACTTTAAGGTAACACTAACATAAAGTGTAAAAATAATATGGGAGTGTGCATAACATGGTGAGAGCAAACATCAAACATAGCAATCATCCTTACATCTCTCACTCAGCGCGTAAAGCGTACGATATCCACCACTTTGATCACCAAATCCTTTCTATCATCAATTTGCCCTTTGGATTCATGACGACTCCACTGCACTGGCTTATAGCCATGCTACGATCACTTTTCTTTTTGGAGTCCTGGCGACTCCACTACATTGATCCATAACCTATTATCCGTCTTTCAGTGGTGGACCAAAGTTAAAGACATCGATAACCCCTTTGCACACGTCCCGCAACAAAGTTAACTCATTGGTTCCCATCTGGATCCTGAGTAATACTTCTCATGTGTACTTCCTTTGCATCTTGGGTTTTATTCTTCTTCTGGTTCAATTCGGTTTCCATTCAGTTCAAGATAAACAGCAGCTCGCGGTTTGGGTTTGCTCTGTTCGTGACTCGTGGTCGGCTCATGGACCATATTTGGGTCATGGGACATGCTCGTGATCCCTGTCCTGGTCGTGGTCTGGGGTTGGCTCAAGGGACCCATTCCGGTTCGTGACCCTGTTTGGTTCATGAGGGAAACACTAGCTCATGGTACTCTTCTCCAACTCGGCTCATGAGTGGTCCCTACTCCGGTTCATGAATCAAGATCGTGGCTCCAAGCCCCAGGTCAGCCTGCGGTTGCATGCTCCATTCGTGAAGGGGTGCCTCACGAATGCAGGGGGTCGGTTCGTGATACATGCTCACGAGTGGGTTAGGATCTGACCAATTTCCTGCAACTTCCAAACAAGAAATTTGCACCACACGGTGGATTTTCGGCCATTCTAACTGTTCTATGCAATCACAAATCATACTAAACAGTAATAGCAACATGTATAATCAAACATAAACACCAAAACAACAATCTAACATGTTAATGTCGATCAAACACACCCAAAACCAATATTTTCCTCTTAACCATGTTTTAACTATAGGAATAGCAAAATATATCCAAATTAACCCAAATTTATATTAGAGGCCTAAAATAATATTTTAGAATTTCTACATATTTTTATAGATTTTTATCATGCATAATTTCGCTAATTATCACTAATCATCCCTAATTGGTTGTAATTAGTGAAAAACAATGCAAATCACTCACCTTAGCCAATTAAAATTCTCGGATCTGAAACGCTAACTGATACGGCTCGAATCTCTATGCATTGCAGCAACTCTATCCCAATTTCTATGCTAATTCGCCTCAGTTTGATGCTGATTTGTTCGATATTTGATAATAAAGTGATAAAGAGGTAGTTTAGAACGTAAAGGCCATTGTTAGGGTTAAAGAGAGGTAAGTGGCGTTTGTAAAAATGACAAAAGAAGGGTTTCTCTAACCCCTTTCAGACCTTATATTACCCTAATCCCGAAATCCCCAATGGAACTAGCTTATAATTACCCAACTAAGCCCAATTATGCTATTTTTCACCTTCTAAACCTTATTTCAGCGATATCTCCCAAACTGTAGGTCCGTTTAATTAATGTGACCACTCTAAGGAAAGAGAAACCATCATACGAAGCTAATGGAAATGGTTTCAGGTCAAAATTCCTTATCAATCAAAAGTTATAGGAAAAACAAGACTCGCCAAGGGTAAAATGGTCATTTAAAATTCGGAAAAAACCGTGAACATGGGAAATGACCCCAATAGTCGCTTCCCAAAGTTACATGACTATATGATTTCGTATGTGAATGAAATAAATATTCTACGATCCTCCGATGCGTAGAATGCGGGTCTTTACACCCACCCCCCTTTAAGAAATTTCGCATCCAAAATTCCTTAACCAAAACATACAAGGGTGCCCCGCATGCCTATCAGCCATTTAAAAACAATCTATCATAAATTATAACACAACAAGCCTATCCTAGCATGCAGTTTACTAACAAGGGAATAACTATATCGCGATTTAAAATCTTAGCAGGCAAAGTGTTCTGGATATGAATTCCATATGCTCTCCTCTGTTTCCCAAGTATAATCATTCTCCTTTTCGCCCGACTAGACCTTGACTAGTTTCACCGTCTTACTTCGAAGTCGTTTCGTACCGTGTCCGACTATACGAGTCATCCTGCGGCTCCCAACTGCCTCGAACTCTACTTCGATATCATCCAATTGATCTGGTGAAATAGTCATATCCGAATTGTGCACGAACTTCCTTAATTGGGAAACATGAAATACGTTGTGAACTCCTGCCATCTTGTCAGGTAATCCAACTTTATATGCTAGATTCCAAACTTCCTCAAGAACGGGAAATGGACCAACATATATTGGTGCAACCTTACCTTTCCTGCCTAATCGAATCACACTCTTCAATGGAGAAATCTTGATGAATTCTAAGTCGCCAACGGAGAATTTCAAATCTCTTCGCCTTTTATCTGCATAACTGTTCTGCCTATCTTGGACAGCCTTCATTTGGTGTTGAATAACCTTTATCTTATCTGATGTTTCTCTTATTACATCTGGCCCAAGCAAAAATTTCTCATGAGTTTCCAACCAACATGATGTTGAGTTGCACGGTCTTCTGTACAAAGCTTCAAATGGAGCCATACCAATACTGGACTGATAAGTATTGTTATATGCAAACTCAACCAGATGCAAATGATCATCCCATGACCCATCAAAGTCCAATATATAAGCTCTTAAGAGATCCTCTAATACACGATTCACCCTCTCTGTTTTTCCGTCGGTTTGAGGATGGTACGCGGTACTGAGATGTAATTCTAATCCTAAAGCCTCTTATAAGCTCTTCCAAAACCAATGGATCTTGGCCACTCATAATTACATTGGGTACTCCATGAAATCTTGCTACCCATTTCATATACAGTTCCACTAACTTAGCTGTCGTTCTATACGACCAGATAGGTATAAACCTTGCACTTTTGGTCAATTGATCCGCAATCACCCAAATACTATCATGACCAGATCTAGTCCTTGGTAAACCATCAATGAAATCCGTTGAGACTTGTTCCTATTTCGATTCTGGAATATCCAACGGTTGTAACAAACCACTAGGTTTCTTTTGCTCGGCTTTAACTAACTGACAATTCATGCACTAGGATATAAACTTTCCAATGTCTCTCTTTATCCCTTCCCAGTAGTAATTCTGCTTCATATCTCGATACATTTTGTTACCACCGGGATGTATAGTCAGTTTCGAGTGATGACATTCTCTAAGCACTTCATCTCTCAATCCATTAATGTTAGGTACAACTAGTCTCCCATTCTTTCGAAGCCATCCTTCATGATCAAGTCCAGACTTGTTCTTCTCCACACAGTCGATGCCCATCTCTAACTTGGAGATGATTTCCAATATGTTAGGATAGTCCTTATGATTGGAACCAATCCGTTCAATCAAAGTCGGTATAATCGTCAAACTTACTAACATCTCTAGATCCAATTCGCATTTAGGTCTGAAATCATATCCTCTGATATACTCCAGTTGCTTCCATCCTAGAAACATAGCACACAAACTAGCATGTCTCCTACTCAATGCATCAGCTACCGCATTGTCCTTCCCAAGCATGTATACGATATAGAAATCATATGAAGCCAAGAACTCTAACCATCTTTGCTAACGAAGATTTAAATCCTTATGAGAGAAAAGATACTTTAAAGACTTATGATCGATAAACAACTGAAATCTTTCTCCTAAGAGATAATGTCTCCACATCTTTAATGCGAACATGATTGCTGCCAATTCTAAATCATGGGTAGGATATCTTTTCTCACGCGGTTTCAGTTGCCGACTAGCATAAGCTACAACCCTACCCCCTTGCATCAGTACAACACCTAGTCTGGTACCACAAGCATTTGCGTATCCATCATCTCTTCGTTCCCTTTAGAAGTAACTAACACTGGTGCATATGTCAACTTTTCATTTAGAACCTTAAATGCATTCTCACACTTTTCGTCCCAAACGAAAGCTTGATTCTTTTTAGTCAACTTAGTTAATAGTGCTACTATCTTGGAGAAGTCTTGAATAAACTTACGATAATATCCGGCTAACCCCAAGAAACCTCTTACGTAATTTGCATTCTTGGGTGTAAACTAATCTTGCACCGTAGCTACCTTCGTAGGATCTACGGCAATACCATTCTTTGAAACAATATGGCCCATGAATCTCACTTCCCTCCTCCAGAAGTGACACTTAGAAAATTTTGCTTTCCACTAGTGTTTCCTCATCAACTCCATCTCTTTCCTCAAATGTTCCTTGTGTTCTTCCTCTGTCCTCGAGTAAACCAATATATCGTCCACGAACACAGAACAAACTTATTTAATTGATCTCTGAAAACTCTCTTCATAAGATCTAGAAAATATGCTGGCGCATTGGTCAACCCGAATGGCATGATCAACCACTCATAGAATCCAGGCGGCGGCGGAAATGCAGTTTTGGGTATACTTTCAGCTGCGACACCGACCTGGTGAAAACCTGTCGTGAGATCCAACTAAGTGAACACTCTTGCTCCACTCAACTGATCAAACAAATCATCTATCCGCGTAAGAGGTTATTTATTCTTCCTCGTCACCTTATTCAACTCGCGGTAGTCCACATATAAGCGAAGAAAACCATCTGCCTTAATAGCAAATAGAATTGGTTCTCCCCACTCGAAAATACTCCTTCCAATAAATCCCTTCTTTAAAAGATCACCAACTTGCACTTCGATCTCTCGCTGCTCCCTTGGCGCCGTACGACGAAGTGGCATCACTATAGGTCTGGCATTTTTCACTAAATCAATATGAAACTCGATCTCTCGGTGTGGTTGAAGTCCGGTCACTTCCCCGAAGATGTCCGGATACTCGCCAGTAATAAGCACATCTGACAACTCATCATGCGGGATGTCGAGGGAATTTAGAAAACTATCCATCACCCCATCACTAGGTAGGCTACCAAGCAGTATCCTCTGCCCATCATCCGCTCTAATTGTCACCAAAGACCCCTCACAATCTACCACCACCCCATATCTTTGGAGCCAATCGACGCCCACAATAATGCCAAACCCAATAAAGCTCAAAACAAAGCAATCAGAAGCAAACATACATCCATGACTTGATAAGACCAAATTATGGCAAATCATACTAAGGCTAGTCGAATCACCAATCGTATTCATCAAAACTAAAGGTCAATCGACAAGCTTGGGTTCCAATTCCAACCTTTCTACCAGGTCACTAGATATGAAGGAATGGGAGGCCCTGATATCAAACAAAACTCGAATAGGAACATCATAAACAGAAAGCATACCATGAATAATGACGTCCTTTCCCTTCTGCGCTGTAGTTGGGGCATTCGACGAAGAAGGAACATCATCGATAACATATGCTTTCACGATCTTCTTCTCTTTAGGAGGTTGTGGACATTTATCCTTGAGATGTCCCGCTTGGCCATAGTTGAAACACTTCCTGTCTTCTGGCTTGGCCCTACAATCTTTAGCATAATGGCCCTTCTTGCCATAGCTATAACACTCAACATCTTTCTTATCCTTCTTTTTCTGACCATTCCTGGTTTGCTTCTGTTTCCTCTTATTCTGAGAATTATTCTTACCTCCACCGCTCGCCTGCAACTTTGGCTCTCCTGCATAAGCAATAGCAACCTCTGCTTTCGACTTAGGGTAAAGGCTCTTTGATTTCAATGCCTTTTCCACAATAGACTCAAATGTCTCATCTATATGATTTATCAACCTTTCCCCCAAGTACTCATCTAAACCGGTTATGAACTTCTTGTTCTTCTTCTAAATAGTATCGATAAGGGATAATCCATACTTCAATAAGGTATCAAATTCAACAACATACTCTGAGGCTTTCCTACCATTCTGCTTAAGCTCCAAAAATTTCCTAAACAATTCTGATTTCTGAGCAGCTAGGATAAACTTATCAGTGAAGCGAGTCTTAAACTGATTCCAAGTAACTTGATCCTCAGGAGTAGCTACTTTAATAACATTCCACAAATTCAAAGTCTGTCCTTGTAGTTAACGCAATGCTAGCTTCCACTTTATTGCATCCTCGATCACCAAATCCTCGAAGATGCACTCACAACTATCAAGCCAGTCTTGAACCTCCGTGGCCGACTCCGTTCCGTGGAACGGCTTCCCACCAAGGCTAGTATAATCCTTGCAGAGCTTAGCGAAATAAGCTCTAGACGCCTGCGCTATTGCACCACCACCATTAGCAACATTAGGAACTGCTCCCTGAACATCCCTAAGCATCTCCCTTATGAAGGTAGTAAACATCGTCTTTATATCAAGGACGTTCCTACTGTTAGCCCCTGACCCCGTACTCGTTGTATTTCGGATCATCGAATAATCTGCAAAGAGAAAACAAATAACAATCTCCTAAGTGGTGCTAGTGCAGAGCGACTTCATTCTTAGATATACTAATAGTATGGTGTATATATATATATATAGCTTTTGAAAACCAAAATATCACAAATACACGCTCTCATATACGTATACTATCTCTCCCTGATGTCTTCCCCTAGGTTAACTATGCAACCTAGGCTCTGATACCAAGTGTGATGGCCCTCCCCGAACCAGCCGACATTTCCTCGAAATGCGTTGTGCTAGTGCCCGACTAGCACGGGATGGTCGTCAGAAGAAAAGGGTTTTGAAACTATGAATCACAAAGAACCTGCAGTATATCTCACAGCGCATGGAATAAAATATAATAGTAACATAACTTGACATAAAACATGCGAGACAGTGCATAAGCTGAAAACTAAACATCATAGCATCGGAATCCAAAATATAGCTTATGATCCAAACCATCATTATTACAACTTCAAAATAATGTTTCTAAAGCAAGATAGAAAATGTACATTACTAATGCCCAAGCAGTGACCAGCAAAAACACATGGAGAATATATATAAATAATACGTGAGAGCCTGCTGCTCATCTCCGGATAGCTACTTTTGCATACCATCTAACTTGACTCTAGTCTGCTCATTTAGGAGCACACAGAGTAATAAGAAGAGACATAAAACTCCGGGTCAAACGAAAATCTCTTATAAGCGATAGCAGCAAAACAAAAAAAATAACAGGAATAAACAATCATACTTGAACCTGGACCTACAACCAAAGAGTTAACACAACAAGATGTACAGGACTCTAAGGTAACACTAACATAAAGTGTAAGGATAATATGGGAGTGTGCATGACATGGTGAGAGCAAACATCAAACATAGCAATCATCCTCACATCTCTCACTTAGTGCATAAAGCATACGATATCCACCACTTTGATCACCCAATCCTTTGCTACGATCACTTTGCCCTTGGGAGTCATAATGATTTCATTTCACTGATCCATAGCCACTAATCCATTGTTGTGTCCACTTTGACCTTTGGAGTCATGACGACACCACTACATTAGCTCATAACCATGCTACGATCACTTTGGCCTTTGGAGTCCTGGCGAGCCCACTGCACTAATCCATAGCCCATAGTACGTCGATCAGTGGTAAACCAAAGTTATAGACATAGATAACCCCTTTGCACACGTCCTGCAGCAAAGTCCAATCATGAATTCAAATCGTTGGTTCCCATCTAGATCCTGAGTAACGCTTCTCATCTGGACTTCCTTTGCATCTCGGGTTTTGATTTTCTTCTAGTTCGATTCGGTTTCCATTCGGTTCAAGATACGCAGCAGCTCACGGTTCGGGGTACGCTCGGTTCGTGACTCGTGGTCGGCTCGTGGACCATATTCGTGTCGTGGGACCCGCTCGTGATCCTGTTTGTTCGTGGTCTGGGGTTGGCTCGTGGGACCCATTCTGATTCGAGACCCTGTTTGGTTCAAGAGGGAAACACCAGCTCGCGGTCCCCCTTTATAACTCGGCTCGTGAGTGGCCCTTGCTCCAGTTCGTGACTCAAGATCGTGGCTCCAAGCTTCAGGTTGGCTCCTGGTTGCATGCTCAGTTCGTGAAGGGGTGACTCACGAATGGAGGTGGTCGGTTCGTGATACTTGCTCACGAGTGTTGTAGGATCTGACCAATTTCGTGCAACTTTCCAACAAGCAATTTACACCACACGATGGCGTTTTCGATCATTCTAAGTGTTCTATGCAATCACAAATCATACTAAATAGTAATAGCAACATGTATAATCAACCATAAACACCAAAACAACAATCTAACATATTAATATGGTTCAAACACACCCAAAACCATGATTTTCCACTTAATCCCGTTAATCATGTTTTAACTATAGGATTAGAAAAGTATGTCCAAATTAACCCAAATTTATATCAAAGGCCTAAAATAATAGTTTAGAACTACTACATATTTTTCTAGATTTTTATCATGCATAATTTCGCTAATTAACACTAATTACACCTAATTGGCCGTAATTGGTGGAAAAACACTGCAAATCACTCACCTTAGCCAATTAAAATTCTCATATCTAAAACTCTAACTGATATGGTCGAATCTCTATGTATACTAGTAGCTCTATCCCAATTTCTATGCTAATCCGCCTCAATTTGATGTTGATTTGCTCAATATTTGATTAGAAAGTGATTAAGAGGTAGTTTATAAGGTAGAGGCCATTGTTAGGGTTGAAGAGAGGTAAGTGGCGGCTGTAAAAATAACAAAAGAAGGGTTTCTCTAACCTCTTTCATCCCTTATATAACCATAATCCCGAAATGCCCAATGGACCTAGCTACTAATTACCCAATTATGCTGTTTTTTACATTTTAAACCTTATTTCAGCCATATCTCCGAAACAGTAGGTCCATTTGATTAATGTGACAAATCTACGGAAGGAGAAACCATTATCCGAAGCTAATGGAAGTGGTTTCAGGTCAAAATTCCTTACCAATCAAAAGTTATAGGCGAAACAAGATTTTCCAGGGGTAAAACGGTCATTTAAAATTCGGCAAAAATTGTGAACATAGGAAATGACCCCAATAGTTGCTTCTCAAAGTTACATGACTATACGACATCGTATGTGAATGAAATAATTATTCTACGATCCTCCAATGTGTAGAATGCGGGTCGTTACAATATCGCTGCAGAAAAAGTCCACTTTAGTCTTTTATTGTTGTAGAGTAGCCCGAATTGTTCTTGCTATAATATATTTGGGCAGCACCTCAATAGTTCTATGTATGTATTTATCTCAGAAAAAGGCTTAGAGGAAGAAGGTGGAAGAATGATTTTGTGTTTAGAACAAATGAGGTTGCATGTCTTCATATAGACTACCTAGGACATTCCACAACCGTTAGCTGGTTTCAATCTTAGCCATACACGTAATGTTGAGTCAGCAAACGAATCCAGTATTAAAAACAGTCCTGGTTCAGAACTCAGAATGCACCAAGCATGTTGGTGGCTTGACCCACCAACATATTATGTCGACCCATTGGTCAACCCCACCTGTACATGTGTCAACCCATAGGTCGACCCAGGCTTGAGTCGGGTCGTCCCACAACCACTATATTTTTGCATTATTTTCTGTTTGAATTATTTTGAATACATTTACATATAACGTCCTTATATATATATATATATATATATATATATATATATATATATATATATACAAACTCCTTATGTCCATAACTTCTTTATATGTTATTCGTTTTACATGAACTTAGGGTCTATCTAAACAAAATTTCTAAGACGAACACAATGGTAATTTCACTTTTACTTAGTTTTGAACATTTAATTAAGTAATTCCCATTTTATAATCTTTATTACACAGTTATATTATTAAATTATGTGGTGTTACAATGTCTCTCCCATGTGATGGTGCAAGTTCGAGTCTAGCTAGCATCATATATTTAATTTTAGAGGGACGGGTAAAGAAATGCACATTTTAAGAGAAAGTATATACAATATACATACGAAGAAAATTATACATATATGTAGGTATATATATATACGTGTATATGTGTGTATATGTTAAAGTGTGTGGAAAAAATAATATATATATATATATATGAATAAGAAATTAAAATTTTTACTGGTAATAAATTAAATTGGGTTAGAAATAAATGACGGCATGATGCCGTTTGAATTTTGGAAAGAAATGATGATTATGCGTAAATTTATATGCATGAATTCAAAAATTGAAATTAAAAGTGTAATTTAAGAGTGGGAAGCAATAAATGTATAATGAAAGTAAAATGGGCAGAAGATAGCTGCATTTGAAATTAGAACAAATAAAAGGGGAGAAAACAATGAATTGATAAGCGTTATCAATTAGATAAATTGAGAAGTTATTAACAGATAAAGATTTGAAAGGTTGTACGCATGTATATGTGCATAAATACAAAATTTGAAATTAGACAAGTGTTATAAGAGGAAAATAATATTTTTTTAATATGGAATAATTAGAAATAACACAAACATTAGTATCAACGTTAAAACAAAATTAATATCGGCTGAAATCACGTTCAGGACCAAGCTCTGGGTCGACTCCGACCTTACATCGGTGAACCCATGGCACAACCATAGGGTCGGCATACCTTTAAGGTGGGTCAGCACATGGGTCAACCCCCCCGGGGCCAGATCTGTATTTTGGAGTGACATGTTTTCTCGGATGTATGGTACAAATTTTATATTTTTAATTCCGACAGACCAAAATTTCATGTACATCAATAAATAGACTAGCAGAGCCTAGCTTCCAAACCATATCTTTCTAAGACGACGCCAAGGCTCTGCCGTTTTCATTCCTCTCCAAATCTTTCAAAAATCAAAAAATTAGCGTTAAGCAATTCTAACTCAAGATTTGCGGGAAAAAATGTAGATCTACAATATAGATTTTCAAATTTATGATCAACATGAGATAAATCCTTTGAATCTAAATTATTTAGGTTTTTGTTCCTTTCTTCCCCTCTTTTTTTAGTATCAGATTTGTTAATCCATGGTTATTTTCATACTAGATTTAGTTAGAAAGGCCATAAAATGACAGATCTGAATCAGATTAAAGGATTAGAAAGCAATCAGGTGAGTGGATCTAGAATTATACCTTTTGGGTAACGGTATGTTTACTGTCCGCATTCCCTATAATTCTTAACATGCTGAATAACAGTAATTTATAATAATTGTGTTGAATCTTATTTAAAATAAGTTGATAATATTGTTGTTATAATCTATTCAATCAATTCTCTGTTTTGGTTAAGAATTACTATATATCGAAATGATAAACCTAATAATAGTTATGCGCTTATAGTCTTGAGATTACCATTCAATAGTAATTTGGAAAACATGTTAATTTTACTGCAATTTGGAAAACATGTTAGTTTGACAATGATTTGGAAAGCATGTTAGTTTGACCGTAATATAGAAAATTTATAGTACTTGAAAAAGTTAAATGAAAAATAAGAATTAACATCTAACTCAGAAAAAAGGAAAAGGTAGGAGTGGATTTAGTTAGTTGGATTTTAGAAAAATGGGTATATTTCCATAACTGTAAAACTATTAAGAACATGGTTACATAACAAGAAAGGAAAAAAGGATTAGTGTGAAATAGGGGTTCTTTTACCGTATTGCATACTAATCAAATAAAACATACATGTATGTCCACAATGAAAATAAAAGAAATAGCTTGCAGCTATGGATCTTGATGGATGTGCATTGTGGAAATGGATCTTTACATCTTTCCACTAATCAAGCCAATGAGATGTGTGAAATATTTTCCTGGAATAATGAGAATATACATGACAGTAAATAGTGAATGTTACAATAGTAAAAGTTTGGTTAATGTAAAGGAACCAAGGGAAAATGTTATGGATGGGGAATATAACCTATTATAATTATAGGAAATTTGTGTTAATGGCTTAATATTTAGTCCTAATTATTTTCTAGGACACGGGTTTTAAAATATTAATTTCTAAGACAAAAATCAAAGTCTACGTCTTCATCTTCTCAAACAGCCATCGTCATATCTGAAATAATGTGTTTGTGGAAATTAGATCAAAATTAAGCTCTCATTTCTTGTGTAGTCAAATCGCTTGTTATTTTTTGGCAAAAAATTAGGCATTAATTTCTTCTGAAATCAAATTCGACTTTAATTGTGGGAAATCGTGATTCGAATTTGTTCCTTTGGATTGTGTTAACCGACTTTTTTGTTTGGTTCCCAGGAGTACATCCGGCACACTCAACTCAGCATATTGCGTGAAGTTGAGGCCGAAAAGGGACGCTCAGCAGCAAGGAAGAAATGATCAAGAAGGGACTGCACCGCTCACAATCTCACGACATTCAGAAGGCATCTGCGAACCAAGGCCTCGGGCCTCGAAGGAGTTACGAGCCTCAAGCGCCCGACCACGCGATCATCGCGCCCCTTGGAAGGACTTTGCATCCAGCGGGTGCGAAATTTCGAACCTATACCCAGGTGCAAAATTTCGCACACATGCCTGGGTTCAAAATTTCGAACCTAGCAGGCTCGAAATACCGAACCCAACGGGTATGAAATTTTGCAACCCTGCCTGGGCGCGAAATTTCGCACCCAAGCCTGGGTTTGAAATTTTGAACCCAGTGGGCTCGAAATTTCGAACCCAGGGGGTGCAAAATTTTGAACCCTGGCCTGGGTTCGAAATTTTGAGGTGCGCAGGTGGTGGGTTCGAAATTCTGTTAGTGGTCCGCAATTTCTACCTACTCCTACCTAATCCTACCTACCCCCACTCCTATAAATAGACCATGGCCTCACACTCCAAAGGGGTTGGATTTTCTAAACTTGAGACCTTCCTAGAGCTTTATGAACTCCATTAATGGCATCTTCTATTTGAGGTAGAAGGAGAATTACATATATTTTTTCCCAAATACCTATCATCTGGCAATTATGAAAGTGAATGTAATGAGCATGACTCTACCTATAATTCTTGAGTGATTAATAAAAGTTCAACATCCTTCCAAACTGGACAAATGCCCAATCCGCGGCCGAACCACTATAAATTCTTGTGACTTTTACCACTTTCTCTTACTTAGTCTTACGACCGAATTAACTATTCCAAGTAATAGGAATCTTTAGTGTTTACGACATTTTTTGTCGTCAACATTTGGTGCTTTCACAGAGAATCGAACCCAAGCTTTGCGTCATCCTTCCATATTATCATCTCGACTTCGACGAGCTTAAGTTTCCTTGCTCAACCTGCTGTCGGGTCCGCTTATGATGGTAAAGAAGTCAAAGAATGCAATAATTGTTGTAACACCCCGTATTTCTGTTAATATTAATGTTCAAAAATTAAATAATAGCTAATCTTAGGTGTGAGAATTATGGGAAACGGGTTGTGCCATTGTGTTCGTCTCGGAATTCTGGTTGAGATAGAGTCCGAGATTGCATGAATTGGACTTCGTATGAAGAAGTTATGGCCATCGGAAGTTTCAGAAAATTCAAAACAGATTTCAAAATTCAAAATTTCAGATTCAGATGGGCTAGGGCGTAAATTTCCCGCCAGGGCCAAGTCGACCATAGGGTCGACCTGGGGGTCGACATTCCCTCACCAGGTCGACCTGGGGTCCACCTGCCCCCCCCCCCCGGGCAGTTTTGATTAATGACCTGTTTATGACTGCATGCTGACTCATTAGGGTTTCTGATCTGCTCTGATTGGCTGGGATTAATTCTGGGTTGATCGGACGGCATAAACTAATCCTAACCTCTATAAAAATAAATGTAGATTCGAACCCTAAAATCAAATTAAAATTAGACTCATGGCCTCCATGCCGTCACCTAGCAATCTAGAATAGCCGCCACCAATTAGAGAGGAAGAAAGCTAATAAAAATCAATTCTAATCTAAACCACAACAACAAATCTACTTCAAAGGAAAGCTAATTCAACTTCAGAACTCAGATTTCAAAACTCAAGACCTTCTTTGAGTTGTGAGTTCGATTTCTTTAATAAAGTAATTAGCCATTTAATTGGATTGAGTTATGATGTGGATTATATGGTTATGTTGTGAATGATTGACTGCATGTTATCATGTATATTGTAAATTTTGTGATGTTATCATCTATGTTGTAAAATTGTGATGTTATCATTTATGTTGTAAATTCTATGATATTATCATCTATGTTGTAAAGCTGTGATGTTATCATCCATGTTGTAATTCTATGATTAGCTTATGTATAATCCATCCATAATGTTGTTTCAAATGCTAGTTTGGTTATGTTGTTGATTCATATGATAAATCATATGTATGTACGCATGTTTAGATGTTGATTTAGATATGAATCATATGCAAGTTAGTGAAAATTGTGTATAACCTTACATGTTTCATGACATCTATTTTATGCAAATTGGATCTAAAGTTAGGCTATGACATGTGTGAGTTATATGCTAGTATACAAAGTTCTATTTGCTAGTTTACATGTTTAGATGTAAGTTTACACCATCATTTATGTTGCAAAAATCACTTATGCACGTATATACATATGTTTGGAGTATGAATCATGCCTACGCAAGTTTACCCCTTTTTTTGGTTAGATCCATGACATATATGGTTTATGCAAGTTTGTGACCATTACCTAAACAAGTTCACACCAGTAGATTTAGATCTATGACATATGAAGTTTTATGCAAGTTTGTGACTTTTGCCAATGCCAGTTTTAAGATGAAGAACCTCATTCTCACATGCAAGTTCACCCCTTATGTTTAGATGTAGTTTTATTTCTATGTTTGTTGTGATGTTTTCTCTTTATTCTATGAGTTAGACTATTCGAGTCTAACATATACTTTACGTTAAACGAATGAACGTACAACGTAGGGCAATGGGATAATATTAAAAGATTTAATATTGAGAATTGGCATAAATGCCTTAAATGGCATAAAATTAATTTGTGATGATAATTAGTATGATTTTGCATACCATAAATAGATGGACATAATTGAGTTAATTATGGCCATAGTTAAATTTGGAATTGATTGTAATTTGAATAGGGAAATTAATTCACATTGGGGAATAATTAATTTTGTGTAATTAATTGTCTAAGACCGAGGTTAGGCTCTTTTGTGGTGTAAGACTGCCCGGACCCGCCCGGCAAATCCAGCTGCCACAAATGCCAGTCTAATGTGGGAGGTCTTAGGCATAAATTAAATGCGTAACAGTTGTAAAGACACGAGGTTAGGCTCTTTTGTGGTGTAAGACTGCCCGGACCAGCCCGGCAAATCCAGCTGCCAAAAATGCTAGTCTAATGTAGGAGGTCTTTATAAGGTTATGGTCTTAATGAATTAAGAAACAAATAACCAGATAAATATGTAGTGGGACATGAGGGGGTTAAGTGGGTGCCTTGGGTGGCATATGGAATCTAGTGGGTGCCTTTGGTGGAATTTGAAACACGTTAGAAACAGTTAACCAAAAATTGAAACATGTAAGTGATCATGAATAAGAAGAGGGTTAAGTGGGATGTACTAGAAGGGAGCAAGCTTAGGTGGATAGCTTGTGTCAAGTAATGGGGGCCCGTTTCAACTAGTAACCCATACGTATCTTTGTGGGCTCGACCCAAGTCGAGGATGGGACACGCATACTGGTCCTGACTGTAAGAGGCCAAAATGGGTTAGCGGTGGCAACGCAAGTCCAACGGGTTCATATGCATGTGTGGGCCCGGGCTGGTAGGTAAGACGTTGTTGCATCGTGTAGGTATAAGCCGTGCATTAATGGTGGTATCGGGTTGCCACTTTGGGGAGTGCTACACCCCACTGTGGGGCCAGCACGGGTACTTACGAGTTAGGGAGTCGACCGCATGGGGGTAGTGGGTACATCTAGTGGAGATAGGGGCAGGCGGCACCTATGAAGGCAACTAGGGGTGCACGAAACTACCATTATCATTATTAAGTTCTGTAGGCGGGATCAACCTTAGGGTGACTAGTGGTGGTGCAGTATAGTAATTATCTTATAGTGGTTTAGGTGCGCTTTAATGTTATATTTGTTCATCTTATTTCCTTGTTTACTCTGCCATACCCAATTGTTCACAGACATTTCCTTATTTTACAACTTATGCTTTAGCCTAGTTATTTTGGTAATTATATTGTTAAAGTTATCGCACTCGCCAGACTTTATGTCCGACCCCCTTTGTTTCCACCTCTTTTCTTCCTTTCCCCCCCAGGTGCTCAGGTTGGAACTAGCACCATTGGAGCTTGATTCTGGACAGTTGTATCTCTGCTTTTAGAAGTTGCTTGGATCGCTGAATTAAAAGTTCAGCCTATCTTATTTATGGCAATTTTGTGTCGGGGTTGTGTCTTTCAATTTATGTACTCTGATTTAGTAAAGATGGGTATTATGTACTTTGACTCTGGTTTTTGATGATGTAATCAAACCTATGTGTTTACCGCTGCAATGAATAAAGTTTTAAAATTTTAAAGTACTGTTTATATTTGTCTTGTTGTTAATTTTATGTTCTATACTCACTTAAAACGCTCCATAGAAGTTAATGCATTCCCTTTGTGAGTGACATTAATGGACGTGGGGTGTTACCCGTGGTATCAGAGCTGAAGGTTACCAGAACAGATATGAATTTTGAAAAGTGTTTTTGAAAAATAGCTTTTATAAAGAAGTACCTTCAAAAGTATGTTTTAATGAAAGTATTTTCAAGAGAAAAGCTTATTTTAGAAAGCATATCCCCAAGAGCCATTTATCTTTCCTTCGGTTCTTCTGTATTGAATCTTTCCTTTTTCGTTTCAGCATGTCTGGAATTCCAGAGATAACTGAGGGGATACCGATACCAGGATGGTTTAGGAGGTATTTAAAGACTAGGGCCGCCACCGCAGGTCCAACAAATCCTCCTCCTTCCCCCACCTCCTCCTCCTCGTGTCGATACTTTCACAAAGATATGTAAGGACTTTCGAGCAATGGGTGGAAAACCTTTTCAAGGGACGGAGACATTTGTTGAAGCTCGAAATTGGCTAAAGGAGGTGGAAGAATTGTTTGGGATCTTTGAAGTGGAAGATGGAAGAAAGGTCCAATTAGCTGCCTGGTTAATGAAGGATGAGGCCTCGTTTTGGTGGGAATCACCATGGAGAGCATCAAGTTGATACATGGACAGATTTCAGGAGGAGGTTTGAAGTGACGGGCCGAAGAGAATTTATACATGGAAAGGTTTTTGGCATTGAAGCAAGGGAATCTATCAGTGAAAGAATACGTCAACAAGTCCAATTAGATGGCGAGATTTGGCTTGGACTTGGTGAATACACCAGAAAAGAAGGCATTGAGATTTGTTAAGGGTTTGAATGAGCCGCTTCATGGGTTTGCTATGACCCACATCCCCATGGGGGCTACCTTTGAGAGACTAGTTGACATGGCGCTTATGCACGAAGAAGAGAAGGGCGCCAATGCTAATAAGGCACCCGAGAAGAAAGGGGATCAGAAGAAACCCCAACAGCAACAATAGAACAAGAAAGGTGGTAAAGGCAACAATGGTAAGGGAAAGAAAAGATGCTTTAACTGTGGGACACCAGGCCATTTAAGCAAAAAATGTAGGAAGAAAAAGAAGACTGGTTGTTTCCACTATGGTGAAGCGGGACATCTGATTAAGGACTTCCCAAAGAAAGGGAAGAGGGCATGGTCTACCTCGGGAGGACAAGTGCAGGCTCTTATGGCACCAGGGCAGGCAAGGGGCAAGTTCAGGCTCTCGTGGTTCCACCGCTGCAAGAACGAGGTAGAGCAATTTCTGTTGAAAGTTTAGTTTTCCTGTTTGATCATCCTATCCGTACTTTATTCGATTCTAGCGCATCACATTCGTTTATCTCTACATCATTAGTTGAAATACTACACCTAGATACTAGTCTAGTTATAGATCCCTTAGTAGTCTCAAATGCTATTGGTGGTTCGGCTCATCTTTCTATGATCTGTCGGGATTTGAGAGTGTCTATCTTGGGCATTGGGTTTGAATGCAACGCCTTTGTTCTTGGCTTCATGGGCTACGACTTGATTCTAGGTATGGATTGGCTTACTAGATATGGCACCATCCTAGATTGTGAAAGAAGGGTAGTTAGATTGTTGACTCGTTGTGGAAAGACCCTTGATATTTCTTGTGACCCTAGAGGTCCAGTAATGCTTAGTTACCTAGAATCCCTTGACGCATCTGATGATGATTTACATTCTGTTCGTATAGTCCGTGAATATGTTGATGTCTTCGATGAGGTGAGGGGTTTACCCCCAAAACGTGAGATAGACTTTAGAATATATCTAGTAGATAATGCAAAGCCAGTTGCATTGCCAGTGCGCCACATGGCTCCAAGAGAGAGGAGAGAACTCAGTAAGCAAGTGAAAGAATTGCTTGAGAAAGGGTTCATCAGATGCAGTATATCAGAGTGGGGTGCTCCAGTAGTATTTGCCACGAAGGCAGATGGGTCCCTTAGACTTTGTGTGGACTATAGAGAACTTAATAAGCTTACTAAGAAGAATAGGCACCCACTGCCGAGGATTGACGTTCTCTTGGATCAGTTAGTTGGTGCCTCAGTGTTTTCGTAGTTGGACTTAGCCATAGGTTTCCATCAATTGAGAGTGGCTGAGGATAGCATAGACAAGACTGCCTTTAAGACTCCAGATGGTTTCTTCGAGTGGTTTGTGATGCCCTTTGGTTTGAAAAACGCCCCCGCATACTTTGTTGACTTGATGAGTAGGGTGTTTAGGGAGTACCTTAATAAATTCGTGGTAGTCTTTATGGACGACTTCTTGATCTTTTCTAAGAGCGAGGAAGAGCATGCCCTACATCTTAGGGAAGTGTTGGAAACCCTTCGAGCGCATAGCCTTAAAGCTAAATTTTCTACATGTCACTTTTGCAGAAAGGAAGTGCGATTCTTAGGGCACGTGGTTTCCAAAGAAGGGATAGCTGTGGATCCCACGAAGGTAGTGGCCATCCAAGATTGGAAGGTCCCTAAAAATGCTACCAAGGTGGGGAGTTTCTTAGGGTTGGCTGGCTACTATAGGAAGTTTGTCAAAGACTTCGCAACAATATCAGCCCATTAACATGCTTGACGAAGAAGAACCTAGTTTTCACATGGGACGTAGATTGTGATGATGCGTTGCAACGTTTAAAGAGAGCTTTGACCACAGCCCCTGTCTTAGTGTTGCCAGATGGGAGTAAGCCATTTACCGTTTACACCGATGCTTGTGGGACAGGACTAGGCGCAGTCTTAATGCAAGAGGGAAGGGTAATGGCCTATGGTGGAAGGCAGTTGAGAGTGCATGGGATAAATTACCCTACACACGACCTAGAGTTGGTCGCTATTGTTTTCGCGCTTAAGTCTTGGCACCATTATCTTCTTGGCGAGAAATTCGAATTGTCCACTGACCACAAATCGATAAAATACTTGTTCTCTCAGAAGAATTTGAACTTAAGGCAGCAAAGGTGGATGGAATCCTTAGCGTCCTACGATTTCGAGATAGCATATACCCCTGGCAAGGGTAACGTGGTGGCAGACATCTTAAGTAGAAAAAGGTTGTCCTTGAGTCCGTTGTTTGTTGAGCGACAAAGCTTATAGTTCATCTCTACGTTTGACTTTAGACCTTCCATTGACTTTTTACCCGGTTTGCTAGCACCCTTAGAGGTCAAACCTACGCTTTTGGGATGGATTGGTGAGGCACAGCGGGATGACCTACAGTTGGTTGAGTTGGTAGAGAAGCTCAAAAGGGGGGAGCCATCGAGCCATCTCAGTAGGTATACCCTAGATGATAAGGGTTGGTTACGTAGGGACGGTAGACTTTGTGTACCAAAAGACAGGGACCTGAGGAAGACCATTCTTGATGATGCACATCGTTCGAAGATGACCATCCATCTCGGCGGGGACAAGATGTACATGGACATGAGACGAGTTTACTTTGGTCCGGCATGAAGAGGGATGTGGCTGAGTCTGTCGCGAGATGGTTGGTGTGTCAACAAGTAAAAGCCGAGCAAAAGAAGCCCGGTGGGTTGCTTCACCCATTGGATGTCCCACAACGAAAGTGGGAAAGTGTCTCGATGGACTTTATTGACGGGCTACCGAGATCGAGGAAGGGTAATACGGGGATTTGGGTCGTGCTAGATAGACTTACTAAGAGTGCCCATTTCATTCTTCTGAAGAGTAAGTGGACTGCTCCATGGTTAGCCTCCGTATACATTCGAGAGATAGTTCATTTGCATGGTGTTCCTTCTAGCATAGTGAGCGACCGCGATCCTACCTTTACTAGCGAATTTTGGAAGAGCTTGCAAGAGGCGGTAGGGACTCAGTTATGTTTGAGCACCGCATATCATCCTCAGACGGACGACCAGACCAAGAGGGTGAATCGTATTCTAGAGGACCTATTGAGGTTGTGTCTTAGACTTCGGAGGTACATAGGAGGAACATCTTCCATTGGTGGAGTTCGCATATAATAATAGCTTTCAGTCTAGCATTGGCATGGCACCGTTCGAGGCTCTTTATGGACGGCCATGTCGTTCGCCTACATGTTGGTGAGTATGTACAGATAAAATCTTGCTTGGGCCCGATATGGTTAGAGAGACTTCGGAAAAGATCGATTTGATTCGAAGGAGGATGAAGACGGCAAAAGATAAGCAGAAATCTTATGCGGACAAGAGGAGGACAGATCTTGAGTTTGATATTAGGGACATGGTCTTTGTCAAGGTGTCTCCATTACGGAATGTTGTTTGCCTTGGGTCCGATGGGAAGTTAGCACCAAGGTTCGTAGGGTCGTTTCCTATTAGGGAGAGGATTGGGCAGATGGCGTATAGAGTAGAGTTGCCCGAGAGACTTAGTGGTGTACACGATGTATTCCATGTATCGCATTTGAGGAAGTGCTTGCACGAGACCGTGGAAGTGGTAGAGCCGAGCTTTCTTAGAGAGGTGGAGATAGAGCGTGATGCGACGATTCGACGAGCTCCTACGTGCATTCTTGGGTCGTAGATTAAGAAGTTGAGGAATCGAGAGGTCAAGCTAGTCAAAGTGCAATAGGGAGATGATGAGAGCAACGCTACTTGGGAGACAGAAGAGAAGATGCGTTCATTGTACCCTTTTCTTTTCGAGGGTATGTCTTTTAATTTCTCCTTTATCACTTATCTTGTACTTATCTTATCTTTAGTATGTCCTCTTTTTAGTATCTTTGACCTTTTGATAAGGTAGTCCTATGGTTGAAATATGTGTTTGAGACATGTTATTTATGATGGATGCATGTGGATGCATGTGTTTGCTAGTGGTTGCTCGTGGATGCACATACACACACTTTAGGCACTAGATCGGCTCAGTCACTTCATATTGCATATAAATGTGTGTGCATATTCGAGTTAATGGATGTTTAATGGTTGTACTATCACATGGATGCTGCATTTTGGTGAATGGTTGTGCACACATGTGGAAATAATATGTATCGATAGGATTCTTTCGCATACATAATGGACGCATGGCACTGTCTTGGTTTGCATTAAGGAGGTCAACCGAATCAGTAGACCGCTTGATTTTGCATTAGATAAGGAACATATACACACACTTCTTACATATGTTCATACAGCATTAGGAATTTATAAGGACAATGGTTGCCTGTGTTTGATGGTTGAGTAAATGGTTGTTTGGATGTAAGGATATGCATTCTCCTTAACTTGGAGATTTTGGGGGCGAAATCCTTTAAGGAGGGGAGAATTTAACACCCTGTATTTCTGTTAATATTAATGTCCACAAATTAAAGAATAACTAATCTCAGATGTGAGAATTAAGGGAAATGGGTTCCGCCATTATGTTCATCTCGGAATTCTGGTTGAGATAGAGTCCGAGTTTGCGTGAATTGGACTACGTATGAAGAAGTTACGGCCATCAGAAGTTTCAGAAAATTCAAAACAGATTTCAAAATTCAAAATTTCAGAGTTAGATGGGCTAGGCGGGAAATTTCCCGCCAGGGCCAGGTCAACCTGGGGGTCGACCTTCCCTCACCAGGTTGACCTGCCCCCCCCCCCCCCCCCCCCGGGCAGATTTGATTAATGACCTGCTTATGACTGTATGCTGACTGATTAGGGACTTTGATCTGCTCTGATTGGCTGGGATTAATTCTAGGTTGATCGGACGACCTAAACTAATCCTAAACTCTATAAAAAGAAATGTAGACTCAAACCCTAAAATCAAATTAAAATTAGACTCATGGCCTCCATGCCGTCACCTAGCAACCTAGAATAGCCGCCACCAATTAGAGAGGAAGAAAGCTAATCAAAATTAATTCTAATCTAAACCGCAACAAAGAATCTACTTCAAAGGAAAGCTAATTCAACTTCAGAACTCAGATTTCAGAACTCAAGACCTTCTTTGAGTTGTGAGTTCGATTTCTTTAATAAAATAATTATCAATTTAATTGGATTGAGTTATGATGTGGATTATATGGTTATGTTGTGAATGATTGACCGCATGTTATCATCTACGTTGTAAATTCTATGATGTTATCATCTATGTTGTAAAATTGTGATGTTATCATTTATGTTGTAAATTCTATGATATTATCATCTATGTTGTAAAGTTGTGATGTTATCATCCATGTTGTAATTCTATGGTTAGCTTATATATAATCAATCCATAATGATGTTTCATATGCTAGTTTGGTTATGTTGTTGATTCATATGATAAATCATATGTATGTATGCAAGTTTAGATGTAGATTTACATATGAATCATATGCAAGTTAGTGAAAATTGTCTATAACCTTACATGTTTCATGACATCTAATTTATGTAAATTGGATCTAAAGTTAGGCTATGACATGTGTGGGTTATATGCTAGTATACAAAGTTCTATATGTTAGTTTACATGTTTAAAAGTAAGTTTACACCATCGTTTATGTTTCAAAAATCACATATGCAAATATATACATATGTTTGGAGTATGAATCATGCCTACGCAAGTTTACCCCTTTTTTTGGTTAGATCCATGACATACATGGTTTATGCAAGTTTGTGACCATTACCTAAACAAGTTCACACCTTTAGATTTAGACCTATGACATATGAAGTTTTATGCAAGTTTGTGACTTTTGCCAATGCCAGTTTTAAGATGAAGAACCTCATTCACACATGCAAGTTCACCCCTTAAGTTTAGATCTAGTTTTATTTCTATGTATGTTGTGATGTTTTCTCTTTATTCTATGAGTTAGACTATTCGAGTCTAACGTATACTTTACGTTAAACGAACGAACATACAATGTGGGGGCAATGGGATAATATTAAAATATTTAATATTGAGAATTGGCATAAATGCCTTAAATGGCATAAAATTAATTTGTGATGATAATTGGTATGATTTTGCATACCATAAATAGATGGACATAATTGAGTCAATTATGGCAATAGTTAAATTTGGAATTGATTGATAATTTGAATAGGGAAATTAATTCACATTGGGGAATAATTAATTTTGTGTAATTAATCGTCTAAGACATGAGGTTAGGCTCTTTTGTGGTGTGAGACTGCCCGGACCCGCCCGGCAAATCCAGCTGCCACAAATGCCAGTCTAATGTGGGAGGTCTTAGGCATAAATTAATTGCGTAACAGTTGTAAAGACACGAGGTTAGGCTCTTTTGTGGTGGAAGACTGCCCGGACCCGCCCGGCAAATCCAACTGCCATAAATGCCAGTCTAATGTTGGAGGTCATTATAAGGTTACGGTCTTAATGAATTAAGAAACACTTAACCAGATAAATATGTAGTGGGATATGAGGGGGTTAAGTGGATGCATTTTGTGGCATATGGAATCTAGTGGGTGCCTTGGGTGGCATTTGTAGTACGATTAGAAAAACTTAACCAAAATTTGAAACATGTAAGTGAACATTAATAAGAAGAGGGTTAAGTGGGATGTACTAGAGGGGACCAAGCTTAGGTGGATAGCTTGTGTCAAGTAATAGGGGCCCATTTCAACCAGTAACCCATACGTATCTACGAGTTAGGAAGCCGATTGCGTGGGGGTAGTGGGTACACCTAGGGGAGATAGGGGTAGGCGACACCTATGAAGGCAACTAGGGGTGCACGAAACTATCATTATCATTATTAAGTTCTGTAGGTGGGATAAACCTTAGGGTGACTAGTGGTGGTGCAGTATAGTAATTATCTTATAGTGGTTTAGGTGCGCTTTAATGTTATCTTTGTTCATCTTATTTCCTTGTTTACTCTGCTGTACCCAATTGTTCACAAACATTTCCTTATTTTCCAACTTATGCCTTAGCCTAGTTATTTTGCTAATTATATTGTTAAAGTTGTCGCACTTGCCATATTTTATGTCTAACCCCCTTTGTTTCCACCTCTTTCTTACTCCCCCCCCCCCCTAGGTGCTCAGGTTGGAACTAGCGCCAGTGGAGCTTGATTCTGGACAGCTGTATCTCTGCTTTTAGAAGTTGCTTGGATCGCTAATGTAAAAGTTCTGCCTATCTTATTTATGGCTATTTTGTGTTGGGGTTGTGTCTTTCAATTTATGTACTCTGATTTAGTCAAGATGGATATTATGTACATTGACTCTGGTTTTTGATGATGTAATTAAACCTAAGTGTTTACCGCTGCAATGAATAAAGTTTTAAAATTTTAAAGTAATGTTTATATCTGTCTTGTTGTTAAGTTTATGTTCTATACTCACATAAAACACTCCATAGAAGCTAATGCATTCACTTTGTGAGTGACATTAATGGACGCGGGGTGTTACCCTCTTTAGCCGCAGCTGAGGCCGGTGCATCCCAACAATCTCAACCAGCAGATATCCCGACCATTAATGAAAATGTCCCCCCTATTGTGGACCCTGAAGCGCCCATTACACAAGGTCAAATTCGCGCGCTTAATGAAAGATATGAGAACACCGCGGTCGAGCTCAACCAAGCATTAAGGTATAACATCGAACTTATGCGGCAACTTCAAGAAAGTCAACGCGACGTCACTTTACTTCAACTAACTCGGAATAATGCTCGACCCCGACCAACTGCCTCAGAAACTTCCTCTTTCGAGTTAAGAGGCCCACATAAAAGGAGGAGGTTCAGCCTCATCAACAACGTCACCGCTCATACCAATGCCCTCGATCACAGTAACAGTCTTGCCAACAGGAATGGGAATGGCAACGGTGACTGAACTACAGTTACATATAGCAAGGGGCACATTACCGAGACCGCTCTCGCTTGATTATCAACGACGGACTAGATCCTGCTGACCAGCCTCTTCCTCGACATAACCAATGCTAGCTAATCAAGGCGATGGGCCCGTTGTTCCAACGGCCACCGCTCTTTTAGAATAGGATCCTTATCACCTAGCTCCACCTCAACATCCACACCTAGACCCAATCATAGATGTCGATGACATAGAGGAAAACCATCCGGACATCCATCATAGAAGACAACCCCGTAACAGGACTCCGGAACTACGTCAAAATCCATGGATCCCGATGGAGGATCCACACCCGACCTATCTTCCCGACATGGTACGGAGGATCATGAGAGAAATGCGAGGATGTGTATATGGCACATGGGAAGCTCACAGTAGACGTAACCCCTTCACAAGGAGAGTGAACGTGGCCGAGTGGCCGAGGCGCTTTAGCATGCCATAAATGCCACTCTATGATGGTACAACTGATCCTTGTGCCTTCTTGAATCAATATGAATGGCAAATGGACTCGAGCCAAGGTAATGATCCAGCCAAATGCAAATGCTTCCCGGTCTTCCTATCCGATACTGCTTTACTTTGGTTGTCTCGCCTCCCACTCGATTCCATTAACAAATTCGGACATTAGCAACAGAGCTAGTCAAGCAATTCAGGGTGCATATCCCAACTTCGAAGAATGCCCTCACTTTATCCAACCTATACCAGGGGCCTGCCTAGTCACTCAAAAGCTACCTCTCCCAAACATAGCTCTCGCGAAGGTCAAGGATCCAGATCCACGCACCATACTCTTTAAGCTAGCGAAAGGAGTCCTCCCTACCTCAGAGTTTGGGCCCTGGATTGATCGAAATTAGCTAAAAAGCCTCGATGCCTTCTATGAGAAGGCATATCAATACGTGTGCCAAGAAGAGACAAGGCGGAACCGGCTCTCCGCCACAAGTAGTCCCAATGATCCCAAGCAGATACCGCCAATAAAAACCTCAGAGGTAGGCAAGGCAGGGAACCCTTCGACCAAAATAGGGGGGCAGGTCCCCACTGGCCAAGACCAAAAAATGGTAGGCCGGATGGATGGAACAATGGGCAAGCCTAGCATAATCAAGAATGCCCAGACCTTGCCAAGCTTTCGAGACCTACACTCCACTGAATGAAGATACAGAGACAATCCACTTAGAAAGATGTAACTCCTTGCCATACAAGAAGCCACACATCAGAGAATTAAATGGCCGCGAGAAAAACACCCGGAGGTACTGTCGATACCACGACTTGTATGGGCACGACATCAACGAATGCCTACAACTTAGGGATGCAATCGAGAAACTAATTCGTGAGAAATGGATCGAGCAATATGTCCAAGAGCCCTTTCCCCCCGAAGCAAACTCGCAGCCTCCAGTGCCATCTCCACAAGCAGCCACCAAGGGAGCTCCAGGACCGTCTAACCTAAGATGAGGAATGGTGATCAACACCATATGTGGTGGATCATACCCCACACATGATGGCTTTTGAAAAATGGAGGAGTATGTGAGTTCCATAAAATATGCTACTTACGATGTCTACTCCGCTCTCCCTAAGTCCATCCCATTCAAGCTACAAAAAACCATGCGGGACAACATCGCCTTCCGAGAAAGAGAATTGACAGGGTTGGAAATCCCGACAACCGATCCATTATTCATCACTGCCCGGATTTGTGCCGCTTCCGTTAGAAAGGTTTTAATTGACTCAGGGAGCTCGGTCAACATCATATTTAAGGCAGCCTATGACCAGATGAAATTGGAAACGAATGAATTGAAGCCATGCCACACTGTATTTCACGGCTTCAATGGGGCCGCTAGTTCCCCTGGGGGAGATGATCGACCTACCTGTAGAACTGGGCGAGGGGGACCGAAGCAGAGTCCGAATTCTCCCTTTCATGGTCATAGACATCGACTCCCCCTATAACGCTTTCCTAGGGCGCCCCTTTTTCAACGAATTCCGAGTTTACATGGCCCCATGGTCTTTCCTATTGAAATTCCCAATGGAAAATGGGATTGGAACCGTTAAGGGCAATCAAGTAAGCGCCATTGAATGTTATGCAATAGAATGGAACGCGTGCAATAAGGACAAGGGCAAAGCCGTGCCCACTCCTTCTTATGCCAATAATGACTCAGACTGGGCCCTGGCTCAGGCGCCATTGTCGTCTTTCCAATGACCTCGACCCACGGAAGGACCAAGAGCCCGAGTACGAGAGGGCTACTTCGGTCGAATCCACAAGGGACGTTCCCGTCAACCTCTACGACCCATCAAGGGTGTTGAAGGTAGGGTCACAACTCCACCCAGCAAATAAAGAATATCTCATATGCTTCCTGAAAGCCAATCTGGATGTGTTTTCATGGACTCACTCCGACATGAAGGGCACCGACCCCGCGATTGCTTGCCATTCCCTTTTCTTAGATCACAGAATGCCTCTAATCAAATAGAAGCGCCACTTCTTGGGGCCCGGGAGGTCTAAGGTACTGGAAGAAGAGGTGGACTGTCAGCTCAACAATAACTTCATCCGCGGAGCTGACTATCCTGAATGGGTTTCCAATCCGGTTCTAGTAAAAAAGCCAATGGCAAATGGCGAACATGCGTCGATTTCTCTGATCTAAACAGGGCATGTCCCAAGGACAGCTTTTCGCTCCCGAAGATCGATCGATTAGTCGAGTCGACCCCCGGATATCAGCTGCTATATTTCAGGGACACCTACTCCGGCAAAAACCAAATCTTGATGAGCCTCTGCAACCAAGAGTATACGTCTTTCATAACCGACCTTGGGCTCTATTGCTACTGTGTTACGCCCTTTCGCCTCAAGCATGTCGGCACCACTTATTAATGAATGGTTAATTGACTCTTTAAAAATTAAATTGGAAAGTCCACAGAGGTGTATATGAACGATATGCTGGTAAAATGTAAAACAGCAAGCGATCACGTCCACGACCTCTCCAAAATTTTCAATGTCCTCCGCCAGTATGACATGAAACTAAACCCCCTGAAATGCTCTTTCGGGGTTGCTTCGGGAAAATTCTTGGGTTTCATTGTCAATTCTCGGGGCATCGAAGCTAATCCAGAAAAAATCCAAGCTATTCAGGACATCTGAGTCCCCGAGAACATCAGGGATGTCCAAAGTCTGAATGGAAAGGTCACCGCTTTAATTCGGTTCATCTCTAAGGCCATTTACAAGTGCATCCCCTTCTTCGATTTACTATGAAAAGGAAATTGCAATTTCGAGTGGACCCCCGAATGCGTCTCCGCATTCAAGGAACTTCTAGGTCACTTAGAGCGATCACCTATCCTTTCTAAACCTATAGACCATGAGGACTTATATATTTACATGGTTGTTTCTGCGCAGGCAATCAGCTCGGTGCTAATACGCATCGAAGATCGCACTCTACGGCCCATCTACTATATTAGCAAGCAGCTGATCGGAGCAAAGAAGAATTATTTGAATATAGAAAAGCTGGCATTCTGCTTATTAATTTCCTCTAGAAAGCTCCGACCGTACTTCCAATCTCATCTCTTAAAAGTTTTCACTAACCAGCCACTACGCCCGGTCCTACGGCGACCCGAGGCGTCGAGACGATTACTAAAGTGGAGCATAGGGTTGAGCCAGTTTGGGATAACCTTCATCCTCCGACGAGCCATCCCCATCCAAGCTCTTGCAGATTTCATCGTGGAGTTCACAGGCCCCGTGGAGGCTCCCACAGAGAACGCCGGGGCTCCCGACGTCGAGTGGAAATTGTTCATAGACGGCTCCTCTAACAAAAAGTGTTCCGGAGCCGGAGTCTTGATAATCACCCCTGAAGACCGCCCAATTTATTATGCGTTGAGGCTAAATTTCCTTGCTACCAACAATGACGCGGAGTACGAGGCCTTAATCACTGGGCTTAGAATCGCGATCGAACTCAAGATAGAGATCATGCACATCTTCTCCAATTCACAGCTTATCTCCGACAAGTGCTGGGAGAATATCAAACGAAAGAGGGATGGCTTGCCCAGTACCTGGCTCGGGTACAGGGTCTACTCGTCTACCTTGAACATTTTACCATCACCCATATCCCACGCGAGCAAAATGAAAAAGAAGATTCCCTCGCCGGATTGGCGAGCATAGAAAATCCGCAACTTAACGAATTCTCCCAGGTTGAAGTACTCAACTCTCCGAGCAACAAGCAAGGGCAAGACGAGACAATCATGAGCACCGAACCCAAGCCCGATTCCTGGATGAAACTGACCAGAAACTAACTACAGCACAGGACCCCACCAAAGCACTACAAGGAAAGGCACGCGCTCACTCGCCAGTCGGCCCGTTACCTTCTTATGGACGGGGTACTCTACTATAGAGGTTTTTCCGTTCCGCTGCTTCAGTGCATAGCTCACAGCGATGCCCTCTAAGTGCTAAGCAGTGTGCATGAAGGAGAATGTGGAGATCACACTAGGGGGGGTAGACCCTGGCGAGACAGATTCTCAGACATGGTTATTACTGGCCCACACTTAATCAAAATGCTGCGGACTACGCTCGCAAGTGTGATAAGTGCCAACGCTTCTCTAAGTTCCCAAAAGCCCCGCTTATTGAATTGTCTCAAATGGTCAGCCCTGGGCCATTCGCCATGTGGGGAATCGACATCCGGAACTCTTCCGATGGATAGAGGCGGGGTGCGATACACCGTCGTCGCGATGGACTACTTCACCATGTGGGCAGAAGCTGAAGCTCTCTCCACCGTTACCACGAAGAAGATGATCAACATTGTTGTCCGCAACATCAATATCTGCTATGGGGTGCCCCAAGCTATCATCTCCGACAACGGCACTCAATTTGAGAGCACCGAGTTCAAAGCCTTCTGTCAACGTCACGGCCTCGATAAAAGATTCTCAGTAGTGGCTAATCCTCAAGCCAATGGGCAAGTCGAGGCGGTTAACAAGGTTATTAAATCTATCATTAAGAAGCACCTGGAAAAGGCTGGGGGCATGTGGGTAGACAAACTTCCTCTAGCTCTATGGGCTTACCGCACCACCCACAAGACAATAACCGGTCATACTCGTTTCGCCCTCGCATACGGATCTAAAGCCGTCATTCCTATTGAGCTTAAACTTCAATCCCATCGAGTCGCATACTTCGACCCAAGAACAAACCAAGATTTACTTTTGGGATCACTCGACTTGCTAGAAGAAATGAGGAACGAGGCTGATATCAGAGCCGCCGCCCAATGACAGCGAGTAGCCCGATACTTCAATTCTAGGGTCCGCCATAAGGCCCACAACATTGGTGACCTCGTTCTAAAGCGGGGTTTTCCCCCACCAATGGGACTCGTGCCTCGTTGGGATGGTCGGTAGTCCGTACAAAGAAAGCTCAGTGATGGAACTTTCAGACTCGCCACCGTAGACGGAGCTGAACTCCCAAGGGTACGAAACAGCGAACATCTTCGCCGACACTTTACACAACTTAGTTTACGGTTGTTTATGCTTTTCAAACAATGTTCTGTTTTTTCATAAATTCAAGGCATTGTAAAGGCTGTTACTGCCCAAGTTATTAGCAGAAATGATGTCCAATTTCCTATCTCCTTGTTGTTTACTTCTCATGTAATGCATCTTGTTAGTTCCGATAACCAGCTCGATTCACGCCTACGACCGCCGCATCGGCACCCCGGGCACGGGAAGCGGCGCTGCCATTCCAACCTCTAGACAACGTTGAGTCTGAAACACTTGGCTATGCCTGGCACCCCGAGAACGGGAGCCGGAAACGCTACTCAAATCGCCGTCCCACGGCGTGACCGGGTCTAAACAACCACTAACACGAACCTCGGCCCAGTGCCAAGGTCGGGGATAAATTGTTCCACGTCCTAGTCCAGGTGGCTTGGCGCCACTCAGCTACCGACTAAGATCGATGCAAATCTCTCTTCGCCGGTTGCGGGTGTCGGTCGAATCTTGGCACAGCCTAAAGACCGACCTTAGATCGTTTCTTCCCCTTAGCTCTTAAGGCTTAGGGACAACCCATGGCCATGATCAGACCTTACGAGCTAATGATCGGGGCTGGAAACTACGCCAGTGAATAAATGACGTTTGGCGGCTCGCCTCAACCTGATAAACGACTTGAGAGCCACCCACATGGCGGACCGCACAACGCAATGCCCTACGCCTTCGCTATACTTGGGTTTAACACCGGGCCACCCAAAACAACAGGCTCACAGCCTGGATTCATAAACTACGGGTTTCCTGAGCTAAGGGAAACCTACTGAAACCAGCACTCTATCTCACATATCTGGAATATTTACCCAAAGACGGCTCTTAATTGCTTTTACGACAAGTGTAGCGATAAGTATGCTTATGCAAGTGCAGGATGCTGGAAAACATAAAAAGAACATCTGAACACTTGACATATACAGCGATCATTACTAATTCATATTTCATCTACGCACACACTAAACAAACTACGTGTCTAACACTTTTACTTTCTAATGACATGTTGTACATGAAAACAACACCGTGTCTTGAAAAACCAATAGCGAGGGCCGTACTCGCGTAAACTGTCGGCCTACACTACCAAACTAATGGTGACCTCTACTTAGGCTACTAACACTAATCGTGTCTTTTTTTCATTTGTGCCTTTTCGAACCAGACCTCTTTCGACCAGATCCCTTTCTGCTCGATCGAAGCTTCGTGGGAGTAACCGATTCATGAGTGACATAAAGGTGACAATCCCCCTCACCATCACTGCTAGAGATCTCCGTGATATCAATGGTAACGGCAGCGGCGTAGGCAAGGCGGCACTCCTAACAGCAAAACCTACCATGGCCTTGCTCTTCTTTGGGGTCTCCTTCCCTACCCGCTTACTCTTTTCCTTGGCCTCTCTAGCAGCCCGTCGCTCGGCGAACCCTGGAGACTTGTGCGATGTGGTGTCAGCGGCCTTGATTTCCTCAAGGGACTTAGTGGCCCTTAACTGGGCTTCCTCGTCTTCCCTTTTCTTCTGCGCCTCGGCATCATCCCTCTCCGTATCCTCCACCATCTCGCACTTGGCCACCATCTTGGCCTGTCGACTCGCCACCATGGCCACCATTGAAGTCACATCAGCTTCTACTGGACCTCTGGTCGGGGCAATCTGTCCGTCGACCAACTCTTCTTCTTCGTTAAGAATGTCAACCATGCTAGAAGCTATTCTTATGCCAGAAAAGGGGTCAAGTTGGTCGCCGCCCTCTCTAAATTATGATCCTATGAGGCTTGGCCCAGATTCGGTCACTTGCGGGATCACAAGGGCAAGGTCCGCTGTCGTCCGGGACTTGGGAGGAACCGCATAGCAAAGACACAACCTTTTTTAGTCCAAAAATTTGGTAATCACTTCATCCTCAGGGATGCAGGGTAACAGGAATTTACCAATGGTCTAGGATGGCGTAGGAATGACAGGAAGGGTGCTTGCGGCAATAGGTAAGGTGAAACTGCTACCCCCCAGCGCTGGGAAGTCAGGATTATACTCAGTAGTGGTTTGGGCCAAAGCCCCAGGACCGTTCACCATAGTAGACCTGGGGTCCAGGTTCTGGTAAGCACTTCCCCGCAAATGTTTCTGTCACAACCGCGCTATCGGTCAACACGAATTTCCTCTTTTCCACATCAAGCCTCGGCAACCTTTCGTTCTCAGCGTCCTCTTGCAGCAACCGCCTTCCTTCTTCCAGCTTCTCACGTTCGTCATTGTCCAAGACAATGTTCAAGAGTTGGTGTTCATATAAGGTTCTTACGTCCACTTGATGCAAGAAGGCCTTGTAAGGGACCAATCTCTCCCACGTTCTGGCTAGCTCGCGGGGATAATCCTCAACCCCCGAAATTCCTCGGAATCTCAAAGCTTTTACATACATGTTGTGGATAATCTCCTCGAAGGAGGACCCAACGTGGAAGTCCGCATAATTCAGCTGTCCCCTCAGCTGCTCTATCTCCCTCACATGTTCGGCCTTTATACCCTCAACCTTTCTTAACACATCCCTATTGCTAGCTTCGGCATCCTCCTTTGCTTTCCTCATTGCATCGAGCTGCCTCTTTAACTCGACAACCTCGGCATTCTCAGCTCGCAACTTTTCATTCTCCACCCTCAAAGCAGTGTTGTCACTCTGAAGCTCAGTAACCCTTGCATTGTCCTTCTCCATGATATCACACGCTCGCTCTAGATCAACTTTGTCCTTTTGCAGAGTCGTGGTCTTAGTAGTTAAATTTACCAAAGTAGCTTTAAAATTTGAGAGGGAACACTCCGAACCCCTCTTCAGCTTGTCATAAGCCCGCGTCATCTCAGCAATAACGACACAGCCAATGTTAGAGGGTCGGATAATGCACAAAGGAGAACTTACAATGCGGGGAACGGGCTTAGCTATCTTCTTACTCAAAGCTTCGACGGTGGTCTTCTCGGCAACAAGCTGCCGGTTCATCTTTCTGACTAGCTCCGAAAACCAGAAGCAATACTTGTTGAACTAGTTGGTTTGTTGATATGAAGCTTTCACGTGCATCCACACCTCCCCAGACTCTCTGTTGGGAGCCGGACGGAGGTCAGGGAAGAAATTCAACTCGTCGACATAGTGCTGGGGAAAATGATGTTTCAGTAATGCCTTTTGATCCTCTATGGATAGCCCTCGAAACTGGGGTTCTGTCAAGTTTGGCACCTCTATCTCAGTCTCTCTCTCTCTCCGGCCTCGGTTGGCTAAGAGGCACTACCTTTTCCCTAGCAAGATGAATAGGAGCGGAAGGGGCGACCAACGGGGGAGCTATCGAAAGCAAAGATCGAGAGCCACCTATGTTAAGCCAAGTATCTCCTATGGACACGTGAATCGGAGGAGGAGGAGGTGGTGTTGGAGATTGCCTAGATCAATCCCAGCCTCGAAGCCCGCTACCCTAGTCTAGTGGAGGTGGAGCACCATACAGACTGGCGGATCTATGGAAACTCTCAAAAGAAGAACACTGGGGATGCTGGCCAACCCCGCGTCCATAACCTCATCCACCACATCCTCCTACCATGTCAACTTCCAATGAAACAAGCCAAAGTTAGTCAAGTCGCACGCATAGGCAAACATCTATGCTATGCAGTGTTATGAATGTATGCCCTGAGTGTTCTCTCAACGGACCAGATTGTGGTCCGATCGAGAGAGATAACCCCTCAGCAGCACAAATAAATTCTTCCAGGCTCGTCGTATTTGGCCATGGAGTCACTACTGAAGAAAGTCTTTTTAAGCCAACGAATTGGCCTACGGGTTCAAGCGAGGCAGTGGCCCTGAGTGAGTCACAGGAGACTGCAATCTAACCAGCGCTCCTTCCCCTTCCCCTGTCAGAGGCGGGACGGGAGTGCTCGATAGACCCTCCTCTCTGGTAACTTCCTCTTGACCACGAACCTCGCCCCCACACACATCTCTTTGAGGTTAGGTAGTCTCTTGCAGCTCCCATCCCGCAGGGGGCAATTCCCTCTTCCACCCAGTAGTGGTTGGGCCAGCCGTGACTCCTTCTTTTGGCATGCTAATGGCAACCGCGGGCCTTATCACAAAAAAATTGTTAGGTAGCAGCCCAGCGGGACGAAGGCGATCCTGGCTTGTCATGGTGCTGGTATCGCGGAGATTCTCTAGTATCGCCTGCAAAGCATTAAGGCGTTGCCGATATTCGTCCCTCGTGGGAGCTTTTGGATTTCCTGTCATAACCTAATTAAAACCATGAATAAAGGAAGGAATCCAAAAGTCATGGTAAGGAACGAAGCTAGAGAAACAATTACTTCCCTTGATCCATCTTCTGGCAAATCCGGGAGGGTAACTGATGAAGAACCACTCGTTCTTAAACAGCGAAAGCCTGGGCCACATCCCGACAAAGAATTTTGTGGCAGCTATCGCTTCCAGAAACCATTGAGAGGGTGAGGCAGTGCTCGTTTTCCTTAGGTGGAAGAAATATCGAATATCTTTCCTAGTGGGTTCCCTGTGCAGGAACTCGTGGAAGAGGACATAAGTACCTAAGAGAGAAGCATAAGCATTGGGGTGCAGCTGTGATGGCGCGATATGGAAATAGAAGAGCATATCCCGGATGAAGTCGTTAGCTGGGGGCATACACCCGGCGAAGCATGCATGTCAGTTCCAGGCAATAAGACCCTCCAGTGGCACATGGGCTCTGCCATTCCTCCCGGGGTCATGGGCCTCATCCACCAGTATGTTGAATTGCACCGCCATTTTTCTAACCGCGGTAACATCCAAACACGATGGTACTGAATCGATGGGATTCTCTAGAATCACCGCATTAGGCAACATATCCGGAGCTACCGGAGGTGCGGGCACATCCTCACCCATGATATCCACATTCTCGACCTCTTCACTCACGACCGGAGAATATTTCCACTCAAGTTCCTTCCCATGCTTAGACGCTTCGGGCGAGCTGGTCGAACTAGAAGGGGTTGATCCTTAAGTAATCTCAAGCTTGCAGCCAGACGAGCTACCTCTAAGGGTAGGGTCATATGTGTGTAATATGGGCTAGGATTTCTCGGCTTTCGTAGTCTTTCCGTTCTTTGATCTTGTCTGCATCTCCAGTTATACTTTAACGCACCAGTATTAGAACAGGAAGTATAGCGACCTATACCCCTCGTGTTGGTGACAACCAATATGTGTGTGTAATGCTATGCAAGAATAAGCCACATAAAGAAAGTTCAGAACAATTCGAAACAGTCCAAGTCCCAGTCTGGTTGTATACTCTATCCTATGTGAACATTCCTAAAACCCGCTCACGCGGTTAACCATATATGCATCAACGCTAAGTATGCAAATCCAGAGACCGATATTCGAAAGTCAAAATCCAACGGCATGACTAATTGGAGGCTCGGAACATCAAAGAACAAGACCCGAACCATGTCGGGCTCGAAATTTCGAACCCTGGGTTTGAAATTTCAAACCCAAAAGGGTTCGAAAATATGAGCCAATTCGGATTCGAAAATTCAAGCCTCGAAATTTCGAACCCAGACATAGGGTTTGGAAATTCGAACCCACGGGGTTCGAAAATTCGAACACACAAGGGTTCGATACTTTGAACCCCACGGAGTTCGAAAATTCAAACCCATGAGGGTTCGAGACTTTGAACTCGGTGGGTTCGATAATTCGAACCCCGTAAGGTTTGAAAATTCGAACCTATAGGGGTTAGAGGCATCGAAACTAACTAGGTTCGAAAAATCGAACTCACAAGGGTTTGCGGTCTCCACCGCAACCCTTTGACTTCCTCCCCTACTCATCTCCTTGATTCAAGTCCTCACCTAGTTCGAGTTCGAAATTATCGGGTACGAAGTTGTCGGGTTCGAAGCTTCCAACAATGGCGGCCAGAGAAAGAAAAATTAGAAGGAAAAAAGTGAAGGGGGGACTATTTATAAAAGGAAAAGGTGCCTCTTCGCATTTCGAGGCGGGTTTGAAACTTTCGATCCTATTGGGTTCGAAATTTCGAACCTCCTGGGTTTGATAGTTTAAACCACGAGGTGTCTGAAAATCCGAACCCCACAGCTTCAAAATTCCGATACCCCAGGGGTTCGAAATTCCGAAACCCCAGGGGTTCGAAATTCTGAACCCCTGGGCTTGAAATCTCGATCCCTTGGGCTCGAAATATCGAATCCCGTAGGTTTAAGGCCTCGAACCTCTCGGGGTTCAAAGATTTCCGACCCCAGTCAAAAAAAAAATGTGTGTGATTATGAAGATCTTACCCCCGGGTTTGGAACGTCGTGCCACACTCTTTCGTATACGTACTCCATGCATGAACATGCTGATTCCCGTGCATCCACAAAGGCAACATACTATGGATACTCAGTAATTTGAGCACGGCACACCCTTCAACGGCGGCTCATCTACCCCACCAGGGAGAACGAGCCCCACAGCTAATGCTCATTGGCCTTTTTGAATTACAGGAAAACGTGACAGCTTCGCTACTACCTCAACCTACGCAATGCACATAATGTCAAAGACAAGACGTACTTGGGGGGGCAAATGTTAACCGACTTTTTGGTCCAGTTCCCTAGAGTACATCGGACATGCTCAACTCAACGTATCGCGTGAAGTTGAGGCCGAAAAAGGATACTCAGGAGCAAAATAGACAGGATCAAGAAGGGAATGCACCGCTCGCAACCTCACGACATTCAGAAGGCATCCACGAGCTAAGGCCTCGGGCCTTGAAAGAGTTACGAGCCTCAAGCGCCCAACCACATGATCATCGCGCCCCTCAGAAGGACATCGCACCCAACGGGTGCGAAATTTCGCACCCATGCCTGGGTTCGAAATTTCGAACCCAGTGGGCTCAAAATTTCGAACCCATCGGGTGCGAAATTTCACACCCAATCCTAGGCTCGAAATTTCGAACCCAGGCCCGCGTTCGAAATTTTGAGGTGTGCAGGTGGTGGGTTCGAATTTCTGCTAGTGGTCTCCTATTTCAACCTACTCCTACCTAATCCTACCTACCCCAACTCCTATAAGTAGCCCATGGCCTCACACTTCGAAGGGGTTTGATTTTCTACACTTGAGACCTTCCTGGAGCTTCGTAAACTCCATTAAAGGCATCTCCTATTTGAGGAAGAAGGAGAATTAAATATTCTTTTTTCCAAAGACCTATCATCCGGCAATTATGAAAGTGAATGTATTGAGCATGGCTCTACCTTGTAAATCTTGAGTGATTAATAAAAGTTCAACATCCTTCCAAAGTGGGCGTAGGACTAATCCGCATCCAAACCACTATAAATTCTTGTGTCTTTTACCGCTTTCTCTTAATTAGTCTTGCGACTGAATTAACTATTCCTCGTAATAGGTATCTTTGGTGTTTAGGATATTTTTTGCCGTCAACAGATTGGATAATTTATTTTCTCTGTTGGATTCATTTTTCTTTCGTGAGTGTTTATTTATATTTGTATTTTTCATTGTTAATTCGATGTTTTATGTCATTTGATGCTTTTGTATAATTTTTATTAATGAAGGCAGTTTTGATCTATTAGAGGAAGGTTTCGTTTGCTATAGTTGGAATAGTGAACTCTTAAAGGTATTCTTGTGATAAAACAAGCAATGTGTATTTTGCCTGGTTGAATCGTTTAGTTTTAATTATGAATTTTGTATTTATACTATAACTTCAAATTTGGCTTGAGCAATCAAACTATTCATTTTTGTCAGTTAGTTCTGTTTATACTCAATTTGCTTATGTAGTTGGATCTTAAATATTATTAGTTGACGACGCGTGTTATTTAGTTTTTGATGATTTGTGATTCGTAAAAGATATATGATTATATCTTTTTTCAAAAATTATGACTGAAAATAATAAATGTATTAGATTCTTTATAGAAAATATAAGTTGGACGTAAAATGAGAAATGATTTCGTTGATAACTGCATTTTAATGTTTATTTAGAGAAAATTATTATGAGCAATGTCCTTATGCTCAATTCATTAGAAAAAATACATGAGCTTTTTTCTTTCCTTACAGCGTAGGTTTTATAATTTTGAAGAATATTAACAGTATTTGATAACTGATTTTGTATAGTCCTGATAATATTTGTTTGAAAAAGATATAGATCTTACTGTATTTAAAAAGATAATTGATTATATCTTTAAAAAGATAACAGATCTTGTGGGAGTTGGTGAATTGTGATGTGTAATGTTGTACGTTTTGACACCAATTTGCGAATGGTGTTTTAGTATTAGTACTATGGTTATACTTATATAGAAGAAAGATATATGATTTTATCTTTCGTTGATTATATTTTAAGTTAACCTGATTTTAGTGATGTAATTGTGATGGTTGATGTTGAAAACTTTTATGATGAATAAAATAATGAATTTGTATTATCCGATGACATGAGTTTGTAATATGTAAAATGTTTATATTGAATTTAGTAATGAATTTACTGTGATGGCTGTATAATACTATGCTGTATTAACATATATTCAGCAAAATATATAAAATTATCAGAATGTATGTTACAGGTTGCTAGTTAAAATTAGATATTATAAATTAATTGTTATTTGGAGAACGGTGTTGGTAAATATGTAAAAAAGATAAAATGATTTATCTTTTATATTTTAACTACAACACAGTTTACATAAGATAATAAGTTCAAAAAATCCTGTATTATAAGACAAGCAATAAATCAGTTTTATATACTATATTTATTCATTGTAAAACCAACCCTAAGTGTAGCTTGGTATTAGTTGTAAAATTATAAATATAAATGATTATATATTTTTGGGTAGTAAAATATAATTTTGATATATCAAACAGTGATTTAGTTAAATATATTTATACAGTTTGAAAAGACTACAGCGGTAAATTTATAATGCATTTAGTATATATTGAAGCAGTGGTGTTAAACCATGTAAGTTTTACGAAATTTTTCATAATCCATCGCAATTCACAGACAATCAGCATACACAAACAATTAATAGTCATTAACAACGTATCCAAAAAGAGTACAAATAAATAAATCCATCACATCTATAAAGATCTTGTCCATTGTTCACCATCAAGCATTATGAATTAGAAACAAAGTTTTTATTTTTAGCAGATGACTTATCCTTTGTCCAATAGAAATCTTCATTATGGAATATTCCGGATGCAATACTTGCTCTTAGGTGATTAATTTTTGTTTGAGGTATGGTTGCAACAAGACATATATCTTGAGCCAGTTTTGTAATGTTCATATTCACATACATTCCACAATCATATCTGTTGTAAGAAAGATAAATACTTTTTAAGATGGTTTCTTATAACAAAATTAATATATATATATATATATATATGTATAAGTTAATGTATAAAAAAACAGAAGTTACTAAAACAGATAAATGTATTTATTTTATTCAACTTTTTAATAAAAAATATTATATATTTATTTTATAGTAGCAATGATTAATATAATTATAATATAATATAATATAGTATTAAAACATTTATTAAATAAGTTTTTATGTTTAAAAAATGTAGTTTTATGTATGTATGTATGTATAACATAAACAGTAGATTTTGAAAAAGATAAAACTATTTATCTTTTGGTGTTGTTGATTATATGTGGGAAAAAATTAAACAATATAGCAATTATATAGTATTACCCATTACCCTATTGAGCACATTCTCCTACTCTAAGTACAGATGATTTTTTGGTATTCTCCGTAGTTTGTTCGTTCTGAAGTTTCTTGGTTATGTCATTGACTAAATTTTGTTGTATATATTAATAAGAATAATTATTAATTTAGTTAACGTAGAAAAATTAAACATTCAAAATGTCTTACGATTTTTAACGCGCTTTTTTTGTGCTTGCTGGTAAATCTTCCATTTCTACATCTGTTTGACAAAGAATTATACGGTGTCCAGTCTGAAAATTATGGTTCAAATAGTAAAAGTAGCCAGTGTGAATCTTCATGGATTGGAAATAAGAGTACATCACATCGTGAGTCTTGTAGCTCTGCTGTCAAAGCTAGAATAAACGAATGAGTTTTGACATTTTCTATGTCAATTGCAGCACTTTTCTATATAAACAAGGAAATCTTGAAGTTATACAAACCAGATATATTAATGAATCATTACGTATATGTTTATAATAATGATCTTACTGTCATTGTGGTATTAAAGTAAGCTACGTTTGAATTGACATCCCACATTTTTGTTAATTTAAACCAGAACCAATCAATTATCTGCACAGGCATTATATCAGAGTAGTTGCAATAATAAACATATACAATAAAGCAATTTTATATTGTTTTGATATGCTAATAACGGATAATTATATGTAACAGAAATTAAAGTTTATTGACACAAAGATAGTAAAACACTTTGCAATTATCATAATATATGTGCATTTTTTCTTTGAATGTTTTAATTTGTAAAATGATAAATGTATTTATATTTTTGTAATGTTAAAAATATTAAAAACATATGATCAATTGAAATTATTTGTTTCACCATATGGTAAATTCTATTACTTAAAATAATATGAAAACTTTTCATATGATATAAAATTATTATGTGCAATATAAGCACGAAAACATTATTTTTTTAAAAAGATATATGTTTTTACCTTTTTATATTGTAAAAAGTACGAAAATTATGTGATCAGTAGAGCTTCTATGTTTCAGTAATTAGAATAAATATCATATGTGTACAAATCCATTAGTGTCATAAGTCGAATTATATTACATACTTACCTAGCCAGAAACAAATTCACCGAAAATTAGTTCTTCAATCATGTCCTTATGTATGACAATATTGTTTTTGTCGTGCGAATTGTAAATCTCTACACTATAAAGTAAACAAAGTTATAATTTAAGAAATTTGTTTTTATTAATTTATAAACTATATAATTTAAATAGTATATAAGCTTACTTAACATCCCTAAATTTGTTGAAGTAATCTGCTATGAACTCCTGTTCGTCATCGGGCAATTCCTTAAAAAATTCAAAATTTACTATTTTCCTTTTCCTTTTTCTCATTTTAAACCTTTTGCTATCTTGAGAGTATCCACGTCTATAGTTTCTTGGCTTTCACACTTTTGCTTTTTCTTTCTCCTTTCCTCTTTATCTATTTTTGCTTTTTTTCAAATTCTTCAGGGTCATTATGTCCATTTCTTCTTCTTTAACTTCCCTTTCTTCACCATCCATATTTTCATATTCTTTTTCTTGAATTTCTTCATTTTAATTATGTTCCATTTCTTCTTCTATATCTTCCATTTCTTCACCATCAATTTTCTCACATATTTTTTCTTCAATTTTGTTACGGCCCGCCCCGCACCAGCTGACATTTCCCATGAAAGTGCACTGTGTCGATGTCCAACCAGCAGGGGCGGTCGCCAAAGAAAGGGAAAAGAAGAGAACTTACTGGTGAACTAACAAAGAACCTGTAATATGTCTCACAGCGCAAGGAATAAAATATAATAATAAAATACTTAACATAAAACAGGTGAGATAGTGCATAAGCTGAAAACTAAACATCATAGCAGTGGAAAATCCAAATACAGCTTATGTTCCACATCATTATTATAACAACTTTTGGAACTGTCTCTAAAGCAAAAGAAAGGAAAGGTACACCACTAATGCCCAAAGTAGTGACCAGCGGCGACATAGGGGGGATATCTATATATATCATATGTGGGAGCCTCCTGCTCGTCTCTGGTACATCTACCCATGCATCGTCACTTGACCTGTCTCTAGTCTGCCCGTTTAAGAGCATCCAAAGTAATAAGAAGAGACATAAAACTCTGGGTTAGACAAAAGTCTTGTATGAGCGATAAGCGTCAAAAAAGAACAATAACAGGTATACTAAACCATACCTGATCCTGGACCTGCAACCAAAGAGTTAGCACAACATACCACTCAATACTCTAAGGTGTCACTAACATATTGTGTAAAGAATATGGGGGAGGGGGTGTGCATGACATAGTGATGGCAAACAATCAAGCATGGCAACCATCCTCACATCTCTCACTCATTGCGTAAAGCATACGACATCCACCGCTCTGACCACCCATTCGTTGCTATGATCACTTTGCCCTATGGAGTCATAATGACACCACTGCGCTGATCCATAGCCACTAATCCTTGCTATGTCCACTCTGCCCCCATGAAGTCATGACGACTCCACTGCACTGGCTCATAGCCTTGCTATGATCACTTTGCCCCATAGAGTAATAACTACCCCACTACACTGATGCGTAGCCTGAAATCCGTCTTGGTGGTGGATCAAAACTATAGACGTCGATAACCCCTTTGCACAGTCCCGCAGCAAAGCCCAACTCATGAAGTTGACTCGTTGGTTCCCAATTGGATCCTAAGTTGTACTTCCTATTCGGACTTCCTTTGCATCTCGGGTTTTGGTCGAATTGGAGTTGGTCTTCAAAAGAGTTGTTGCGTAGAAGTAACTTAAGTCTAGTTCAGTTCGGCAATACATCATCTTCAGATTTCTCGTTCGGTTCGGTTCAGATTCTCCATCATGGTTTGGCTCAGCTCCTTCATTTGGTTCGGTTCAGGTGCCATGCTTCATGATATGTTCTTGGGTGCGGTTCGGTTCGGTGGTTCTCCTCCTTCAGACGTCGATTCAGTTCGGTGATGGTACTTAAGTCCTGGTTCGAAGCACTATACTCCGGTTCGGTTCAGTGGTCCTTCATCTCCATTCAATCCGATCTGTTCCCATGTCCAGCTTTGGTCCAATTCCAACTCCAACTCTTACACGAATGGCCTTCCTTTTTGCTAAGCTTCCTTTAGTGCAAAGTCCCGATCCAAATCGGATCCTCTTGCCCACCGATCCGAGCCCTATATCCGATCTGATCCGGTTCGGCTACTTTCCTACACTTTATTCCAGCGACTTTTTTACGCCATTCGATGGCATTTTCGACCAATCTAACTTTTCTAATAAATCACAAAACATACCATACAGTCATAGCAACATGTATAATCAACCACAAACACCAAAACAATAATTTGATAGGTTAAAACGGATCAAACATAGCTAAAATATCATATTTTCCTTTAAGCCTGTTTAAGCAAAACTAATGATAGGATTAGTAAAACTTAACCAAATTAACCAAATTTTCTAACAAAGGCCTAAAACAATATTTCGAAATTTATGAACATTTTTCCAAAATTTAATCATGTTTAAATTCGCTAATTAACATTAATTACCCTTAATTAACCATAACTAGTGAGGAACTATGCAAATCACTCACCTTAGCCATAAATAAACTTTAGATCTGAAACATTCTCTGTTATGGATCGAATCTCTATGTGTTCCAGCAGCTATGCAGCAGTTCTACCTCGATTCTTGTGCTAATCCGCTTTGATTTGATGTAGATTTGGCTTAATTAGCTTTTAGAAGGTGATTTGGGGTGTTTTAGCAAGTGGAGGCCATTGCTAGGTTGAGAGGAATGTCTTAGGCGGCTGGAAAATGAAGTAAAATTCGTCTTCTGCCCTCTTATACTCTTAATCCCGAAATTCCCCAGTGGGCTTAGCTGCTAATCACCCGGTTAAGCCCAATTAAGCTGTTTTTCACCATCTGAAACTTGTTTCAGCCATATCTCTCAAACGGTGAATCCGTTTGGCTAATGTGACCACTCTACAGAAAGTTAAACCATCATCCGGATCTAATGGAAGGGGTTTAAGGTCAAAATTCCTTTCCAATCAAAATTTATGGCCAAAACAAGGTAAGCTAGGGGCAAAATGGCCATTTAAAAATCGGTAAAAAAATCATGAATAGGGGAAATGACCCCCATAGTCGTCTCCCAAAGTTACATGACCATACGACTTCGCATGTGAAAGAAAAAAATATTCTACGATCCTTCGACGCGTAGAATGCGGGTCGTTACATTCTCCATCCCCCCTCCCCCCTCTTAGGAAATTTCGTCCCCGAAATTCCTTAACCCAAAACATACAAAGGATCTCGCATGCCTACCATCCATATACAACAATCAAACATACAAAACAAACAAAACAAACCTATCCTACCATGCGGAAAGATAAATCGAAATGGAAATTTTACCAGGCGGAGAGTTCTGGATTTGTCTTCCTAAGGCTCTCCTCTGTCTCCCAAGTACAGTCATTCTCATTCTCACCCCCATTGAACTTTGACTAATTTCACCACCTTCCTTCGAAGTTGCTTCGTATCGTTCCTAACAATACGCATAGGCTTGCAGTTCCCAAACGCCTCAGGTTCAACCTCGATATCATCCAACTGATCAGGTGAAATAGTCACATCGGGGTCGTGCACGAATTTCCTCAACTGGGAAACACGAAATACGTTATGAACTCCTGCCATCTTCTTTGGTAATTCAACTTTATATGCCAGATTCCCAATTTGCTTAAAAACTGGGAATGGACCAAGCAATCTTGGTACTAACTTGCCTCTCCTGCCAAATCGTATCACGCTCTTCAACGGAGAATTCTTGACAAACATCAAGTCGACAATGGAGAACTTTAATTCTCTTCTCCTCTTATCATCATAAATCTTCTGCGTATCTTGGGCAGCCTTCATTCGCTGTTGGAAACCTTAATCTTAACTGAAGTTTCTCTTATCACATCTGGTCCAAGAACAAACTTCTCACCAGTTTCTAACCAACATGATGGTGAGTAGTACAGTCTTCCATATAAAGCTTCAAATGGAGCCATACCAATACTGGATTGATAGCTATTATTATATGAAAACTCTACTAGATTTAAATGGTCATCCCATGATCCACAAAAATCCAATACACAAGCTCGCAAAAGATCTTCTAACACTCGATTCACCCTCTCTATCTGTCCGTTGGTTTGAGGATGATACGCGGTACTAAGATGTAATTCTGATCCTCAAGCCTCTTGTAAGCTTTTCCAAAACCCACTAGTAAACAACGGGTCTCGGTCACTCACAATGCTTTTAGGTACTCCATGAAATCTCACGACCCATTTCATATACAGATTTGCCAACTTAGTTGTCATTCTATTCGACTTGACGGGTATAAACTTTGCACTCTTGGTCAATCGGTCCACAATCACCCAAATGCTATCATGACCCTATCAAGTCCTTGGTAACCCATCAATAAAATCCATTGAGACTTGTTCCCATTTCTATTCTGGAACTTCTAATGGTTGCAATAAACCACTAAGCTTCTTTTGCTTAGCTTTAACTAGCTGGCAATTCATGCATTTGGATATAAACCTCCCGAAGTCTCTTTTCATCCCTTTCCAGTAGTAGGTCTTCTTCATGTCTCGATACATCTTGTTACCACCGGGGTGTATAGTCAGTTTTGAGTGATGACATTCTCTAAGCACTTCATCACTCAATCCATTGACATTGGGTACAACTAGTCTTCCATTCTTTCTAAGCCATCCATCTCGATCAAGCCCATACTCATTCATCTCCTCATCGATGTACATCTCTAACTTGGAGATGATTTTCAATAAGTTACGATCGTCCCTCTGACTGGAACCAATCCACTCATTCAATGTAGGTCTGATCGTCAAACTTGCTAACTTTTCACTTTAGTCTGAAATCATACCGTGCGATGTACTCCAGTTGCTTCCATCAAGAAACATAGCCTCTAAACTGACATGTCCTCTGCTCAATGCATCAGCTACCGCATTGCCCTTTCCTGGTGTGTATCTGATATCGAAATCGTAGGAAGCCAAGTATTCTAACCATCTTTGCTGTCGAAGATTTAGATCCTTCTGAGAGAAGAGATACTTTAACGATTTATGATCAGTAAACAACTCGAATATTTCTCCCAAGAGATAATGTCTCCACATCTTCAACACGAACATGATCGCTGCCAATTCTAAATCATGGGTAGGTTATCTTCTCTCATGTGGTTTCAACTGCCGACTTGCATAAGCTACAACCTTACCTCCTTGCATCAGTACAGCACCTAGTCCGGTACCACATGCATCCGTATATACTGTCATCTCTTCATTCCCCTTAGGAATGACTAACACTGGTGCACATGTCAACTTTTCCTTTAGACTCTTAAATGCATCCTCACACTTTTTGTCCCAGACGAAGGCTTGATTCTTCTTGGTCAATTGGGTCAACGGTGCTGCTATCTTGGAGAAGTCTCGGATAAACTTGCGATAATATCCAGCTAATCCCAAGAAACTTCTTATGTCCGTTGCATTCTTGGGCGTAGACCAATCTTGTACCGTAGCCACCTTCACAGGATCCACGGCAATACCATTCTCTGAAACGACATGGCCTAAGAATCTCACTTCCCTCCTCCAGAAGTGACACTTAGAAAACTTTGCTTTCAATTGGTGTTTTCTCAGCACCTCCATCAATCTTCTTAAATGTTCCTTGTGTTCTTCCTCTGTCCTCGAATAAACAAGGATTTCATCCACGAACACAAGAACAAACTTATTCAACTGATCTCTGAATACCCTATTAATAAGATCCACAAAATATGTTGGTGCATTGGTCAACCCAAATGGCATGACCAGCCACTCATAAAATCCGGATGGTGTCCTAAAGGTCGTTTTAGCTAAACTCTCAGCTTCCACTATAAGCTGATGAAAACCTGTCGCGAGATCCAACTGGTAGAACACTCTCACGCCAATTAATTGATCAAACAAATCATCTATCCGCGGTAGAGGATACTTATTCTTCCTCGTCACTTTATTCAATTCATGGTAGTCCACACACAATCGAAGGGAACCATCTGCCTTGGTAGCAAACACAACTGGTGCTCCCCATTCAGAAACACTTCTTCTGATAAACCCCTTCTTCAAAAGATCGCTTACTTGCACCCCGAGCTCTCCATGCTCCCTTGGTGCCATACGAAGAAGTGGCATCACTAGAGGTCTAACATATTTCACTAAGTCAATACGGAACTCAATATCTCAGTGTGGTGGAAGTCTGGTCACTTCTTCGAAGACGTCCGGATACTGGCCAGCCACGGGCTCATCTGACAACTCATTACGCGGGATATCGATGGAATTTAGAAAAATAGTCATTACCCCATCATTAGGTAGGCCACCAAACACTACCCTCCGCCCATCATCCGCTCTAACTGTCAACAAAAAGCCCTCACAGTCTACCACCACCCCGTATCTTTGGTGCCAATCGACTCCTAAAATAATGCCAAACCCAGTAAAGCCCAAAACAAAGCAATCAAAAAAAAACATGCATCCATGCCTCGATAAGACCACATTACGACAAATCATGCTAAGGCTGGTCGAACCACCAATCGGGTTCATCACTACTAAAGGTTCGTCGATAATCTCGGGCTCTAATCCCAACCTATCTACCAGGTTACTAGATATGAAGGAACTGGAAGCTCCGGTATCAAACAATACTCGAACAGAAACATCATAAATAGAAAGCATACCTTGAATAATAACATTCTTTCCTTTCTCCGCCGCAGTTGGGGCATTCGACGAAGAAGGAATAGCATTGATAGCATATGCTTTCACAATCTGCTTTTCCTTAAGGAGTTGCGGACACTTGTTCTTGTGATGTCCCACTTGGCCACAGTTGAAGCACTTTCTATCCTATGGCTTGGCCCGACATTCTTTGGCATAGTGGCCCTTCTTACCACAGCTGAAGCACTCAACATTTTTCTTATTCTTCTTCTTCTGGCCATCCTTGGTCTGATTCTGCTTTCTCTTAATCTGAGAACCATTCTTGCCTCCATCGCTTACTTGACGCTTTGGCTCTTCCGCAGTTGCAACCTCAATCTTTGACTTGGGGTATAGATGCTCCGATCTCAAAGCTTTCCCCATAATCGATTCAAATGTCTCATCAATGTGGTTAACAAGCCATTCCCCGAAGTACTGATCCAAACCTGTTATAAACTTCTCATTCTTCTTCTCGGAAGTGTCAATGAGGGATAATCCATACTTCGATAAAGTATCGAATTTTGCAATGTACTCTGAGACTACTTTACCATTCTGCTTGAGCTCCAGGAATTTCCTAAACAATTCTGACTTCTGGGCAGCTGAGATAGTTTTTTCACCGAATCGGGCCTTAAATTGATACCATGTAACTTGATCCTCTGGAGTAGCTTCCTTAATAGCGTTCCACAAATTCATTACCCGTCCTTGCAGCTGACGGGACGCTAGCTTTCTCTTCATCACATCCTCGATACCCAAGTCTTCGAAGATACGCTCACAGTTATCCAACCAATCCTGAACATCCATAGCTGATTCCGTTCCGTGGAACGGCTTTCCACCAAGACTAGTGTAATCCTTGCATAGCTTGACGAAATCGGCCCTAGGCGCCTGCACCGTTGCACCACCACCATTAGCAGCATTATGAACCGCCCTCTGAACATCCCTAAGCATCTCTCTCATGAAGTCAGTGAACATAGGTCTCATGTCAGGAGCATTCCCATTGTTGGCTTCTCTATATATATATATATATATATATATATATATATATATATATATATATATAGCTTTTTGAAAACCAAAATAATCACAAATACACGCTCTCATATACGTTTTACCAATCACTGGTGTCTTTCTCTAGGTTAACTACGCAACCTAGAGCTCTGATACCAAATGTGATGGCCCGCCCCGCACCAGCCGACATTTCCCGTGAAAGTGCGATGTGTCGATGTCCAACCAGCACGGGATGGTCGCAAAAGAAGGGGAAAAGAAGAGGATTTACAAGTGAAATAACAAAGTACCTGTAGAATGTCTCACAGCGCAAGGAATAAAATGTAATAATAACATTCTTGACATAAAACAGGTGAGACAGTGCATAAGCTGAAAACTAAACATCATAGCAGCGGAAAATCCAAATACAGCTTATGTTCCACATCATTATTATTACAACTTTTGAAACTGTCTCGAAAGCAAAAGAAAGGAAAGGTACACTACTAATGCCCTAAGTAGTGACCAGCAGCGACATAGGGAGAATATCTATATATACCATACGTGGGAGCCTCCTGCTCGTCTCCTGTACAGCTACCCGTGCATCGCCACCTGACCTGTCTCTAGTCTGTCCGTTTAAGAGCACCCACATTAATAAGAAGAGACATAAAACTCTGGGTCATACAAAAGTCAGGTATGAGCGATAAGCATCAAAACAGAACAATAACAGGTATACTAAACCATACCTGAGCATGGACCTGCAACAAAAGAGTTAGCACAACATACCGCTCAACACTCTAAGGTGCCACTAACATATTGTGTAAAGAATACGGGGGAGGGGGTGTGCACGACATATTGATGGCAAACAATCAAGCATAGCAACCATCCTCACATAACTCACTCAGCACGTAAGGCATACGACATCCCCCGCTTTGACCACCAATTCGTTGCTATGATCACTTTGCCCCATGGAGTCATAATGACACCACTGCACTGATCCATAGCCACTAATCCTTGCTATGTCCACTCTGCCCCATGAAGTCATAAGGACTCCACTGCACTGGTTCATAGCCATGTTACGATCACTTTGCCCCATGGAGTAGTAACTACCCCACTGCACTAATACGTAGCCTAATATCCGTCTTGGTGGTGGATCAAAGCTATAGACGTTGATAACCCCTTTGCACACGTCCCGCAGCAAAGCCCAACTCATGAATTTGACTCATTGGTTCCCAACTGGATCCTGAGTTCTACTTCCTATTTGGACTTCCTTTGCATCTCGGGTTTTGGTCGAATTGGAGTTGTTCTTCAAAAGAGTCGTCGCATAGAAGTAACTTAAGTCTAGTTCGGTTCGGCTATTCATCATCTTCAGATTTCTCGTTCGGTTCGGTTCAGATTCTCCATCGTGGTTTGGCTCAGCTCCTTCATTCGGTTCGGTTCGGGTGCCATGCTTCATGATATGCTCCTGGGTATGGTTCGGTGGTTCTCCTCATTCAGACGCCGATTCGGTACGGTGATGGCACTTAAGTCTTGGTTCGAAGCACAATACTCTGGTTCGGTTCGGGGGTCCTTCATCTCCAGTCAATCCGATCTGATCCCATGTCCAGCTTTAGTCCAATTCCAACTCCAACTCTTATACGAACGGCCTTCCTTTTTGCCAATCTTCCTTTAGTGCAAAGTCCCGATCCAGATCGGATCCTCTTGCCCACTGATCCGAGCCCTATATCCGATCCGATCCAGTTCGGCTAGTTTCCTGCACTTCTTTCCAACGACTATTTTATGCCATTCGATGGCGTTTTCGACCAATCTAACTTTTCTAATCAGTCACAAAACATACCATACAGTCAAATCAACATTTATAATCAACAATAAAAACCAAAACAATAATTTGTTAGGTTAAAATGGATCAAACGTAGCCAAAATCCCATATTTTTCCTTAAGCATGTTTAAGAAAAACTAATGATAGGATTAGTAAAACTTAACCAAATTAACCAAATTTTCTAACAGAGTCCTAAAACAATATTTCGAAATTTATGAACATTTTTCCAGAATTTAATCATGTTTAAATTCGCTAATTAACACTAATTACCCTTAATTAACCATAATTAGTGAGGAACTATGCAAATCACTCACCTTAGCCACAAATAAACTTTAGATCTGAAATATTCTCTGTTATGGATCGAATCTCTATGTGTTCCAGCAGCTATACAGTAGTTCTACCTCGATTCTTGTGCTAATCTTCTTTGATTTGATGTAGATTTGGCTTAATTAGCGATTAGAAAGTGATTTGGGGTGTTCTAGCAAGTGGAGGCCATTGCTAGGTTGAGAGGATGTCTTAGGCGGCTGGAAAATGAAGTAAAATTCGTTTTCTAAACCCTAGTAGCCCTCTTATACCCTTAATCCCGAAATTCACTAGTGGGCTTAGTTGTTAATCACCGGTTAAGCCCAATTAAGCGGGTTTTCACCATCTGAAACTTGTTTCAGCCATATCTCCCAGACAGTGAGTCCGTTTGGCTAATTTTTCCACTCTACGGAAAGGTAAACCATCATCTGGATCTAATGGAAGTGCTTTAAAGTCAAAAATCCTTTCCAATCATAAGTTATGGCCCAAAAAAGATCACCTAGGGGCAAAATATTCATTTAAAAATCAGCAAAAAAATCATGAATACGGGAAATGACCCCAATAGTCGTCTCCCAAAGTTACATGACCATACGACTTCGCATGTGAAAGAAATAAATATTCTATGATCCTTCGATGCGTTGAATGCGGGTCGTTACAAATTTTGTCGGTTTCATTATGTTCTAGATCTTTTTCTGTATCTTTGTTTTCTTCATCATTTTTTTCTCACATTGTTTTCCAAGAATTTCAGTTAAATTGTGGTCATTATTTAACAAACTTTCCAATTCTTTTCTCTTCATTTTTCGGCTTGTAATTGATTTTCTTTGGACTGAAGCTTTTTTTGTAACTGCTCTACTTTTCTTTTTAACCTTGCAATATCTTTAACTTTGCCTTCGGCTTGTGTTAGAAGAAAGCTTTCTTCGTTATCATTTTTCCCCCTCTTCCAAAGTCTTATTCACTTTCAGTAGAAGAATTTTTTTCACCTTTCATAATTTTGTTGAATCTCTTTGCAGGCTAAAAAAACAAAATTAGGAAAACAATATTGGTACTTCATATTGTTGATTAATTTGCTATGTGTAACACCCCGTAATTCTATAACACTAAGATTCACAAATCAAGGCAGAATTAAATTTTAAATTCAAAATCAAGAGAAACGGGCTACGCCATTGCGTTCGTCTCGGAATTCTGCATGAAATAGAGTCCGAGTTTGCATTAATCGGACTCCGTATGAAGGAGTTATGGTCTTCAGAAGTTTCAGAAATCAGTTTAAAATTCAAACAGACAGAAACAGTTCAGAAACAAGTTCAAATTTCAAAAATCGGAGCCATATTAGGCTGGGCAGGAATTTTCCCGCCCAAGGCACCCAGGTCGACTGGGTAGTCGACCAGGGGCACCCAGGTCGACTGGGTAGTCGACCTGGGGGATGACCCCCCTGCTTTTTCCAGTTTTCTGAACCTAGTTCGTTCTGATGTATTTGGTCACGTTTTCTGCTTAGGTTCGTCTGCCTAACCCTATATAAACAACCTTAGTCCCCTTCTCTATTCACAATTCTTTTCTATTCTTATGCTGCCTCTGAGAAAATTAATAAATAGAATAAAATAATATATAAAATAAATCAAGACGAGGAGATGTTGTTCAAGACTTTCAAGAAGAGGTTCAAGTCAAGCTTGGATTTCAAGTGAAGATTTAAACGACTACAACGACTGTTTTTCTACTAATCTAATCTAACCTTTGTAAGTCGGTTACTTTTTAGATTTGAACGTTTCTCTCTGTTCATGACATGAATTAAAGGAATAAAACAATATGCCAAATCTTTCTATTCGAATCTGTGCCTACATCTTTGGACCTAATTAAGAACTGTTATGATTCGATGACCAATTAGGCCTTGCCTATGACTATGAACATTACCTATGACTATGAACATTGCCTATGACTATGAACATTGCCTATGCCTATGAACATTGCCTATGACTATGAGCATTGCCTATGACTGTGATTGTGACTGTTAGGATTATTTCCTTGACTATGAACACAAGCCTATGCCTTTGACTAGGAAGCATGAACTATTGCCTATGACATAACAAGGACAACTGTGACTAAACACCTATGATTCCTGACTAGGAAAGTGTTGCTTAAGTTTTGTGACTGTGAAATTGGGTCTAAACCTGATTTTCTATTCTGTCTATTCTTAGTTTTCTTTGTTTTTAGACCTTGGGAATTTACCTATTAAGTTAGGTCTACCCATGTTCTTGAACCTACGTCTCTATTCTGTCCATTCTTGATTTTCTTTGGTTTTAGACCTTGGGAATTTACCTATTAAGTTAGGTCTACTCATGTTCTTGAACCTACGTCGTTATTCAACCCTTTTTATGCCAGTTATTATGTCTATCTTTTGCATAGCATCTTTGGTTCATTCCCTATTTTCTACGAATCTAGATTTATCTATAAACTAGATTGAATCACGATTATGCGAACGGTGGGAATACGATTTGGGCAAAATATGAAATTTACTAAAAACGTAGTTATAAACTTGGAAATTGGCATAAATTGGGAACATGTTTTATGGCATGTTCATAGAAATGAAAATTGGATAAATTTGACATGAATTATAGGATGTGTAATTTGAATCTAGTATTGACTTTTAAATCTAGCATTTACATGAATTGTGAACTAGAATAATAAGTCTAGTTGGACATGAACTGTTATTAGAATGTTAAATCAGAATTGGATTAGCTAATTTGGCATAAATTTGAAACTGGCCATAATAGGGAGTAATTGTCATGTTTAGCAAAATCATGGTTAGTAACGCTTGATTTGGTATAGTTTACATACCAAAAAGCATAAATATGATTTAGAGGGGGAAATGGGCCATAAGAGTGAATGTTGACAATTTACATTAAAAGAGAAATTAGGAGATAAGTAAATTAGGAATAATTTACTTATAGAATTTTCCTAATTTACTTATAGAATTTGTCCTAAATGAGAAAATATAAATTTAGACAAATTAAAGGTTTCTTAAACGACATCTCTTTTAATAATACGCCAGAAAGTTCCTGGGTGACAGAGAGGATAGTGTCTAGGCTTGTGTTTGGAAAATACAAGTTTCCTGCTCTCCCTGGCTATCCCTAACTGATCCGACGGATGAGATGGTTACTTTCAAAACCTGATTTGAAAATTAATCAAACCCTTTGAACTTAGAAAACCCGAATATGCCTAACCCGAGGTTAGACTGAGTTGCGATGTAAACCTGCCCGGAACCAACCGGCACATCCAGTATTCGCAACAATATCTGTCTAATGTGAGTGGTCGTGGCTTTAATTTTTTTAGTTAAAGCTAGGACAAGAATGGTAGGGTTAAGTTAACTAAGACACTTAACCAATTCAACATGATAACCAAATCGATGGGTGGGGTTAGGTTCATACAGACACTTAACAAAGTTAAGTTAGAATGGGAGGGCTAAGTCCATAGGGACTCTTAACCAAACTCATGGTAACAAGACAAGATTTGTAGGGGTTAAGTAACTTAGAAAACACTTAGCCAAATTAACATGTTAACTAGACTAGAAGGTGGGGTTAAGTAAAGTTAATACGCTTAGCCAAATTAACATGTTAACTAGACTTGAAGTTGGGGTTAAGTAAAATTTCACACACTTAGTCAATTTGATATGTTAGCTGGGCTAGACCGTAGGGTTAAGTAAACTTGAACACTTAACCATCAGATTGTGTTAAAGTAATAAGGTTAAGTCTAAAACATGAAGGGATAATACTTAACCATTAATAACATGTTAGTTAAAACAGACGGGCAAGGTTAAGTTAAAAAGGAACACTTAACCAATACAGGATGAATGTGTAGGGTTAAGTAATAAGAAATACTTAACCAATATAACTTGGTTTGTGGAAGGGTTAAGTCAACATGGATTACTGATAACACTTAACCAGTTTAGCAGGATAAGTGAAGAGGGTTAAGTTAGCTTGAATTGATTAATGACACTTAACCAATCCAAATTGACGGGAAAGTGAACTAAGTAGTAAACCTTAGTTAAAAGGAGCTAAGTAGTAAACCTTAGTTAAGAAAACAACGATTTGGGAAACTAAGTGGTAAACCTTAGTTAATAGAACTAAGTAGTATGACACGGGAAGGAGCAAACGTCCATCTGATTAAAACGAAGGCTCCAACGAATTGGGTTACAAAGCCCGAGGCTTCGAGGGGACGTGAGGGTACTCTTGGTATCCCTCTGTGAGGCTGCAGATGATTCTCCTGGGCTCACAGAGGTTCAGGTCTGCGTTAGAAGAACCAGGGGTATGCCTTGGTTGCAATATATGGCAACCTAAAGACAAGGATGGACCGGCGTGATTCGGCGAGAAAACGGTAGCCCTGTGATAGCAACTCATCGTCTACCATCCATCTTGAGTCAATTGAGATACGTGAAGCGGAAAGGTGGAGAACTCCAAAAGACCATATACTTGCTATCTAGTTATGGGTGAGGATGGCCATAGGATAGTGAGGAACCGGTGGGCCTACTTATAGTTCTCATTTTTCAAGGTGTGCCTTTCATTAGTTGAGGGAGGGGTCAAGTTGGACCATAGCCACCGGAACAAAAACAGACCTTAGCATCTGCATTGGCAGATATCTGGAAGCTCCCGACCGAGTTCTGTATTCCTTGATTTGCCCTGCCACAGGACTCGGGCTGCACATTACAGGACGTGTGCATCTAGACAAGCGATAACGATTTGCGATACATGCATGGGGAAGTCTAGGAACATATACCACCCTAGGCAGTGTGTCCTAGATTAGGGGGCATCGATCGTCAGGTAGCATAATCCCTAGTTGGACTAGGTGGCATAAACCCTGAATCTGAGAAGTGTTCAGCAGATAGCGTAAACTCTAGTTGAATCTTGAAGGCACTTGATAGAAAACCCTAGATTAGATATAGGTAATAAATAATAAATGTATGCCCGAAGGCAATGGGAAATACAGGGATTGGGATCACGTTATCGTTACTAGTTGGGACACTAATTAGGTTGTGCAGAGATAATAGAAAACAGTATAACAAGGGAATAGCGAAGCGGCGAAAGTATTAGAGAGCGTATCCAGTTTACCTTATCTTAGTATATCTTGTGTTAACCTCGTCTAATCTTGCTGACCCTATCATCTTGGTGTTATCTTGTATTCAGTTATTTCATGTCGTTTTGTTTTTTCATGTTCCCATGCTAGAAGTTACTGAACTTACTCAGGCTTTATGTCTGACTCTGTTTTTCTTTCTTCTTCTTTTCTTCCGTCCGTCCCCCAAGGTAGTAGAGGAGGGAATAGTATAGCTCAGGTTAAGTCGGACTGTCACTCTTTCCCAGCTTGAAGATTTGTCGAAGTTTTGCTTGGATTCTCTTTTCAGATGCTATGGCTGGCTCTTGCTAAAATTGGGGAATATAAATATTGTTTTATGCTTCTTTATTTTGTAAGACAGATGATACTCTGATATTGTAAAGAAATCGTTGTACAAATCACTTTATCAATAAAGCAAAGTTTTATTTTCCGCTTTTAATTTTTGTCTGTCTTGTAATTTATCTGCAACTTTTACCTAAAAATGCTCCACAGAACTTAGTGCATTCCCTTTGTGAGTGAAACTAACGGATGTGGGGTGTTACATGTGGTATCAGAGCTGAAGGTTACCAGATCAGATAAAGGACTTGAAAAATAATTTTCAAAACGGTTTTAAAAGAAGCATTTTCAAAAGAAAAGATTTGTTTTAAAGGCATATTCCCCAAAATCCATACGCACTACCTTCTCTTCCTCTGTTTGAATTCTTGTCTCCTTCTTTCCTGAGTCTCTGGGGCTCCTGGCTTTCTAGGAGGTAACCTCATCGAAGGGTGAAGTCGTTCCTGGCTTCCATCCATAGCCATAGTTGCTTCACTTACGGCTAGTTTTTCTTTCAAGCTTATAGGGTTTTCCGTACGATGGAAGTAGCTTTCGAGAGATTTGTCAACATGACTACACACGGAAGGGGATGAGGAGTTTGGAAAAGGAGCACAACCCTAGGATGAGGAATTCATGGGTGTAGATTTAGCTCACAAAGGAGGAAGGAATTATAAAACCTAAGACAAGAGGAAGTATTTTTACTAGGGTATGATACGACATATAATTAAGGACAAGGGCAAGAACGAGGGACAAGATTTTCAGAAGGGCAAGTACCTACTTTCACCACCAAGCGTACCTAGGAGAAAGGTAGTAAAGTTCTGTTGAAAGAGTCTAGTTTTGTTGTTCGTACTCTTTCCTTTGGTTTTAGCGCTTCACATTTGTTCATATCCACTTCCATAGTTGATTCTCTGCACCATAGTACTTGTATAATAGAAAGATCCCACTAGAGGCTCAAATCCAATTGGTGGTCCGACCAGTTTATTTTTGGTTAGTAGGGATTTGAGAATAGCTATCGAGTTTGCTTACATCATCTCACGTAGATCGTCTAAATTCGTAGGAGATATTCCTTCGATGCATGTCTGATATTGGTTTAGGCCTTTGGGGCTTGTACTTGAGGAAAGTCGAGTTTGACTAGGATGGTTTGCGTGAGAGATGAATAGTTGTGGCAGGCACTCTTAAAAGCACGTAGCAACCATTTAACCCTCATAGTTATGGTGTGATGGATAAGCTGAGAGGAAAGACCTCAAACCATCTTGGTATATACACTCAGTATCATGGTTGACATTTGTTAATTTTGGAAATGGAGGTCTGAAACTTCACAATCGTGAAGTTAAATTAGTTAGGATACAGTGGAGTAAAGCTCAAGAAGGCTAAATACTAGCATCATACCCTTTTCCTTAAGGGTGCATCCTTGATTTCTTTGTTTAGGAGATTTACGCATAATTGTTTCTCTCTTTCCAAAGTATATCCTCTAGGACATATCTTTGATCCTTAGGTAGAAGCCAATGGATGTAAACATGTGTTTGAAACATGTTATGGTTGGTGGTTGCAAGTGGTTGCTAATGGTTGCTCGTGGATGCATATGCATACGTATTAGGCACTAGATCAAGTTCGAACGCTTTCATCTTGCATTTACAGATATGTATTTGTTTGTAAGTTGAACTTGATACGTTATCACATGGATGTTGCATATGGATGAATGGCTGTGCACGCATGTAGTATTTACATAACTAGGGATGCTTGCATACATGATTGGACGCATGGCACTGACATGATTCGCATTAAGGAGGTCAACTAAATCAGTAGACCGCCTGATCTTGCATTAGATAAAGACATATACACACACTATGCATACGAACATGAAAGCATTAGAAATCTTTTAAGGACAATGAATGCCTGTGATTGAATGGTTGAGTAGATGGGTGATGGGATGGTAGGACACATTCTTCCTAACTTGAAGATTTCGAGGACGAAATCCTTTTAAGTGGAGGAGAATGTAACACCCCGTAATTCTGTAACACTAAGATTCAAAAATCAAGGCAGAATTAAATTTTAAAATCAAAATCAATAGAAACGTGCTACGCCGTTGCGTTCGTCTCGGAATTCTGCATGATATAGATTCCGAGTTTGCATTAATGGGACTCCGTATGAAGGAGTTACGGTCTTCATAAGTTTCAGAATTCAGTTTAAAATTCAAACAGACAGATACAGTTCAGAAACAAGTTCAAATTTCAAAAATCGGAGCCAGATTGGGCTGGGCAGGAATTTTCCTGCCCAAGGCACCCAGGTTGACTGGGTAGGCGACCTGGGGCACCCAGGTCGCCTGGGTAGTCGACCTGGGGCACCCAGTTCGACTGGGTAGTCGACCTAGGGGTCGACCCCCCTGCTTTTTCCAGTTTTCTGAACCTGGTTCGTTATGATGTATTTGGTCACGTATTCTGCCTAGGTTCGTCTGCCTAACCCTATATAAACGGCCTTAGTCTCCTTCTCTATTCACAATTCTTTTCTATCCTTATGGTGCCTCTGAGAAAATAAATAAATAAGAGAATAAAATAATATACAAAATAAATCAAGACAAGGAGATGTTGTTCAAGACTTTCAAGAAGAGGTTCAAGTCAAGCTAAAATTTCAAGTGAAGATTCAAACGACTGCAACGACTGTTTTTCTACTAATCTAATCTAACCTCTGTAAGTTGGTTACTTTTTAGATTTGAACGTTTCACTATGTTCGTGACATGAATTAAAGGAATATGCCAAATCTTTCTATTCGAATCTGTGCCTACATCTTTGGACCTAATTAAGAACTGTTATGATTCGATGACCAATTAGGCCTTGCCTATGACTATGAACATTGCCTATGACTATGAACATTTCCTATTACTATGAACATTGCCTATGACTATGAACATTGCCTATGACTATGAGCATTGCCTATGACTGTGATTGTGACTGTAGGAATTATTTCCTTGACTATGAACACAAGCCTATGCCTTTGACTAGGAAGCATAAACTATTGCCTATGACATAACAAGGACAACTATGACTAAACACGTATGATTCCGGACTAGGAAAGTGTTGCTTAAGTTTTGTGACTGTGAAATTGGGTCTAAACCTGATTTTCTATTTTATCTATTCTCGGTTTTCTTTGGTTTTAGACCTTTGGAATTTACCTATTAAGTTAGGTCTACCCATGTTCTTGAACCTACGTCTCTATTCTGTCCATTCTTAGTTTTCTTTGGTTTTAGACCTTAGGAATTTACCTATTAAGTTAGGTCTACCCATGTTCTTGAACCTACGTCGTTATTCAACCCTTTTTATGCCAGTTATTATGTCTATCTTTTGCATAACATCTTTGTTTCATTCCCTATTTTCTACGAATCTAGATTTATCTATAAACTAGATTAAATCACGATTATGTGAACGGTGGGAATACGATTTGGGCAAAATATGAAATTTACTAAAAACGTAGTTATAAACTTGGAAATTGGCATAAATTGGGAACATGTTTTATGGCATGTCCATAGAAATGCAAATTGGATAAATTTCACTTGAATTATAGGATGAGTAATTTGAATCTAGTATTGACTTGTAAATCTAGCATTTAAATGAATTGTGAACTAGAATAATAAGTCTAGTTGGACATGAACTGTAATTAAATGTTAAATCGGAATTGGATTAGCTAATTTGCCATATTGGCATAAATTTGAAACTGGCCGTAATAGGGAGTAATTGTCATGTTTAGCAAAATCATGGTTAGTAACTCTTGATTTGGTATAGTTTACATACCAAAAGCATAAATATGATTTAGAGGGGGAAATGGGCCATAAGAGTGAATGTTGACAATTTACATTAAAAGAGAAATTAGGAGATTAGTAAATTAGGAATAATTTACTTATAGAATTTGTCCTAAATGTGAAAATATAAATTTAGACAAACTAAAGGTTTCTTAAACGACATCTCTTTTAATAATACGCCAGAAAGTTCCTAGGTGACAGAGAGGATAGTGTCTAGGCTTAGGTTTGGAAAATACAAGTTTCCTGCTCTCCCTAGCTATCCCTAACTGATCTGACAGATGAGATGGTTACTTTCAAAACCTGATTTGAAAATTAATCAAACCCTTTGAACTTAGAAAACCCGAATATGCCTAACCCGAGGTTAGACTGAGTTGCGTTGTAAACCTGCCCGGAACCAACCAGCGCATCCAGTATTCGCAACAATATCTGTCTAATGTGAGTCGTCGCGGCTTTAATTTATTTAGTTAAAGCTAGGACAAGAACGGTAGGGTTAAGTTAACTAAGACAATTAACCAATTCAACATGATAACAAAACCAATGGGTGGGGTTAGGTTCATACAGACACTTAACACAGTTAAGCTAGAATGGGAGGGCAAAGTCCATAGGGACACTTAACCAAACTCATGGTAACAAGACAAGATTTGTTGGGGTTAAGTAACTTAGAAAACACTTAGCCAAATTAACATGTTAAATAGACTAGAAGGTGGGATTAAGTAAAGTTAATACGCTTAGCCAAATTAACATGTTAACTAGACTAGAAGTTGGGGTTAAGTAAACTTGAACACTTAACCATCAGATTGTGATAAAGGAATAGGGTTAAGTCTAAAACATGAAGGGATAATACTTAACCATTAATAACATGTTAGTTTAAACAAACGGGCAAGGTTAAGTTAAAAAGGAACACTTAACCAATATAGGATGAATGGGTAGGGTTAAGTAATAAGAAATTCTTAACCAATATAACTTGGTTTGTTGAAGGTTTAAGTCAACATGGATTACTGATAACACTTAACCAGTTTAGCAGGATAAATGAAGAGGGTTAAGTTAGCTTGAATTGACTAATGACACTTAACCAATCTAAATTGACGGGAAAGAGAACTAAGTAGTAAACCTTAGTTAAAAGGAGCTAAGTAGTAAACCATAGTTAAGAAAACAACGATTCGGGAAACTAAGTGGTAAACCTTAGTTAACAGAACTAAGTAGTATGACACGGGAAGGAGTGAACGTCCGTCTGATTAAAACGAAGGCTCCAACGAATTGGGTTACGAAGCCCGAGGCTTCGAGGGGACATGAGGGTACTCTTGGGATCCCTCTGTGAGGCTGCAGATGATCGTCCTGGGCTCACAGAGGTTAAGGTCTGCGTTAGAAGAACCAGGGGTATGCCTTGGTTGCAATATATGGCAACCTCAAGACTAGGATAGACCGGCGTGATTCAGCGAGAAAATGGTAGCCCTGTGATAGCAACTCGTCGTCTACCATCCATCTTGAGTCAATCGAGATACGTGAAGCAGAAAGGCGGAGAACTCCAAAAGACCATATACTTGCTATCTTGTTATGGGTGAGGATGGCCATAGGATAGTGGGGCACCGGGGGGCCTGCGTATAGTTCTCATTTTTCAAGGTGTGCCTTTCATTAGTTGACGGAGGGGTCAAGTGGGACCATAGCCAATTGAACAAAAACAGACCTTAGCATCTACATCGGCAGATATCTGAAAGCTCCCGACCGAGTTCTGTATTCCTTGATTTGCCCTGCCACAGAACTCGGGCTGCACATTACAGGACATGTGCATCTAGACAAGCGATAACGATTAACGACACATGCGTGGGGAAGTCTAGGAACATATACCACCCAAGGTAGTGTGTCTTAGACTTGGGGGCATCGATCGTCAGGTAACATAATCCCTAGTTGGACTAGGTGGCATAAACCCTGAATCCGAGAAGCGTTCAGCAGATAGCGTAAACTCTAGTTGAATCTTGAAGGCACTTGATAGAAAACCCTAGATTAGATCTAGGTAATAAATAATAAATGTATGCCCAAAGGCAATGGAAAATACAGGGATTGGGATCACGTTATCGTTACTAGTTGGGACGCTAGTTAGGTGGTGCAGAGATAATAGAAAACAGTATAACAAGGGAATAGCGAAGCAGCAAAAGTATTAGAGAGTGTATCCTGTTTATCTTATCTTAGTATATCTTGTGTTAACCTCGTCTAATCTTGCTGACCCTATCATCTTGGTGTTATCGTGTATTCATTTAATTCATGTCGTTTTGTTTTTCCATGTTCACATGCTAGAAGTTACTGAACTTACTCTAGCTTTATGTCTGACTCTGTTTTTCTTTTGTCTTCTTTTCTTCCGTCCCCCCCCCCCTAGGCAGTAGAGAGGGGAATAGTATATCTCAGGTTAAGTTGGACTTTCACTCTTTCCCAGCTTGAAGATTTGTCGAAGTTTTGCTTGGATTCTCTTTTCAGATGCTATCGCTGGCTCTTGCTAAAATTGGGGAATATAAATATTGTTTTATGCTTCTTTATTTTGTAAGACAGATGATACTCTGATATTGTAAAGAAATCGTTGTACAAATCACTTTATCAATAAAGCAAAGTTTTATTTTCCGCTGTTTTAATTTTTGTCTGTCTTGTAATTTATCTGCATCTTTTACCTTAAAATGCTCCACAGAACTTAGTGCATTCCCTTTGTGAGTGACACTAACGGATGTGGGGTGTTACACTATGTGCAAATTTATTTGACTTCTAGGGAAAATACACAATAATGATTAATATGCATAAGATTAATCAAAGGTATAGATAATAAAAATAGGAAATAGTTAAAAAGATAAAAGTTATCTTTTTACGCATGTGGTAGAAATTATTTTTTTTAAATTTAAAAATAACAATAAAATGACATAATCAGCAAGGAAGCACATACAAGGAAATTACCTTTTCTCACTTAATGGATTGAATTGATATGTTTTTGAACAATGATAATTTCCATTTTAATATTTTTGGTCTTTCATTTTCACAACCCTTTTTAACCTTAATGATTTGTGTCCTTTCACAAAGCCAATACTATCAAAAAATTAAAATATGCTAATTTTTGATACTAGAAAAATTCAATGTACAGTATTAAATATAAAACACATACCAATAATATAATGGAGCATCCGGGCAAATTTCTTGGGTCTTTAGCAAACTTTTCAACATTTTGGGACACATGCGTGTGAATAGATTTTGCCCAACAAATGGAATTTATATTCTTCAAATTCAACAATTTGGGAATAAATCCCGATTGTAAGTAGAATTGGTTGTTGGGGAAGAAGGATGTGATAATTAGTAACAAAAGAAGTAATTTAACTAAATCTTCACTTCCGTTCCATTCTTCAATCATTATTTTGATTCTCTCACTCAAATTTTTCTTATTTACCCTCTCATTCCACTCAAAATGTCGATTTAGAAAACTTAAGTACCCCTCATCCAAGTTATTCCTACTAATAATTCCAATTGGGAATATATTCTTTCCAGTCAATGGAATTCCAAGTATTAAACTAATATCCTCTTTAGTTAACTTAAGACTAGCATCTTCTATTTTAAATGCTTTCTCTTCCCTATCGTATGATGTAATAACTTCATCTAAACTTTTTGCACTTTTTTGAATATCCTTTCTTCTGATTTTATCTTCCAAAATTTATGAAATAATTTTTGAAAGGTGTTCTATCTATATATGATATTGCAGCAGAAGAGAATATGTTTTTTCCTTTATTTTAGTCATCACCTTGTAGAATGCATCTAAATTAACCTATAAGTTCCCTTATTTTTTCCTTACCCCTTTTTTCCACTTCATTTTATTCAGCATCATCTTCAGTGTCAAGGTTGGAGTTGTTCTCTAAATTTTCATATAAGCATCCTTCTGGAGGAGAGTAGACACATTCGTGAAGCTGTGGCTCTGACTGCAGTATTCTTTTTTCTGCTTAAGTGAAGTTGGTTGTATGAACCTGTTATACCATATTATTAAATGAAAATAATGTAAATTTAAATACAGAATAATATTTCTACTTAGCTTTTGTTTAAGCATGCAGGAAAACAATTAAACTAAGTTTAGATGATCACATGAATAATATATCCTTTTTTAAAAGATAAACAAAATTATCTTTTTACACAATTTATATGTTTACTCACAATATGATATACATATTTTATCTTTAACATTGGTTACATAATCATCTGTCGTCTGTTAATCAAATTATAATAGAAGAATATAATAATAAAATAGTCTAACTTTTGCACTTAATAGTATAAAATTTTGTTTACTTACAATAAAAGTACATGAAGGTGTTGGTATATTTTGCATTGTCTGGCTGTGTATATCACAAAAAGAATCTGAATGATTCCTTATATTTGAACAGTGCTCTCCTTTAATGTCGATAAAGATACATTGTTGTATATCTTTAGCGTACCTTGAATTTCTTGTACGCATTTTTCCTGCATTGATATATCAATTTTGTTATTGGACAAATTGTTTATTATAAATGCATGCGCATACTAAAATTAATGATCAACCATAAATAATTAGGTTGGCTATACTGGTTATAAGTAATAAAAGTATTTAAAAATCACTTTTAGCTTAAAAAGATAAATACATTTATATTTTTTCCTTAGCAATTTGACCAAACTGCTATAGTAACTTGTATATCTGATTGTTTAAAGACAATAATCATTTAAAATTCAGTATCTGTATAGAGATAATCTTGTTTGTCTTTTTAAAACAAATACATTTATAGCTTCCAAAAATTTAATGACCTGAACTTCCTCGTAAATGAAAGCCCAGATTGCTTTGAGGACAAGACGAATCAGAACACAAATAGAAGAACATTTCATTGCTTACTACAACAATTTACATCAGAGTACAAGAATATAACAGAGTGAATAAATATTATACATTTGACAAATATCAGAGATTTAAATTATGCTGCAGCAGAAAAATAATACATAACACAACTGAAAGAGATATACGGATACAGAGTGTTTTGAATATAGCTCAGGCTGTAAATCCAGGATCCTGTAAGAATAAATCCAGAAAACAAAATCTACTAGCTGTCCGTGTGGAAAATAGGGGCATCCAGAATTTAGGTTAAAACAATAAACTCCAGGTCAGTCATGTGACTGGTGTGAGAACTAAAACAGTTATTTGAACTTTATTTTAAAGTTAAGTAGATCAAGGGACCACGCCGTATAACATGGAACGGGTTTCCTCCCAAGAATACCAGTACATAAAACAAACAACGCAATGCTAATAAAAGAAAATGAAGCTATTATAAGACTCAGGTCCCATCACACAATGCAACGCAAGTCGGAGGATAGAGTTTTACCTTATAATAGCATAATAATGCTTGATACATGAAATCTCATCTTTTATTATTACTATAAGTGAAGAAATCAACTTCATATATAAATGTATCAATCATAGACGGCATAGTATCCCATGCTACTATGTCACCATACTAGTTTTACAAAAAAAAAAAAATGTCACGTATTAGAAATTGGATTTCCTTCATGAGTCTAGGCAAGGGATGTACTCCTCGTCGGCTTAGAGACAATTTAGCAAATCCCTCAGGGCTCGGACGTTGGCGAGCCCCTGGATTCTGCAGGGCCGGTCCACACATAGCGGATTAGTTATACATGAACACACGTTTCCTGGTACTATAGGACCTATATCCATCGGCTCCGTAGTAACTGATATATCCGGGGTGCCTCGGATTCCAACAACCACATAGGTAAAAATAATATAAATGTCAGGGCTAGCAAACGCTGAAACCACCCATAGCTAGAAAGAAACGTCATGCACTCCCGGCGTTCCCACATCTCGTTTTTGATGCATACCGAGATGTGAGGCTCGCGAATTAATGCTATACACAAAGCTAGTCTATATTGAAGCCATGCTTTGATCATCAACCACAAAACACTGCTTTTCAACAGAAGCCTTGATCATTTGCTACTCAGACATGCCACACATGCAATTCACGCCATGTGACCGATGTCTATCGATATATAACCTCTGAGCTTATACATCTTAGAGAAGGGTGTTAAGCAAGAGAATAAATTCTCCGCCACCAAACAGATATATATATTTAATAGATATCAACCAACACTGAATAAAATCCCATGTCAAACACATAGTCCATTTACAAGTTCGTTCCGGGTCTGAACGAAACTGAGGCACCTTATTCCTCGTCCTATATGTCCTATACTGGAGAGAGGTCCTCACATATCCAGTCGATCTCCAAGTACGTCTGGACGATCACCACTTATTACCTTGTCTTGGGTGTACGGCCCAATCAAGACATCAGTAATCATCCAAATGATGTGATGACCTCCGGTCTTCAATCACTGTCTTTAATCTCAACTTATCGTTAAAACAGTTATTCAGAATGGATCCCATTAATTTTATCAAAGATAAATTGTTTAAATTTATTCTTTAATCTTCCTTTGGAAATCAATTCAAACCATATTAAGGTTTTTTCAAACTAGTCGGGATTAGCGATGTAACGACCCAGATTTTCTGGTCAATTTATTTTGAATATTTAATATTGTTTTAAATATTGAGCTAATAATATAAATCGATTTCTTATATTGAATTATCAATATAATTATCGTAATACGAGGATCTTAAATAATTCAATTTGAGTTTAAAATGGAGTCAAAATGATTCAATTGGTTAATACGAATTTTTTTTGAATTTAAACGATAATAATAATTTAGTATCAAGGAATTTATTTGTTTTTGAATTTAAATTATATCATATTAATTTATTTTGGTTATTTATATTTACGTTCAAATTAAATATCAAAATATATTCAGTTAGTTCAGAATAGTGTTACAATGGACACCGAGATATTTGACTGTGGATAGGTACAAAATCAAGTCGATATCTGTTTAAAAAGAAAAGGAATCGCTTTATATCAAATCAGAAATCTAATCACATTAAAATTATTGTACTAAACCTATACCTACTTATAAAGCATACTGCCTAAGTTCCTTCATATCGAAGTATTCATTCCTGTAAATAACTCGATACCCCTTCTCTGATTTTTATTTTGAATGGAAATAGGATTTGTCCTCCAATTCTTATAGGAAACAAAACAAAACCGGAAGCCATTAAAAACAAATCCGAACCCTTCTTTCTAATCAAAGTCGTTTTTTCTCCTTTTCATTTCTTCGCTCCAGAACAGAAATTGAAAATAAGGATTTGCGATTTTGTAAACTGCTAGATCTCCTAAAGCTGGATCCAAGGTGGAAGTGCTCGCGATTTACGGTGCAATGCCGATTTCCAATCTTGGGCGATTTAGGGCAACTTCGATTGGATGAGGTCAGAGGATGTTTTGAGGGTAATGATGAACTCGCGAAGAGGAGAGGCAACTGGCGAAAACTCTTCTGGATATCCAAAGATGAGTTTTAACGCGAGTTCGCTGTAGCAGGGAAGAGGAATTCGATGTTGTACTAGTGGGGTTCGCACCCAAACCGTTCGATCAATTATGTAGCGTCATTTTGGATGAGGTCAGAGGATTGAATTTTCAGACGAGTTGAACGAGAAGGGCACAAAGAGGAGAAATGTTTGGAGGTTTTGCCTGTAGGTACATATCTCGGCTTCGGGAAGAAAAGAATCACAGGTGGAAGACAGTAAGGGTGGTTGTCGAGTGATGGTAGTAGGGGTTCGAGTAACTTACAGTGAGGAAGGGTTGATTTTTTTCCATGGATTAAGGTAATTTCATTTTTTTTATGTATTTAATAAAAAAGGGATGATTTAGTTAAATTGGTTAATTATTAATTTTAAGTCAATGTTAAATATTTAAATGGTTAAATGTTTAAAAATAATTATGTTTTGAAATACATTCCTAAATATTTTACCGGTATTATTAATCAAACCATGGTAAAATATCAGCTAAATAAAAATATAGTAGCTCAATAAAAATATTATTGTATTAGTTAAGTGAAAATATAATAATTATATGTCCATTTAATGAATTGGGTAGGAATTATCACGTTGGGTTGCGAAATATACGAGTTGGGATTGGTTAGAGATTTTTCTGAGTCAGCTATGGATTTAGTTAATTCAGGAAGCTGGATAGTCGACAAAAATAAAATCACGGTGAGTAATCCCTACTCAAATTTTATTTGAATTTATTTTTATTTTTAAAATAAATTGTTGACTGCTTGGAGGCGTTTATAAATTGTTTATCAATGTTGGCTATTATATATATTATATATATAATAATAATAAACATATTAGTTATTTAGGATTGGTGTTTGTGGTTATTATATATATTGGTAATTGGTTGGATTGCCGTAGTACCATTAGCAGATGCCCGCAGTATCATTAGCGGATGACCCTATACGCCCCATGCTATGATAGTGGATGACATTCATACCGCGATATTCTGCCTCGAAGCAGGATGGGTATTATTTTTGTGACTAACGTCTGTGGATGCAGGAAAACAGGTTGGAGGAATCCAACTGGATTCCTAAAAATATTATCATTTGTTTGGTTTAACATGTTATCTTATATGATGCGTTAGAAAAACCAGTGATTTGATAATTTGGTATTTAGGATGCTTGAAATATCAATAGGCCTAAATGGTAATTTATAGAAATATCGTAAATAGGGTTTCGAAAGTTAAAAAGGAAAATTCTATTTTTCTAAAATAGAATTTGAATTTAGAATGGGCTAAAGATATTTACTAGTTTTGAAACTAAATAAGAACAAGTATTGCATTTATAAATGATGTTTATAAATTAAATAACCAAGGATTTGAATTAAATTTATAAACGGTGTTTGTAAATAAAATGTAGTGATTTTGTTTGGATAATCAAGGAACTGAATTGAATTTAAAAACGATATTTATAAATGAAGGGAAAAAAATTATCATTGGATAATTTGAATATTTAAATTCAAATGTGAATTTAATGATAGAAATAAGGAAATCGTTTTAAAAAAATAAAAGATGGAATTTATTCTGATGTTCAGAATATAAAATTTGAACTAAAATAAATCCGTAAGGATTTATGATTTGAATTCGATTAATTCAAATTTATTTAAAAAGAAGTTAAATTGAATATGAAAATTTGTTGGGTGTTATATATATAAGTTATTATAAATAGAAATTTCCAAAATAAGATTTTGGTTTTAAATAGATTTCGAAATAGACTTGTTTGAATATAAATCAAGGAAATTTATAAAATGATCTTTATAAATATAATGAATTAATTATCAAGAGATAATTTGAATATTAAAATTCAAATATGAATTTAAAAAATAGAATTTGAAATCATTCGAAAGGGAACAACGGTTTTTGTTCCGAAATTCGGAATATCAAAGGGATGGAGTTTCAAATAGAAATTTGAAGAGGGAATTTGTTTAAATATATGAAACAAGGAAGTTGAATTTATAAATAGTGTTATAAATTTGGTAAAATAAATTATCATTTGGATCATTCAAACCATTGAATTCGAATAGGAATTTAAAAGTAAATTGGGAAGTGTTTTGAAACAAAACGATTGATTATATTCGGAATTCGGAATATAAGCTGAATTGAGAAAAAACCAACAGGTTTATATTCGAAATTCGATTATATCGAATTTTATAAATAATTTATTTATAAAAGGAAGTTGAGTTAAATATAGAAGATCGAAGTATAAATAAATATATTAACGAGTAAGGAAAAATCGACAATTAAAGATAATCGAAAATATTATGTTGAATTGGGAAAAACTGATTTGATATACATTAAAAATATATTAGAATGGATGTGCAATTTATATAAAAATGAAGTTTCAAACAAAAATATATTAAATATAATTAAAACGAACTTGACGCAGTGTGGTAGTTCGTAAATTGGCGTTTCGAACTTCAATTGAGTATATAGAACTCAATTTAAGTCGGAATTCTTTGAAACAAGAATCGTCAGGACCGATTTGATAATAGTATTCTAATGAAAGAGAAAAATCTGGATTTCGTCGAATAAATTTTTAGTTATGTCAAAATCAAATTTTCAGAAAAACAGCGCCAGAACCATTATAAAACCATAACGGTTTATTTAAATAAATAAAAATATTTTAAACAAATAAAATCTGAATTTCCATAAAAAAATCCAGATTTGAGTTGTAAAATAAGTATGAACTCAAGTGGAGTAAGTAATATGATTTTTGAAACAAAAACCAGACTTTTAATTATTGAATTGAATTAACTAATTTGAAGAAAAAATTTAGTCAACGAAATTTGAAATCGAAGTAGAACTTTAAATCATAAAAGGGAAGTGTAAATTCATATTCGAAACTGAATATGGAATTTGAATTGAAAATGGGATTCGAATGGTAATAAATAAGTTAAAATATATTTGAACGTGATATGTTCAAATAGAAAAAATGAAATGAGCAAACGAGCTGATTAAATAATAAATTAGCGAATAAAGTTAAAAATGACCAGATTGATTTGAAATAAATTAGAAATGGACACATATGTGTTAGACAGGTATGGAATGAAGTATATGAAGTGTATGAAGATTATAATTTGTGTGCCCGACACAAAGTTACACGTTTAAATTCCATATGAGGTTTTATGCGCCGAATCGGCAAGCCACTTGGCTTTTTGATCTTCTTTTTAAATGGAAGGGGCCTAGAGAGGCGAGTTGAGATTTGAACAATTTGCCGATACAAAGGAGGTTATGGTGAAATTTTCCGGAAATTTAAGGAGTTAGAATATTTTTAAGAAATTTTGATAATTAGAAATCGATATATCGATATATATAGAATTCGATAAGGAAACGAACTTGAAAATAGAATACTGTAAAAAAAAAAGGAAATATATAATTAAATCTAGTAAAATTAAAAAGAGAAACATTACGGATTTAAAATGAATAATTGGTTTTTATAATGTTGATTATTCGAGGTAAGTGGTTTTGTCCATTTTGAAGTTAATGATGTTTTCAGTCAAGGTCTGAGAGCTAGTTATACACCAGCTTGATTGATTTCATTTTTAATTGATAAATAGCAAGATCCAGTCTCGAAGAGAAGTGTTTGAATAAGAGTTAGTTGAATAAAGTATTTTGGGTTGTTGTAACGATGTTTCACACAACATTCGTTTTAACCCAAGTGATGGAATTCTGGAAATATAAAAGTAAATATTTCCTAAATATAATTAAAGTAATCAGGAAAGAGATAAGTGATTGAAATTGTTTTCAATTGCAAATAGAATATGTTTTCTAAGTATAGAAAATAAAAGAAGGTGATACATGGAAATGTTTTTCCAAATAGCGTAAGAGACCAATAAGATTACTAAAAATGTCTGGTTAACAAATATTGATAGGGAAATGAAGAAGTGAATTAATTAATGAAATATTAATTAAGAGGACCAGTGAATTGTTTGATGGTTGGAATGTTTTTTTATTTTTCTTTGATAGTTAAATAACCGACTATCAAAGTGTTTGCCAATATCATTGTCAATATGGAGAGATCGGTTGGATTATTATCCGAGAACCACTCTGTATTGGCAGTAGCGTTGGGAATCGGATTATATAAAGATAATCGAAGACGGAGTAAAGTGCAAGGGCTTTTTCTATTAATAGAAATTTTGCCATCGGTTTCGTTCAATCCCAGAACGAACGTAAATGGACGAATGTCTGACAGAGTATTACCAATGATCTCATATGTTGGTCTGTATAGATATATATGGTGGCGGAGAATTTATTCTCTTAGCATAATATCCAGAATATATTTGTGCTAATCAATTAGTGATTAACGGATCTGATGATGTGACATTCAAAGTGATTGTGCTATCAAGGAATGATAAGTAATCGTAGCCTCAGGCCTCAACAACGGAGAAATAACAAAAATCGGGCAGGCAGTGTGGCTATGTGGGTCGCTCCCATTAGGGTGTATAATCACCTATCTAGAGAAATTCCTTTGCCTCTCAAATCTATCGATGTTTTCCCTTATCGTGAAACGGTTGCTGATCCCAACCGTTGGTGATATACATTCGATACACTCAAGCGAAATGAGTGGTCGGTCATGTGTGGGCCGGGTTGCAAGACATTCTTATTGAAGCCAGTGTATTCCTCTCTAGAGATACACTATCGAAAGGTGGTTCCATACCTTGTCATAGTCGGAATCTGATCTCCAATAAGCGCCACGCAGTTTTTGATTTTATATTATATATGGAGAGTGAGATGCAAGCATTCTGCTAGATTGTTATTTATTTGATTTAGACACTATTATAATATTACTGGATTTTTGTATCAAAGTGTTTCAGATTATAGTAAGGTAAAAACCGTCCATGTTTATGTGTGGGCTGGTCTTACTATTATCTTTTCTTTTGAAAGGATTTTTAAGGTTAAACAAATGGTTGGAGTTTACTCACACCAGTCCCATGACTGACCCAGAGTTTGTAAATACTTGAACAGAAGATTGAACACGATATTGTTTTTAAATGGGTAAATGAAATAATTTTACCCAAAATTCTACTTTGATAGAAAAGGAATAATTTTCTTAAATTATTATAATATATGGATATGTTGGATGTTAATATTATAATCAAATTAGATTATGAAAATTGGAATGGGTATACATAACCAAAATAAAATTTGTATATGAATTAATTATACAAATGAGACGAATTAGAATTGAATTCAAACCAGAATTTGGAATTTTAAATCCTGGGAAGTTTGAAATATATTTTTTGAAATATATTAGAACAATATAGGTTATGTTTGAAGGATTCTGAATAAAATCATTTTGAGATGGATTTTGAAAGTGATTAAGCACTGAACTCACTTCAGTGGCTGGGAAATAATTCGGATGATGATCGCGACATCATCGGTGTTCATTTTCAAGTTTCTAAGTGATGAATGGCTACCTTAGAAAAGTTTTGTTGGAAATTTGTTTGAAAGAAAAAAAAGTTGGTTTGAAAATTCAAAATTTTGAATTTGAAATGGCAATAAATATATATGTATATATTTATGTGTTTTTAGAAGGATTTAAAATGAAAACCAGGAATTGGAATTCTAAAATTAAATTTAACTTAAGCAAGTTAAGTGTATTGAAGTGAATAATTGGCTAGAATTGATGGGAATTAGATATGAATGAATGGTTTGAAATCATTCGAAGCAAATAAATGAAGACCAAAAGTTTTGGTTGAACTAAATTTTGTTGATGTAAAAAGTTGAGTCTCAACTAAGTGAGTTTTTGAAAAGAAATGGGCTTGTAGTATTTTTCCTACCTTAGTAATTTCGGGGACGAAATTCTTTTAAGGGGGGAAGAATGTAACGACCCAGATTTTCTGGTCGATTTATTTTGAATATTTAATATTATTTTAAATATTGAGCTGGTAATATAAATCGATTTTTTATGTTGAATTATCAATATAATTATCATAATACAAGGATGTTAAATATTTCAATTTGAATTTAAAATGGAGTCAAAATGATTCAAATGGTTAATACGAATTTTTATTTGAATTTAAACGATAATAATAATAATTTATTATCAAGGAATATATTGGTTTTTGAATTTAAATTATATTGTATTAATTTATTTTGGTTATTTATATTTACGTTCAAACTAATTATCAAAATATATTCAGTTAGTTTAGAATAGTGTTACACTATTGAAACAACAGTGGTTACGTTAAAATAGCGGTTCGTGGTTTAAATTAATGGACCTCGAGATGTTTGATTGGGGATAGGTACAAAATCAAATCGATATTATTTAAAAAGAATAGGAATATCAAATCAGAAATCTAATCACATTAAAATTATTGTACTAAGCCTATACCTACTTATATTGCATACAGGCTAAGTTCCTTCATATCGAAGTATTCATTCCTGTAAATAACTCGATACCCCTTCTCTGGTTTTTATCTCGTCCTCCAGTATTTCGAATGGAAATAGGATCCGTCCTCCAATTCTTATAGGAAACAAAACTAAACTGGAAGCCATTAAAAACAAATCCGAACCCTTCTTTCTAATCGAAGCCGTTTTTTTTTTCATTTCTTCGGTCCAGAACAAAAATTGAAAATAAGGATTTGCTATTTCGTAAACTGCTGGATCTCCTGAAGCTCGATCCAAGGTGACAGTGCTCGCGATTTATGGTGCGATGCCGATTTCCTGTATTGCGCGATTTAGGGCAACTTCGATTGGATGGCGTCGGAGGTTGTTTTGAGGGTAACGATGAACTCGCGAAGAGCAGAGGCAACTGGCGATAGCTCTTGTGGATATCCGAAGAGGAGTTTTAACTCGAGTTCGCTGTGGCAGGGAAGAGGAGTTCGACGTTGTACTGGTGGGGTTCGCACCAAACCGTTCGATCGATTTTGTAGCGTTATTTTGGATGAGGTCAGAGGATTGAGTTTTCAGACGAGTTGAACGTGAATGGCACAAAGAGGAGGAATGTTCGGAGGTTTTTCCTATAGGGACAAATCTCAGGTTTGGGAAGAAAAGAATCACAGGAGGAAGACAGTAAGGGTGGTTGTCGAGTGATGGCAGTAGGGGTTCGAGTAACTTATAGTGAGGAAGGATTGATTTTTTTTCCATGGATTAATGTAATTTCATTTTTTTATGTATTTAATAAAAAAAGGGATTATGCAGTTAAATTGGTTAATTATTTAATTTAAGTCAACATTTAATATACTAATGGTTAAATGTTTAAAAATAATTATGTGTTGAAGTACATCCCTAAATATTTTATCGGTATTATTAATCAAACCATGGTACAATATCAGCTAAATAAAAATATAGTAGCTCAATAAAAATATTATTGTATTATTTAAATGAAAATATAATAATTATATGTTCATTTAATGAATTGAGTAGGAATTGTCACGTCGGGTTGCGAAATATACGAGTTGGGATTGGTTAGAGATTTTTCTGAGTCAGCTATGGATTTAGATAACTCAGGAAGCTGGATAGTAGGCGAAAATAAAATCACGGTGAGTAATCCTCACTCAAATTTTATTTGAATTTATTTTTATCGTTAAAAATAAATTGTTGACTGCTTGGAGGTGTTCATAAATTGTTTATCAGCGTTGGCTATTACATATATATATATATTATATATATATAATAAATATATTAGTTTTTTAGGATTGGTTTTTTGGTTATTATATATATATATTGGTGATTGGTTGGATTCCCGCAATACCATTAGCGGATGCCCGCAGTATCATTAGCAGATGACCCTATACGCTTCACGCTATGATAGTAGATGACCTTCATACCGCGATATCCTGCCTCGAAGCAGGATGGGTATTATTTGTGTGATTAACATCTGTGGATGCAGGAAAACAAGTTCCTCAAAAATATTATCATTTGTTTGGTTTAATATGTTATCTTATATGATGCGATAGAAAAACCCGTTGTAACACCACGATTTTTCTGAGAATATTAAAATTAATAAATTCAAGAACACTTAATTTTTAGAAGAAGAATTAAGTGAAATGGGTTGTGCGATTACGTTCGTCTCAAAATTTTGGTCAAGATAGACATTTGGTTTGCATAAAATGGGTACCTTATGAAGAAGTTATTAAGCCTTGAAGTTTGTATGCATATGAGAATATATATATATATATATAAATTAAATAAATAAATATGCAAAAAAAGTTCAAAACAGCGAATCGGGAGGAGGGATAACCGAACCGACCCATTTTTGAGGTCGACCCAAGCCCTGTTGGGTCGACTAGGGGTTGATTCAGGGTGTTTGGTTGTCAACCCGTGGGCCAATTCGCTATAAGGCAGATGTGGCATTTGATTGGTTCTGATGGACTCCTTGCTGAGTCATTAGAGCTGATGTGGCTATTCTATCTTGTCTGAATGGCTTTGATTTTCTCTAGGTTAATCTGATGGTTCCTATTAAATCAAGCTTCTATATAGGCAACCTAATACCTCAATCCTAAATCATATTAAAAATAAAACCAAGAGCCGTCATGCTGCCATTGGACAACCTCGAGTAGCCGCCATTCAACTTGAAGCAAATTAAAAGAGACAAACCAAATCAAATCAAAATTAAAGTAAAACAAAGACTGTCTACACGAAAGGCGAGCATTCCAACTTCAGAATACAGATTCCAGAAATAAAGATTGTCTTTTGTAAGTGTAGTTATCTTTTAGGTGTAAATAAATTTAAGACGTAATTTGATATAAAGTGAAAAATAGAATTATACCATGTTGTATAATATTGATGATGTTAATTCATGTTTGTTTCTGGTGATGATTTTATCACGAATTGTCTTGGAATATTTGTGGCTTATTGGACTTGGTGTCGGATCTATTAAAGATTGAGAATGAAACTATCAATATCATGTGCAAGTTATATGTTTCATGTTAAGATCTACACATATATGTTTATATGACTAATGCAAGTTGTATGTATTATGTTAGATCCAAGTCAAGATGTGTGTGTGTGTGTGTGTGTATATATATATATATATATATATATATATATATATATATTCATATGCTTTATGTTAGATCCATATGCCTATATATATGTTCATATGTATATATGCAAGTTACAAGTTTTATGTTTGATCCATGTCAAGATCTATCTAGGTTCATATGATTAATGCAAGTTATATGTTTTATGATAGATCCAAGTCACGATCTAATTATACATATGTTCATATACAAGTTACATATTAGAACCAAAACTAGATCTACATTTATATGCATGTTTGTAAAGTGGACTTATGCAAGTTCACCTTGTTAGATCTAGTTCACACCTATATGTTAATGTTAAAATTATACATGCCTTGGTATTGGACATGTCATGATTATGTCATATGCTAGTTTATAATTGAGGTTATGTTCACACATGCCTAGATCTACATATTAACATGTTTTAGGCTTATGATTATCTAAGTCTGAATTATATGCAAGTTCATGTGACATGTTAAATTATATGAATAAAGTTTTATGAAAAACTCACATGTTTGGTTGAATCTGTATTATGCATGTTCCCTGCTTTACCTCTTGTTTGTAAATTGGGCTAATATGCGGGCCCAATGACTTTATGTGATTAATACGAACGAACAAACGGGTGTAACGTTGGGATAGTTATTAAATCAAAACATGTTAATAATGTAGGTGGGCCCAAAACCATGTAAATGGTTAAGGCCATGAATGGTATAATTTGTACCATTAGTCATGAACATAATTAAAATATGTGACATGAAACACTTGTAGAAAATTCACATATATAAAATGTAAAAGATGAATATGCCTAACCCGAGGTTAGACTGAGTTATGGTGTAAACCTACCCGGAACCGACCAACACATCCAGTAACCACAACAATACGTGTCTAATGTGAGAGGTTAATGCATCAAGCCTAGAAAGACCTGATGTTAGACTGAGTTATGGTGTGAAACTGCCCGGAACCTACCGGCACATCCAGTAACCACAACAATACCTATCTAATGTGAGTGGTTGGTGCTTTAATTAATTAATTAATTAATTAAAGCTCATGAACAATCAAGCTAGAAATGGTGAGGTTAAGTAATTAAGGGAACACTTGACCAACTTAACATGTTAACAAGACAAGATTGGTGGTGTTAAGTAATTGAGGAAACACTTAACCAACTTAACATGCTAACTAGACAAGATTGATAGGGGTTAAGTCACACCAAGGACACTTAACCAATTTAGCATGTTGACTAGAAAAACCCTAGTAATGGGGACCCGTTTCAGAAGTAACCCACATGGATGTATCAAGGTACCCTGAACTAGGTAGGGTGGGGCACAATTACTGGGCTGAATATAAGCGGTCAAAAGGGCGGCAGGTGCATCAGTGTAGGTTCCTACGGAGTACGGGCATGCACGGGCTCCGGAGTGGAAAAAGCAGGCACTGGACACTAGGCGTACACTTGTGCATCATTGAATTGTGTCAGGGTTGCCATTATAGGACTTGATAAACCCTATACTGGAACCAACACAAGTACTTAAAAATCACGTGGGGCCGCATGACACCGGGAATATATGAATGCGAGTAGGAGCTGATCAACACATGAATGGGATCACTTTATCATGAACATACATTGCTAGTTAAACAGCTCTTAGTGGGTGCAGTGAAGTAAAAGTCGGTGCGATAGGAAAATCTAGTTAAATCTTACTTTACCTCGTTTTAGGACTACCCTATCCTTGTGGTGTCATTCTAAGTTCAGTTTATTCATGTCCTAGTATTTTACCTGTTTACATGCTATTAAATAACTGGGCTTAACAGACTTATGTCTGACCCATTTTCCTTTTGCTTTTTTCTTCCGTTTCTCCCCCTCCCCCCCCCCCCCCCAGGTTCGCAAGAAGGAAACACTTCTGCTTATTGCAGGTTAGCCAAAGCTTGAAGACCGTAGATGTAAGGTTGGACTTTCCTTTTTGAGCTATGGCTATGGTCAAGCACTTATTGGGGATTTATGTCATTTTATTTTCAGTATTGCTTCTTTATGTTTTAAAGACAGATGAAAAGTTGTAATAATTTGGAAGGTTGAAACAATTGTTGAACTGTTGTGTTGAACAAGTATTTATGAAATAATATTGATCTTTTTCCGCCGCATAAATTTTCTATCTTGTAATTTATTATTACCTTGTACCTTAAAACTCTCCACCGAAGTTAAGGAATTCCCTTTGAGAGTGACCTTAATGGAGGTGGTGTGTTACACTTGGTATCACAGCTAAAGGTTACCAGATCGGATAAAAATTTTGAAACTATTTTTCAAAAAGAAGTCATAAAGAAGCATTTTCAAGAAAAAATGTTAATTTAAAAAGGCATAATCTCCAAAGCCATATGCACTATCTTTCTATCCTTCGTTTTGAATCTTTCCTTTTTGTTTCTGCATTTCTGGGGATCTTAACCTTCTAGAGGGTGTACTGATACCTGGCTGGTTCAGGAGATACCTAGAAGCTAGGGCCAATGACGCGGGCCCAGCAGACATTCCTCCTTCCCCAGCTGCTGCTGCTGCTGCTCCTCCTCCTCCTCCAAGAGGAAATGCTTTCTCAAAGATCTGTAGAGACTTTAGATCCATGGGTGGAAAAGACATTAAGGGGAGCGAATCATTCGTGGAAGCCAGAAGCTGGCTCAAGGAGACTGAGGACTTATTTGTTGTCCTTGAAATAGACAAGAGGCAGAAACTACAGTTGGTGGTGTGGTTGCTCAAAGACTAGGCCTCCTTCCAGTGGGAAGTCACTAATGCTGAAAGACCAATAGAGACTTGGGAGGACTTCAGGGCGAGATTTGAAATGAAGTTCCTCTCACAAGCTGAGCAGAGTCTGCAAATGGAGAAGTTCCTATCATTTAAACAGGGCTGCTTGTTAGTCAAAAAGAATACGTCAATAAATTCAACCAGCTTGCTCGATTTAGACTGGAGTTAGTAAACACTCCACACAAGAAGGCTCTCCATTTTGCCAAAGGACTGAATGAGCCACTACAAGGTTTGGCAATGTCCCAACTTACGAGAGACTGGTGGACATGGCTCTTTTGCAAGAGGAGAACAAATATAGAAAGAAGGGGGTGAAGAAGGAAGAGCCTCAAAACAAGAAAGGAGATGGATCTCAGAACAAGAAGACGGTCCCCAAGAAAAGCGGGAAGGATAATAAATCCCATAAGAAGATGAAATGCAATTTCTGTGGGATACCTGGACACTTGGCTAGGGACTGTTGAAAGAAAAGGAGGAAATTGGGCGCTTGTTTCCAGTGCGGGGATACTGGACACTTGTCTAAGGAATGCCCAAAAAGGCAATGGCAGGGACAGAGGACTAGATCATCTTCTGGAGGGAAAGTTCATGCTCTTGCTGCACCTCTGCAGGAATGAGGTAGACATATTTCTATTGAGAGTTTAGTTTATCTGTTTGATAATCCTGTTCGTACTCTCTTTGATTCTGGCGCATCACACTCTTTTATAGCTACTACTTTAGTTGAATCTCTGCACTTAGACACTCATATAGTAGACGATCCCTTGGTTGTTTCAAATCCAATTGGGGGCTCAGTTTATTTGTCAATGATTTGTTTGGATTTGGAAATCTCCATTTTAAGCGTTGCGTTTAAATGTAATGCTTATGTTTTGGGGTTCACGGGCTATGGGTTGATTCTAGGCATGAACTGGCTATCCAGTAATGGTGCTGTCCTCGATTGTGAAAAGATAGTGGTTAGACTCATGACTCGCCTCAGTAACACTCTCGAAATCTCTTGAAATCACATGAATTCTGTTATGCTAAGTTATCTAGAATCTCTTTATGCGTCTGTTGAGAATTTGCAGTCTGTTAGAGTGGTCTGTGAATACTCGGATGTGTTTGAAGAGGTAAAGGGCTTACTTCCGAAGCGGGAGATAAAATTATGCATATACCTCGTTGACAATGCAAAACTAGTTGCTTTACCCGTTAGACACATGGCTCCAAGGGAGAGAAAAGAACTCAGCAAGCAAGTTAAAGAGCTGCTTGAAAAGGGGTTCATAAGATGGAGTATTTCTGAATGGGTTGCTCCAGTAGTGTTTGCGACCAAAGCCGATGGTTCACTCCGCCTATGCGTGGATTATTAGGAGCTGAACCAGCTGACCAAGAAGAATAGGCACCCACTCCCAAGAATTGATTATCTGTTTGATCAGCTCGTAGGTGTATCCGTTTTCTCCCAACTAGATCTTGCTACCGGGTTTCATCAGCTAAGAGTGGCTGAGGATAGCATTAACAAGACCACATTTAGGACCCCGGATGATTTCTTCGAGTGGCTTGTCATGCCTTTCGGCTTGACAAACGCACCTGCCTATTTCGTGGACTTGATGAGCGGTGTGTTCCGAGAATTCCTCAATAAGTTTGTGGTGGTCTTCGTGGACGATATTTTGATCTTCTCGAAGAGTGAGGAAGAGCATGCTCAACGCTTAAGGGAAGTCATGGATACTCTCTGTGCACATCAGTTGAAAGCCAAATTCTCCAAATGCCATTTCTGGAGAGAAGAAATTAGATTCCTTGGACATGTGGTGTCCAAAGAGGGGTTAGCCGTGGACCCCGCAAAAGTGGTTGTTGTGCTAGATTGGAAGATTCCACGAAACGCAACTAAAGTCCGAAGCTTTCTCGAGCTAGCAGGCTTTTACCGGAAGTTCATCAAATACTTTGCAAAAATCTCAGCTCCACTTACAATGTTGACGAAGAAGAACTTAGTTTTTGCTTGGGATTTGGATTGCGATATTGCTTTCCAACGCTTGAAATGGGCTCTAACAAAAGCCCCAGTTCTGGCATTGCATGTAACAACCCATATTTTAATAACATGTTAAAACTATAAATCAAGGCAGAATTGATTAATAAAACAAGAATCAAGCGAAACGGGTTGCGCCATTGCGTTCGCCTCGAAATTCTGCTTGGAAACGAGTCTAAGTTTTCGAAAATCGGAGTCTATATGAGGGAGATATGACCCTCCGAAGTTTCAGAAATTTCTAGAAACCAAAACAGCTCGAAATTCGAATTCAAGACCCAGAAGCGGACTTCGCGGGAAATTTCCCGCCCAGAGCCCTGGTCGACGAGGGGGTCGGCTCGACATGGTCTGGCCAGGTCGACCATAGGGTCGACCTGGGGGTCGACCTGCCTCCCGAACCAATTTTTTGAACTAGATGCATCCTGATGTATCTGACCTCGTTTTCTGTCCAGATTTGTCAGCCTAATCCTATTTAAACAGCCTCCTAGCCTCATTCTCCTTACACCATTCTTCTCTAACCTTATGCTGCCCAAACTCTTGATGATCATGGCTTCTTCTTCTTCCTCTAAATTAAATTAAGATAAATTAAAATTAAAGCGTGAAGATTATTTCTTGAAGACTACGGCTAGGAATTGGGGATTTGCTTCTACAATTAAAGCAAGATTCAACGATTCAACAATTCAACGACAAATTTCTAGACATCACTTCTGCATCTAAATTTCTTAGACCACGATCTGTAAGTTCCAGTTACTTTTAGATAAAAACTATAAACTTAACATGGGCATGTTATAAATTCAAATTGATGTATGTATGATTCATATCTATTCTTGTTTTCTTCTTGGATCTTGACTATTGGGAATATTGCCTATGACTGTGAACAAAAGACTATGCCTATGCCTATGACTGTGAACATAAGACTATGCCTATGCCTATGAACATAAGACTATGCCTATGCCTATGACGGTGAACGTAAGACTATTGCCTATGACTATGACAAGGACAATTATGGCTAATCACTTATGACTCATGACCATGAGAATTATTGCCTATGATTATGAACATCGGACTATTGTCTATGACATGACTTTGAAACTACTACTGTTAATTGCCTATGACTATTGCCTAGAAATATTTTGGATAATTATCCATGACTATTGTGACTAATCACTTATGGTTCTTAACTGTGACACTTCTACCTATGACCATGACTATGATCATTGTGGTTAATTGCCTAAGACTATTATCGTTGATTGTTCATGACCATAACACTATAGTCGAAAACCATGTGGTACACCGAATTAGCATTTTGTTGGATCTCGTACCTAGGGTGTGATTTGCTTAGTTTATTCGCTATTATGTACTCCAAAACCATAAGATCCATTATCCTTGTGTTTGGCTTGCTTTTGGCATGCCTATTCTTCTATGTCAATTTTTATCATGACTATCGCCTTGTTTGGCTAGATTTGAAGTCCTATTATTTTCAATATGCTAGTGATGTTGTAACCAATTATCTCAAGTTATACCATGCTAGTCTTTAATTCCTTTTATCGCTTTATGCTCGTCTCTTTTGCCTATCATAATTTTGATGTTATTCCCTTTATTTCGGGATTTGTGTTCGTTTGTAGTATAGATCGATTCACGTTTAAGTGCGATGGGAATACGATTTGGGTAGATTAGGCAAAACATGAATTGGTTATGAACATGAATTATGAACTTGATAATAGGCAAAACTTGAAACATGAACATTGTTATAACTTGAATCTGGATGTGGACATGAAACTTGCCTTGAAAACTTGACATGAAATTTGAACATGGACGTGACACTAGAATGAACTTGAAAATGGCCACCTCGAGGTTGGGTTGAGTTTGCAGTGTAATTCTGCCAGGAACCGCCCGGAAAATCCAGTTACTGCAAACAATAGGATCCAATGTGGGTAATTGGTCATATCGCACTTGAAAACCAGAGGTCAGACTGAGTTGTGGTGTAATTCTTCCCGGAACCGCCCGACATATCCAGTGACCACAACAACAGGTCTGATGTGAGAGGTTGGGGTGCATTAATGAGTTAATGCCACATGATAAGGTTAAGTCATGAACATGAAAGGCAACACTTAACCAATTTGATATATGATTCGTAGGGCTAAGTCACGAACTTGAACGACAACACTTAGCCAATTTGAGATGACATGTAGATGGGTTAAGTCACGAACTCGAATGACAATACTTAACCAACTTGACATGCTAGACTGATAAGGGTTAAGTCGCGAATTTAATGACAACACTTAACCTAATTGGACGGAAACCCTAGTTACGCGGTCCATTTCAGCAGTAACCCACTAGATGTATCACGGTACCCTGGAACTAGGCAGGGTGGGGCAAGATTATTGGGCTGATTGTAAGCGACCAGAACGACGGCTGTGTTGGTGCGATAATATAGGTTCACGCGGGCTATGGTCGTGCACGTGGTCCGGAGTTGAAAAAGAAGGCATTGGGCATCAGTAAGTTTATCTGTGCATGCTTGATTTGTGTCGGTGGTTGGCACCATAGGGCTTGATACACCCTATGGTGGACCTAGCACAGGTGACTACATTCGTGATAGGGCCGTATGACATAGACACATGACGAGCTAGAACTTGTAGGAAGCCGATCGACTAGTGGATCGTTTCGTTGGACTTAGAAATGGGTCATTTCATGATGTTGGGCTAAGGGATCATTTCATGATTAATATAAGACACGGGTTTGGGATTCTAGTACAGTTGATGCAGCGAACCTTCAATATGTGATGATATACTTGATTATCATGTTATCTTAATCTATCTTGCCCATCTTGTTAGCATCCTTATGTTTACCTTCAGTTTATACATGTCATGTTACCTTTATCAATTTTTATGCTGAAAGTCACTTGGACTTACCTGTCTTTATGACTGACCCGTTTTCTTTCACCTCTTGTTCTTCCGTTCCCCCCCCCCAGGTTCTCAAGGAGGAAACTCTAGCACTTGGCTTGGATTTCGCTTGTTATCGGTTCAGCTCGTGTACATTTTGATCTTTAGCTATGTTATGGTTGCATTTCTGCTACCTTTGGGGAATTAAGCTACTTTTGATGTTTTAAGTTTATGCTTCTTTATTTATGCAAGACAGGATTTGTTGTAATGGAAAATAATGACCTTGGCTATTTGATGTAAAAGGTTTTAACTCTTTTTGAAAGTAATGAAATTTGGATTTTAAATCTTCCGATGTCTTATTTATGTTCTGTCTTGTAATAATTCTGTGTTTGTTTACCTCGATAACGCTCCTCCAAAACTAGTGCATTCCCTTTGTGAGTGACCCTAGCGGAGGTGGGGGTGTTACATTTGGTATCAGAGCAGAAGGTTACCAGACTGGGCAAAAGTTTTTAAAACCTTCTAAATCTATTTTCAAAACCATTTACAAAGAAACATTTTTTTTCAAGAGAAAAGTTTATTTTGAAAGGCTATTCCCCAAAAGCCATTAGCACAATCCTTTGTTTCCTTGTTTGAATCTCTTTTCCTTTCTTTTCTCCATCTGCAGTCGCAATAGTTTTTACCTGCGGCTAATCTTCTTTCTAGCTTCATAGAGGGTTTTCCGTACGATGGAGATAGTTTCCGTGAGGCTTGTTAACATGTTACATTGGAAAGGTATGAGTGATAAGTTAAGGCGGATGAGTCTCAGAACGAGAAGAAAGTCTTCCAGAAGGGAGGCGAGAACAACGACAACAATAATAACAAGTCACGTGATAAGAGGAAGTGCAACTTCTATGGTATAGTTGGGCATGTTATCAAGGATTGTAAAAGAAGGAAGAAGAAGATAGGTGCATGCTTTCAATGTGGTGAGCTTGAACACATCAGCAAGAACTTCCCTAAGAAGCAAGGGCAAGCCTCGCAAGCAGGACCTTATGGGGGTACATCTTTAACTTCTTCTCCTTGATGCTTTGTTTTATCTTGCTTATCTTCTCGATCCTATCTTGAGAACCTTAGGTAGAACCCTTTTGGATGTAAACATGTGATTGAAACATGTTATGGTTGATGTTTGCAAATGGCTGCAAGTGGTCGCAAGTGGTTGCTCGTGGTTGCATAACACACATTAGGCACTAGATCGGCTCAGACACATTTTCATATTGCATATGCATGAGTGTTTATACTTGTTTATGGATGAAATTGAATGTGTTACCATGTGAATTTTGCATATGGATGGATGTGTGTGCACACATATAGTGTTTATGTGACTAGGAATATTTGCATACATGTTGGATTCATGGCACTAAACATATTTTGCATTAAGAAGATCAATCAGGCATGATCATTTGCATTAGATAAGAAACATATACACACACTTTCTGCATATGTTCATATAGCATTAGAAATCTTTTAAGGACAATGGTTGCTTGTGGATGATGGTTGAGTAGATGGTTGATTGGACGAAAGGTGTAACACCCCGCCTCCGCTAGGGTCACTCGCAAAGGAATGCACTAGGTTTGGAGGAGTATTATTGGTAAATATGCACAGAAATATTACAAGACAGAACATGTATAAAATAGCGGAAGTAAAATCAAACTTTCATAACATGAATAAATAAGGTCTAAAGCCTTTTACATCAGAGTACATCAAAACCTGTCTTGCAATAATAAAGAAGCATAAAGACTTTTTCATAAATTATTCCCCAAGAAAAAGCAGTAAAGTAGCCATAGCCAGGAAAATTCCAAGCCATCCATGATGACCTTCAAGCAGAAGAAGTCCGAACTAAACAGCAGTGTTTCCTCCCTATAACCTTGGGGGGGGAACGGAAGAAAAGAGGCGAAACAAAACGGGTCAGTCAAAAAGACTGAGTAAGCCCTATCTACTATTAGTATAAAAACTAGTGAAGTTAACTGTCATGAGGAACTGAGATGAACATGAGCATGATAACAAGATAGACAAGCTAAATCAAAATAACAGGATGAACTACTGAACTCAGATAAACTAAAGTGTCATGATAAATTACGATGTCAAAATGAAACAAGGCATCACATCGTCAGGTTTCTATCAAGTATAATATCCCAAGATATCTATCACGCATAACGTCCCATGGTATCTATCCTGTATGCCCGCTCTGCACCTACCGTACTAGTATCCCAATTGTATCACGTGTTATCCGTGAATGACCCTTACTCAAAAGTCGTGTAATGGTCCATGTCAACCTAATATGCCGCATATATAGGTTACTCAACTCATATGTTTCTTTCCATGTATAAGTTCAGTTCTTTGCCGTAGGCTGTACGGGCTTTCCCATGTAAACGGTTTATCCTTGAAGTTGTTTTGGACTGCAACCCTTGATCTAGTTGTGTTTCCTTACCATGAACTATCGCGCGTCCACTTAGGATTTATGCCACCTAGGACCGCTAGGGATTATGCTACCTAATGAACGTTTCCGTGTCTCGGTTTGGGTTTAGGCCACCTAGGACCACTAGGGATTACGCCACCCGTCAACCGCGCCCTTGATCCCACGTATGTATCGTGAATCGTTTTCCATGTCTAGATGCACATGTTCCCCAATGTGCCATCCGAGTTCCGTGCCAGGGCAAATCAAGAAATACGGAACTCGGTCGGGAGCTTTAAATCGTCTGCCGATGCTTCCACTTCTAATTGTACTACAAATGGTTAAGTATATTCTAAAAAGGTCTTGTGACTTAACCTTATCAGGTCCGCGTATTAGATTGGTTAAGTGTAAGTTACTTAACCCCATCAAATCATCATGTATAATTGGTTAAGTATAAGTTGCTTAACCCCATTAAATTATCACGTTAAGTTGGTTAAGTATTGGTTACTTAACCTCATTGAATTACCGAGTTTAAATTGGTTAAGTGTTTAACTTAACACCATCGAATTACGGTGTTTAGATTAGTTAAGTGTGGATTACTTAACCCCATCTAATTACCGTGTCGGATTAATTAGGTGCAAATTACTTAACCCCATCCCCTAATCATCTTGTATGGTTAAGTGTCATTAAGAAAACTTACTTAACCTTGCCAAATTATCATGTTGGATTGATTAAGTGTTGGTTAACTTAATCCCCGTCCACTAGTCGTATAAAAATGGTCAAGCGTCATTAGGTAAATCAAATCACTTAACCTACCCAACCTTGTCATGTTTTGTTAAGTATCATTAGCCTAACCAATTTACTTAACCCATTTACCCATGTCATATTTGGTTAAGAGTCATTAATCAAATTAACTTAACCCTATCATGTGGCATTAATTACTTAATGCACCCCAACCTCTCACATTAGACTTTGTTGTGGTTACTAGTTAAGCCGGTCGGTTCCGGGTAGCTTTACACAACAACTTGGTCTAACCTCGGGTTCAAGCACAACATGACCAACTTCTCACATTGGGTCCTATTGTTTGCAACTACTAGTTAGGCCGGTCGGTTCCGGGTAGTTTTACGTTGCAAACTCAACCCAACCTCGAGTTGGCCACTTTCATGTTTAGTCTAGTGTCATGTTCATAGTCAAGTTTTCAAGCAATTGGGTAGACCTAACTTAATAGGTAAATTCCCAATGGGTAGACCTAATTTAATAGGTAAATTCCCAAGCTTATGTTTTTATGCATACTTACATGTCAACTTCCATGTTATACTTCAAGTCATGTTTTCAAGTATAAACACATGTCATATTTAACGTTACATGTTGTCATGTTTATACCCATTTACCCAAGTCATATTCATGTCATTATGTTTCCCCATAATGTGACCCCAACGCTTTTTAAACTAGCGTATACGTTCGCAACAACGTGATGGATTAAAAGAAGAGACTTGGCAAAGGAATGACAAAAATGGGTATTAAGCCACAAGTTAATCATGGTGGCAAATGAGGCACAAATGTGTTCATTAGCTTGCATGTTACATTCTTAAGCCTCAAAAACATGCATCAACCCAAACTTGGTACATAAGCGGATCATGGTGACAAAAGACATGGAATGATGGCTAGAAACTCGCATATATCATCATATAAGGATTATGACTTCATATGCAAGTTGACATAATGATTATGAAGATTCTCATGTTGCATAATGCAACATTTCAACATAAAGGTTGTGGCTTTTAGCTCATAAGATCAAGATAATGACTTCATAAACTTGCACAACATGATAGCATGCATCATTCTAATTAATCAAACCCAAACTTTCAACATGAACATTTAACTTCATAGTTAATATCTAAGAGTAGGGAAGGGCTTACATTGCTATGAAGGCCTAAATCGATTAAACTAAAGCTTGTGATGAAGCTTATGCATGCCATCATCCAAAAACCCAAAGATGGATGCTCCAAATCAACAAATACACCATCTTTATGAACAAAGACCAAAACTTTTGCCTTGAAATCAACTTGAGGAGCTCTCATACTAACATAGGGACTCTCTAATACTCTCATGATCATGAAACCTCTCATAGAAATGAAGATAGCATTTTGTCAAGAGGATGGAGGCTAGGGTTTTGAGTGGAGGCCATGATCACTAGAAATTTTGGCATAGTTTAGTTGTAGGATCAATTAATGAGGGTTTAGGCTAGGTTAGGGGTCTTTTTATAGAGATTAGGGGTAGTTTAGGCCGTTAGATTAACCCTAGGATAGATCCCAGCCCTCAAAAATCGTCACAATCCTCCAAAACAAGATCAAGGGCCAAAACAGGTGCACCAGGCCAGCCAGGGTCAAGCCAGAAGGCTGTGCAGGTTTCTGGCTCGACACGGGCGCACTTCCCAAGTGCGCCAGTGTATTTTTGTGCTGGCGCACTTCACAAGTGCGCCAGTGCATTCTGGCTTGTTTTCGGTTTTTCTGCCTAACTTCGTTCGTCCATATCTTCTTCATACGGACTCCGATTTACGAAATTTCGGACTCTATTTCGCGTATTTTTCCGAGACGAACGCAATGGCGCAACCCGTTTATCCTGATTCAGATTTTATAATTTAATTCTGCCTTGATTCTTGTCTTAACACGTTGCTAAAAATTCGGGTTGTTACAAAAGGATGCATTCTTCTTAACTTGAAGATTTCGAGGACGAAATCCTTTAAGGATGAGAGAATGTAACAATCCGTATTTTAATAACATGTTAAAACTTTAAATCAAGCCAGAATTGATTTTTAAAACAAGAATCAAGGGAAACGGGTTGCGCCATTGCGTTCATCTCGAAATTCTGCTTGGAAACAAGTCCGAGTTTTCGAAAATCGGAGTCCGTATGAGGGAGATATGACCCTCCAAAGTTTCAGAAATTTCTAGAAACCAAAACAGCTTGAAATTCGAATTCAAATTCGAATTCAAGACCCAGAAGCGGGCTGGGCGGGAAAATTCCCGCCCAGAGCCCAGGTCGACCAGGTGGTCGACCTGACCAGACCAGGTCGACCTGGTGGTCGACCTGGCCAGACCAGGTCGACCATAGGGTCGACCTGGGGGTCGACCTGCCTCCTGAACCCACTTTTTGAACCAGATGCATCCTGATGTATCTGACCTCGTTTTCTGTCCAGATTCATTTGCCTAATCCTATTTAAATAGCCTCCTAGCCTCATTCTCTTTACACCATTTTCTCTAACCTTATGCTGCTCAAACTCTTGATGATCATGGCTTCTTCTTCCTCCTCTAAATTAAATTAAGATAAATTAAAATTAAAGCGTGAAGATTATTTCTTGAAGACTACGGCTAGGAATTGGGGATTTGCTTCTACAATTAAAGCAAGATTCAACGATTCAACGACAAATTTCTAGACTTGACTTCTACATCTAAATTTCTTAGACCACGATCTGTAAGTTCTAGTTACTTTTAGATAAAAACTATAAACTTAATATGGGCATGTTATAAATTGGAATTGATGAATATATGATTCATATTTATTCTTGTTTTCTTCTTGGATCTTGACTATTGGGAATATTGCCTATGACTGTGAACATAAGACTATGCCTATGCCTATGACTGTGAACATAAGACTATGCCTATGCCTATGAACATAAGACTATGCCAATGCCTATGACGGTGAACGTAAGACTATTGCCTATGACTTTAACAATTGTGGCTAATCACCTATGACTCATGACCATGAGAATTATTGCCTATGATTATGAACATCGGACTATTGTCTATGACATGACTTTGAAACTATTATTGTTAATTGCCTATGACTATTACCTAGAACTATTTTGGATAATTATCCATGACTATTGTGATTAATCACTTATGGTTCTTAACTGTGAGACTTCTACCTACGACCATGAATATGATCATTATGGTTAATTGCCTAAGACTATTATAGTTGATTGTTCATGCCCATAACACTATAGTTGAAAACCATGTTGTGCACTAAATTGGCATTTTGTTGGGTCTCATACCTAGGGTGTGACTTGCTTAGTTTATTCGCTATTATGTACACCAAAGCAATAATATCCATTATCCTTGTGTTTGGCTTGCTTTTTGCATGCCTATTCTTCTATGTCAACTTTTATCATGACTATCGCCTTATTTTGCTAGATTTGAATTCTTATTATTTTCTATATGCTAGTGATGTTGTAACCAATTATCTCAAGTTATACCATGCTAGTCTTGTAATTCCTTTTATCGCTCTATGCTCGTCTCTTTTTCCTATCATAATTTTGATGTTATTCCCTTTATTTCGGGATTTGGGTTCATTTGTAGTATAGATCGATTCACGTTTACATGCAATGGGATTACGATTTGGGTAGATTAGGAAAAACTTGAATTGGTTATGAACATGAATTATAAACTTAATAATAGGCAAAACTTGAAACATGAATATTGTTATAACTTGAATCTGGATGTGGACATGAAACTTGCCTTGAAAACTTGACACGAACTTGACATGAAATTTGAACATGGACATGACACTAGAATGAACTTGAAAATGGCCAACTCGAGGTTTGGTTGAGTTTGCAGTGTAATTCTGCCCGGAACAGCCCGGCAAATCCAGTTAATGCAAACAATAGGATCCAATGTGGTTAGTTGGTCATATCGCACTTGAAAACCCGAGGTCAGACTGAGTTGTGGTGTAATTCTGCCCGGAACCGCCCGGCATATCCAGTGACCACAACAACAGGTCTGATGTGAGAGGTTGGGGTGCATTAATGAATTAATGCCACATGATAGGGTTAAGTCATGAACATGAAAGGCAAGACTTAACCAATTTGACACATGATTCGTAGGGCTAAGTCATGAATTTGAACGACAACACTAAGCCAATTTGACATGACACGTAGATGGGTTTAGTCACGAATGACAATACTTAACCAACTTGACTGCTAGACTGATAAGGGTTAAGTTGCGAATTTAATGACAACACTTAACCTAATTGGACGGAAACCCTAGTTACACGGTCCATTTCAGCAGTAACCCACTAGATGTATCACGGTACCCTGGAACTAGGTAGGGTGGGGCACGATTACTGGCTTGATTGTAAGCGACCCGAACGACAGCTGTGTTAGTGCGCCAGTGTAGGTTCAAGCGCGCTATGGTAGTGCACGTGGTCTGGAGTTGAAAAAGCAGGCATTGGGCATCAATAGGTTTATCTGTGCATGCTTGATTCGTGTCGGTGGTTGGCACCATAGGAATTGATACACCCTATGGTGGACCAAGCACAGATGACTACATTCGTGATAGGGCCGTATGACACAGACATATGATGAGCTAGAACTTGTAGGGAGCCGATCGACTAGTGGATCGTTTCGTTGGACCTAGAAATGGGTCATTTCATGATATTGGGCTAAGGGATCATTTCATGATTAATATAAGACAAGGGTTTGGGATTCTAGTACAGTTGATGCAGCGAACCTTGAATATCTGATGCTATATTTGATTTATACTTGATTTATCATGTTATCTTAGTCTATCTTGCCCATCTTGTCAGCATCCTTGTGTTTACTTTCAGTTTATGCATGTCATGTTACCTTTATTTGTTTTTATGCTGAAAGTCACTTGGACTTACCAGTCTTTATGACTGACTCGTTTTCTTTTACCTCTTGTTCTTCCGTTCCCCCCCCCCCCCCGAGGTTCTCAGGGAGGAAACTCTAGCACTTAGCTTAGATTTCGCTTGCTTTCGGTTCAGCTCATGTACGATTTTATCTTGAGCTAATCTGTGGCTGCATTTCTGCTACCTTTGTGGAATTAAGCTACTTTTGATGTTTTAAGTTTATGCTTCTTTATTTATACAAGACAAAATTTGTTGTAATGGAAAATAACGACCTAGGCTATTTGATGTAAAAGGTTTTGACTTTTTTGAAAGTAATGAAATTTGGCTTTTAAATCTTCCGTTGTCTTATTTATGTTCTGTCTTGTAATAATTCTGTGTTTGTTTACCACGATAATGCTCCTCCAAAACTAGTGTATTCCCTTTGTGAGTGACCCTAGCGGAGGTGGGGGTGTTACATTGCCTGATGGGAGCAAGATGTTTACCGTAAACACGGATGCATGCGGTACAGGATTAGGCACTGTCTTGATGCAAGAAGGGAAGATAGTAGCTTACGGTGGAAGGCAGTTGAAAGTACATGAGAAAAACTACCCAACCCACGACCTAGAATTGGCGGCCACCATTTTCGCTCTTAAGTCTTGGCGCCATTATCTCCTAGGTGAGAAGTTTGAATTGTTTACTGACCATAAATCGTTGAAGTACCTTTTCTCGCAGAAAGATCTCAACTTGAGGCAGAAAAGATGGATGGATTTTCTTGCCTCATATGATTTTGAGATTTCCTATACTCCTGGCAAGGGCAATGTGGTAGCAGGTGCTCTGAGTAGAAAGAAGCTGACCTTAAGCCCTCTCTTTTTAGAAAGGCAAAGCTTGGAGTACATAGCCAACTTTGACTTTAGAACCTCCTCTGAATTTGTACCTGGCTTGTTAGCAACACTAAAAGTGCAGCCTACACTTTTTTACTCAATAGGAACCGCACAATGTGAAGACCCTCAACTAGTAGATGTGATAGATAAACTGATTAGGGGTAAGACTTCGAGTCACCTCAATAGATACTCCATCGATGATAAGGGATGGTTGAGACAGGATGGAAGGCTATGCGTCCCACAAGTAAGAGATTTAATGAAAACGGTTCTAGAAGAAGTACACCATTCAAAGCTGACCATACACCCAGGCGGAGACAAAATGTATAAAGACATCAAAAGAGTTTTCTTTTGGAATGGCATGAAGAGGGACGTAGCTGAATTCGTTTCTAATTACATGATATACCAGCAGGTCAAGGCGGAGCAGAAGAAGCCTGGTGGTTTGATTCATCCTTTAGAAGTCCCACAGTGGAAATGGGTAGCATTTTGATGGACTTTATTGATGGGTTGCCTAGGTCAAGAAGGGGCAATACCAGTATTTCGGTGATAGTGGACCGGCTCACAAAAAGCGCTCACTTTATACCTGTCAAAAGTAGATGGGTTGCCTTATCTCTAGCATCTCTATATCTTAAAGAGATAGTTCGACTGCATGGGATACCTTCCAGCATAGTAAGCGATCTAGACCCTATCTTTACAAGCGAGTTCTGGAAGAGCTTGCAAGAGTTTGTAGGCACACAACTATGTTTAAGCACGGCCTACCACCCCCAAACTGATGGACAGACGGAAAGGGTGAATAGAGTCTTAGAAGACCTCTTGATATTGTGTGTTCTTGACTTTGGAGGGACATAGGAAGATCATCTTCCTCTGGTGGAGTTCGCCTACAACAATAGCTACCAAGCTACAATAGGCATGGCACCCTTCGAAGCCTTATATGGGAGACCGTGTCGATCACCAACCTATTGGTGGGAATCCACAGATAAGCTTATACTTGGGCCAGATATGATTAGGAAACCTCAAAAAAGGTGGACCTAATAAGCAGATGAATGAAGACTACTCAAGATAAATAGAAGTCCTATGCTGATAAAAGAAGGACCGACCTTGAATTCGATGTTGGAGACAGAGTGTTCCTTAAAGTATCTCCTTTTAGGAATGTTTTTCGCTTTGGATCCAAAGGTAAATTAGCACCTAAATTCATAGGACCATTTCCTATCATTGAAAGAATTTGGATGATGGCCTACAGAATAGAGCTACCTGAAAAGTTGGTTGGAGTTCACAATGTCTTTCATGTTTCTCACCTACGGAAGTGCTTACATGGGTATGCGGAAGTGGTGGAACCAAAGATACTAGAAGAGGTAGAATTGGAACGAGAAGCAACAGTGAGAAGAATCCCAACTCGTAACTTGGGAACAGAAGTCAAAAAGCTACGTAACCGTGAAGTCAAGCTTGTTAAAGTACAATGGAGTGACAATGAAGAAGACGTGACTTGGGAGACCGAAAGAAAGATACGCGCAGCCTACTCTTATGTTTTTGAGGGTACATCTTTGATCTCTCCTTTATCATAAGTTTATTCGTGCTTATTTGTCTTCTCGGTCCTATTTCCTGATCCTTAGAATAAATCAATGGATGTAAACATGTATTTGAAACATGTTATGGTTGATGGTTGCAAAGTGGTTGCAAGTGGTTGCTAGTGATTGCTCGTGGATGCATATGCACATACACATTAGGTTCTAGATCGGCTCAATCACTTTCATATTGCATTTGCATATGAACACATGAAATTTTATGTGGATTGAAACTTGATGTGTTATCATATGGACGTTGCATTTGTATGAATGATTGTGCGCTCATGTAGAACTATGAATAGGAAAAATTGCATACATAATGGACTCATGGCACTCTCATGATTCACATTAAGGAGGTCAACTGGATCAGTAGACCACCTGATTTTGCACTAGATAAGAGACATATACACACACTTTGCATATGTTCATATGGCATTAGAAGTCTTTTAAGGACAGTGGATGCTTGCGGATGATGGATGAGTAGATGGATGATTGTATGTTAAGATGCATTCTTCTTAACTTGAAGATTTCGAGGACAAGATCCTTTAAGGAGGGAAGAATGTAACACCCCGAATTTTCTGAGAAAAATAAAATTAACAAATTCAAGAACATCTAATTTTTAGAAGAAGAATTAAGTGAAATGGGTTGTGCTATTACGTTCATCTCAAAATTTTGGTCAAGATAGACATTTGGTTTGCATAAAACGGATACCTTGTGAAGAAGTTATTAAGCCTCGAAGTTTTTATGCATATAAGAAATATATATATATATATATATATATACATATAAAAATTAAATATGCAAAAAAAGTTCAAAACAATGAATTGGGAAGGGAATAACCGAACCGGCCCATTTTTGAGGTCGACCCAAGCACCGCTAGGTCGACTAGGGGTTGATTCATGGTGTTTGGCTGTCAACCCATGGGCCGATTCGCTCTAAGGCAGATGTGGCATCTGATTGGTTCTAATGCACTCCTTGCTGAGTCATTAGGCCTTATGTGGTTATTCTATCTTGTCTGAATGACTTTGATTTGCTATAAGTTAATCTGACGGTTCCTATTAAATCGAACTTCTATATAAGCAACCTAATACCTCAACCCTAAATCATATTAAAAATCAAACCAAGAGCCGTCATGCCGCCATTGGACAACCTCGAGTAGTCGTCGTTCAACTTGAAGCAAATTAAAAGGGACAAACCAAATCAAATCAAAATTAAACTAAAACAACCATTGTCTACATCAAAGGCGAGCATTTCAACTTCAGAATACAGATTCTAGAAATCAAGATTATCTTTTGTAAGTGTAGTTATCTTTTAGATGTAAATAAATTTAAGACGTGATTTGATATAAAGTGAAAAATAGAATTATAACCATGTTGTATAATTTTGACGATGCTAATTCATGTTTGTTTCTTGTGATGATTTTATTATGAATTGTCTAGGAATGTTTGTAGCTTATTGGACTTGGTGTTGGATCTATTAAAGATTGAGAATGAAACTATCAATATCATATGCAAGTTATATGTTTCATGTTAAGATCTACATATATATGTTTATATGATTAATGCAAGTTGTTTGTATTATGTTAGATCCTAGTCAGTATATATATATATATATATATATATATATATATATTCATATGCTTTATGTTAGATCCATATGCCTATATATATATGTTCATATGTTCATATGCAAGTTACAAGTTTTATGTTGAATCCATGTCAAGATCTATCTAGGTCCATATGATTAATGCAAGTTATATGTTTTATGATAGATCCAAGTCACGATCTAATTATACATATGTTCATATGCAAGTTACATGTTAGATCCAAAACTAGATCTATATTTATATGCATGTTTGTAAAGTGGACTTATGCAAGTTCACCTTGATAGATCTAGTTCACACCTATATGTTAATGTTAAAATTATACATGCCTTGGTATTGGACATGTCATGATTATGTCATATGCTAGTTTATAATTGAGGTTATGTTCACACATGCCTAGATCTACATATTAACATGTTTTAGGCTTATGATTATCTAAGTCTAAATTATATGCAAGTTCATGTGACATGTTAAATTATATGAATAAAGTTTTATGAAAAACTCACATGTTTGGTTGAATCTATATTATGCATGTTCCCTTCTTTACCTCTTGTTTGTAAATTAGGCTAATATGCGGGCCCAATGACTTTATGTGATTAATACGAACGAACAAACGGGGGTAACGTTGGGATAGTTATTAAATCAAAACATGTTAATAATGTAGGTGGGCCCAAAACCATGTAAATGGTTAAGGCCATGAATGGTATAATTTATACCATTAGTCTTGAACATAATTAAAATATGTGACATGAAACACTTGTAGAAAATTCACATATATAAAATGTAAAAGGTGAATATGCCTAACCCGAGGTTAGACTGAGTTGTGGTGTAAACCTGCCCGGAACCGACCGACACATCCAGTAACCACAACAATACATGTCTAATGTGAGAGGTTAGTGCACCAAGCCTAGAAAGACCCGAGGTTAGACTGAGTTGTGGTGTAAAACTGCCCGGAACCGACCGGCACATCCAGTAACCACAACAATACCTGTCTAATGTAAGTGGTTGGTGCTTTAATTAATTAATTAATTAAAGCTCATAAACAATCAAGTTAGAAATGGTGAGGTTAAGTAATTAAGGGAACACTTAACCAACTTAACATGTTAACAAGACAATATTGGTGGGGTTAAGTAATTGACGAAACACTTAACCAACTTAACATGCTAACTAGACAAGATTGATAGGGGTTAAGTCAAACCAAGGACACTTAACCAATTTAGCATGTTGACTAGAAAAACCCTAGTAACTGGCACCCATTTCCGTAGTAACCCACATGGATGTATCAAGGTACCCTGAACTAGGAAGGGTGGGGCACGATTGTTGGGCTGAATATAAGCGGTCAAAAGGGCAGCGGTTAGGTGCATCAGTGTAGGTTCCGACGGAGTACGGGCGTGCACGGGCTCCGGAGTGGAAAAAGCAGGCACTGGGCACCAGGCGTACACTTGTGCATCTTTGAATTGTGTCAGGGTTGCCATTATAGGACTTGATACACGCTATACTGGAACCAGCACAAGTACTTAAAAATCACGTAGGGCCGCATGACACCGGGAGTACATGAATGCAAGTAGGAGCCGGTCAATACATAAATGGGATCACTTTATCATGAACATACATTGCTAGTTAAACAACCCTTAGTGGGTGTAGAGAAGTAAAAGTGGGTGCGATAGCCAAATCTAGTTAAATCTTACTTTACCTCGTTTTAGGACTACCCTATCCTTGTGGTATCATTCTAAGTTCAGTTTATTCATGTCATAGTCTTTTACATGTTTATATGCAATTAAATAACTAGGCTTACCAGACTTATGTCTGACCCATTTTCCTTTCGTTTCTTTTCTTCCGTCCCCCCCCCCCCCCCAAGGTCCGCTGGGAGGAAACATTTCTGCTTAATCCAGGTTAGCCAAAGTTTGAAGACTGTAATGTAAGGCTTGGACTTTCCTTTTTGAGCTATGGCTATGGTCAAGCACTTATTGGGGATTTATGTCATTTTATTTTCAGCATTGCTTCTTTATGTTTTCAAGATAGTGAAAAGTTGTAATAATTTGGAAGGTTGAAACAGTTGTTGAATTGTTGTGTTGAACAAGTATTTATGAAATAATATTGATTGTTTTCCGCTGCATAAATTTTCTGTCTTGTAATTTATTAGTATCTTGTACCTTAAAACGCTCCACCGAAGTTAAGGCATTCCCTTTGAGAGTGACCTTAATGGAGGTGGGGTGTTACACCCGTGATTTGATAATTTGGTATTTAGGATGTTTGAAATATCACTGGGCCTAAATGGTAATTTATAGAAATATCGTAAATAGGGTTTTGAAAGTTAGAAAGGAAAATTCTATTTTTCTAAAATAAATTTTGAATTTAGAATGGGCTAAAGATATTTACTTTTTTTGAAAATAAATAAAAACAAGTTTTGCATTTATAAACGATGTTTATAAATTAAATAACCAAGGAATTGAAGTAAATTTATAAACGGTGTTTATAAATAAAATGGAGTGATTTTGATTGGATAATCAAGGAACTGAATTAAATTTATAAACGATGTTTATAAATGAAGGGAAAAAATTATCATTGGATAATTTGAAAATTTAAATTCAAATGTGAATTTAAAGATAGAAATAAGGAAATCGTTTTAAAGAAATAAACGATGGAATTTATTCTGATGTTCAGAATATAAAATTTGAACTAAAATAAATCCGTAAGGATTTATGATTTGAATTCGATTAATTCGAATTTATTTAAATAGAAGTTAAATTGAATATGAAAATAAACTTTGTGTTATATATATAAGTTATTATAAATAGAAATTTCCAAAATAAGATTTTGGTTTTAAATAGATTTCGAAATAGAATAGTTTGAATATAAACCAAGGAAATTTATAAAATGATCTTTATAAATATAATGAATTAATTATCAAGGGATAATTTGAGTATTTAAATTCAAATATGAATTTAAAAAATATTATTCGAAATCATTCGAAAAGGAACAACGGTTTTAGTTCCGAAATTCGGAATATCAAAGGGATGGAGTTTCAAATAGAAATTTGAAGAGGGAGTTTTTTTAAATACATGAAACAAGGAAGTTGAATTTATAAATAGTGTTATAAATTTGGTAAAATAAATTATCATTTGGATAATTTAAACCATTGAATTCGAATAGGAATTTAAAAGTAAATTGGGAAGTGTTTCGAAACAAAATGATTGATTATATTCGGAATTCAAAATACAAGCTAAATTGAGAAAAAGCCAACGGGTTTATAATCGAAATTCGGTTGTATCGAATTTTACAAATAATTTATTTATAAAAGGAAGTTGAGTTAAAAATAGAAGATCGAAGTATAAATAAATATATTACCGAGTAATGAAAAATCGACAATTAAAGGTAATCAAAAATATTATGTTGAATTGGGAAAAACGGATTTGATATACATTAAAAATATATTAGAATGGAAGTGGAATTTATATATAAATGAAGTTTAAGACGTCTATATATTAAATATAATTAAAACGAACTTGCCGCAGTGCGGTAGTTCGTAAATTGGCGTTTTGAACTTCAACTGAGTATATAGAACTCAATTTAAGTCGGAATTCTTTGAAATAAGAATCGTCAGGACCGATTTGATAATAGTTTCCTAATGAAAGAGAGAAATCTGGATTTCACCGAATAGATTTTGATTTATGTCAAAATCAAATTTTCAGAAAAACAGCGCCAGGACCATAATGAAACCATAACGGTTTATTTACATAAATAAAAGGATTTTAAATAAATAAAATCCGAATTTCCATAAAAAATCCAGATTTGAGCTGTAAAATAAGTATGAACTCAAGTGGAGTAAGTAAACTGAATTTTGAAACAAAAATCAGATTTTTAATTGTTGAATTGAATTAACTAATTTGAAGAAAAAAATTAGATAATGAAATTTAATGAAATTTGAAATCGAAATAGAACTTTGGATCAGAAAAGGGGATTGTAAATTCATATTCGTAATTGAATATGGAATTTGAATTGAAAATAAGATTCGAATGGTAATAAAGTAAGTTAAAATATATTTGAACGTGATATGTTCAAACAGAAAAAAAATGAAATGAGCAAACGAGCTGAATAAAGAATAAATTTGTGAATCAAGTTAAAAATGACCGTATTGAGTTGAAATAAATTAGAAATGGACACATATGTGTTAGACATGTATGGAATGAAGTATATTAAGTGTATGAAGATTATAATTTGTGTGCCCGACAAAAAGGTACACGTTTAAATTCCATATAAGGTTTTATGCGCCGAATGATTTTCATTTTAAATGGAAAGGGCCTAGAAAGGCGAGTTGAGGTTTGAACTATTTGCCTATACAAAGGAGGTTATGGTGAAATTTTCCGGAAATTTAAGGAGTTAGAATATTTTTAAGAAATTTTGATAATCAGAAATCGATATATATAGAGTTCGATAGGGAAACAAACTTGAAAATAGAATACTACAAACAAAAAGGAAATATATAATTAAATCTGGTAAAATTAGAAAGAGAAACATTACGGATTTAAAATGAATAATTGGTTTTTATAATGTTGATTATTCGAGGTAAGTGGTTTTGTCCGTTTTGAAGTTAAGGATGTTTTCAATCAAGGTCTGAGAGGTAGTTATACCCCAACTTGATTGATTTCATTTTTAATTGATAAATAGCAAGATCTAGTCTCAAAGAGAAGTGTTTGAATAAGAGTTAGCTAAATAAAATATTTTGGGTTGTTGTAACGATGTTTCACATAACATCCGTTTTAACCCAAGTGGTGGACTTTTGGAAATATAAAAGTAAATATTTCCTGGATATAATTAAAGTAGTCAGGAAATAGATAAGTGATTGTAATTTTTTTCTATTTCAAATAGAATATATTTTCTAAGTATAGAAAATAAAAGAAGGTGATATATGAAAATGTTTTTCCAAATAGCTTAAGAGGCCAATAAGATTACTAAAAATATTTGATTAACAAATATTGATAGGGAAATGAAGAAGTGAATTAGTTAATAAAATATTAATTAAGAGGCCCAGTGATTTGTTTGATGTTTAGAATGTTTGTTTATTTTTCTTCGATAGTTAAATAACCTACTATCGAAGTGTTTGCCAATATCGTTGTTAATATGGAGAGACCAGTTGGATTATTATCCGAGAACCACTCTGTATTAGCAGTAGCATTGCGAATCAGATTATGTAAAGATAATCGAAGAGGGAGTAAAGTGCAAGGGCTTTTTCGATTAATAGAAATTGTGCCTTTGGTTTTGTTCAATCCAAGAACGAACGTAAATAGACGAATGTCTGACAGAGTATTTCCAATGATCGCATATGTTAGTCTGTATTAATATATATGGTGGCGGAGGATTTATTCTCATAGCATAATATCCAGAATATATTTGTGCAAATCAATCAGTGATTAATGGATATGACGATGTGACATTCAAAGTGATTGTGTTATCAAGGAATGATAAGTAATCGTAGCCTCAGGCGTCAACAACTGGGAAATGAAAAAAATCGGGAAGGCAGCATGGCTATGTGGCTCGCTCCCATTAGGGTGTATAATCACCTATCTAGAAAAATTCCTTTACTTCTTTAATCTATCGATGTTGTCCCTTATCGGGAAACGGTTTCTGATCCCAACCATTGTTGATATACATTCGATACACTTAAGCGAAATGAGTGGTCGGTCATGTGTGGGCCGGGTTGCGAGACGTTCTTGTTGAACCCAGTGTATTTCTCTCTAGAGATACACTATCGGAAGGTGGTTCCATACCTTTTCATTGTCGGAATCCGATCTCCAATAAGCGCCATGAGGTTTTTGATTTTTATATTATATATGAGTGTGAGATGCAAGCGTTCCTCTATATTGTTATTTATTTGATTTAGACACTATTATAATATCACTGGATTTTTGTATCAAAGTGTTTTGGATTATAGTAAGGTAAAAACCGTCCATGTTTATGTGTTGGCTGGTCTTACTATTATCTTTTCTTTCGAAAGGATTTTGAAAGATAAACAAATGGTTGGAGTTTACTCACAGTTGTCCCATGACTGGCCCAGAGTTTATTTTGTTCGTTTTGCCTAAACTCTTAGGTGCCCAAATTTGTATGAGTAGTCAAGTAGTCGGGATTGTTCAGATTCACTTGGAGGAGCTGGAAGCAGGAGGCTTCACCAGTTAGCTATAGACTATCATATATTCCGTTGTGTACCATATTTCTATCTGGAAACAGGTGTTTATAACTGTTCCAGAAATAGCTATTGTACTCTGATGATGGTATGTATATAAAGTTACCGAATTGTATTTCAAAGTTAAGATTACCTAATATATTTTATTTGTTCCGCTGTGAGTTTGTGATATTTTTTTTCTTCTATTCTAGTATTTCTTTCTTTCTATTTCTCATCCTCTAACTCCTTCTTAATAATGATTCGTATTTCCTTGCAATTTGGGTTGGACGTGTGGTGTTATTTGTCAACTCAGATAGTACGGATTTGCGGGCCTTTACAATTGGTATCAGAGCTTAGGTTGAGCGAACTCCTAGGCTTTGTTGGAATTGTGCTCATTAGAGATAGGGTCAGTAGTACCCTAGAATGAGTTGAGCGTATACATATGACAGCGCATATTTGCTAATTGATATAAAGACTATTTTATATTGTGTTGGCTAGTTTGTTGGGTGGTTTATGAATTCTGGTCGAATCGTGGGACGCCTCGACGTCGATAAGAGTTTGTAAATACTTGAACAGAAGACTGAACATGATATTGTTTTTAAGTGGGTAAATGAAATAATTTTATCCAAAATTCTACTTTGATAGAAAAGGAATAATTTTCTTAAATTATTATAATATATGGATGTGTTGGATGTTAATATTATAATCAAATTAGATTATAAAAATTGGAATGGTTATACATAACCAAAATAAAATTTGTATATGAATTAATTATACAAATGAGATTAATTAGAATTGAATTCAAACCAGAATTTGGAATTTTAAATCCTGGGAAGTTTGAAATATATTTTCTTAAGTATATTAGAACAATATAGCTTATGTTTGAAGGATTCTATATAAAATCATTTTGAGATGGATTTTGAAAGTGATTAAGCGCTGAACTCACTTCAGTGGCTGGGAAATAATTCTGATGATGATCGCGACATCATCAGTGTTCATTTTCGTGTTTCGAAGTGATGGATGGCTGCCTTAGAAAATTTTTGTTGGAAATTTGTTTGAAAGAAAAAAAGTTGGTTTGAAAATTCAAATTTTTGAATTTGAAATGGGAATAAATACATATGTATATATTTATGTGATTTCTGGAGGATTTGAAATGAAAACCATGAATTCGAATTCTAAAATTAAATTTAACTTAAGCATGCCAAGTGTATTAAAGTGAATAATTGGCTAGAATTGATGGGAATTAGATATGAATGAATGGTTTGAAATCATTCGAAGCAAATAAATGAAGACCAAAAGTTTTGGTTGAAATAAATTTTGTTGATGTGAAAAGTTGACTCTCAACTAAGTGAGTTTTTGAAAAGAAATGGGCTTGTAGAATTTTTCCTAACTTAGTAATTTCGGGGATGAAATTCTTTTAAGGGGGGAAGAATGTAACGACCCAGATTTTCTAGTCGATTTATTTCGAATATTTAATATTATTTTAAATATTGAGCTGATAATATAAATCGATTTTTTATATTGAATTATCAATATAATTATCGTAATACGAGGATCTTAAATAATTCAATTTGAATTTAAAATGCAGTCAAAATGATTCAAATGGTTAATATGAATTTTTATTTGAATTTAAACGATAATAATAATAATTTATTATCAAGGAATTTATTTGATTTTGAATTTGAATTATATTGTATTAATTTATTTTGGTTATTTATGTTTACGTTCAAATTAAATATCAAAATATATTCAGTTAGTTCAGAATAGTGTTACACTATTGAAACAACAGTGGTTACGTTAAAATAGCGGTTCGTGGTTTAAATTAATGGACCCCGAGATATTTGATTGTGGATAGGTACAAAATCAAATCGATATTGGTTTAAAAAAATAGGAATCGCTTTATATCAAATCATAAATCTAATCACATTAAAATTATTGTACCAAGCCTATACCTACTTATATAGCATAAAGGTTAAGTTTCTTCATATCGAAGTAATCATTCCTATAAATAACTCGATACCCCTTCTCTGATTTTTATCTCATCCTCCTGTATTTCAAATGGAAATAGGATCCATCCTCCAATTCTTATAGGAAACAAAACAAAACAGGAAGCCATTAAAAACAAATCCGAACACTTCTTTCTAATCGAGGCCGTTTTTTTTCCTTTTCATTTCTTTGGTCCAGAACAAAAATTGAAAATAAGGATTTGCGATTTTGTAAACTGCTGGATCTCCTAAAGCTCGATCCAAGGTGATAATGCCCGCGATTTACGGTGCGTTGCCAATTTCCAGTATTGGGCGATTTAGGGCAACTTCGATTGGATGGCGTCAGAGGTTGTTTTGAGGGTAACAATGAACTCGCAAAGAGGAGAGGCAATTGGCGACAGTTCTTGTGGATATCTGAAGAGGAGTTTTAACGCGAGTTCATTGTAGCAGAGAAGTTTAATAACCCGGAAATCCGAGCCAATTTAAAAATTTTATTTTGGCAATTTTAGCGAATTTTGATTATTTAAAATGAATTATTTTGAATAATATCGACGAGAAATTTATTTTGAATAGAATTCGAACGTATATATTGTATAGATCGTCGTTAGAATATAAATATTTATATATAATTATAAAATGAATTGAAAATGGCGCGGTAGTTCGATAATTCAATTTCAAAATTCAAGTTAATGTACCTGGTGCTAAATAAAACGGATTTTAGTGAACCAAAAATATTTGAATCAAATTGAGAATATCTTTCCAACGAATCCAAAAAATTGAAATTTCATAGCGGGAATCAAAAGATATGTCCAGTTGAAATTTCAGAATAGTCGCTATGGAATTCTGGTCTTTAAAAATGGAGATTTTGCAAACGACCTCGGATTTCGACGAAACCACTTTTTTTGGATTCGTGATGTCAAGTTATTGCTAGGTTTCAAATTTCATAATTTTTCGAATCAGTATGTGAGCGTGGCAAAGTAAAACGCGTTTGACCAGTTTCAGTTGATTTTAATCGACTGGAAAATGGCCATTTTACAAACGATCTCAGAATTCGACGAAACTTGTTTTGTTAGCACCGTATCGTCAATACGAAGCTAGAAAATATTTTTTGGTAATTTTTAGAGTTAGTATGTGGCCCCGGTAATTAGAAATGCACGTTTAAAATAGAATATATGGATTTAAATTTTGATTTAAATAGAAACTGATCGAAACGATAAAACTGGCTTATGATACATATCCCATTGTGTTCGGAATGGGGGTAATTAGCTAGGGACGACAGGCGGTGGGTCTTGTTTCGAGGTCGAAATAAAAAGTCAACTTTTTTTTGAAATAAAATAATATAAAAATAAAACTCTCTCCTCTCCCCTCTATCTCTATACTACCAGACCCCCCCATACTATTTATCGAACAAAAGAGAAAAAAAGAAATTAAAAATCGCGCCTGAGACCTAGCACGCCGCACTCCCTCCCCTGCGATTACCACCTCTGCCAACATCCCACACTACGGCCGCTTGCTCCGCCCTCACCCCCTCCACTTCGCCGGACCCCCATCTCTCTACTCCTCCCCTCCCCTTCTCTTTCCTCCCCCAATCTGATTCACAATGACCCCAAACCCCCACCGCGCCTGACCGCCACCGCACTGGCCCACCACTCCACCTTCGCCAGATCCGACGATGCTCCGGACCCCCCCCCCCCCCGGCAACTGCTGCATCCACCTCTTCCTTTTTTTAAAAAAGTGTAAGTATCTTTATTTAATTTTGTTTGTTTATTCAGTTTTCTTTTCTGTTTTTTTATATAACGTATAATAAAAGTATTGGTTTTTATAGTGAAAGAAAATTGATTTTTATAGCGAAGGGCAGTGATTTCTATAGCGAAAGAGAATTGATTTTTATTATGGAGAAGCGAACCTAAAGATTTGATCTTTATTATATGATTAACATGATAAAAATACGATTTTTATATTTTTAGAATATTAAAACTATGATTTTAATAATATGCAAAGGTTAAAAATATAATTTTTATTATATAAAAAGGTTAAAAATATAATTTTTATATCATAGAAAGATTAAAGATATAATTTTTATATAAGGAAGATAATAAAAATATGATTTTTATATAATAGAGAATATAAAAATATTATCTTTTTATATGTAGCAAAATAAAAATCAGATTTTTATTATATATAGTGAAGTGAAAATGTGATTTTTATAGCGATGATATAAAAATTCAATCTTTTTATATGAAGTAGAAATATAAAATAAAATTTTTATATACAAAGAAGCATTGCAAAAATACGTATGAAGTGAAATAAAAATATGATTTTTATTTATTAGAATGAAAAAAAATAAAATTGTAATTTTTATTATAAACAGCGTGAAAAGACTGCATTGGAATTTCAAGCCGATCTAGACGATTCAGCAGTTCAAAAGCGAAGCACGGCGGAGTGGAACCCTCTGTGAGAACTTCTCACCTTTTAATTTTATTTTCTAGTTAAAATATATACTGGGATGCGGACGGTGTTTAGTAGCACCCGACACCCGTCGTCCACAGATCATGGACGGCTTGTATGCTTGTTTGTTTGATTTTGATGTGTAGTTGATTGTGTGATGTGCTGTGAAATGAAATAAAATATTTATTAGTGGAAAATATTTTATAGTTAAAAATACAATTTTTAAAGTGTATATGAAGTAAACTAATATAAACAGATCGGACGATTTGTTTATATACACACATTGGACTGATATTGATTGGGACGATAAATTTTACACATCGCCCAACTACACAAATAAAATCTTTGTTTGATTGTTTGAAACCCCACACGGGTATTGGGATGATAGATGACATACACTAATCCCAATAATTAGTTGTATGTCGATCGATTGATTGACAGACTGTTATGAGCGTTAAATATTTATATTTGATGCTTATACAGTGTAGGATGCACTTTGGATGATGGTTGATTATTCATCGTTGTTATTGTATACATGTGTTGTAGAAAATCCATATAATTAACATTATATGGTAATTGATTGGGCCTCATTCCAGTTTTGAAATAGAAATATTTGAAATAGAAATATTTGAAATAGAAATATATGAAGCCGTGTTGATTAGATTGACGCCATTTTGACGTGAACGATATTTATATCGATTTTTTTCATTTTATAATGAATATCGAAAGTGATTTCAAAATCTGATATTTTGAAAAGAAAAGAATTCGAATTGAAATTGAATATAAATGAATTCGAATTGAAATTGAATAGAAATGAATTCGAATTGAAATTGAATATAAATGAATTCGAATTGAAATTGAATTGAATTGAAAACGAACTGAAATTGAACTAGAAATCAATTTGAATTGAAATCAATTTGAAATGAATTAAAATCGAATTTATAAGGAAAATTTCAATTTTGATTTGAATTTGAAAAGAAGTTGAAATCGTTTTGAAAATGAATTTAAAACGATTTATATAATACGTTTTAAAAGGAAATCGACGAAGTATATATTATATATATATTATATATATAATATAATGGCCTGAATAGAACGCGCCGCGTCGCGGCAGTTCGCGAATTTCGACCATTGACTTAGAACGGATATTACGGGAGATCCGACCGTCGGATTCTCCTAAAACCGGAACCGTTGGGTTCGTATCAAAAAGTGCTTTCTAACGAATATTAGAAATTAGAAATCTAACGGTTGGATTTGGATTTATGTCCAAATCAATTTTGGAAAAGGTCGTTGTAAGTGCAGTTCGATGGCCATTGATGGAAATCGACTGTACGGGCCTTGATAAAATTCATAAAAATAGTAATAATTTGTGTAAAATTATAAGAAATGATTAGAGAAGAATTGGGATGAAAAACTCCATATTTGAAAAGATAAAAATAGATTTTTTTCGAAATGAACTAGTTTTGAAATAGCATTATAATTCAATTCATTTTTAAATAAATAAATTGGATTTGAAATGGATTTGAAAATAACCAGAATTTCCAATAATTATATTGGAATGGATTTGAATCAAAATTGTCTTCGGAATATTTCGATGTTGGATTTCGTGATGATACAGATATTGTTATGGGAATTTGAAAGATATATATATATCGTTATTTCCAATATGATATTTGTTGGTCGTAGAATTTGATATTGAATATAAGCAGATATATTTTCTATTCAGAGCCTTGTATTTAATATCAAATGTGATTTGGGTTTGTCGTGAATGGTGTCTTCATTAACACTGTTCTTGAACCCAGTTGAGAAAAGATGAAATCTTTTTATTTAGATTTAATGAAGTGTACCAATTAAATAATATTTAATTGGAATTGAATTGGTATTGATTTTTGGGTTTATCGTGAACAGTGTTTTAAATAACACTTGTTCGTTAACCCGACAATTAATGAAATGTGATTTTGGGTTGTCATGAACGGTATCTTCAATAATACTGTTCTTAGACCCAAAGGAGTTAAGAAAATCAAAAACTAACTGGATATTAGTTTAGTTGAATGGTTTCTGGGGTATTGTTCTGATGTTGGTTTCGGCCTTCGGGGTTACTACTTAGGGAACTGCTCACTTGCTAATTTACGGTTAGGGACTGATTGAAATGTGATGTGATTTTGGGTTTATCGTGAACCGTGTTTTAAATGAAACTGATTCTTTAACCCAGTCACAGATTAAAAGTAAATGGAGTTTAATTGAATCTTTAATTAAATTGAAATGATCGAGAATGTAGTATCACTAGTTTTTCTCCAGGCGATAGTTAAATCTTTAATTAGATTTGAACATGAAATGGTAATTGAATTTACCGATAACACCGTGGTGTTGGATATGAAGTATTACCAGTTTTACTTCATGGGATGAATAGGTTGGGATTGGAAAATTAAAACAAATGATTACTTCGGTAAGGTTCGTTAATCCCGACTAGTTGAATCGTCATTCAAAAGAAGATTAAAGAATAAATTCAAGGAATTGATCTTTGATAAAATTAATGGGAACATTTACCTATGAATGTGAAATTTAGAAACTAACTGTCGTTTAGCTAAGCAGAATGGTTTTCTGGATATTGATCTGATGTTGGTTTCGGCCTTCGGGGTTAATATTTAGGGAATAATTCTCTTGGTTAATTTACGGTTAGTGACTGATGAATTGGAATGAGGCGTATGTTTGTGTTTGTGTAACACTTATTTAAAATATACGCGAGTTATTCGGAAAGACCGGGTTTATCCTATTATGAATAACCGATACGACGATAAGTCGAAGATGAAGACGGTGGTCGAAGACCAGAGGTCTTTACGTCGTTTGGGTGGTTACTAATGATCTTGATTGGGCTGTACACCCAAGAAGATGGAAACAGTTAGTGATCGTCCAGACGTACTTGGAGATCGATGGATATGCGGGGTACTAGGTGCCTCCGGTTTCGTTCAGACCCAGAACGAACTTGTAAATGGACCGTGTGTCTGACATTGGATTTTAGTCTGTGTGGTTGATTTCTATTAAATATATATCTGTTTGGCAGGGGAGAATTTATTCTCTTGCTTAACGCCCTTCTCTGAGACGTACGAGCTCAGGGGTTATATACTGATGGATATCAAACGCATAGAGTGAATTGCCTGTGTGGCATGCCTAAGTGGCAAATGATCAAGCCTTCTGTTGAAAAGCAAAGTCTTGTGGTTGATGATCGAAGCACGGCCTTTGTGGCGTAGCTTTGTGTAACGTTTACTTCGCGAGTTTCACACCCAGTGGTGAACCAAAAAACAGGAGAGGACCTCAGGGAGGGCATGCGTTTCTTTCTAGCTAGAAGTGGCGTCAGTGGTTTTACATGCCCTGACGAGTTTGACTTATGTGGTTGTTGTTGTTGCGAGGTGCCTCTGTTTGATCTGACGATCCGGGTCCGATGGAGTCATTTGTTGGCTCATTTACGCCCCATAGGGCGGAGAGACGTATTGTTCAGGCATAATAATCCACATCGGTGGACCGGCCCTGACGATCCAAGGGGCAGTTGCGGCTATTCCTGAGACATGGGAAGATTGTCTAAAATAAGTTGAGGACTATCTCTTGCCTCGGTTCATAGAAGGAAATCCAATTTCCAAATACGTGAGATTTGCGGTTTTATTTGTAGAGCCTAGTATGGCGATATAGTGGGATGGGGCGGTTATGCCAACTATGATTGATACTTATGATTTGAAGTTGTTTTATACACTATGCACTTATAATAGTATCAAATGATTTGTTTTAAACGTATCAAGCATTCTTGGCTATTATACGGTAAAAACCCTATCCCCCGGCTTGCGTTGCATTGTGCGATTGGACCTGGGTCTTATAATAGCTTCATTTTTCTTAATTTAGCATTGCGCTGTTATTTTATGCATGGGTATTCATGGGAGGAAACCGGTTCCGTGTTATACGGCATGGTCCCTTGATTTACCTAACTTTAAAAATAAAGATTAATAACTGTTTTAGTTCTCACACCAGTCCTATGACTGACCTGGAGTTTATTGTTTTAACCTAAACTCTGGGTGCCCTTATTTTGACATGGGCAGCTAGTAGTTTTGGTTTTTGCAGATTTATATTCACATGATCCTGGTTTACAGCTGGGATGATATCCGGAAAGCTTTGTATCCGTATATCTCCTTCATTTGTGTATTGTATTATTTTCCGCTGCTATGTATTTAAAACGTAATTTAAATCTCTGATATTTCTGTGTAATATTCATTTATACTCTGTATATTCTTGTATTCTGATGAAATTGTTGTAATATACAATGAAATGTTCTTCCGTCCGCGTTCTGTTGTGGCTTGCTCTCGAACTATCCGCGCTTTCCTCACCGGGGAAGTTATGGGTGCTTACATTTGGTATCAGAGCTTTGGTTTACAAAGCTCAGAGAACAAGACACATTGGAACCATATGAAATAATTCATCAGATATTGGATTAGTAATATCCAATTAGAATGACTCATTAGAGAGAGGATCAGTAGTATCCTAGAACGAGTGTGAAGACTATATTTTTAAAAAGAAAATAATTTTTGTTTTGAAAATTTAAATCAATTATTCGTATTTGATTATTTATTTATATGAATTTGGACAATCTGGTATATATAAATTTTGCGTATACATCTGATCTGCGTGTATTTGAAGTTTTAATATACTGGATAGATATAGATTCACACTCTAGTCGCCCGGAGATTATTCTAATGATTGTAGCTACATCATCAGAATTAGTGTTCGAGTATCGAAGGTGTGTTATTTATATATTTCCTATTGACTGGTGTGAGAACCAAAATTAGATAGGGCCTATTGTTGTGATTTGGCATCAAAAATGTGATTTTTGACTATATAACAAAATTATGTGTTTGAAATGCTAATCAACTAATTGATTGATGGTTGTGTTGTTTGATTATTGTTGGATTAATTAAAATTTGAACCATTTAGTCAAATTGTACCAAAAAGTGAATTGTATTGAAAATTTGTCGCATTTTCATGCATATACATGTACTTACATTGAACAGGTCATAGCAAAGAGGCTAGAGCAGAAGAATAAAATTGTTTGCCCGACAAATAGGTACATGTTTACCATAATTTACTGTTTTGTTTGGGTGATGATGATTTTATGAGCCGATTGGCTTTTTCTTTTTCTTTTTGAGATCAAAGGGCCTATATGGCAATTTCGGGATTTTCCCGGTGCTCCCGGTGCAGGGAGGTTATGGCGAAATTTTTTGAAAATTTAGGGTGTTAGCCAAATTTTTGAAAAATTTGAAAAGTTCTTAGAAACTGAAAAGTTGAAGAACTTAAGCCGTAAGAAAAATAAAGAAAGTTGAGTTGATTGTTAAACAACTTTGGTCTTCGTTCCTTTTCGGGGACGAAAAGTTTTAAGTGAGGGAGATTATAATTACCCGGAAATCCGAGCCAATTTAAAATTTTTATTTTGGCAATTTTAGCGAATTTTGATTATTTAAAATGAATTATTTTGAATAATATCAACGAGAAATTTATTTTGAATAGAATTCGAACGTATATATTATATAGATCGTCGTTAGAATATAAATATTTATATATAATTATAAAAGGAATTGAAAATGGCGCGGTAGTTCGATAATTCGATTTCAAAATTCAAATTAATGTACCGGGTGCAAAATAAAACGGATTTTGGTGAAACTAAAAATATTTGAATCTAATTGAGAATATCTTTCAACGAATCCTAAAAATTGAAATTTCATAGCGGGAATCAAAAAATATGTCCCATTGAAAATTCAGAATAGTCGCTTTGGAATTCTGGCCTTTAAAAATGGAGATTTTGCAAACGACCTCGGATTTCGACAAAACCACTTTTGTTGGATTCGTGATGTCAAGTTATTGCTAGGTTTCAAATTTCATAATTTTTCGAATCAGTATGTGAGCGTGGTAAAGGAAAACGCGTTTAACCAGTTTTAGTTGATTTTAATCGACTGGAAAATGGCCATTTTACAAACGGTCTCAGAATTCGACGAAACTAGTTTTGTTAGGACTGTATCGTCAATGCGAAGCAAGAAAATATTTTTCGGGAATTTTTAGTGTTAGTATGTGGCCCCGGTAATTAGAAATGTACGTTTAAAATAGAATATATGGATTCAAAATTTTGATTTAAATAGAAATTGATTGAAACGATAAAACTGGCTTATGATACATATCCCATTGTGTTCGGAATGGGGGTAATTAGCTAGGGACGACAGGCGGTGCGTCTCATTTCGAGGTCGAAATAAAAAATCAACTTTTTTTGAAATAAAATAATATAAAAATAAAACTCTCTCCTCTCTCTTCTCTCTCTATACTACCAGACGCCCCCCGCCCCAACCCATATTATTTATCGAACGAAAGAGAAAAAAAGAAATTAAAAATAGCGCTTGAGACCTAGCCCGCTGCCCTCCCTCCCCTGCGATTACCACCTCTGCCAGCATCCCACACCGTCGACGCTTGCTCCGCCCTCCCCCCTCCACTTCGTTGGATCCCCATCTCTCTCCTCCTCCCCTTCTCTTTCCTCCCCCAATCCGATTCGCAATGACCCCAAACCCCCACCGCGCTTGACCGCCACCACACTGGCCCACCACTCCACCTTCGCCAGATCCGACGATGCTCCGGACCCCCCCCCCCCTCGGCGACTGCTGCATCCACCTCTTCCTTTTTTTTAAGCCGTAAGTATCTATATTTAATTTTGTTTGTTTATTCAGTTTTCTTTCTGTTTTTTTATATAACGTATAATAAATTTATTGGTTTTTATAGTGAAAGAAAATTGATTTTATAGTGAAAGAAAATTGATTTTTATAGCGAAAGGGCAGTGATTTCTATAGCGAAAGAGAATTGATTTTTATTATGGAGAACCAAACCTAAGGATTTGATCTTTATTATATGAATAACATGATATATATACGATTTTTATATTTTTAGAATATTAAAACTATGATTTTTATAATATGCAAAGGTTAAAAATATAATTTTTATTATATAAAAAGGTTAAAAATATAATTTTGTTCTCATAGAAAGATTTAAGATATAATTTTTATATAAGGAAGATAATAAAAATATGATTTTTATAAAATAGAGAATATAAAAATATTATCTTTTTATATGTAGCAAAATAAAAATCTGATTTTTATTATATATATAGTGAAGTGAAAATGTGATTTTTATAGCGATGATATAAAAATTTGATCTTTTTATATGAAGTAGAAATATAAAATAAAAATTTTATATAGAAAGAAGCATTGTAAAAGTACATATGAAGTGAAATAAAAATATGATTTTTATTTATTAGAATGATAAAAAAATAAAAATGTAATTTTTATTATAAATAGCGTGAAAAGGACTGCATTGGAATTTCAAGCCGATCCAGATGATTCAGCGGTTCAAAAGCGAAGCACGGCGGAGTGGAACCCTCTGTGAGAACTTCTCACCTTTTAATTTTATTTTCTAGTTAAAATATACACTAGAATGCGGACGTTGTTTAATAGCACCCGACCCCCGTCGTCCACAGACCATGGACGGCTTGTATGCTTGTTTGTTTGATTTTGATGTGTAGTTGATTGTGTGATATGATGTGAAATGAAATAAAATATTTTATAGTGGAAAATATTTTATAGTTAAAAATAGAATTTTTAAAGTGTATATGAAGTAAAATAATATAAACAAATCAGACAATTTGTTTATATACACACCATTTGACTGATATTGATTGGGACGATAAATTTTACACATCGCCCAACTGCACAAATAAAATCTGTGTTTGATTGTTTGTAACCCCACACGGGTATTGGGATGATAGATGACATACACTAATCCCAATAATTAGTTGTATGTCAATCGATTGATTGACAGACTTTTATGAGCGTTAAATATTTATATTTGATGCTTATACAGTGTAGGATGCACTTTGGATGATGGTTGATTATTCATCGTTGTTATTGTATACATGTGTTGTAGAAAATCCATATAATTAACATTATATGGTAATTGATTGGGCCTCATTCCAGTTTTGAAATAGAAACATTTGAAATAGAAATATATGAAGACATGTTGATTAAATTAACGCCATTTTGACGTGAACGATATTTATATCGATTTTATTCATTTTATAATGAATATCGAAAGTGATTTCAAAATATGATATTTTGAAAAGGAATGAATTCGAATTGAAATTGAATATAAGTGAATTCGAATTAAAATTGAATAGAAATGAATTCGAATTGAAATTGAATATAAATGAATTCAAATTGAAATTGAATTGAATTGAAAACAAACTGAAATTGAATTAGAAATCAATTTGAATTGAAATCAATTTGAAATGAATATAAATCGAATTTATAAGGAAAAATTCAATTTTGATTTGAATTTGAAAAGAAGTTGAAATCGTTTTGAAAACGAATTTAAAACGATTTATATAATACGTTTTAAAAGGAAATCGACGAAGTATATATTATATATATTATATATATAATATAATGGCCTGAATAGAACATGCCGCGTCGCGGCAGTTCGCGAATTTTGACCATTGACTTCAAACGGATATTACGGGAGATTCGACCGTCGGATTCTCCTAAAATGGAAACCATTGGGTTCGAATCGAAAAGAGCTTTCTAAGAATATTAGAAATTAGAAATCTAACGGTTGGATTTGGAATTATGTCCAAATCAAATTTGGAAAAGGTCGTTGTAAGTGCAGTTCGATGGCCATTGATGGAAATCGACTGTACGGGCCTTGATAAAATTACTAAAAATAGTAATAATTTTTGTAAAATTATAAGAAATGATTTGGGAAGAATTGGGATGAAAAACTCCATATTTGAAAAGATATAAATAGATTTTTATCGAAATGAACTAGTTTTGAACTAGAATTATAATTCTATTCATTTTTAAATAAATAAATTGGATTTGAAATGGTTTTAAAAATAACCAGAATTTCCAATAATTATATTGGAATGGATTTGAATCAAAATTGTCTTCGGAATATTTCGATGTTGGATTTCGTGATGATACAGATATTGTTATGGGAATTTGAAATATATATATATATATATATCGTTATTACCAATACGATATTTGTTGGTCGTAGAATTTGATATTGAATATAAGCCGATATATTTTCTATTCAGAGCCTTGTATTTAATATCTAATGTGATTTGGGTTTGTCGTGAATGGTGTCTTCATTAACACTGTTCTTGAACCCAGTTGAGAAAAAATGAAATCTTTTTATTTAGATTTAATGAAGTGTACCAATTAAATAATATTTAATTGGAATTGAATTGGTATTGATTTTTGCGTTTATCGTGAACAGTGTTTTAAATAACACTTGTTCTTTAACCTGAAACTAATGAAATGTGATTTTGGGTTGTCGTGAACGGTATCTTCAATAATATTGTTCTTAGACCCAAAGGAGTTAAGAAAATCATAAACTAACTGGAGATTAGTTTAGTTGAATGGTTTCTGGGGTATTGATCTGATGTTAGTTTCGGCCTTCGGGGTTAATACTTAGGGAACTGCTCACTTGCAAATTTACGTTTAGGAACTGATTGAAATGTGATGTGATTTTGGGTTTATCGTGAACAGTGTTTTAAATGACACTGATTCTTTAACCCAGTCACAGATTAAAACTAAGCGGAGTTTTAATGAATCTTTAATTAGATTGAAATGATCGAGAATGGAGTATCACCAGTTTTGCTCCAGGCGATAGTTAAACCTTTAATTAGATTTGAACGTGAAATGGTAATTGAATTTACTGATAACACCGTGGTGTTAGATATGAAGTATTACCAGTTTTACTTCATGGGATGAATAGGTTGGGATTGGAAAATTAAAACAAATGATTACTTCGGTAAGGTTCGTTAATCCCGACTAGTTGAATCGAAATTCAAAAGAAGATTAAAGAATAAATTCAAGGAACAGTATTAAAGAACAGTATTAAAGAAGATTAAAGAACAGTATTAGTCTTTGATAAAATTAATGGGAACCTTTCCCTATGAATGTGAAATTTAGAAACTAACTGTCATTTAGCTAAGCGGAACGGTTTTCTGGATATTGATCTGATGTTGGTTTCAGCCTTCGGGGTTAATATTTGGGGAAATATTCTCTTGATTAATTTACGGTTAGTGACTGATGAATTGGAAAGAGGCGTATGTTGTGTTTGTGTAACACTTATTTAAAATATACGCGAGTTATTCGGAAAGACCGGGTTTATCCCATTCTGAATAACTGATACGACGATAATTCGAAGATGAAGACGGAGGTCTTCACGTCGTTTTGGTGGTTACTATGATCTTGATTGGGCTGTACACCCAAGAAGATGGAAACAGTTAGTGATCATCCAGACGTACTTGGAGATCGATGGATATGCGGGGTACTAGGTGCCTCCGGTTTCATTCAGACCCAGAACGAACTTGTAAATGGACTGTGTGTCTGACATTGGATTTTAGTCTGTGTGGTTGATTTCTATTAAATATATATCTGTTTGGCGGCGGAGAATTTATTCTCTTTCTTAACGCCCTTCTCTGAGATGTACGAGCTCAGGGGTTATATACTGATGGATATCAAACGCATAGAGTGACTTGCCTGTGTGGCATGCCTAAGTGGCAAATGATCAAGGCTTCTGTTGAAAAGCAAAATCTTGTGGTTGATAATCGAACCGGCCTTTGTGGCGTAGCTTTGTGTAACGTTTACTTCGCGAGTTTCACACCCGGTGGTGAACCAAAAAATGGGAGAGGACCTCAGGGAGGGCATGCGTTTCTTTCTAGCTAGAAGTGGCATCAGTGGTTTTACACGCCCTGACGAGTTTGACTTATGTGGTTGTTGCTATTGTGAGACGCCTCAGTTTGATCGGACGATCCGGGTCCGATGGAGTCATTTGTTGGCTCATTTACGCCCCATAGGGCGGAGAGACGTATTGTTCAGGCATAATAATCCACATCGGTGGACCGGCCCTGATGATCTAAGGGATAGTTGCGGCTGTTCCTGAGACATGGGCTAGATTGTCTAAAATCGGTTTAGGACTATCTCTTGCCTCGGTTCATAGAAGGAAATCCAATTTCCAAATACGTGACAATTGCGGTTTTATTTGTAGAGCCTAGTATGGCGACATAGTGGGATGGGGCGCTTATGCCATCTATGATTGATACTTATGATTTGAAATTGTTTTATACAATATGCACTTATAATAGTATCAAATGATTTGTTTTAAACGTATCAAGCATTCTTGTGTATTATAAGGTAAAAACCCTATCCCCCAGCTTGCGTTGCATTGTGTGATAGGACCTGGGTCTTATAATAGCTTCATTTTTCTTTATTTAGCATTGTGTTGTTGTTTTATGCACTGGTATTCATGGGAGGAAACCCATTCCGTGTTATACGGCATGGTCCCTTGATTTACCTAACTTTAAAAATAAAGATTAATAACTGTTTTAGTTCTCACACCAGTCCCATGACTGATCTGGAGTTTATTGTTTTAACCTAAACTCTGGGTGCCCTTATTTTGACACGGGTAGCTAGTAGTTTTGGTTTTTGCAGATTTATATTCACAGGATCCTGGTTTACAGCTGGAATGATATCCTGAAAGCTTTGTATCCGTATATCTCCTTCAGTTGTGTATTGTATTATTTTCCGCTGCTATGTATTTAAAATGTAATTTAAATCTCTGATATTTCTGTGTAATATTCATTTATACTCTGTATATTCTTGTATTCTGATGGAATTGTTGTAATATACAATGAAATGTTCTTCCATCCGCGTTCTGTTGTGGCTTGCTCTCGAACTATCCGCGCTTTCCTCACCGGGGAAGTTACGGGTGCTTACAGGAAGAGGAATTCGACGTTGTACTGGTGGCGTTCGCACCCAAACCATTCGATCAATTTTGTAGAGTCATTTTGGATGAGGTTAGAGGATTGAGTTTTCAGACGAGTTGAACATGAAGGGCACAAAGAGGAGGAACGATGGGAGGTTTTTCCTGTAGGGATAGATCTTAGGTTCGGGAAGAAAAGAATCATAGGAGGAAGACAATAAGGGTGGTTGTCGAGTGATGGCAGTAGGGTTTCGAGTAACCTTACAGTGAGGAAGGATTGATTTTTTTCCATGGATTAAGGTAATTTCATTTTTTATGTATTTAATAAAAAAGGGGATTGTGTAGCTAAATTGGTTAATTATTTATTTTAAGTCAACGTTATATATTCAAATGGTTAAATGATTAAAAATAATTATGTGTTGAAATACATCCCTAAATATTTTACCAGTATTATTAATCAAACCATGGTAAAATATCAGCTAAATAAAAATATAGTAGCTCAATTAAAATATTATTGTATTAGTTAAATGAAAATATAATAATTATATGTTCATTTAATGAATTGAGTAGGAATTGTCATGTTAGGTTGCGAAATATACGAGTTGGGATTGGTTAGAGATTTTTCTGAGTCAGCTATGGATTTAGATAATTCAGGAAGCTAGATAGTCGGCGAAAATAAAATCACGGTGAGTAATCCTCAATCAAATTTTATTTGAATTTATTTTTATCATTAAAAATAAATTGTTGACTGCTTGGAGGCGTTTATAAATTGTTTATCAGTGTTGGCTATTATATATATAACAAATATATTAGTTATTTAGGATTGGTGTTTGTGGTTATTATATATATATATATATATATATTGGTGATTGGTTGGATTCCCGCCGTACCATTAGCAGATGCCCGCAGTATCATTTGTGGATGACCCTATACGCCCCACGCTATGACAGTGGATGACCTTCATACCGCGGTACCATTCCTCGAAGCAGGATGGTTATTATTTGTGTGACTAACGTCTGTGGATGCAGGAAAACAGGTTGGAGGAATCCAAATGGATTCCTCAAAAATATTATCATTTGTTCGGTTTAACATGTTATCTTATATGATGCGTAAGAAAAACCCATGATTCGATAATTTGGTATTTAGGATGTTTGAAATATCGTTGGGCCTAAATGGTAATTTATAGAAATATCGTAAATAGGGTTTTGAAAGTTAAAAATGAAAATTCTATTTTTCTAAAATTGAATTTGAATTTAGAATGGGATAAAGATATTTACTTGTTTTGAAAATAATTAAAAACAAGTATTGCATTTATAAACGATGTTTATAAATTAAATAAGCATGGAATTGAAGTAAATTTATAAACGGTGTTTATAAATAAAATGGAGTGATTTTGACTGGATAATCAAGGAACTGAATTGAGTTGAATTTATAAATGATGTTTATAAATGAAGGGAAAAAATTATCATTGGATAATTTGAATATTTAAATTCAAATGTGAATTTAAAGATAGAAATGAGGAAATCGTTTTAAAGAAATAAACGATGGAATTTATTCTGATGTTCAGAATATAAAATTTGAACTACAATAAATCCATAAGGATTTATGATTTGAATTCGATTAATTCGAATTTATTTAACTAGAAGTTAAATTGAATATGAAAAAAAATTGGGTGTTATATATAGAAGTTATTATAAATAGAAATTTCCAAAATAAGATTTTGGTTTTAAATAGATTTCGAAATAGACTTGTTTGAATATAAACCAAGGAAATTTATAAAATGATCTTTATAAATATAATGAATTAATTACCAAGAGATAATTTGAATATTTAAATTCAAATATGAATTTAAAAAATAGAATTTGAAATCATTCGAAAGGGAACAACGATTTTTGTTCCGAAATTCGGAATATCAAAGGGATGGAGTTTCAAATAGAAATTTGAAGAGGGAATTTGTTTAAATATATGAAACAAGGAAGTTGAATTTACAAATAGTGTTATAAATTTGGAAAAATAAATTATCATTTGGATAATTTAAACCATTGAATTCGAATAGGAATTTAAAAGTAAATTGGGAAGTGTTTTGAAACAAAATGATTGATTATATCTGGAATTCGGAATATAAGCTGAATTGAGAAAAAGCCAACGGGTTTACAATCGAAATTCGACTATATCGAATTCTATAAATAATTTATTTATAATAGGAAGTTGAGTTAAATATACAAGATCGAAGTATAAATAAATATATTACCGAGTAAGGAAAAATCGACAAATAAAGATAATAGCAAATATTATGTTGACTTAGGAAAAACTGATTTGATATACATTAGAAATATATTAGAATGGAAGTGGAATAAATATATAAACGAAGTTTAAAATGTCTACATATTAAATATAATTAAAACGAACTTGACGTAGCGCAATAGTTCGTAAATTGGCGTTTCGAACTTCAATTAAGTATATAGAACTCAATTTAAGTCGGAATTCTTTGAAACAAGAATCGTCAGGACTGATTTGATAATAGTTTTCTAATGAAAGAGAAAAAACTGGATTTCGTCAAATAGATTTTGAGTTATATCAAAATCAAATTTTCAGAGAAACTGCGCCAGAACCATTATAAAACCATAATGGTTTATTTAAATAAACAAAAGGATTTTAAACAAATACAATCCGAATTTCCACAAAAAATTCCAAATTTAAGTTGTAAAATAAGTGTGAACTCAAGTGGAGAAAGTAAACTGATTGTTGAATCAAAAATCATATTTTTAATTGTTGAATTGAATTAACTAATTTAAAGGAAAAAAATTCGTTAATGAAATTTGAAATCGAAATAGAACTTTGGATCAGAAAAGGGGATTGTAAATTCATATTCGTAATTGAATATGGAATTTGAATTGAAAATAAGATTCGAATGGTAATAAAGTAAGTTAAAATATATTTGAACGTGATATGCTCAAATAGAAAAAAAATGAAATGAGAAAACGAGCTAATTAAAGAATAAATTAGCGAATCAAGTTAAAAATGACCGGATTGGGTTGAAATAAATTAGAAATAGACACATATATGTTAGACATGTATGGAATGAAGTATATTAAGTGTATGAAGATTATAATTTGTGTGCCCGACAAAAAGGTACACGTTTAAATTCCATATGAGGTTTTATGCGCCGAATCGGCAAGCCACTTGGCTTTTTGATTTTCTTTCTAAATGGAAAGGTCCTAGAGAGGAGAGTTGAGGTTTGAACTATTTGCCAGTACAAAGGACGTTATGGTCAAATTTTCCAGAAATTTGAGGAGTTATAATATTTTTAAAAAAATTGGATAATCAGAAATCGATATATCGATATATATAGAATTCAATAAGGAAACGAACTTGAAAATGGAATACTATAAACAAAAAGGGAATATATAATTAAATCTGGTAAAAATAGAAAGAGAAACATTACGGATTTAAAACGAATAATTGGTTTTTATAATGTTGATTATTCGAGGTAAGTGTTTTTATCTATTTTGAAGTTAAGGATGTTTTCAGTCAAGGTCTGAGAGGTAGTTATACCCCAACTTGATTGATTTCATTTTTAATTGATAAATAGAAAGATCCAGTCTCGAAGAGAAGTGTTTGAATAAGAGTTAGTTGATAAAATATTTTGGGTTGTTGTAACGATGTTTCACACAACATTCGTTTTAACCCAACTGGTGGAATTTTGGAAATATAAAAGTAAATATTTCCTGAATATAATTAAAGTAGTCAGGAAAGAGATAAGTGATTGAAATTGTTTTCTATTTCAAATAGAATATATTTTCTAAGTATAGAAAATAAAAGAAGGTGATATATGGAAATGTTTTTCCAAATAGCGTAAGAGACCAATAAGATTACTAAAAATATTTGGTTAACAAATATTGGAAATAAAGAAGTGAATTAATTAATGAAATATTAATTAAGAGGCCCAATGATTTGTTTGATGGTTGGAATGTTTGTTTATTTTTCTTCGATGGTTATATAACCGACTATCGAAGTGTTTACCAATATCGTTGTCAATATGGAGAGACCGGTTGGATTATTATCCGAGAACCACTCTGTATTGGCAGTAGTGTTGCGAATCAAATTATATAAAGAAAATCGAAGACGGAGCAAAGGGAAAGGGCTTTTTCTATTTATAGAAATTATGCCTTCGGCTTCGTTTAATCTCATAACGAACGTAAATGGACGAATGTCTGACAGAGTATTTCCAATGATCGCATATGTTGGTATGTATAGATATATATGGTGGCGGAGAATTTATTCTCTTAGCATAATATCTAGCAAATCAATTAGTGATTAACGGATCTGACGATGTGACATTCAAAGTGATTGTGCTATCAAGGAATGATAAGTAATCGTAGCCTTAGGCCTCAACAACCGGGAAATGACAAAAATCGGGCGGGCAGCATGGCTATGTGGGTCACTCCCATTAGGGTGTATAATCACATATCTAGAGAAATTCCTTTACTTCTTTAATCTATCGATGCAGTCCCTTATCAGGAAACGGTTGCTGATCCCAACTGTTGGTGATATACATTCGATACACTCAAGCGAAATGAGTGGTCGGTCATGTGTAGGCCAGGTTGCAAGACGTTCTTGTTGAACCCAGTGTATTCGTCTCTAGAAATACACTATCAGAAGGTGGTTCCATACCTTGTCATAGTCGGAATCCGATCTCCAATAGCTCCATGCAGTTTTTGATTTTATATTATTTATGGAGCGTGAGATGCAAGTGTTCCGCTAAATTGTTATTTATTTGATTTAGACAATATTATAATATCACTGGATTTTTATATCAAAGAGTTTTGAATTATAGTAAGGTAAAAACCGTCCATGTTTATGTGCGGGCTGGTCTTACTATTATCTTTTCTTTCGAAAGGATTTTGAAATTTAAACAAATGTTTGGAGTTTACTCACACCAGTCCCATGACTGAACCAGAGTTTATTTTGTTTGTTTTCCCTAAACTCTTGGGTGCCCAAATTTGTACGGGCAGTCAAGTAGTCGGGATTGTCAGATTCACTTGGAGGAGCTGGAAGCAGGAGGCTTCACTAGTTAGCTATAGACTATCATATATTCCGCTGTGTACCGTGTTTGTATCTAGAAACTGGTGTTTATAATTGTTCCAGAAATAGCTGTTGTACTCTGATGATGGTATGTATATAAAGTTACTGAATTGTATTTCAAAGTTTAGGTTACCTAATATATTTTATTCGTTCTGCTATGGGTTTGTGATCTTAGTTTTCTTCTATTCTAATATTTCTTTCTTTCTATTTCTCATCCTCTAACTTCTTTCTAATAATGATTCGTATTTATCTGCAATTTGGGTTGGATGTGTGGTGTTATTAGTCAAGTCAGATAGTACGGATTTGCGGGCCTTTACAAGTGAACCACACTGAAGTAATCTTTTATTATATTTCCCAATCCTAGCCTATTCATCCCATGGAGAAAAACTGGTAATACTCCATATGTAACACAACGATGTTATCGGTAAATATTAATTACCATTTCACATTCAAATCTGATTAAAGATTTAACTATCGCTCGAAGCAAAACTGGTGATACTCCGTTCTCGATTCTTTCAATCTAATTAAAGATTCGTTATAACTCCACTTAGTTTTAATCTTCCCAAAAATCAATATTAATGATTATATAACTTGGGAAATCATATCATGTCTTTAACTGGGTTAAAGAACTAATGTCATTTAAAACACGGTTCACGATAAACCCAAAATCATATTCCATTTATTCCAATTAAAAGCAAATTAACTGGAAACTCTAATAATCTTAATTAAAAAATTCATTTTTTTCACAACTGGTTTTAAGAATAGTTTTAATTTAGACACCATTCACGACAAACCCAAAATCCAATTCTTTTATTCAATTCCAATTAAATATTAATTAATTGGAAATTTTCACTAAATCGTAATTAAAAGATTTATTCTTTTCTCAACTGGGTTTAAGAACAGTGTTATTTAAGACACCGTTCATGACAAACCCAAAATTCCATTTGATATTAAATACAAGGCTCTGAATAGAAAATATATTGGCTTATACTCAATATTAAATTCTGAAATCAACAAATATCGTATTCGAATAACGATATATATATATATATTCCAAATTCCTCCACAATATCCGTATAATCACGGAATCCAATATTGAAATATTCCGAAGATAATTTCGATTAAATCCATTCCAATTCATATATTAGAAATTCTGGTTATTTTTAAAACCATTTCAAGTCCAATTTATTTATTTAAAAATATTGGATTTTTATTCTAGTTCATAACTTGTTCATTTCAATAAAAAATATTTTTTTATCTTCAAAAACGTGGAATATTTCATCCTAATTCTTTACAAATCATTTATTATGATTTTATACAAATTATTAATATTTTTAATAATTATATCAAAGCCCATAAAGTCGATTTCCATAAACGATCATCGAACTGCACTTACAACGACCTTTTCCAAATTTGATTCGGACATAATTCCAAATTCATCCGTTAGATTTCAAATCTCTTATATTCGTTGGAAAGCTCTTTCCGATACGAACCCAACGGTTCTAGTTTTTGGAGAATCCGACGGTCGCATCTCCCGTAATGTAAATTCGAAGTCAATGGTCTAAATTCGCGAACGTCGCTGCGCAGCGCGTTCTATTCAGGCCATTTAATATATATAATATCTATATTATATATATTTCTCCGATTTCAATTCAAAACGTATTTTATAAATCGTTTTAAATTCGTTTAAAAAAACGATTTCAACTTCATATTCAATTTTAAATCAAAATTGAATATTCCATATCATTAATATATAAATGAGAATATTTTCAAAATATTAGATTTTGAAATCACTTCCTATTCGATATTCATTATAAAAATGAATAAAATCGATATAAATATCGTTCGCGTTAAATGGCGCAAATCTAAACAACACGGCTTCATATATTTCAATATTTTCGTGTCCATCCAAAATCGGACATCAAAATCATGTTTTGACCTTTTACTGAGTATTATTTTAAAATATTTGTTATTTTATTTTATTCCACACGTGAATATTTTATTCAACACATGAATATTATTTTAAAATATTCGTTATTTTATTTTATTCAACACATGAATATTATTTTAAAATATTCGTTATTTTATTTTATTCAACACATGAATATTTTATTCAACACATGAATATTATTTAATCCTTTTCTAAATATTATTTTAAAATATTCTTTATCTTCCAAATTGGAATGAGGACCAATCAAATACCATATAATGTTACTTATATGGATTCCATAGAACACATGTATATAATTACAAAGATAAACAATCAACCATCATCCAAAGTGCATTACACAACTGCATAAGTATAACGACCCGAATTTCCGTATTTTTTGAGTCGACTAATAACACCACACACCCAACTCAAATTTCACAGAAATACGAATCATTATTAGAAAGAAGTTAGAGGATGAGAAATAGAAAAAAAGAAATATTAGAATAGAAGAAAACTAAGATCACAAACACAGTGGAACGAATAAAATATATTAGATAACATAAACTTTGAAATACAAATCAGTAACCGGATATACATAACATCACCAGAGCACAACACTTATTCCTGGAACAGTTATAGACACCTATTTCGAAACACAACGTAGTACACAACGTAAAATATGATAGTCTATAGCTAACTGATGATGCCTCCTGCTTCGAGCTCCTCCAAGTGAATATGTAAAGTCCCAACTACTTGACTGCCCATACAAATTTGGGAACCCAAGAGTTTAGGGAAAACAAACAAAATAAACTCTGGGTCAGTCATGGGACTGGTGTGAGTAAACTCCAAACATTTATTTAACTTTTAAAAATCCTTTCGAAAGAAAAGATAATCATAAGACCGATCCACACATAAACACGGATGTTTTTTTACCTTACGATAACCAAAAATATTTTTGATATCAAATCCAGTGACATTATAATAATGTCTAAATCAAATAAATAGCAACCTAGCGGAACACTTGCATCTCACGCTCCATATATAATATTAAATCACAAACTGCAGGGCGCTTATTGGATATTGGATTTCCAACATGACAAGGTGTGGGACCACCTACCGATAGTGTATCTCTAGAGGCGAATACACTGGGTTCAACAAGAATATCTTGCAACCCGGACCACACATGACTGACCACTCATTTCGCTTGAGTGTATCGAATGTATATCACCAACGGTTGGGATCAGCAGCAGTTTCCCGAAAGGGGCAGCATCGATAAATTAAAGAAGAAAATGGAATTTCTCTAGACATGTGATCGTACATCCTAATGGGAGCGACCCACATAGCCATGCTGCCTGCCCGATTTTTGTCAATTCCTGGTTGTGTGGCTTGAGGTTTGAATTGTCTTCCTGAACATCTGGGTACCATTCACTTTGAATGCCACATCATCGGATCCATCGGAAATCACTAATTGATTCCCACAAAAATACTCAGATCATTAGGCTAAAGAAGTTTACCTTCTTTGCCACCAACTTCGTACGTTTGAAGGAATCAACGTACGTAATCCATTTGGAAATACTCTGTCAGACACTCGTCCATACATGTTGTCATGTGTCTAGACAAACCGAAGGCACCATTCTATTAATCCATCTTAGGCAATTCCTACCTAGGATTAACAGAACAACCCTTGCACTTTACTCCGTCTTCATAATCTTTTCAACATAAGTTGATACATAACACTTATGCCAATACGGAGTGGTTTTCAGATATTAAATCTGATCCCGGTCTCTCCATATTGACAACGGAAAAATGGTCAAAAACTTCGATAGTCGGTGATTTAACTATCAAAGAAAAATAAGTGTACAACCAACGATCTTATTTCCATGTAGGAATTCGATCGATCAATCATCAATCAACATTGGCCCCTTTAAACCAATTCCTTATTATATTATCATTTATAATTCTCATTTCCCATCTTTCGTATTCTTTTGAAGCTCGATTTCCCCTCTGGATTCTTTGAAAAACATTTTCAATATTATAATTCCTTTATTCGAGAAAATATCTCTTATTTCAGTTAGAAAACATTTCTAAATATTCACGAATCCTTATTTTCTATATTCAGAAAATATACCTTATTAATGTCGGAAAAATATTTCCATATTCCATTTCTTAATTCCTGGTTGTTCGATTCATTTCATTTTCAAAGCATCGAAAATATCTCTCATTTTATTTGGGAAAACATTTCAAATTCTTTTAAATTAACGCGATGTTATAAAACATCGTTATTATAACTCAAAATATTAACCAATTATTAACTAACCATAATGCTAACCAATCTTCACTATCGAACCTTAACCATTTCTCCATCAATCATGAAGTTAGTCAAGTTGGGGTATATTTACCTATCAGGCCTTAATTGAACAACATTCTCAACTTTGAAATAGTCAAAGCTCACAACTTTAAACACCATTGTTTACGCGACTCTCGGATTCAATCTAAGAACACACTTCTTTTACGGAAAAACACTGGTTATAACTTTAGCGTTATAATCGCTGTCTCCAAATATTTGATTTATAAAACATTACTTTTAACAAAAGCGTTACAATCGCTGTCTAGAATTATAGAACACTTATTATAACAATAGCATTAAGATCACTGTAAAACATTTATTATAGCAGTAGCATTATAATTGCTGTATAAATTTACAAAACATTTATTATAGCTGTAGCATTATAATCGCTGTATAAAAATATAACTTGTACTTATTTATTCCAAACGGAAAGTAAAAATAACCACTTTCCTAAATTCGATATAATTGAATTCCAATAAATAACTTTCTCTCGAATATGTATTCGATTTATATTCCGAACTTCTGAATTTATCTACTATTTCAGGTTGATTCAAATTCTAAATTCACTTTTGAATCTATCCTTTTCAAATTCTTGCCCAATTCCTTTATAACCATTTTGTTTTACCAAAACGTAATTTATTTTATATTCCAAATGTTGGAATAAAACTCATCGTTTTATTTTAAAACGATGATCCATTTCCCTTTCTCATTCACGTTCCAATTTGGATTCATATTTCAAATCCAAATTTCCTCTATAGATATTTTATTCGCCAATATTTACTTTAAACCATTGTTTACTTTAAATTCTGAATATATTTCCTTTATATACCATCATTTGGTTTTGTTCTTATACTTTTAAACTCAAATTTCTATTTAAAACTTCTATTCAAAATTTTCAAACAATATACTTATATTCCAATAATTTAAAATCTCGTTTATGATTTACTTTGAAATTTTCTAAGTTAGAATCTCATCTCAAATATTGCTTTCAAATTTGATTTCCATATAAATTCAAAATTTGAATTTATATTTCAGTTTATCCAACGATAACTAATTTACTTAATTTATATGCTCGTTTAAAATCAACTTCTTGTTTTAATAAAATAAGTTTATACTTTTTAACTAACACTTCAATTTTTTTTTGGAAAAATATATTTTCTTTTTAGATCTCAAATTCATTTCCTATATTTCAGAATAATTTACGGTATTTAAATACCAAAATTTATAGGGTTAGTGACAACAAAATCAACCATAGAAAACATATCACATCATATAATGCAAATATATGATAACAATAACATAAATGTTGAGGAACCCAGTTGGGCCCCTCCAACCTGTTCCCCTGCATCCACAGATGTTAATCACATCAATATGAGATATCATAGTAAACAGAACTGATAATCGATCAACGGTAAATCTATATCAATTATTTTAACCAATTTTATCAACCATTTCAACCAATCAACTATCACACAGTATAAAGTTTTTATAAATAAATTTAAAAACTCGTTTATATAAAAATATAAACGAAGCAGAGTTTAGTGAGGTTACTCATCTTGTTCCGCAGTTGACGATTCTGCTTTTATTTTGTTTAGAATCAAACGAGCGTTTGATTTTATCACAAAATTCATAGCTCGTTTCTCTATGAAATCGGTTCCCAATGTTGCTCTCATCGCTATAATTTCGACGTAACCGTTTTTACCTGATTTTTTAATATATATCCAAGTTATAACCACTATAATTATATAATTTAAATAAATTAATTATTTTCCTTAATAAAAAGGGTTAAGGAAAATTACGTTTGTTTCGAAAATAACTTAATACTTCCTCTTTTTCTTCAAAACTATCGATGCCCTTTTTTAAAAGCATCATTCCCCAAACACCTGTCATCGTTTGAAACCGTAATTAGCTAAATTATTAATTTAAATAAAACATTAATTATTTCTTAAAAATCTCATGGTAAATTACCAGGCCATTTTCCCCATAACTCGCCTTCTCCATTTCCATACAGCGCTTGTCCATGCCATCATCATTTCATGAAATTAAAACTGAACTAACCGTTAAACTACCCCTCTAAACTCCTGAACTCCATCACAATTTTCATGAACCTGCTCGCCTCCCTCTTCACATTTGCATGAACAAAACTGTGCCGTCCAACCTGCTAAACACCACAATCACCGTACACATACCTCGCTGCAAACATTGGCTCAAAACTCTTGCCCTTTATTTTGTAAAACACATCTGCTCCCCCCCCCCCCCTTAAAATGCAGCAGTTATAATCCTTCTCCACATTTTACTCACCCACATCCACATACACCCCCTTTTGGATTACACCGCAAGCTTCTGGAAGATACACAGTTAACCTCATACCTTCACTTCTACCCGTCCGATGCTTCACCCACAAATTCGTTTTCAACAGCTAGTTTCTTCTCCCATTTAAGCCGTTACTTCCGGTATCTCCAAAATGCTATCAACGCTTGTTCAACCTACAATATCTCCTTCTACTAACCGATGTACAACGCAAACCCCGTTCCAAACTCCTCCTCTATTTCAACAACTCCCAGTCAACACTCAAACCAAGAACCGCACCCTTCTTTTCCTTTATATATTTGTTTGTTTCTCTTACTGAACAGAAATCAGTAACATCCCATATCCAACAACATGTGACTAACACTCCCTTAACATTTCGCTGACTATCCTACCTAGTCATCGACCCTAGCCACTTCCAGAATTCAAAATAAACTCCGAACTTTACCCCCAAATTCAAACCTCCCTTGAATGCATCAACTATTGCTCGAAATCTGAAGAAGAACTGAAGCCTAAATCAGTGACTGTTAACATCGCGTTGCCACTACCAAGCACCTAAAACTCGCCTCCAGATCCGTTATAGCAGCGCCTAAGGCCTGGCCTCGGAATTGGCCTTGCGACTTCAAGAATTGTTATTTGATATATATATATATATATTTCTTTTTCCCTTGTTTTCTTGAAAGGCACGAATTGTTTTATGGAAAAGGAATTAAGGTCGGCTTCGTTTTGTTTTTGTTTTAGAGGAGAGTGGAGATGTATAGGAAGACGTATAGTATTTTAAAAGGTAAAGCAGTTTGGGGCACACGCACTAAAATTACTTGGCGCACACGGTTTTTAAGACAACTTGGCATGGATGAAATAATAAATAACTAAAACTTGACACGAGAATTTGGCAGGCAAGTAGTTGAAAACTTGGCATGGTATTAAAAAGGCACATTGTTCGACTGTACAGGTAAGATAGAATAAATTATTATATACATAAACAAGAATGTATACATTCTTCCTATTTTTTTTAAAGCTCGAAAACGTTGCTGGGAGGGAAACCGAGGACTAGAAATAAAGTGTAGTAAATGAAATGGGTGCATGGATAACATTACGTATGTTTTAAAATGAACATTGCTCTTTTATTTTTAAATTATGCGTACCCCGCTACGTACAGTTTCGTTTTCCGAACAAGCTGTCACAGACAAAGGTAAAAATATGATCGAGATAAGCAATGCGCCATGATTCCAAAAATATAATAATATCGGTGGTTTAACTCATACTATGAAACCCCAAAATATTGATATAGGGTGCAAAATACTCCAAATAAGAAGTTGCTTATTTAATTAATTAAAAATTACAGCAAACTTCTAAAAATTAAATTATCACTACGCCTCAAAGGGCTTGTCCAAATTCAAGACCGATATTTAAATATACTTAAATAACCGTTATGGCTTATATACGATTCTACAACGACTATTTGAAAATTTGATTTGGACGTAACTTATATTCTATAAAACGAAATCTCGATTTTCCACTTCCATTAGAAAGATATAGTTCAATAGATTCAAACGTTTCTTGTTTCAAAGAAATCCGACTTATTTTGGATCCTGTATATTTAGTTGAAGTTTAAATCGTAAATTACGAACTACTTCGAGTGTTTCGAGCTTGTTTTAAATTATATTATAAATTATACGTTTAAATATAATTTTATTAAATAATTTCTTATAAATTCCTGTATATAATTCAAATAAAATATTTAAAACAAATTTAAATATTCAGAATTCAATGGCTAAAAATCCGGGTCGTTAAATTCTTTCCCCCTTAAAATAAATTTCGTCCTCGAAATTGCTAAGGTAGGAAAAGATGCTACATTCCCTATTAACTACGTCCGAAAATCCTTTTTGTTCACTTCTTAACTTCAGTTTAACTGGACCAATTTATTTCAATTAAAATATTAATTTATTCTTACTAACGAAAATTTTCAAAAATTCAGAAAATTTTCTTACACTTTAAATTATGAAAAATTCAGCATCTCCTCTACACGGCTCAATCGGTACAACCCCAACTCGCCGTTCTAGGCCTTTTCTAATCCAAAAGAAAATCACAAAGCCAAGCGGCTTGCCTCATGGGCTCAAAAAACCATTAAACCCAAGTAATATTGTAAACATGTACCTTTTGGTCAGGCATAATTCTATCTCTTGCATCTGCTTCCATTCAATATCTCCTCAGCATACATATATCCATTTCCAGTCGGTTTCAAATCAATCCAACTTCCAGTGTTTAACACTCTAATCAACTTCTGATTAGTTCACTTCCATTCACTAATCCAAACTGAGTTTTGTTTCCAAAAACCAACCCTCTTATTCTGCATGAGTTCAATTCCATCACAATTTAATTCCAAACAACATCATCCAATATATATTCAACTCGTTTATACATAAGTCGAATTCATATTAATAATTCGAATCTCATCATTTCTCTTTATTTAACTTCATTGGAAATAATTTCTAATTCAATCCAATTTTGTTGAAGTTAATTTCAATTCATTTGATACATTTTTATTATTTCAATTTATTCAGCTTATACAAGTTAAATTTTTATTTCAAAATTCAAATTCCCAGTTTTTTTCTTCAAATTATTTTGAAAACATATATATTTATATACCTATATTTATAACCAACTCAATCCAAAAACATTTGAATTTCTAAAACAACTCTATTTTTCTCAAACAATTTCCATTAATAAACTTATTATGGTAGCAATCCATCACTTAGAAACTTGAAAATGAATACCGATAATGTCGCGATCCATTATAAGAATTATTTTCTCGCCATTGAAGTGATTTCAGTGCTTAATCTCTTTAAAATATATTTAAAGTCATTCTTATTCAAAATTTCTTCAAAGTAATGTTGTATTTCCTTTAAAAATACTTCAGAAAATATTTATAAACACCCGCGATTCGAATTCTCAAATTCTGGTTTGAATTTAATCTTGGTTTATCTCATTTGTATACATTATCCGTTTCGATATTTCATAATTTCAATTGATTCTAATATCAATCAACACATCTATATAGTATAATATTTCCGAAATTATTCCTTTTATATCAAAATAATTGTTTGGGCAAAATTATTTTATTTACCCATTTCAAAACAATATTGTATCGAATTGCTTTGTTCGAGAGTTAAGAAACACCTATCGATACGGTTGTATATCCCATATCAACCGGAATTCATAAACCACTCAACAATCCAGTCAACACAATATAAAAAAAATTATATCAAATATACAAGTACGCTCTCTCATATATATTCTCAAACCCAATCTAGGGTATCACTGACCCCATCTCCATCGAGTTACGCCACAGAGCCAAGGTTACTACTCAACCTTCAACTCTGATACCAAATATAACGACCCGAATTTCCGTACTTTTTGAGTCGACTAATAACACCATACGCCCAACTCCAATTTCACAGAAATACGAATCATTATTAGAAAGAAGTTAGAGGATGAGAAATAGAAAGAAAGAAATATTGGAATAGAAGAAAACCAAGATCACAAACTCACAGCGGAACGAATAAAATATATTAGATAACATAAACTTTGAAATACAAATTAGTAACCGGATATACATACCATCACCAGAGCAAAACAATTATTCCTAGAATAGTTATAGACACCTGTTTCTAGAAACAACGTAGTACACAGCGGAAAATATGATAGTCTATAGCCAACTGATGAAGCCTCCTGCTTCGAGCTCCTCCAAGTGAATCTTTAAAATCCCGACTACTTGACGGCCCATACAAATTTGGGTACCCAACAGTTTAGCGAAAACAAACAAAATAAACTCTGGGTCAGTCATGGGACAAGTGTGAGTAAACTCCTACCATTGATTTAACTTTTAAAAATCCTTTTGAAAGAAAAGATAATCGTATGACCGATCGACACATAAACACGGATGGTTTTTACCTTACGATAACCAAAAATATTTTTGATATCAAATCCAGTGATATTATAATAATATCTAAATCAAATAAATAGAAATCTAGCGGAACGCTTGCATCTCACGCTCTATATATAATATTAAATCAAAAACTGCAGGGCGCCTATTGGATATTGGATTTCCAACATGACAAGGTGTGGGACCACCTACCGATAGTGTATCTCTAGAGGCGAATACACTGGGTTCAACAAGAACATCTTGCAACCCGGCCAACACATGACCGACCACTCATTTCGCTTGAGTGTATCGAATGTATATCACCAATGGTTGGGATCAGCAACCGTTTCCCGAAAGGGACAACATCGATAAATTAAAGAAGCAAATGAGGAATTTCTCTAGACAGGTGATCAAACGTCCTAATGGGAGCGACCCACATAGCCATGCTGCCTGCCCGATTTTTGTCAATTCCTAGTTGTGAGGCTTGAGGTTTGAATTATCTTCCGGAACATCTGGCTACCATTCACTTTGAATGCCACATCATCAGATCCACCGGAAATCACTAATTGATTCCCACAAAAATACTCAGATTGTTTGGCTAAAGAAGTTTCCCTTCTTTGCCACCAACTTTGTACGTTTGAAGGAATCAACGTACGTAATCCCTTTGGAAATACTCCGTCAGACACTCATCTGTACAAGTTGTCCTGGGTCTGGACAAACCGAAGGCACCGTTCTATTAATCCATCTTAGGCAATTCCCACCTAGGATTAACATAACAGCCCTTGCACTTTACTCCGTCTTCATAATCTTTTCAACATAAGTTGATTCATAATGCTTATGCCAATACGGAGTGGTTTTCAGATATTAAATCTGATCCCGGTCTCTCCATATTGACAATGGAAAAATGGTCAGAAACTTTGATAGTCGGTGATTTAACTATCAAAGAAAAATAAGTGTACAACCAACGATCTTATTTCCATGTAGGAATTTGATCGATCAATCATCAATCAACATTGGCCCCTTTAAATCAATTCCTTATTATATTATCATTTATAATTCTCATTTCCCTTCTTTTTTATTCTTTTGAAGCTCGATTTCCGCTTGATTCTTTGAAAAACATTTTCAATATTATAATTCCTTTATTCGAGAAAATATCACTTATTCCAGTTAGAAAACATTTCTAAATATTCACGAATCCTTATTTTCTATATTCAGAAAATATACCTTATTAATATCGGAAAAATATTTCCATATTCCATTTCTTAATTCCTGGTTGTTCAATTGATTTCATTTTCTATACACCGAAAATATCTCTCACTTTATTTGGGAAAACATTTCAAATTCTTTTAGTTTAACGCGGTGTTATAAAACATCGTTATTATAACTCAAAACATTAACCAATAATTAACTAACCATAATGCTAACCAATCTTCACTATCGAACCTTAACCATTTCCCCATCAGTTATGAAATCAGTCAAGTTGGGGTATATTTACCTCTCAGACCTTAACTGAACAACATTCTCAACTTTGAAATAGTCAAAGATCACAACTTTAAAAACCATCGCTTACGTGACTCTCGGATTCAATCTAAGAACACGTTTCTTTTACGGAAAAACACTGGTTATAACGGTAGCGTTATAATTGCTATCTCCAAATATTTGATTTATAAAACATTACTTTTAACAACAGCATTACAATCACTGTCTAGAATTATAGCACACTTATTATAACAATAGCGTTAAGATCGTTGTAAAACATTTATTATAGCAGTAGCATTATAATCTCTATATAAATTTACAAAACATTTATTATAGCAGTAGCATTATAATCGCTGTATAAAAATATAACTTGTAAGGACACGTAACTTCCCGGTGATGGAAAGAGCGGATACTATGAGAACAACACACAAAAGAACGCAGACAGAAGAACTTTTCATTGTTAATTACAACAATTCCATCAGAATACAAGAATATACAGAGTACAAATCAATATTACACATTTACCAAATAACAGAGATTACCATAAATTACATAGCAGCGGAAAATAATACAATACACAACTGAAGGAGATATACGGATACAAAGCTTCCTGGATATCTTTCTAGCTGTAAATCAGGATCCTGTGAATATAAATCTGCAAAACCAAAACTACTAGCTGCCCGTGTCAAAATAAGGGCACCCAAAGTTTAGGTTAAAATAATAATCTCCAGGTTAGTCATGTGACTGGTGTGAGAACTAAAACAATTACTAATCTTTATTTTAAAGTTCGGTAAATCAAGGGACCACGCCGTATACCACGGAACGGGTTTCCTCCCAAGAATACCAGTGCATAAAACGACAGCGCAATGCTAAATAAAGAACAATGAAGCTATTGTATGACCCAGGTCCCATCACACAATGCAACGCAAGCTGAAGGATAGGGTTTTACCTTATAATAGCCAAAGAATGCTTGATACGTTAAATTTCATCTTTTATTTTTACTATAAGTGTATAGTGTATAAAACAATTTCAAATTATAAGTATCAATCATAGACGGCATGGGTATCATATATCATGTCGCCAATACTAGGCTCTACAATCAAAACCGCAAAGTCACGTTTTGGAAGTTGGATTTCCATCTGTGAACCGAGGTAAAAGATCTTAATCTACCCGACGGTGTAACGATAACAGGATGGTATAGGAGGTTATTAGAGGTTAGGGCCGCTGCAGGTCCAGCCAATGTTCCTCCACCACCACTTGCACCCGTTCCTCCTCCTCCTGCTCGCGTAGATACTTTTGCAAAGACGTGCAAGGAATTCAAGGCTATGGGTGGAAAACCATTTCAAGGTTCAGAAAAGTTTGTGGAAGCTAGAGATTGGCTTAAGGAGATGGAAGAATTGCTAGAAATCTTTGAAGTAGAAGGGAGGAGAGTTCGGTTAGCATCTTGGTTGATGAAGGGAGAGGCCTCGTTTTGGTGGGAGGTCACTAATGGGGAGCGTCCTGTTGACTCTTGGGCGGATTTCAGACGTAGGTTCGAGGCGAAGTTTCTCTCAAGGGCGGAAGAAAATCTATATATGGAAAGGTTCTTGACATTGAAGCAAGGAAGCACATCAGTGAAAGAATATGTTAATAAATTTAATCAGTTAGCAAGGTTTGGCTTGGACTTAGTAAACACGCCGGAGAAGAAGGCTCTAAGGTTCGTGAATGGCTTGAATGAACCATTGCAAGGGTTGGCTATGACCCACATCCCTATGGGGGCCACCTTTTAGAAGTTAGTAGAAATGGCGCTTATGCATGAGGAGAAAAGCGCTAAAGCTGATAAGGCACCCGAGAAGAAGGGGGATCAGAAGAAACCACAACAACAAAACAAGAATGGTGGAAAAGACAATAACGGCAAGGGAAAGAAGAAAGGTTTTAACTGTGGGACACCAGGCCATCTCAGCAAGGATTGCAGAAAGAAAAGGAAGACAGGCTGTTTTCATTGTGGCGATGCGGGACATTTCGTGAAGGACTGTCCAAAGAAGGGGCAGAGGGCAGGAGCTACCTCGGGAGGACAGGTGCAGGCTCTTATAGCACCAGGGCAGGCAAGGGGACAAGTTCAGGCTCTCGCGGTCCCACCGCTGCAAGAACGAGGTAGAACCATTTCTGTTGAAAGCTTAGTTTTTCTGTTTGATCATCCTGTCCGTACCTTATTCGATTCGGGCGCATCACATTCGTTTATCTCTACATCATTTGTTGAATCACTGCACTTAAACACCAGTTTAGTAGAGGATCCCTTAGTTGTTTTGAATCCAATTGGGGGCTCAGCTTATTTGTTTATGATGTGTTCGGATTTGAAAATTTTCATACTTAGCGTTGAATTTAGATGTGATGCTTATGTGTTGGGCTTCATGGGCTATGGGCAAATTTTAAGAATGGATTGGTTATCTAGAAATAGGGTCGTTCTTGATTGTTAAAGGAGAGTAGTTAGGCTCGTGACTCACCTTGGAAACACTCTCGAAATCTTTTGTAATCCCATAAATTCAGTTATGCTAAGTTATCTAGAATCGCTTGACGCGTCTGAGGAAAATCTACGATCTGTTAGAGTGGTCCCAGAATATTCGGATGTGTTTGAGGAGGTGAATGGCTTGCCTTCGAAGCGGGAGATAGATTTTCGAATATATCTTGTGGATAATGCGAAACCAGTATCTTTGCCAGTACGCCACATGGCTCCACGTGAAAGAAGGGAACTAGGTAAGCAAGTGAAGGAGTTGCTTGAGAAGTGGTTCATAAGACGAAGTATATCGGAGTGGGGTGCTCTAGTAGTATTTGCCACGAAGGTGGATGGGTCCCTTAGACTTTGTGTGGACTATAGAGAACTTAATAAGCTTACTAAGAAGAACAGACACCCACTGCCGAGGATTGACGATCTCTTCGATCAGTTAGTTGGCGCCTCAGTGTTTTCGCAGTAGGACTTAGCCACTGGTTTCCATCAGTTGAGAGTGGCTGAGGATAGCATTGACAAGACTGCCTTTAGGACTCCGGACGGTTTCTATGAATGGCTAGTGATGCCCTTCGGTTTGACAAACGCCCCAGCATATTTTGTTGATTTGATGAGTAGGTTGTTTAGGGAGTACCTTAACAAATTTGTGGTAGTCTTTGTAGATGACATCTTGATCTTTTCTAAGGATGAAGAAGAGCATGCCCTACATCTTAGGGAAGTGTTGGAGACTCTTCGAGCGCATAAGCTTAAAGCTAAATTTTCTAAGTGTCACTTTTGGAGGAAGGAAGTACGGTTCTTAGGACACGTGGTTTCCAAAGAGGGGATAGCTGTAGATCCCGCGAAGGTGGTGGCCATCCAAGATTGGAAGGTTCCCAAAAATGCTACCGAATTGAGAAGTTTCTTGGGGTTGGCTGGCTACTATAGGAAGTTTATCAAAGACTTCGCAAAGATATCAGCTCCACTGACACGCTTGATGAAGAAGAACCTAGTTTTCACATGGGACGTAGATTGTGATGATGCGTTCCAACGTTGGAAGAGAGCTTTGACTTCAGCCCCAGTCTTAGTATTGCCAAACGGGAGTAAGCCGTTTACCGTTTATACTGACGCTTGTGGGACAGGACTAGGCGCAGTCTTAATGCAAGAGGGCAGGGTAATAGCCTATGGTGGAAGGCAGTTGAGAGCGCATGACAAAAATTATCCTACACATGACCTAGAATTGGTCGGTATTGTTTTCGCGCTTAAGTCTTGGCATCATTATCTTCTTGGTGAGAAATTCGAATTATTCACTGACCACAAGTCTTTAAAATACCTATTCTCTCAAAAGGACTTGAACTTAAGGCAGCAAAGGTGGATGGATTTCTTAGCGTCCTACGACTTCAAAATAGCCTATACCCCTGGCAAGGGTAACGTGGTGGCAGATGCCTTAAGTAGAAAAAGATTATCCTTAAGTCCTTTGTTTGTTGAGCGGCAAAGTTTAGAATTCATTTCGATGTTTGACTTTAGACCTTCCGTTGACTTCGTACCCGGTTTGCTAGCATCCTTGGAGGTCAGACCTACGCTTTTGGGACGGATTGGCGAGGCACAGCGAGACGACCCACAGTTAGTTGAGTTAGTAGAAAAGCTCAAAGGAGGGGAGTCATCAAGCTATCTCCGTAGGTATACCCTAGATGATAAGGGTTGGTTACGTAGGGATAGTAGACTTTGTGTACCAAAAGACAATGACCTAAGGAAGACTATTCTTGACAAAGCACATCATTCGAAGATGACCATTTATCCCGGCGGGGACAAGATGTACAAAGACATGAAGAGAGTTTACTTTTGGGCCGGCATGAAGAAAGACGTGGCCGAGTATGTCGCTAGATGCTTGGTATGCCAACAAGTAAAAGCGGAGCAAAAGAAACCCGGTGGGTTGCTTCACCCATTGGAGGTTCCACTATGGAAGTGGGAGAGTGTCTCGATGGATTTTGTGGATGGATTACCGCGATCGAGGAGGGGTAATACAGGGATTTGGGTTATAGTAGATAGACTTACTAAGAGCTCCCATTTCATTCCCATGAAGAGTAAGAGGACTGCTCCATGGTTAGCTTCTGTATATGTCTGAGAAATAGTTCGTTTGCACGGTGTTCCTTCTAGCATAGTGAGCGACCGCGATCCTATTTTCACTAGCGAATTTTGGAGAAGCTTACAAGAGGCGGTAGGGACTCGGTTATGTTTGAACACCGCATATCATCCTCAGACGGACGGCCAGACTGAGAGGGTGAATCGCATTCTAGAGGATCTGTTGAGGCTATGTATCCTAGACTTTGGGGGTACATGGGAAGAGCATCTTCCATTGGTTGAGTTCGCATATAATAATAGCTTTCAGTCCAGCATTGGTATGGCACCATTCAAAGATCTATATGGACGACCTTGTCGTTCACCTACATGTTGGTGGGAATCTACGGATAAGATCTTACTTGGGCCCGATATGATTAGGGAGACTTCGGAGAAGATCGACTTGATTCGAAGGAGGATGAAAGCAGCGCAAGATAGGCAGAAATCTTATGCGGATAAGAGGAGGACAGATCTCGAGTTTGAAGTTGGGGACATGGTCTTTGTCAAAGTGTCTCCATTACTAAACGTTGTTCGCTTTGGGTCCGTTGGGAAATTAGCACCAAGGTTTGTAGGGCCATTTCCTATTAAGGAGAGGATTGGACGGATGGCGTATAGAGTGGAGTTGCCCGAGAGACTTAGTGGTGTACATGACGTATTCCATGTGTCACATTTGAGGAAGTGCTTGCACGAGACCGCGGAAGTGGTAGAGCCGAGCTTGCTTAGAGAGGTGGAGATATAGCGTGATGCGACAATTCGACGAGCTCCTACGCGCATTCTTGGGTCGGAGATCAAGAGGTTGAGGAATCGAGAGGTCAGACTAGTCAAAGTGCAGTGGGGAGATGATGAGAGCAACGCTACTTGGGAGACGGAAGAGAAGATGCGATCACGATAACCTTTTCTTTTTGAGGGTATGTCCTTTAATTTCTCCTTTATTGCTTAGCTTGTACTTATCTTTAGTATATCCTCTCGCTAGTGTCTTTGACCTTTAGTTAGGATAATCCTATGGTTGAAACATGTGTTTGAGACATGTTATGTATGGTGGATGCAAAGTGGATGCAAGTGTTTGCTAGTGGTTGCTCGTGGATGCATATACACACACTATTAGGCACCAGATCTGCTCATTCACTTCATATTGCATATTGCATATATATGGATGTATTTAGTAAAATGGATGTATAATGGTTGTATTATCATATAGTTGCTGCATTCGGGTGGATGGTTGTGCACGCATATAGAATTAATATGTATCATTAGGAATCTTTTGCATACATATTGGACGCATGGCACTATCATGAATTGCACTAAGGAGGTTGACTGAATCAGTAGACAGCCTAATTTTGCATTAGATATGGACATATACACACATTGTGCATATAAACATTAAAGCATTAGAAGTCTTTTAAGGACAATGGATGCTGGTGTTTGATGGTTGAGTAGATGGACGATTAGATGGTAGGATATACATTCTTCTTGACTTGGACATTTCGGGGACGAAATCCTTTAAGGAGGGGAGAATGTAACACCCCGTAATTTTATAACATTAAAATTCACAAATTAAAGTATACTTAATTTTTAGAAAAGAATTAAGTGAAATGGGTTGCGCAGAGAAATATATATATTGATATATATATAAATTAAAAATTAAATAAATAAATATGCGAAAAAGTTCAAAACAGCGAATTGGGAGGGGAAATAACCGAACCGGCCCATTTTTGAGGTCGACCAAAGCCCCGCTGGGTCGACTAGGGGTTAATCCAGGGTGTTTGGCTGTCAACCCGTGGGCCGATTCGCTCAAATGCAGATTTTGCATTTGATTGGTTCTCATGGTTCAGGGTTAATCTAATGGTCCAAGATAACTTCCTACACCTATAAATACATCCTAATGCTAACCCTAAACCTAATTAAAATAGAATAGTTACCGTCATACCGTCGCCATGGAAATCAATGAGCCGCCGCCAACTAAGAAAGAATAAAAGCAAATTCAATTCTAATTTTCTCAACCCTATAGCAAAGCAAAACTCTCTCTTTGCTTCTCTAAATTGTGAGTATGATGATCTTAACAAGATTATTATCATTTTAATTAGGTTGTGTTATGAATGGATTATGAGTAAATGATGTGAATTATCATATATGTTGTTGTAAACCCCTTTTGCTATCATGTATATTGTAAATCCAATGTTATGTGATGATGATATCTTATATGTTGTAAATCATGTTATGATGATGTTATGTATGTTGAAAGTTTCTATGCTAAGTTGTGATGAATCATACATGTTAAAAAGGCCATGGTGTTACCATCTATGCTAGTTAGTTCATATTAATTAAATCATCATGTTTGGGTTATGTTGATCTATATAACAAGTCACATATGCAAGTTAGATTGATTAGAAAAGTTATGAACATATGCCAAGACATCTATTATGACATCTAGAATTATGCTATGACATTTGTGATATCCTATGCTAGTTCACACCATCATTATGTTGCCTAAAAACCCCATATGCAAGTTTATGTATAGATTTGGGCTATGATCATATCATGTAAATTGAGACATTTAACAAGTTGACACCTTTTGATCCTTAACATGTGTAGTTTATGCAAGTTTCACCCCTATTATGATTAGATTTATTTTAATTGTCTATATGTTGTGATAATTTATCTTTGTGCTAGGTGTTAGACTATACAAGTCTAGCCTATATTATGCGTTGAATAAGCGAACGTATAAACGTGGGGTAGGGGTAATATTTAGGATTTAATATTAAAAAGTTGGGGTGCAATTGGTATGATTTTGCATACCATAAGTGGATGGCCATAATTGAGTCAATTATGGACATCATTAAAAGTTGACTTAATTAATAATTTAAATAGGGAATTATTAAAACTGGGGTAAAAGATTTTAATGTTAATCAATGCTTAGGACACGATGTTCGACTCGTTTGTGACGTAAACCTGCCCGGACCCGCCCGGCAAATCCAGTGGTCACAAATGTCAGCCCAATGTGAGAGGTCCTAGGCCTAAACTAAAGCATAACGGTTGTAAAGACACGAGGTTAGACTCTTTTATGGTGTAAGACTGCCCGGAGCCGCCCGGTAAATCCAGCTGCCATAAATTCCAGTCTAATGTGAGAGGTCTTTATGAGGTTATGGCCTGAATGAATTAAGAAATACTTAACCAGATAAACATGTAAAGTGGGACATGGGGGTTAAGTAGGTGCCTTGGGTGGCACGAGGAATCTAGGGGGTGCCCTTAGTGGCATGTGAAATACGATTAGTAAGACTTAACCAAACACACATGTAAATGAACATGACTAAGAGGGTTAAGTGGGATGTACTAGTGACAAGCTTAGGTGGGTAGCTTGTGGGGGCCCATTTCGACCAGTATCCCAAACGTATCTTTGTGGGTTCGATCCAAGTCGAGGACGGGACATGCATGTTGGGTTTGACTGTAAGATGCCAAAACGGGGAGCGGTGGCAACGCAAGTCCAACGGGTTTCGTATGCGTGTGTGGACCAGGGCTGGTAGGTAAGACGTTGTTGCATCGTGCAGGTATAAGCCGTGCATTCTCAAGTTGTATCGGGTTGCCACTTTAGGGGAGTGATACACCCCACTGTGGGGCCAACACGGGTATCTACGAGTAGGGAGCCGATCGAAAGTGGGTAGTGGGGTACACCTAGTGGAGATAGGAGCAGACGGCACCTATGTAGTCAGCTAGGGGTACGTAAGGCTATTTATAAACTTTCTGTGTGAAGCAAGTGGGATCAAACAATAGGGTGACTGGTGTGGTGCAATGTAGTAATGTGCGGTGCAGTGTAGTAATCATTCGTTAGTAATTAGGTGTGCCTTTACAGTTATCTTTAACGTTATCTTAAACGCTATCTTTATCTTCCTAAGAGTTCATAGACATTTACTTGTCTTCCAGCTTATGCCTTAGTCTAGTTATTTTGATAATAGAATTGTTAGAATTATCATACTCGCCAGACTTTATGTCTGACCCCCTCTATTTCTATCCTTTTTCCCCCTCCAGGTCCTCAAGTTGGGCCCAGCTCTAGTGGAGTTTGATTGAATTGCTTCATCTCTCCTTGGAAAGCTTGGACCATTGAAGTAAAGTCCAGCTTGTTATCTTTTTAATGGCTATTTATGTAATGGGATTATGTATTTTGTTTTTATGAAGATGGATATTGTACTTGGTTATGATCTATGGTTTTATGATGTAACAAACATGTTTAATTTCCGCTGCAATAAAATGAAGTTTTAGATTTCCAAGTACTATTTACTATCTATCATGTTGTAATTTTTCTGTTTTATATTCACTTATAACCTCCATGGAAGTTAATGCATTCCCTTCGTGAGTGACATTAATGGACATGGGGTGTTACAATTAAAATGCCTGAACACTGCGTTTCCCCACCCTTTGGGGTGTCAATGAGTCAACGAATGACTCCATCGGCTTCACATAGTCAACGATATATCTGAGGCGCATCGCAACAGTAACAACCACATTAGTCAAACTCGTCAGGGCGTGTAAAACCACTGAAGCCACTTCAAGCTAGAAGGAAACGCACTCCATCCCTGATGTTCTCTCCCGTTTCTGGTTCACAACAGGGGTGTGAGGCTCGCGAATCAACGTTACACAAAGCTACGCCACACAGGCCGTGCTTTGATCATCAACCACAAGACTCTGCTTTTCAACAGAAGCCTTGATCATTTGCCACTTAGGCATGCCACACAGGCAATTCATTCCATGCGATTGACACTACAACAAAAATACTCTATTACAACGTCCATTTTACAACGGGCATTGGTTTCCTGCTGCAATAGAGTGATATTACAACGGTCATGAAATGACCATTGTAATAGATGTCATGTATACAACCCTTTTTACAATGGGCATGGACTGCCCGTTGTAATAGAATGCTATTACAACGGTTTTTTAAAGCCTGTTGTAATAAATATCAATTTTACAACATTCATATGATGCTCGTTGTAATAGATATTTATTTTACAACAGTCACAAAATGACTGCAATAAGAGGTGCCAATTTTACATTGGGTAATGCCCATTGTAATAGGTGCCAATTTAACAACATTCATAAAATGCCTATTTTAAACGATGCCAATTTTACAATGATCATAAAATGCCTATTATAATAAATGTCTGTTAATAATTCTCGACAATCAATAATTAATAATTACAATACTTTCTTAAAATTATTCAAACCGACTTTGTCGGTTTTTCTTAATTCTACTAAGCCTTCGATAACTTCCGTCCGTCTGAAGCTTTTTAACAATAACCATTTTGTCCTCCTTCACCTTTTTAATTCTACTGATTCGTGATAAGAAATCTAAATTAAATGTTTGAAAAAGTAGATAGACAAATTAAGTTAAATTCAAAAGGTCCATGTTTATTTAATATTTTAAGATTTAATTTTGGAGTTTTGAAATTGTTCTAGCATTTAAATTTTGGCTTTGGAGTTCCTACAAAAAGGAAGACAAAAATGACATAGAGAAGTCTGATTACAGGAAGAAATAAATGTGTAATTAATGTACGGTCCATTTCTCACCTTTAATTATGATTGCCCATTCACTTCAATTTTGTAAAACTCCTACCCTTCTTTGTATCCCGGTCGCCTATCATATACAGATGGGATCCACTAGATTAACTCAATCAGGATTATTTTCATTTAATCTAATTTAAAATATCGTTGTGTGCGTTTATAACCTTTCATACATGCACATTCATAAATGCTAATGGAAATTGAATATGAAATATTTTTATTAACTTATATTTCACAAATATTATCTAGTTTAATTAATTTAATGTCCATTTAGTATTTATTCTTTTTATAAACATTCTACAAATAGTGTATATCGGTACTAGTGGATGTCGTGCCATAATTTAAAAACAATCAAAGTAGAGTTTCCACATTGAATGTGTTACACATCATTTATTCTTATTTAATTTAATTTATAGATCAATCTAGTTTTGTCCATAGTTCTGAAAATGTTTGAATTAACCAGCAATTTTTCAAATAGAAAATGTACACCTTTTTTGCTTTAAAATCCTTCATATGTAACTGATAAATTACACTAATTAAATGCGACATTTTTCATAAATATTAATTTGTGTATTAAATCTTTGTGTTTGCATGATTGCTTAAAATAATTATTTTAAGCTTTTAATAATATATGTAATTTTTCTGATATATACTGCGATTCATGTGTAGTTTTAATGAATTTAAAAACATGAGCAAAATAAATTCTTTTATCTTGTAGCATTACAAAGTCGGTTTTCCCACCGTTATGCGGTTATACAAGTACTGATTATTTTTTACTATTTAATAATTAATCTTTAATATTATTATATTAATCATATGTTATTAGTTACTAACTATAATATTACACTATTACTAATAATTAGTAATATTATATTATTTAGTAATTAATCATAAATGATATTAAATTAATCATTTATAACTTATAATAATTAATGATTATTAATAAATAATCAGTAATTATCAATTTCAATTATTATATATAATCAGTATTCCAACAGGCTTCATTTCACTTTCCAGTTATTCGTACGTAATATCGAGTAATTAATATCAAATATATAATAATTTATAATTAACAATAAATATTAATAATTTATGATTAGTAAAATTCCAATAAAAAATTAAAAAATAATAGACTTACTTTGAGAAATAATAATAGTATAGTACTGATATTGGATGGTATATTTCGATTTTGTTTGTATTTTTGAAATTTGGATGCAAATTTTTTATTTTTATTTAATAATATATTATTGTTAATTATTTATAACTAGTCAATTATAGTTCATGTTTATTCATTTCATTTTATAATTAATCTTAAATAATTAATATTGAACAATTAATAATTAGTATTTAATAATTAATGTTTGACATTTAATATTCAATAATTAGGAAGTAATAATGAAATTTGATAATTAATAGTTACGATCGATAATAGTTGATAAATGTAATTAATATTTGATAACTAATAATTAATGAATATATTTGATTGTTGATTAGGTTCGAAAATATACCTAATACGCTAAAACTAATATAGTAATAATTGATAAGTATATTTATTTGTTAGCCGATAATAAATAATTGTTAATAAACTAGTACTAAATATATAGTACAGCTAATAGATTAGAAACAAACTGAGATGAATAAGGAGCCCTTTGCGATTTAGCAATCCAACTGCTCAGTTTAGATCCCACGATGCTACCTTTTATCTAACATAAATAATCCGCCCCGTAAGGAGCATCTCACGAAAGTAAACCCTAGCCTCCGTATCTTTGTTGAACCCCTAACTATTCGGCATGGAAAAATTGCTGAAGGAGTGATGCACAAATGATTTGGTTCCAATCGTTGAATTGACGGCGCCTCTAGGAAATTGTTCGTTTTATGCCTTTCATACTCTCATTCCTCAATTTATCGGCACTTTGTAGGATGCAGGTACTTTAATTTGTCGAGTGTTATATGATTAATGAACGATTTATGATTCCCAACTTTTCTATTTCCTTTGTATTCTCAACTTTATTCTTCAAGATGATAGGTTTATACCAAACCCAAGTACGATTTTTCCTCTTCGGGTTTTGCTTATGGATTATAATTTTTCTCTTTGGTTTTATTTTTGCTCTCTGATTTTGCTCAAGTTTGAATATGATTTAGTTGATATTGATAGTCAGTTATTTATTAGGATTCAAGATACATGTAGATGAGGAAGATGGGTTCCTGATTTGTATTTAGTTCCAGGGCCAAGCCAGAAAGAGAAGAAGAGACGGAGTTTTCGGAGATATAAAGAGCTGAATACACCAGATGCCAAATTCAATGGCACTCATAATTGAAGTAGTAATGGAGTTTCAAAAGAAGATATTGAGAAAACAAGACAGGCGATTGCTGTAGCAGTGGCCGCCTCATTAGCCCATGGACGGAGAATGAGTAACGTCAGTGAGGATGTGGCTTCCATCAAAATTCAGTCTTATTTTAGAGCTTACTTGGTAATTTTTCAGTTTCTAAGTAATCTGTGTACCATATAAGATTTTTTTTCTTCTGAAACAGCATAAAGAATGCAAGTACTTATTGGAAAAATAATGCAGTCTAGAAAAGAATTATATGCACTTAGAGGACTAGTACTACTACAAGCACTGATTAGGGGAAACCTGGTGAGATGGCATGCTACTGAGGCGCTAAGACACATGTAAGCTTTGATGATTGCTCATGGAAGAATCCGCGCACAAAGAATTCAAATGGTTGAACATGAGCAAGCAAACAGCACATCTTCTCGTACACCAAATCAAAGACGATCCCCTCTTCATTCTAGATCCAAGCAATCATATGAAAATTAGTATGTTTTTTATTCACTGCTTTTGTTTGAGTTTATGTTGCTTGTCTTGTGCAAAATTATTTTCGTTACCCTAGTTTTTTTGCCACTCGTTATTGAAATGCTTGTTAATGATGAAACTTCAAACTTGCTGATGTGCATTCCTGGGCCTATCTTCATTTTATTTTTTTATTTTTGTAGAAAGAAGACGGTTAGAAAAAACTTGCAACCTATGACTGAGGGTGTAGATGAGAAAATTTTGACAACCTTCAACTGTAAATAGCCAAGGAGAGGCTTCATTTGAGGTATGTTTTCTAGACTTTTACGAATTTCTGTATTATCTCCAGCAGTCCTAGGGATCCTTGCTGATTCATTAGAAAAATCATTTGTAATAAGCATTATGCATTCGTACGATTAAAAAATGATGAATTTGTTAATATTGAATTTTTTATGAACATGACAAACACAAAGTAAAAGAAAAAAGTAATATATTCTCTCTATTTGCCTGTAGTCTGTGTTCCATCATGAATTATCCCTCCTACTTTCATGGAACTACAGTCACAAAGAATTAATGTATATATGAAACATAAAATCTCATGACAAAGAATTATATTACATTACACAGAACCAAATATTATTAACAGATAAGAAAGTCCAGCATAATCATCATCAAATCAATAGAAAACTTTCGCTTATGGTGGTCAACCAAAAAAAAAATTGTAACGGCAAGGAATTTCGCTCGATCTGAATCGATCGTTAAACCGACTAAGACTGTTCGAAACCCCTGATCGTTTTGAAAACAGGATAAATCGGAATGCAGACGGAAGAACATTTCATTGTTATTACAACAATTTCATCAGATACAAGAATATACAGAGTATAACTGAATAAATTATATTCAACAAATATCAGAGATTTAAATTACATTTAAACACATTGCAGCGGAAAATAATACAAAAGCACAACTAGAGATAATGCACGGATACAGAGCTTTCCGAGCATCGTTCCAGCTGTAAATCAGGATCCTGTGAATATAAATCTGCAAAACCAAAACTACTAGCTGCCCGCGTCGAAAATAGGGGCACCCAGAGTTTAGGTTAAAACAATAAACTCCAGGTCAGTCATGTGATTGGTGTGAGAATTAAAACAGTTATTAATCTTTATTTTTAAAGTTAGGTAAATCAAGGGACCACGCCATATGACATGGAACGGGTTTCCTCCCAAGAATACCAGTGCATAAAACAAACAGCGCAATGCTAAATAAAGAAAAATGAAGCTGTTATAAGACCCAGGTCCCATCACACAATGCAACGCAAGCCGGAGGATAGGGTTTTTACCTTATAACAGCCAAAGCATGCTTGATACGTTTAAAACACATTATTTTATACTATTATAAGTGTATAGTGTCAAAACAATTTCACATCATAAATATCAATCATAGGCGGCATTAATGACCCATACCACTATGTCGCCATACTAGGTTCTACAAATAAAACTGCAATATCACGTATTGGAAATTGGATTTCCGTCATGAGTCGAGGCAAGGGGCAAGCTCCTCTCCGCATTCGAGACACTCTAGCAAATGTCCTAGGACCCCACTCTGATCCTTGGATCTTCAGGGTCGGTCCTCTCTTACTTTTGAGGATTAGTTATTCCTGAACACACGTTTCCTGGTCCTTACAGACCTATATCCGAGGCGCCTCGTATCCAACAACCACACAGGTGAAAAGTATATAAATGTCAGGGCTGGTAGGTCACTGACACCACCCTAGCTAGAAAGAAACGTCGTGCTCTCCCTGCAGTCACTATCCCGTTTTTGACTCATACCGAGGTGTGAGGCTCGCGAATTCACGTTATACACAAAGCTACGCCACACAGGCCGTGCTTTGATCATCAACCACAAGACTTTTCTTTTCAACAAAAGCCTTGATCAATTGCCACTTACGCGTGCCACACTGGCAATTCACTCCATGCGATTGATGTCCATCGATATACAACCTCTGAGCTCGTGCGTCTCAGAGAAGGGCGTTAAGCAAGAGAATAAATTCTCCGCCGCCAAACAGATGTATATTTAATAGATATCAATCAACACAGAATAAAATCCAATGTCAGAGACACAATCCATTTACAAGTTCGTTCTGGGTCTGAACGAAACCGGAGGCACTTTCCTCGCATATCCATCCATCTCCAGGTGCGTCTGGACGATCACCAACTATTTCCCTCATCTTGGGTGTACAGCCCAATCAAGATCATCAGTAATCACCCAAATGATGTGAAGACTTCCGGTCTTAAACCACCGTCTTCATCTTCGACATCTCGTCGAATCGGTTATTCAGAATGGGATAAACCCGGCCTTTCTGAATAACCCACATATATAATAAACGAATGTTACACAAACACAACGAACGCCTCATTCCAATTCAGAATATCCTTTTATTCATGAAATCACATTCTTAGGGAAAGGTTCCCATTAATTTTATCCAAGATAAATTCTTCTAAATTTATTCTATAATCTTCCTTTGGATATCATTTCTAACTAGTCGGAATTAGCGAACCACACCGAAGTAATTATTTATTTTATTTCCCAATCCCAACCTATTCATCCCTTGGAGCAAAACTGGTAGTACTCCCTATCTAACACCCCGGTGTTATCGGTAAAATTTATTACCATTTCGCGTTCGAATCTAATTAAAGATTTAACTATCGCTTTGGAGTAAAACTGGTGGCACTCCATTCTCGATCACCTTTCAGATTTGATAATCTAAATTATCAATTCACATTTCAATCTAATTAGAGATTCATTAAAACTCCACTTAGTTCTAATCTTTTCAAAAATCAATATCCTCTCTTTAACTGGGTTAAAGAAACAATGTCATATAAAACACGATTCACGATAAACCCCAAATCACATTTGATATTAAATACAAGGCTCTGAATAGAAAATATACCGGCTTATAATCAATATCAAATTCTGAAACCAACAAATATCGTATTGGAAATAACGATATAAAATATATCTTTCAAATCCCCAGAACAATATTTGTATAGTCACGAAATCCAACATCGAAATATTCCGCAGATAATTTCGATTCAACTCCAGTCCAATTCACGCAATGGGAATATTGGTTATTTTTAAAATCACTTTCAAATTTAATTTATTTATTTCAAAAATAAATTGATTTTAATTCTAGTTCAAAACTAGTTCATTTCGATAAAAATCTATTTTTATCCTTTCAAATGTGGAATTCTTCAACCCAATTTTTCCCAAATCATTTCTTATGATATCACACAAATTATAAATATTTTTAATGATTTTATCAAGGCCCGTACAGTCGATTTCCATCAACGGCCATCGAACTACACTTACAGCGACCTTTTCCAAATTTGATTTAGACATAATTCCAAATCCAACCGTTAGATTTCAAATTTCTAATATTCATTGGAAAGCTCTTTGCGATACAAACCCAACGGTTCCGGTTTTAGGAGAATCCGACGGTCAGATCTCCCGCAACGTCACTTCGAAGTTAATGGTCGAAATTCATGAACGACCGCGGCGCGGCGCGTTCTATTCAGGCCATTATATATGATATATATATATATATATATATATATATATATATATATCGTCGATTTCCTTTTTAAAACGAATTTTATAAATAGTTCTAAATTCGTTTCAAAAACAATTTCAACTTCATCTTCAATTTCAAATCGATTTGATTTCAATTCAATTCGAATTCATTTCAATTTGATTTAATTCGAATTCAAATTCGTTTCAATTCCATTCAAATTCTAATTTGTTTCAATTCAATTTGAATTTACCTTCAATTTAATTCAATTGGAATTCATTTCGAATTGATTTCAATTCAATTTCAGTTCGTTTTAAATTTTATTCAAAACGATTTCAATTCGTTTTTAATTCAATTTGAATTCATTTCTACTTTAATTTGAATTTCATTTCAAAATATTAAATTCTGAAATCACTTTTCAATATTCATTATAAAACGAATAAAATCGATATAAATATCGTTCGCGTCAAAATAACGCATCTCTAATCAACACGGCTTTATATTTTTCAAAAACTTCTTTATTCCATTCAACAAATGAATATTTATTCTATTCAACACATGAATCTATATTTCTTTCAACACACGACTAATCTCAACACATGAGCACTGTCAACACATCACAATTTTTGTTATGTAACATATTTTATAAAATTATGGTATTTATCGTTTGATTTTTAATTAGACTTTAACCGTAAAGTAGTTCTAATTTTAAATATGATAAAGAAGCAAATTTTATTGTTAAAATATTTTACTTAACACATAAATAGTTTCAGCACACGAACATCGTCAACACATGACTATTTTTATATTCAACACATGAATTTTCTTTTATAATATTCATTATTTTCCCGATTGGAATGACGCCCAATCAATCACCATATAACGTTAATTATATGGATTCCATACAACACATGTATATAATAGCAATGACAAACAATCAACCATCATCCAAAGTGCACCACACAACTGCATAAGCATCAAATATAAATAAACAACGATTACACAGCCTGTCGACCAATCGATTGACATACAATTAAATAATTGGGTTAGTGTACGCCAAATTTCATCCCAACACCCGTGTGGGGTTTCAAATCAACAAACACAGATTTTTATTTGTGTAGTTGGGCGATGTGTAAAATTTATCGACCCAATCAATATAAGTCAAATCAGTGTATATAAACAAATCGGCCGATTTGTTTATAAATATTCCTTTATTCACATTCACGTTAAAAATTTTATTTTTAACGATAAAATATTTAATTTCAATTATCTACATTTTTTCGATTTCACATTAACAACACAAACAAATTTCACAACACATCAATTAAACAAACAAGTCATCCATGGTCTGTGGATGACGGGTGTCGAGTGCTGCTAAGCACCGTCTGCATCCTAGTATGTATATATAACTAGAAAAAGAAATTTGAGTGAGAATTTCTCACCAATAGCTATCCCAACTCCACGACACTTCATTTATAGAAATCTTCGTCGTTCTCGTCTTTTGTCACTTTCGTCGCCCGTAGCCACTACGTATATAAAAATCACATTTTTATATTGCTATTCAATATATAAAAATCGAATTTTCACTATTCAATATATAAAAATCGAATTTTCACTTTTCTATTCAACTTATAAAAATCGAATTTTTATTTTGCTATTCAATATATAAAAATCGAATTTTCACTTTGCTATTCAATATATAAAAATCGAATTTTCACTTTGCTATTCAATATATAAAAATCGAATTTTTACTTTGCTATTCAATATATAAAAATCGAATTTTCACTTTGCTATTCAATATATAAAAATCGAATTTTTACTTTGCTATTCAATATATAAAAATCGAATTTTCACTTTGCTATTCAATATATAAAAATCGAATTTTTACTTGTTCACTTTCAATTCAAAAATCATATTTTTATAATCACTCCATATGGATAAAAATATTCTATTTTTACAACGCTACTATATAGATAAAAATTCTATTTTTACATCGCTGTTATATAGGTAAAAATTCTATTTTTACATCACTATTATATAGATAAAAATCCTATTTTTACACTGCTACTATACAGATAAAATTTTTATTTTTGCATTGCTACTATATAGATAAAAATTCTATTTTTACATTGCTACTATATAGATAAAAATTCTATTTTTATCACGCTATTCTTCATATAAAGATTTCCCCTTTTCAAATATAAAGATTTCGCCTTTTCAATTATAAAGATTTCGCCTTTTCAAATATAAAGATTTTGCCTTTTCAATTTCAAAAATCTAATCTTTTCTATTTTAAAAATCTAATCTTTTCTATTTTGCTATTCAATATAGAAAAATCCTCCCTTTTCAAAAACAAATCCTTATTTAAAAACAATATAAGAATCCTATATTTTTCTCTAATAAAAATATAAGCTTTCCATCAAATAAAAATCAAACTTTTATGTACTCTAAAAGTCATATAAATAAACAAGGAAAAAAAACTTACAATGTTTTTTTTCTAACGAGGGGGGGGGTTCAGAGGTGCGTGGATCGAAGAGGCTAGGGGAGGAGAGGGGAGACTACGAGGTGGAGGAAGAAGGAGGAGGAGAAAGAGCGCGGTGGTGGCGCGCGTTGACAGGGAGGGGCGATGGCGCATTTCAGGAGGAGGGGGAACAAGGAGGACGTCGGAGGGGGAGAGCGGGGCCACGGGAATGCTGCCTGGCCTGAGCGCCGGCGGCGCAGTGGGTGGCGCATGCCCCTAGGCGGCGGTGAAGTCGATTTAGGGCTGGCGATTTTTTTTTCTGCCGAAATGAGTTCGAAATCAAAAGGGGGGCCAGAGATAAAGGAATAAGGGGTTTATTTTATTTTATTTATTATTTTAATTTCAAAAAGTTGACTTTTACATACGACCTCTAAACGAGGCCCACCGCCTGTCGTCCATAGCTAATTATCCCCATTCCGAACACAATGGGATATGTATCGTAAGCTGATTCGATCGTTTCGATCAGTTTTCATCAAAATCAACATATAACTCTATATATTGATTTTGAACGTGCATTTCAATTTACCGGGGTTACATACGAACTCTAAAAATTCCAGAAAAATATTTTCTAGCTTCGTATTGACAATATGGTCCTAACAAAACTAGTTTCGTCGAATTCTGAGACCGTTAGAAAAATGGCCATCTTCTAGTCGATTAAAATCAACTAAAACTGGTCAAACGCGTTTTCCTTTGCCACGCTCACATATTGATTCGAAAAATTATGAAATTTGGAATCTAGCAATAATTTGACATCACAGATCCAACAAAAGTGGTTTCGTCGAAATCCGAGGTCGTTTGCAAAATTCCCATTTTTAATGGCCTGAATTCCATAGCGACTATTCAGAATTTTCAACTGGACATATCTTTTAATTCCCGCTATGAAATCTCGATTTTTCAGATTCGTTGGAAAGATATTATCAATTAGATCCTAATGTTTTTGGTTTCACTAAAATCCGGTTTGTTTTGCACCCGGTACATTCAATTGAAGTTTGAAATCGAATTATCGAACTACCGCGCCATTTTCAATTCTATTTATAATTATATATATTTATTATATTCTAACGACGACGTATATAAATATATACTTCGAATTCTATTCAAAATAAATTTCTCGTCGATATTATTTAAAATAATTCATTTTAAATGTTCAAAATTCGCTAAAATTGCCAAAATAAAAAATTTAAACTGGCCCAGATTTTCGGGTTGTTACAATCTCCCCCACTTAAAACTTTTCATCCCCGAAAAGGAACAAAGTCGAAATTTGTTTGATCAATCAACTCTATGTTCGATCTGGCTTCCATTCTCCAACTTTTCAGTTTCTGAGAATTTTCAAATTCTTCAAAAATTTGGCTAACACCCGGAATTTTCGAAAAATTTCGCCATAACCTCACCTGCACCGGGAGCCACGGGAAAATCCCGAAATTGCCATACAGGCCTTCTGATCTCAAAAAGAAAAAGAAAAAGCCAAGCGGCTAGCCAATAGGCTCATAAAATCATCATCACCCAAACAAAACAGTAAATTATAGTGAACATGTACCTATTTGTCGGGCAAACAATTTATTCTCTGCTCTAGCCTCCTTGCTATAACCTGTTCAATGTAAGTACATGTGTATGCAAGCAAATGCGACCAATTTCTAATACAATTCCATATTTGGTACAATAGGCTAAATGGTTCAAAATTATCAAACAAATAAACAACCAACATAAACATCAATCAATTAGTGAATTAACATTTCAAATCCATAAATTTGATATATATACAAAAATCATGTTTTTGATGCCAAATCACAACAATGTATTCTAGGTATATTAGTTTTGGTTCTCACACCAGTCTAATGGAAATATATAGATATCACACCTTCAAAATACGAAAATAAATACTGATGATGTGGCCACATCATCAGAATTATCCCCGGGTGTCTAGAATGTGATTCAATATCTATCCAGTATATTAAAACTTCGAATATACGTTCATGATGCGTATACGCGAAATCTTTATATACTCGATTGTCCATATTCAAAACAAATAAATAACCAAATACGTATAAAATGGTTTAAATTTTCAAAAAAAAAATTGTTTTCATTTGAAAAATATACTCTTCACACTCGTTCTAGGATACCACTGATCCTATCTCTAACGAGCCATTCTAATTGGATATTACTAATCAAATATTTAATGAATTCTTTCGTATGGTTCTAATGTGTCTTGTTCTCGAGCTCTGTAAACCAAAGCTTTGATACCAATTGTAACGGCAAGGAATTTCGCTCGATCTGAATCAATCGTTAAACCGACTAAGACCGTTTGAAACCCCTGATCGTTTTGAGAACAGGACAAATCGGAACGCAGACGGAAGAACATTTCATTGTTATTACAACAATTTCATTGTTATTACAACAATTTCATCAGATACAAGAATATACAGAGTATAACTGAATAAATTACATTCAACAAATATCAGAGATTTAAATTACATTTAAATACATCGCAGCGGAAAGTAATACAAAAGCACAACTAGAGATAATGCACGGATACAGAGATTTCCGAGCATCGTTCCAGCTGTAAATTAGGATCATGTGAATATAAATCTGCAAAACCAAAACTACTAGCTGCCCGCATCGAAAATAGGGGCACCCAGAGTTTAGGTTAAAACAATAAACTCCAGGTCAGTCATGTGACTGGTGTGAGAACTAAAACAATTATTAATCTTTATTTTTAAAGTTAGGTAAATCAAGGGACCACGCCGTATGACACGGAACGGGTTTCCTCCCAAGAATACCAGTGCATAAAATAAACACCGCAATGCTAAATAAAGAAAAATGAAGCTGTTATAAGACCCAGGTCCCATCAAACAATGCAACGCAAGTCGGAGGATAGGGTTTTTACCTTATAACAGCCAAAGCATGCTTGATACGTTTAAAACACATTATTTGATACTATTATAAGTGTATAGTGTCAAAATAATTTCACATCATAAATATCAATCATAGGCGGCATTAATGACCCATACCACTATGTTGCCATACTAGGTTCTACAAATAAAACCGCAATATCACATATTGGAAATTGGATTTCCGTCATGAGTCGAGGAAAGGGGCAAGCTCCTCTCCGCGTTCGAGACACTCTAGCAAATGTCCTAGGACCCCACTCTGATCCTTGGATCTTCAGGGTCGGTCCTCTCTTACTTTTGAGGATTAGTTATTCCTAAACACACGTTTTCAGGTCCTTACAGACCTATATCCAAGGCGCCTCATATCCAACAACCACACAGGTGAAAAGTATATAAATGTCAGGGCTGGTAGGTCACTGACACCACCATAGCTAGAAAGAAACGTTGTGCTCTCCCTGCAGTCACTATCCCGTTTTTGACTCATACCGAGGTGTGAGGCTCGCGAATTCACGTTATACAAAAAGCTACGCCACACAGGCCGTGCTTTGATCATCAACCACAAGACTTTGCTTTTCAACAAAAGCCGTGATCAATTGCCACTTACGCGTGCCACACTGGCAATTCACTCCATGCGATTGATGTCCATCGATATACAACCTCAGAGCTCGTGCGTCTCAGAGAAGGGCGTTAAGCAAGACAATAAATTCTCCGCCACCAAACAGATGTATATTTAATAGAGATCAATCAACGCAGAATAAAATCCAATGTCAAACACACAATCCATTTACAAGTTCGTTCTGGGTCTGAACGAAACCGGAGGCACTTTCCTCGCATATCCATCCATCTCTAGGTACGTCTGGACGATCACCAACTGTTTCCCTCATCTTGGGTGTACAGCCCAATCAAGATCATCAGTAATCACCCAAACGATGTGAAGACTTCCGGTCTTCAACCACCGTCTTCATCTTCGAAATCTCGTTGAATCGTTTATTCAGAATGGGATAAACCCGGCCTTTCTGAATAACCCACGTATATAATAAACGAATGTTACACAAACACAACGAACGCCTCATTCCAATTCAGAATATCCTTTTATTCACGAAATCACATTCTTAGGGAAAGGTTCCCATTAATTTTATCCAAGATAAATTCTTCTAAATTTATTCTATAATCTTCCTTTGGATATCATTTCTAACTAGTCGGGATTAGCGAACCACACCGAAGTAATTATTTATTTTATTTCCCAATCCCAACCTATTCATCCCCTGGATCAAAACTGGTAGTACTCCCTATCTAACACCCCGGTGTTATCGGTAAAATTAATTACCATTTCGCGTTCGAATCTAATTAAAGATTTAACTATCGCTTTGGAGTAAAACTGGTGGTACTCCATTCTCTATCACCTTTCAGATTTGATAATTTAAATTATCAATTCACATTTCAATCTAATTAGAGATTCATCAAAACTCCACTTAGATTTAATCTTTTCAAAAATCAATATCCTGTCTTTAACTGGGTTAAAGAACCAATGTCATATAAAACACGATTCACGATAAACCCCAAATCACATTTGATATTAAATACAAGGCTCTGAATAGAAAATATACCGGCTTATATTCAATATCAAATTCTGAAACCAACAAATATCGTATTGGAAATAACGATATAAAATATATCTTTCAAATCCCCAGAACAATATTTGTATAGTCACGAAATCCAACATCGAAATATTTCGAAGATAATTTCGATTCAACTCCAGTCCAATTCTTGTATTGGGAATATTGGTTATTTTTAAAATCACTTTCAAATTCAATTTATTTATTTCAAAAATAAATTGATTTTAATTCTAGTTCAAAACTAGTTCATTTCGATAAAAATCTATTTTTATCCTTTCAAATGTGGAATTCTTCAGCCCAATTTTTCCCAAATCATTTCTTATGATTTTACACAAATTATAGATATTTTTAATAATTTTATCAAGGCCCATACAGTCGATTTCCATCAACGGCCATCGAACTGCACTTACAGCGACCTTTTCCAAATTTTATTTGGACATAATTCCAAATCCAACCGTTAGATTTCAAATTTCTAATATTCATTGGAAAGCTCTTTTCGATACGAACCCAACGGTTCCGGTTTTAGGAGAATCCGACGGTCGGATCTCCCGCAACGTCACTTCAAAGTTAATGGTCGAAATTCATGAACGGCCGCGGGGCGGCGCGTTCTATTCAGGCCATTATATAATATATATATATATATATATATATATTATATATTTCGTCGATTTCCTTTTTAAAACGAATTTTATAAATAGTTCTAAATTCGTTACAAAAACAATTTCAACTTCATCTTCAATTTCAAATCGATTTGATTTCAGTTAAATTCGAATTCATTTCAATTTGATTTAATTTGAATTCAAATTACTTTCAATTCCGTTCAAATTCTAATTCATTTCAATTCAATTCAATTTGAATTTACCTTCTATATAATTCAATTCGAATTCATTTCAAATTGATTTCAATTCAATTTCAGTTCGTTTTAAATTTTATTCAAAACGATTTCAATTCAATTTCAGTTCGTTTTAAATTTTATTCAATTTGAATTCATTTCTACTTTAATTTGAATTTCATTTCAAAATATTAAATTTTGAAATCACTTTTCCATATTCATTATAAAACGAATAAAATAGATATAAATATCGTTCGTGTCAAAATAATGCATCTCTAATCAACACGGCTTTATCTTTTTCAAAAACTTCTTTATTCCATTCAACAAATGAATATTTATTCTATTCAACACATGAATCTATATTTCTTTCAACACACGACTAATCTCAACACATGAGTACTGTCAACACATCACTATTTTTGTTATGTAAAATATTTTGTAAAATTATGGTATCTATCGTTTGATTTTTAATTAGACTTCAACCGTAAAGTAGTTCTAATTTTAAATATGATAAAGATGTAAATTTTATTGTTAAAATATTTTACTCAACACATAAATAGTTTCAACACACGAAAATCGTCAACACATGACTATTTTTATGTTCAACACATGAATTTTCTTTTGTAATATTCATTATTTTCCCGATTGGAATGAGGCCCAATCAATCACCATATAACGTTAATTATATGGATTCCATACAACATATGTATATAACAGCAATGACAAACAATCAACCATCATCCAAAGTGCACAACACAACTGCATAAGCATCAAATATAAATAATCAACGCTTACACAGCCTGTCGACCAATCGATCGACATACAATTAAATAATTGGGATTAGTGTACGCCAAATTTCATCCCAACACCCGTGTGGGGTTTCAAATCAACAAACACAGATTTTTATTTGTGCAGTGGGCTATGTGTAAAATTTATCGACCCAATCAATATAAGCCAAATCAGTGTATATAAACAAATCGGCCGATTTGTTTATAAATATTCCTTTTTCACATTCACGTTAAAAATTATATTTTTAACGATAAAATATTTAATTTCAACTATCTACATTTTTTCGATTTCACATCAACAACACAAACAAATTTCACAACACATCAATTAAACAAACGAGCCATCCATGGTCTGTGGATGACGGGTGTCGGGTGCTGCTAAGCACCGTCTGCATCCTGGTATATATATATAACTAGAAAATGAAATTTGAGTGAGAAGTTCTCACCAATAGCTATCCCAACTCCACGACACTTCATTTATAGAAATCTTCGTCGTTCTCGTCTTTTGTCATTTTCGTCGCCCGTAGCCACTACATATATAAAAATCACATTTTTATATTGCTATTCAATATATAAAAATCGAATTTTCACTTTGCTATTCAATATATAAAAATCAATTTTCACTTTGCTATTCAATATATAAAAATCGAATTTTTACTTTGCTATTCAATATATAAAAATCAAATTTTTACTTTGCTATTCAATATATAAAAATCGAATTTTCACTTTGCTATTCAATATATAAAAATCGAATTTTTACTTTGCTATTCAATATATAAAAATCGAATTTTCACTTTGCTATTCAATATATAAAAATCGAATTTTTACTTTGCTATTCAATATATAAAAATCGAATTTTCACTTTGCTATTCAATATATAAAAATCGAAATTTTACTTGTTCACTTTCGATTCAAAAATCATATTTTTATAATCACTCCATATCGATAAAAATATTCTATTTTTACAACGCTACTATATAGATAAAAATTCTATTTTTACATCGCTATTATATAGATAAAAATTCTACTTTTACATCTCTATTATATAGATAAAAATTCTATTTTTACACTGCTACTATACAGATAAAAATTCTATTTTTGCATTGCTGCTATATAGATAAAAATTCTATTTTTACATTGCTACTATATAGATAAAAATTCTATTTTTATCACGCTATTCTTCATATAAAGATTTTGCCTTTTCAAATATAAAGATTTCGCCTTTTCAATTATAAAGATTTCTCCTTTTCAAATATAAAGATTTCGCCTTTTCAATTTCAAAAATCTAATCTTTTCTATTTTAAAAATCTAATCTTTTCTATTTTGCTATTCAATATAGAAAAATCCGCCCTTTTCAAAAACAAATCCTTATTTAAAAACAATATAAGAATCCTATATTTTTCTCTAATAAAAAATAAGCTTTCCATCAAATAAAATCAAACTTTTATGTACTCTAAAAGTCATATTAATAAACAAGGCAAAGCAAAACTTACAGTTTTTTTTCTAACGAGGGGGGGGGGTCAGAGGTGCGTGGATCGAAGAGGCTAGGGGAGGAGAGGGGAGATTGCGAGGTGGTGGAAGAAGGAGGAGGAGAAAGAGCGCGGTGGTGGCGCGCGTTGACTGGGAGGGGCGATGGCGCATTTCAGAAGGAGGGGGGAACAAGGAGGACGTCGGAGGGGGAGAGCGGGGCCACAGGAATGCTGCCTGGCCTGAGCGCCGGCGGCGCAGTGGGTGGCGCACGCCCCTAGGCAGTGGTAAAGTCGATTTAGGGCTGGCGGTTACTTTTTTTTTCTACCGAAATGAGTTCGAAATCAAAAGGGGGGGCAGAGATAAAGGAATAAGGGGTTTATTTTATTTTATTTATTTATTAATTTCAAAAAGTTGACTTTTACATACGACCTCTAAACGAGGCCCACCGCCTGGCGTCCATAGCTAATTACCCCCATTCCGAATACAATGGGATATGTATCATAAGCTGATTCGATCGTTTCGATCAGTTTTCGTCAAAATCAACATATAACTCTATATATTGATTTTGAACACGCATTTCAATTTACCGGGGTCACATACTAACACTAAAAATTCCAAAAAAATATTTTTTAGCTTTGTATTGACGATACGGTCCTAACAAAACTAGTTTCGTTGAATTCTGAGACCGTTAGAAAAATGGCCATCTTCCAGTCGATTAAAATCAACTAAAACTGGTCAAACGCGTTTTCCTTTGCCACACTCACATATTGATTCGAAAAATTATGAAATTTGGAATCTATCAATAATTTGACATCACGGATCCAACAAAAGTGGTTTCGTCGAAATCCGAGGTCGTTTGCAAAATTCCCATTTTTAATGGCCTGAATTCCATAGCGACTATTCAGAATTTTCAACTAGACATATCTTTTAATTCTCGCTATGAAATCTCGATTTTTCGGATTCGTTGGAAAGATATTATCAATTAGATCCTAATGTTTTTGGTTTCACTAAAATCCGGTTTGTTTTGCACCCGGTACATTCAATTGAAGTTTGAAATCGAATTATCGAACTACCGCGCCATTTTCAATTCTATTTATAATTATATATATTTATTATATTCTAACGATGACGTATATATTTATATACATCGAATTTTATTCAAAATAAATTTCTCGTCGATATTATTTAAAATAATTCATTTTAAATGTTCAAAATTCGCTAAAATTGACAAAATAAAAATTTTAAACTGGCCCAGATTTTCGGGTTGTTACAATAATTCTTATGTCTTTAATCCAAAAGTTTAATGGAATACTAAGTGGTTGCGGCCACCATAAAACCAGACTGCTTTGCCAAAAAAGTTAATGGAATACGCAAAGAATGAAATGTCCATTTATATAATCTAAAAATTATATCAATACTTAGATACATGTACCTTTGTGGATCCAATTAAATGCTAAATAATTGTTCTACTCAGTGGAAAATCTTAACCAACAATTTCATATTACATACCAAAAAATAATATTTGTGCAGTAACGCTAAGCACAAAATAAGAAACATATAGTGTACTTTTTTATCATCACTACATTTTTACTTTTAGTACCACATTATCAATTTATAGGTTTTGGTGATGGAATAGGCAGGTGCATTTAAAATGAAACCATATTGATAGTTTTAATGTTTTGTTTAGTTTAAGAAATGCTTCCCTATGGTTTGGTTTGGGCCAAAATTCTGTGGATCATTACCATTTTTTCCCACAATTTAGAATTAGGTGTTTATTATACCTTTTCTTCATTGTCTACATATTGTGATATCAAAATTTGTAATATATTTCATTTAAAGTCATATACAACATTATCAAAGTCCAGGATGAAAGATTATACCGACTAAATAAAAATCAATAATAGTTGCACAATAGACGGTGCAGACATGTTTGTAGATTCGTCAATGCAATAATAATTAATTTAGATAATTTGTTGAATTTGTTTTTAATCTGTATAAATTGCTAATATTTAAATAGTTAAATCTATAAGTTTACATGTATGTTGCAGGATAAGCTACATTTAACAAAAATGAGTTGCTTTTCTTGTATTATTGAGTAATGACAGTCGGTGTAAGTAAGGAATTAGGATTATTCACTTTCATTCTTGTTTCGTTCATTACCCAAATTGTATTAGTCGGTGTAACTGACAATCAGTATTATTTCTACTCATAAGGTTAAATTATTCGTATAAATACGTTTATTGATTTTGAAAACTGACTCATTTAGTAACAGTTGAAACACTACCTTCGTAAATCAACTTGAAAATAAAATAGACCTAATCATATTACGATACCCGTCAGGAACTTTTGTGGTGGTAGAAATGGAAAGTTTGTTTGTAGATTCGTCAATGCAATGATAATTAATGTGGATATTTTGTTGAATTCATTTTTAATATGTAAAAATTGCTTATATTTAAATAGTTACATCTACAGGTTTGCATTTATATTGCAAGATAAGCTACACTTAACATGGCAACAAAAATGAGTTGCTTTCTTATATTATTGAGTATGGACGTCCACTTTAAGGTAGATATTTTTCCAATTAAGATAACAGTCATATTAATTTTTTGTAACATTATATAATTTCTTGTTGAAACTTTTTACTGCTTGTAATAAATTTTGAGGAAAAATTCAAAGCAGGTCAACTTTTTTTTAATACTTCTCGATAAATAATCATTTCAGTTATGACATGTCGCACTTAAGATGTGTATTACTTTGCTTACCCTTGCTTTATTCCAATGTATTAATGGTAACTTGAGCATTAAGTTGACTCAATTAACAGAAATGACTGAATTACTCTCACAAAACATCATTTAAGAACTTGAAAGAAAATAGAACTAATCAACAAATAAATGAACGTAATCTTGTAGCAAAGAATCTCAAACCTTTCAACTGCCAAATCAAGCTACGAAATAAGGACTCAATGAATAAGGCTTCAACTTGGAACATGTCTGGCATGACTGAAAAATTGTCTGAATCTGAAATATAAGAATGAAACAGAATAGTTAGTAAAACAATTAGCGTTCTACGAAATTAGGATTCATAAGTCTCATTCACTGCCAAAATTGTATTAGTCAATGTAACTAACCGTCAAAATTACTTCTAACGGTAAAGCTTGAATTATGTGTACAAATAATTTTATTACCTTCAAAACCTTGTTGGTTTAGTAATAATCAAAACCACTGCTTTTGTAAATGACACCAAGATAAAAATAGATCAACTCATACTGCAGCATTCATCGAAATCTTTTGACGTAACAGGAAATATGAAGTTTGATTGTTGATTTGTCAACGTGATGATAACTATTTTTGGCATTTTATTAAGTTTGTTTTAAATATTTAAAAATTGCTGAAATTCAAATAGGCAAAATACATTTTTATTTAGATTGGTAGATCAGCTACACTTAAGACAGGGAAAAAAGATTTGATTTGTATCTTTGCACTGAAATTGTTATTTGACTTTACAGATTTGTCCTTGACCATATACGTGGTTCTTGATAAAACAACATAGAAATATGAGTATATATTTTTTAATAAAGTTATTTATCATTTAAGCAGCTAAATGAGAAATATGAAATTTACAAAATATTACATTGCGCAAACAGAGGTCATAGAAGAATTATAATCAAGCACATATCAGAAAAACTTGTCTCTAAAATATAATTCACAAGTAGCTAGTGGTAATATAAAACCAAATCATGATGTTTAAACCTAGATATTTTTTTAGTGTTTTGAAGCAAGTTTGAATTGTTAGCAAAAATCCTATGAAACTCAATTTTTGATTCCTGCTCACGTTATGCAAATTTATCTTTAACATAAAATATTGCAACCACCAATGTAGAAGAGAATAAATAACTTCAAAGTTATTTGACATGGAAAACTGCTGCAATCTTGATTATAATTATGCAATTATTTTGGCAGCAAACATTACATGCTTGTCCGGTTTCAATGTTTTTGAATTATTGTTATCATGTATGTATATTGTTTAAATGTGTGTTTTTGACAAAGGGTACCCGGTGCTCCGTTTTGAGTTAAATTTATAATTGTTTGTTATAATTAATTCGCTCCATCATTATTTAATAATAATATCAGAAAAATACAATAGAAGAGAAAGATACACAACTTATTGATTTTTCTAGTAAATTGCCGAGTTTATGTATATTCATGGATTATATACTCGTTCAGGGGTGTGCCACTTTCTGATATATAAAGGAATTGTGATGATTTTCTAGTGCCTCCACAGTTGCTGCTAAGTTCATGTCAAAATCTAGGGGGGAAGCAACAAGTTATGGATGCATATAAAAAATTGGCTTTTATAAGGTAACTTCTTACTTGTTAAAAAAAATCATTTTTGTTTTGCTTTCAGGGCTCAAATGTTGTGTAAGGTTACAGCAATTCAAGACTTAAATGTTGTATAATAAGTTCTGGATGGTGTATAACAATATATTCTCTCTACATTTGGTAACAACTTTTTTTTTTGCAGTCACACCGTGCTAGTAACAATATGCAGGCTCAAGATCAATGAGATCATGTTACTTTGGACGGTTTGGTGAAAAAAGTGCAAGCAATTGGGTTGGGAGGAAAATGTAGTTGTAGAGGGGACGATAGCAAGTACTGATCCTGATGCTTTAGTACATTTTAAAAAGCTTGGAGCTGATGTTTGGAAGATATGTGCGAATGTAGCGGTGAACCGGAAGCATTTTTTGTTTAGGCCAAATTCGGAGATGTCCACTATCAAACAGGCCATTGTATCTACCATCGCGTGGCACAAAGATTATATTTCCTTGGTCTAGTGTTGGTACTTATATATGAAACTAGTTATGTAATTTATGTTAGAACTGTGTCGATATAACTTATCTAACCTTTTGGAATGTAAACTTATCTAAATCTTTTGAAATGTAAACTTATCTAACTTTTTGTAATGTGTCGGAATTTTATGAACTCTTGCTTTAGTCTTTTGTTATGTGTTATTATCATGGTATTTTGATTGTTACATCACAATATTCATTGCATGTTAAAATATTCATTATTATAATGGATGTATATGGCAGAAATTATATTTAAATCTGCATTTACTTGGCAACGGTCGACAAGTGTTGTTATATAATGTATTACAATGGGCAAAAGCGGCTTGTAATTTATTAGCTATTACAACGGGTTTATAGCCATTGTCATAGAGTCATTGCACGTGAGAGAGAAAGTTATTACAACGGTCATTTACAACAGTCAATGACCGTTGTAAAATAGTCAGGACCTATTGCGACGACGCATATTAGGACGGGCGTTTGCCCGTTGTAAAAAGCATATAACAACGTTTTTTTCTCGTTGTAAAATGATTGTTTTGTTGTAGCGTGATATCCATCAATATATAACCCTTGAGCTCGTACATCTCAGAGAAGGGCGTTAAGCAAGAGAATAAATTCTCCGCCGCCAAACAGATGTATATTTAATAGAAATCAATCACACAGACTAAAATCCAATGTCAGACACACAGTCCATTTACAAGTTCGTTCTGGGTCTGAACGAAACCGGAGGCACCTAGTACCCCGCATATCCATCGATCTCCAAGTACGTTTGGACGACCACCAACTGATTCCCTCCTCTAGGGTGTACGGCCCAATCAAGATCATCGGTAATTATCCAAACGACGTGAAGACCTCTGGTATTCAACCACCGTCTTCATCTTCGACTTATCGTCGTATCAGTTATTCAGAATGGGATAAACCAGGTCTTTCCGAATAACTCACGTATATAATAAACAAGTGTTACACAAATACAACATACGCCTCATTCCAATTCATCAGCCACTAACCGTAAATTAGCAAGTGAACAATTCCCCAAATATTAACCCCGAAGGCCGAAACCAACATCAGATCAATACCCAGGAAACCATTCAGTTTAGCTAACCGACATTTAGTTTTTAAATTTCACATTCTTAGGGAAAGGTTACCATTAATTTTATCAAAGATAATCCTTTAAATTTATTCTTTAATCTACTTTTGAATATCAATTCAAACTAGTCGGGATTAGCGAACCACACCGAAGTGATCATTTATTTTATTTCCCAATCCCAACCTATTCATCCCATGAAGTAAAACTGGTAATACTTCATATCTAACACCACGGTGTTATCGGTAAATTCAATTACCATTTCACGTTCAAATCTAATTAAAGATTTAACTATCGCCTGGAGCAAAACAGGTGATACTCCATTCTCGATCTTTTTTCAATCTAATTAAAGATTCATTAAAATTCCACTTAGTTTTAATCTTTGTTTGGGTTAAAGAATCAATGTCATTTAAAACACGGTTCACGATAAACCCAAAATCACATTTCGTTTCAATCAGTCCCTAACCATAAATTAGCAAGTGAGCAATTCCCTAAATATTAACCCCGAAGGCCGAAACCAACATCAGATCAATACCCCAGAAATCATTCGACTTAACTAATCTCCAGTTAGTTTCTGATTTTCTTAACTCCTTTGGGTCTAAGAACAATATTATTGAAGATACCGTTCTCGACAACCCAAAATCACATTCCATTAATTATCGGATTAAAGAACAAGTGTTATTTAAAACACTATTCACGATAAACCCAAAAATCAATGCCAATTCAATTCCAATTAAATATTATTTAATTGGTACACTTCATTAAATCTAAATAAAAAGATTTAATCTTTTTCTCAACTGAACTTAAGAACAGTGTTAATGAAGACACCATTCACGACAAACCTAAATCACATTTGATATTAAATACAAGGCTCTGAATGGAAAATATATCGGCTTATATTCAATATCAAATTCTACGACCAACAAATATCGTATTGGAAATAACGATATATATATATATATATATATCTTTCCAATTTCCATAACAATATCTGTATAATCAAGAAATCCAACATCGAAATATTCCGAAGACAATTTCGATTCAAATCCATTCCAATGCAATTATTGGAAATTCTGGTTATTTTCAAATCCAATTTATTTATTTTAAAAAAATAAATAAATTATTATTCTAGTTCAAAACTAGTTCATTTCGATAAAAATCTACTTTTATCTTTTCAAACATGGAATTTTTCATCCTAATTCTTCACAAACCATTTCTTATGATTTTACACTAATTATTAATATTTTTAATAATTTTATCAAGGCCCGTACAGTCGATTTCCATCAACGGCCATCGAACTGCACTTACAACGGCCATCGAACTGCACTTACAACGACCTTTTCCAAATTTGATTTGGACATAATTCCAAATCCAACCGTTAGATTTCAAATTTCTAATATTCGTTAGAAAGATCTTTTCGATACGAATCCAACGGTTCTGGTTTTAGGAGAATCCGACGGTCGGATCTCCCGCAATATCCATTTGAAGTCAATGGTCGAAATTCGCGAACTGCCGCGGCGCGGCGCGTTCTATTCGGGCCATTATATTATGTATATAATATATATAATATATACTTCGTCGATTTTCTTTCGAAACGAATTTTATAAATCGTTTTAAATTTGTTTTCATAATGATTTCTACTTCATTTCAAATTCAAATCAAAAATTGAATTTTTCCTCATAAATTCGTTTTAAATTCATTTCAAATTGATTTCTATTCAAATCGATTTTTAATTCAATTTCAATTCAATTCGAATTCATTTCAATTTGATTTCAATTCGAATTCAATTTTAATTCGAATTTAATTCTATTCAATTTCAATTCGAATTCAATTCTATTCAATTTTAATTCGAATTCAATTCTATTCAATTTCAATTCGAATTCAATTCTATTCAAAATATCAGAATTTGAAATCACTTCCTTTCTATATTCATTATAAAAATGAATAAAATCGATATAAATATCGTTCACGTCAAAATGGCGTCAATCTAATCAACACAGCTTCATATATTTCTATTTCCAAATATTCTATGTCAAATATTTCCTTTTTCAAATATTTCTATTCAAATATTTCTCTTCAAATATTCTATTCAAAACTGGAATGAGGCCTAATCAATTTCCATAGATTTTATTTCTATGGATTTCCATACAACGCATGTATATATCAACAATGACAAATAATCAACCATCATCCAAAGTGCATTCTACACTGTATAAGCATCAAATATAAATATTTAACTATTATAATAGCCTGTCAATCAATCGATCGACATACAACTAATTATTGGGATTAGTGTACGTCATATATCATCCCAATACCCGTGTGGGGTTTCAAACAATCAAACACAGATTTTATTTGTGCAGTTGGGCGATGTGTAAAATTTATCGTCCCAATCAATATCAGTCAAATGTGTGTATATAAACAAATCGTCCGACTTGTTTATAAATATTTATTTTATATACACGTTAAAAATTATATTTTTAACTATATAATATTTTCTACTATAAAATATTTTATTTCGTTTCACATCACCCAATCAACTACACATCAAATTCAAACAAACAACCATATAAGTCGTCCATGGTCAGTGGACGACGGGTATCGGCTGCTACTAAACACTGTCTACATCCTAGTATATATTTCAAACTAGAAATAGATTAAAAGCGAGGAGTTCTCACAGGGGATTCCACTCCGTCGTGCTTTGCTTCTGAACTGTTGAACCGTCTGGATCTGTTTGAAATTCCAATGCAGTCTTTACTACGCTGTTCATAATAAAAATTATTTTTTTATTACTTCATTTCAACAAATAATAAAAATCATATTTCTATATAAAAATTATATTTTTATATTTCTACTTCATATGTAAAGATCGAATTTTTATTTCATCGCTATAAAAATCTCATTTTTACTTCACTATATATCTAATAAAAATCAGTTTTTATTTCGCTACATATATAAAGATAATATTTTTATTTTCACTTTGTTATAACAACTGAATTTTTATCTTTACTTCGTTATAAAAATTATATTTCTATATCGCTCTTCTTCTAATAAAGATTATATTTTTATAACTCTACATGAATAAAAATCATATTTTTATCCTTCTTATGATATAAAAATCATATTTTTATTATCTAAATTATATAAAAATCATATCTTTATATCTTCTATAATTTAAAAATCGAATTTTTATTCTTTCTAAAATATAAAAAACATATTTTTATCTCTACATTATATGAAAATTATATTTTTAACCTTTTTGTAATATAAAAATTTCGCCTTTTTCTATATAAAGATTTTGCCTTTCAGTAGTAGAAATCTATTCTTTGATAAAAATTATACCCTTTATAATATAAAAATTATACCTTCCCTATTATAAATAATAAATAAACAACAACAAAAAAAACTGGTTTTCCTTATGTATAAAAATCGTACTCAATTCATGGACAAAAATCGTACTTTAAAAATCGAAGAACTTACAGTATCAAATTTGGGAGAAGTGGGCTTAGTTGTCGTCGTCTAAAAGGGGGGCTACTAACGGCGCACATGCGGAGGGAGGGTCCATAGGTGGTGGGGGGTCCGGCGCTGGGCCTGGTGATGGCTGCTGAGGATGTTGAAGAGGGGTTCGGGTTTAGGGAAGGTCTCGAATCGCGAAGGGGCTTGGGTGCGTGGGGGTGTGGGCCATCGATTAGGGGTTCGAGAGGGGGGGCTTCGCGAGGTAGGAGGTTGAGGGGGGAGGCTTAGGCGACGCGGCGGCAACGCCAGGGAGGGGAGCGACGGGATGCTTCAGAGTTTTTTTTCTTTTCATTCGATTTTGACTATGGTAAAGGAAGAGAGAGGATAGTGAGGTGAGTGATAATATATATATATATATATATATATATTATTTTAAATTTAAAAAGCAACTTTTTCATTCGAACTCGAAACGAGACCCACCGCCTGTCGTCCATAGCTAATTACTCCCATTCCGAACACAATGGGATATGTTACGAAGGCTAATTCGATCGTTACGATCAGTTTTCACCAAAATCAACATATAACTCTATATATTGAATTTGAACACGCATTTCAATTTACTGGGGTTACATACTAACTCGAAAAATTCCAGAAAAATATTTTCTAGCTTCGTATTGACGATACGGTCATAACAAAACTAGTTTCGCCGAATTCCGAGACCGTTTGAAAAATTGACATTTTTCAGTCGATTAAAATCAATTGAAACTGGTCAAACGCGTTTTCCTTTGCCACGCTCACATATCGAATCGAAAATTATGAAATTTGAAACCTAGCAATAATTTGACATCGCGGATCCAACAAAAGTGGTTTCATCGAAAACCGAGGTCGTTTGCAAAATGGCTATTTTCAATGGCCAGAACTCCATAGCGACTATTCGGAATATTCAACTGGACATATCTTTTGATTCCCGCTATGAAATTTCGATCTATCGGATTCGTTGGAAAGATATTCACAAATAGATTCTAATATTTTTGGTTTCACTAAAATCCGGTTTATTTTGCACCCGATACATTCATTTGAATTTTGAAATCGAATTATCGAACTACCGCGCCATTTTCAATTCCTTTTATATATATAAATAAATATTTATATTCTAACAACGACGTATATAAATTATACGTTCGAATTCTATTCAAAATAAATTTCTCGTCGTTATTATTTAAAATAATTCATTTTAAATATTCAAAATTCGCTAAAATTACCAAAATAAAATTTTTAAATTGGCCCAAATTTCTGGGTTATTACAATCTCCCCTACTTAAAACTTTTCGTCCCCGAAAAGGAACGAAGCCGAAAGTTGTTTAACTAATTAATTCAACTTTCATTGTTTTCGTTACGGCTTAAGTTCTTCAACTTTTCAGTTTCTAAGAACTTTTCAATTTTTTCAAAAATTTTACTAACACCCTAAATTTTCGAAAAATTTCGCCATAACCTCCCCTGCACCGGGGACTTCGGGATATTTCATATAGCCTCCCTTGGCCTTCTTCAATCCAAAAGAAAAAAAAGCCAATCGGCTCATAAAATCATCATCACCCAAACAAAATTGTAAATTATGGTAAACATATACCTATTTGTCGAGCAAACAAATTTTATTCTTCTGCTCTAGCCTCCTTGCTATGACCTGTTCAGTGTAAGTACATGTATATGCAAGCAAATGCGACTAATTTTCAATATAACTCACTATTTGATTCAATTTGGTTATAAGTTCAACTTTTAATTAATCTCAAACAACAAAACCATCAATCAATTAGTTGGTTATCATTTAAATCACATAATTTTGATATATAGTCAAAAATCACATTTTTGATGCGAAATCACAACGATAAGCCCTATCTAATTGTGGTTCTCCCACCAGTCAATAGGAAATATATAAATATCACGCCTTCGAAACTCGAATACCAATTTTGATGATGTTCGAACTATAGCAATCATCAGAACCATCTCCGGGTGACTAGAGTGTGATTCTATCCAGTATATTTGGGACTTCGTATACACGCTAGCTAGGCGTATATGCAAAATCTTCGTATACTAGATTGTCCAAACTCAATATAAAATAAATAATCAAATACGAATAATTGATTTAATTTTTCAAAACAAAATTCGTTTTCATTTTAAAAATACACTCTTCGCACTCGTTCTAGGATACTATTGATCCCTTCTCTAACGAGTCATTTTCATTGGATATTACTAATCAAATTTCTGATGAATTCTTTCGTATGGTTCTAATGTGTCTTGTTCTCCGAGATCTGTAAACCAAAGCTCTGATACCAACTGTAAGGACCCGTAACTTCCCGGTGAAGGAAAGAGCGGATACTATGAGAACAACACACAAAAGAACGCAGACAGGAGAACTTTTCATTGTTAATTACAACAATTCCATCAGAATACAAGAATATACAGAGTATAAATCAATATTACACATTTACCAAATAACAGAGATTACCATAAATTACATAGTAGCGAAAAATAATACAATACACAACTGAAGGAGATATAAGGATACAAAGCTTCCCAGATATCTTTCTAGCTGTAAATCAGGATCCTGTGAATATAAATCTGCAAAACCAAAACTACTAATTGCCCGTGTCAAAATAAGGGCACCAAGATTTTAGGTTAAAACAATAAACTCCCAGTCAGTCATGTGACTGGTGTGAGAACTAAAACAATTATTAATCTTTATTTTAAAGTTCGGCAAAACAAGGGACCACGCCGTATAACACGGAACAGGTTTCCTCCCAAGAATACCAGTGCATAAAATAATAGCGCAATGCTAAATAAAGAACAATGAAGCTATTATAAGACCCGGGTCCCATCACATAATGCAACGCAAGACGGAGGATAGGGTTTTACCTTATAATAGCCAAAGAATGCTTGATACGTTAAATCTCATCTTTTATTTTTACTATAAGTGTATAGTGTATAAAACAATTTCAAATCATAAGTATCAATCATAGACGGCATGGGTACCATATATCATGTCGCCAATACTAGGCTCTACAATCAAAACCGCAAAGTCACGTATTTGGAAGTTGGATTTCCATTTGTGAACCGAGGCAAAAGATAGTCCTCTACAGATTCAAGATGCTCTAGCCCGTGTCTCAGGCAAGTACTCAGTCAAGCCTTTGGATCGTCAGGGTCGGTCCACCGATGTGGATTAAAATGCCTGAACACTGCATTTCCCCACCCTTTGGGGTGTCAATGAGTCAACGAATGACTCCATCGGCTTCACATAGTCACCGATATATCCGAGGCGCCTCGCAACAGCAATAACTACATAAGTCAAACTCTTCATGGCATATAAAACCACGGACGCCACTTCTAGCTAGAAGGAAACGCATGCCCTCTGTAACGAGTCGGATTTTGCCCGGCCTTAATCGATCGCAAAATCGACCAAAACCGTTCAAATCCCGCCTACGTTAACTTTAGGGATACAACACATCAGAACAACAACAACAGACTTTTATAACATCAATAATAAATGTCACATCAGAGTACAGAATATCAGAGTATATCAATAAATTACAGCGGAAGATAAATTACAATATTTTAATACATTGCAGCGGAAACAAAATAACTAAGGCAGCGGAAGGCTTCCAATGTTCTGGACACAGCTTTAAGCTGGACTGGTGTGAGAATTCTTAACTAATTTAACTAATAGTAATAAGGCAAATCCATGGACCACGCCGCTAATGCGGAACGGGTTTTATTCCAATGGATTGCCATGCATAACTTAAAGTAAATCGTAAAACAACGCAATGCTTTTTAGAAAAATGAAATCACCATAAGACTCAGGTCCCATCACACAATGCAACGCACACCAGAGGATAGAGTTTTATCTTATGGTGATTAAACATGCTTGATACGTTAAAAACGAATTTGATATTATAATTAGTGTGTATATGTTTTAAAAACAATTTCAATCATAATGTATCAATCCTAGGAAGCATAGGTACCATATGCTATGCCTCCGTACTAGTAATACAATCAAAACCGCATGGGTGTATTGGAAATTGAGTTTCCATCATGAGTCAAGGCTAGGGAGGAGCTCCTTACCGATTCGAGACACTCTAGCTAATGTCTCAGGGTTCCCCGCAGTTAACCCTTGGAAAGCTACAGGGCCGGTCCGCCATACGAGTTGCGGATTAGATATTCCTAAACACACGTTTCCCAGTCCTATAGGACCTATCATCCGAGGCGCCTCATTCCATCATCCACAAAAGTAAAATGTCAGGGCAGGTAGGTCACTGACACCACTCTAGCTAGAAAGAAACGTGCTGCTCTCCCTGCGTTCCCTTCTCCCATTTTAGACTTCGTCGGTGTGTGAGGCTCGCGAAGTCACGCTATACACAAAGCTATGCCTAAAAAGACTATGCTTTGATCGTCCCACAAGGCCTGCTTTTCAACAAAGCCTTGATCATATGCATCTTAGCATGCCACATCATCACTCCATATCACACTACCAATCCTTTTCTGAAATATATGAAGGGGTGTTAAGCAAGAGAATAAATTATTTGCCACCAAACATCCATACATTCGACAGAAGAATAATAACATGATATATAATGGAGTACAATGTCAGACACACAATCCATTTAAAAGCTTATGCTCTGGGTCTGAGCGAAAGCCAAACCCGTACAAATCAACACTACGTCCGGGCAACTCCTACTATTACCTTATCATGGTAGCGAGCCATTCTAAGGCAACAATCATCATCGTCCATTCGATGTGGAGATTTGACGATCTTCAATCGCCGTCTTCCAATCTTGGATTTTTAAACGTCGTTTAATTATTTGGAATGAGATAAACTCGGACTTTCCAAATAATCCTCGTATATATACATATATGTAAAATCCTTCTTACACATTAATAATTATTTTTATTAACGATTCATTCCTATTTTAATTATTTAAAATAATTAAATTTTTATATAACGACGCCTTAAGTCCATGGGCGACTATGGCGCTGCATTCAACCAATTTTGATTTTTACATTTCTCAGAATCTAACCGTTGGATCTTAACATAATATATATCGTTGGAAAGATTTTTCCAAGACGGTCCTAACGGTTTCAGTTTCAAGAAAATCAGATGGTCGGATCTTCTTGTATAGTCGTTTAAAAGTACGATTTCAAAACGCGAACTACCACGCCCTATTCGTTCAATTTTGATTGTATATATATAATCATTGAATCGTAATAACGTCGTTTGATTAAAACAACGCTCTACACAATTACCGATACTTACTAAATTTTAATTCATTTGAAACTGAAGATTATATTACTGCATCCTAAAGTCATTCTTTCCTTACATTGAAAATGTAAATTCCATCCTTTTTATTTACATAAAAATGTAAGTTTAATTCCTATGCAAATTCCTATATTCTTTATTTACATGTAAAACAAATGTAAAATTTGATACATTCAAAATCCTACTTTTAAACGTAGATTTCAACTTCAATGTACATTCTCGTCTTAGTTACATTATAAAAATGTAACTTATTTTTGCAGTGAATCCTATTTTAAATTTACATATCAAATTGCAAGTTTTCATTACAATGCAAACTCTACTCCCTATTTACATTGTAAAAACATGATTTTCAATTACTATGCAAACTCTACTTCCTATTTACATTGTAAAATATGATTTTTAATTATAATGCAAACACTACATCTAATTTACATTGTAAAAATATGATTTTTAATTACAACGCAAACACTACATCTAATTTACATTGTAAAAGTATGATTTTTAATTACAATGCAAACACGACATCTAATTTACATTGTAAAAATATGATTTTTAATTACAGTGCAAACATTACTTCTAATTCACATTGTAAAAATATAATTTTTAATTACAATGTCACATTTCTACATCTAAATTACATATAAAATAAATAAATTTTATTTCTAATGTTCATTCCCATTCTATGTTACATATATATAAGAAAAATGAAAATTCTATCATACAATGAAATTGCATCCTTTAATTACATTGAAACATGTAGTTTTTGTCATACGGTATACTTTCCTATAGACATTGCATATAAAAATGTAATATTTAACACACAATGTAAATTCATGTTTTAATTACATATAAAAATGTAATTTTTATCCTATAGTGTAATTCCCTATATAATTTACATATAAAAATATAAATTTTCACATACGATGAAATTTCCATGTTAATTACAAAGGAAAATGTAATTTTTAACATACGGCATTAATTCACTTTATAATTTACATATAAAAATGTAAATTTTAACATACGATGGAATTCTCATATTAATTACAAAGAAAAATGTAATTATTAATATACGACAAAAATTCACTTTATAATTTACATATAAAAATGTAAATTTTAACATAAAGTGGCATTCACATGTTAATTACAAAGAAAAATATAATTTTTACAATACGGTGTATATTCTTATATAATTTATATACAAAAATGTAAATTTTATCATACGATGAAATTTCCCTTTTAATTACAAAGAAAAATGTAATTTTTAACATTCAACGTTGATTCACTTTATAATTTACATATAAAAATGTAATTTTCGTCATGCAATGTAAATTTACATTTTAATTACATAGAAAATTGTAATTTTCGTCATGCAATGTAAATTTACATTTTAATTACATAGAAAAATGTAATTTTCAACATACGGTGCAAATTTATATATAAATTACATATAAAAATGTAACTTTTGTTCATGCGGTGTTAATTCATTCTTAAATTACATAATAAAAATGTTATTTAATTCATGCGGTGTAAATTCATTCATAAATTACATAATAAAATGTAATTTATTTCATACGGACCTAATTCACGGCTAAATAACATATAAAAATGTTATTTTTATTTTACATCGCAAAAAATCATTCTTTTATTCCATATGAAAATACAATTTATTTTACATCATAAAATTTCATTCTTTTACTTACAATGTAAAAACATCATCTTTTTATGTACAATGTAAAAGTGTTCTCTTTTATATTTACAATGTAAAGATATCAACTTTTATACTTATAATGTAAAAATATCAGTTTTTATATTTCACAATGTAAAAATATCAACTTCTCTATTTTACAATGTAAAAATATTAACTTCTTTATTTTACAATGTAAAAATATCTTCTTTTCTATTTTACAATGTAAAAATATTAACTTTTCTATTTTACAATGTAAAAATATTATCTTTTCTATTTTCAAAACAAAGATGTGATCTTTTTATTTTCAAAACAAAGATGTGATCTTTTTATTTTCGAAACAAAGATGTGATCTTTTTATTTTCAAAACAAAGATGTGATCTTTTTTTTTCAAAACAAAGATGTGATCTTTTATTTATAATAAAAATATTGTTTTTTTTATTCTCAATATAAAATGATTGTCTTTCTATTTACATCGTCAAATTTTCATCTTTTAATTTTCAATATAAAAAGTTGATCTTTTTATTTTCATCGTCAAATTTTCATCTTTTAATTTTCAATATAAAAAGATGATCTTTTTATTTTCATCGTCAAATTTTCATCTTTTTAATTTTCAATATTAAAAGATGATCTTTTTATTTTCATCGTCAAATTTTCATCTTTTAATTTTCAATATAAATAGATGATCTTTTTATTTTCATCGTCAAATTTTCATTACCAATCCAACCACAACGATAAAAGGTAATCATATGATCTATTACCAACTCCAATCTAGCACTTCAATTTCAGATCTAATGTCACATCATCCAAAAACAATTCGAATTCACAACATAGAACAACATCCATCGCATATCGATTTATTTTCACCATTCAACATAAAGCACCAAAAGAATAATAATTAAATTAATTAATATTAAATTAAAAATGAATTCTCACCTTGCTTGTTTCTGAAATGAAGGCGATTTCGATTAGATCTCGTGTTCGGAGTCACGGCGGTTTCGGATCTGAAAGATCTAAATTTGAAATTCATGTGTAAATTAGAATTCTGAGTTTTAACAACTGGCACTGCGACATTTAAAAGCGTCATAAAATCTGAAGTAAATTTTTACCTAATGTTCAAAACTTTGAATCGAGATAACTCGAGCTACGGTTGACGGTTTTACGAACGGTTTGTTGGAGGTCGAAGAGCTAGGAGAGGTGCATCCACGCCGGGAAGTATGGGGGTGCGGCGGCGCTATGTGTTGGTGGCGGAGGCGCAAACGCCGCGGGTTTGGGCACGGAACCCGAGAGCTACAGGCGACGGGAGGTGGTGATTCTTGTCGGAGATTGAAGAGCACGAAAATCTCTTCGAAACGTGTATTTATACGAAGGTTTTCGTTGAGAATTGAGGGAGAAATCGAAGAATGAATTTTTGAACAATGATAGGTTCCTTGCGGCTGAAATAAACGGAAGGAGGAAGAAGAAACCCGACGTGGTTTTTATAATTTAATATTAGGGTTATTTAATTATTATTTAATTAGCCCGTTTAAGACCGTTTTGGTCCGAACTCAGAATTAGGCCTGCTTACTGTCGTTCTTAGGGTTTTGACGTCTTCAGAGTGCAATGGGCTCTGTCTCGGGCCCCAATTCTGAAGTTTGTAGCGTTTTTTTTAAATCCTATTAAAAATTAATAAATTAAATATTGACCGTACATGAAAATTCACCGAGGCCACAAATTAACTTCAAAAATTCCCGAAAAATATATTTAGCTATGTTTTGACATTTTGGACCTAGAAAAATTAATTTCGTTCAATTTTGAGCTCGTATGAATTTTTAGTGAATTTTTAAAGTAAAAAATTGTTCGTTTACACTAAAAAATCAATTATAATTATATATTAATTCTAAAAATTAACGAAAAATCATTTTTAGCTTTGTTTTGACGATATGAACCCAACAAAATTATTTTCGTCGAATTCAGAGACTGTTTGAAAAATGGCTATTTTTAAGGCATTTAAATTTAACTAAAATAGTCAAAACACATTTTCTTTTCCCACGCTCACATATTAATTCGAAAAATTATGAAAATTGAAACCTAGCAATAATTTGACATTCCGGTTCCAACAAAAGTGGTTTCGTAAAAAACAGAGGTCGTTTGAAAAATCACTATTTTTAAGGCCAGTATATTTAATATTAAAAATACATTTTTAAACAAATAATTTCTGAAACTCAAAATATATAAGTGTTTACTATTTTTCAATGTAGAAACATCATTTCGAACTCAATGGAAGTGGTTTCGAGTTCAAATTCCTTTATATGCAAAAAGTAGCATTTTTGTCCTTTGTTAATTTCCTAGCGACCTTCTAAAAATTGAATTGGCCATAACTTTTGATTTCCGCTATGAAATTTCGATTTTTCGGATTTGTTGGAAAGATATTTTTAAATAGATTCTAATATTTTTGGTTTCACTAAATTCCGTTAAATTTTGCGTCCTGTATGGTCAGTCGAAGTTCAAGTTTGACTTTCCAAACTACCGCGCTATTTCTAATTTTTTTATAATTAAAATTAAATTATTCATTCTAACTTTGATTTGAATCAAATTTGTAATCCTTATTATTTAAAATAGATTATTTGAAATATCAAAACTCATTAAAATAACTTAAAATAAATTTTAAATTTACCCCAAAATTCAGGGTTGTTACACTCTCCCCCACTTAAAAACTTTTCGTCCTCGAAAAGGAACGAAGCTAAAAGTTGATTAATTAACTAACTAATTATATATATTTTTTCTCCATTGGTTTAAATAATTTCATTAGTTGATTAACTTTCAAATATATAACTTTTTATATATTCCAAATCATATTTTCCAAAATAGATTATAATTAATCACAAATACGTATATTATAGGCTTGCTACTCTCAACTCGTTCTAGGGCATTACTAACCCCATCTCTAATGAGTTTTCTCATTCTAGGATAATGCTGATCCTATCTCTAGTGAGTATTCTTGTTGGATATTACTAATCCAATCTCTGATGAGTCTTTTGTTCAGTTCTAATGAGTTGTACCCCAAAGATTTGAGCTAACCAAAGCTCTAATACCAACTGTAACGAGTCGGATTTTGCCCGGCCTTAATCGATCGCAAATTCGACCAAAACCGTTCAAATCCCGCCTACGTTAACTTTGGGAATACAACACATCAGAACAACAACAGCAGACTTTTATAATATCAATAACAAATGTTACATCAGAGTACAGAATATCAGAGTACATCGATAAATTACAGCAGAAGATAAATTACAATATTTTAATACATTGCAGCGGAAACAAAATAACTAAGGCAGCGGAAGGCTTCCAATGTTCTGGACACAGATTTAAGCTGGACTGGTGTGAGAATTCTTAACTAATTTAACTAATAGTAATAAGGCAAATCCAACGACCACGCCGCTAATGCGGAACGGGTTTTATTCCAATGGATTGCCGTGCATAACTTAAAGTAAATCGTAAAACAACGCAATGCTTTTTAGAAAAATGAAATCACCATAAGACTCAGGTCCCATCACACAATGCAACGCACACCAGAGGATAGAGTTTTACCTTGTGGTGATTAAACATGCTTGATACGTTAAAAACGAATTTGATATTATTATTAGTGTGTATATGTTTTAAAAACAATTTCAATCATAATGTATCAATCCTAGGAAGCATAGGTACCATATGCTATGCCTCCGTACTAGTAATACAATCAAAACCGCATGGGGCATATTGGAAATTGAGTTTCCATCATGAGTCAAGGCTAGGGAGGAGCTCCTTACCGATTCGAGACACTCTAGCTAATGTCTCAGGGTTCCCCGCAGTTAACCCTTGGAAAGCTACAGGGCCGGTCTGCCATACGAGTTGCGGATTAGTTATTCCTAAACACATGTTTCCCGGTCCTATAGGACCTATCATCTGAGGTGCCTCATTCCATCATCCACATAAGTAAAATGTCAGGGCTGGTAGGTCACTAACACCACTCTAGCTAGAAAGAAACGTGCTGCTCTCCCTGCGTTCCCTTCTCCTGTTTTAGACTCCGCCGGTGTGTAAGGCTCGCGAAGTCATGCTATACACAAAGCTATGCCTAAACAGACTATGCTTTGATCGTCCCACAAGGCCTGCTTTTCAACAAAGCCTTGATCATATGCATCTTAGCATGCCACATCATCACTCCATATCACACTACCAATCATTTGCCGAAATATATGAACGGGTGTTAAGCAAGAGAATAAATTCTCCGCCACCAAACATCCATACATTCGACAGAAGATTAATAACATGATATATAATGGAGTACAATGTCAGACACACAATCCATTTAAAAGCTTATGCTCTGGGTCTGAGCGAAAGCCAAACCCGTACAAATCAACACTACGTCCGGGCAACTCCTACTATTACCTTATAATGGTAGCGAGCCATTCTAAGGCAACAATCATCACCGTCCATTCGATGTGGAGATTTGACGATCTTCAATCGCCGTCTTCCTATCTTGGATTTTTAAACGTCGTTTAATTATTTGGAATGAGATAAACTCGGACTTTCCAAATAATCCTCAAATATATACATATATGTAAAATCCTTCTTACACATTAGTAATTATTTTTATTAACGATTCATTCCTATTTTAATTATTCAAAATAATTAAAATTTTATATAACGATGCCTTAAGTCCATGGGCGACTATGGCGCTGCATTCAACCAATTTTGATTTTTACATTTCTCAGAATCTAACCGTTAGATCTTAACGTAATATATATCGTTGGAAAGATTTTTCCAAGGCGGTCCTAACGGTTTCAGTTTCAAGAAAATCCGACGGTCGGATCTTCTTGTATAGTCGTTTAAAAGTACGATTTCAAAACGCGAACTACCACGCCCTATTCGTTCAATTTTGATTATATATATATAATCATTGAATCGTAATAACGTCGTTTGATTAAAACAATGCTCTACACAATTACCGATACTTACTAAATTTTAATTCATTTGAAACTGAAGATTATATTACCGCATCCTAAATTCATTCTTTCCTTACATTGAAAATGTAAATTCCATCCTTTTTATTTACATAAAAATGTAAGTTTAATTCCTATGCAAATTCCTATATTCTTTATTTACATGTAAAACAAATGTAAAATTTGATACATTCAAAATCCTACTTTTAAACGTAGATTTCAACTTCAATGTACATTCTCGTCTTAGTTACATTATAAAAATGTAACTTATTTTTGGAGTGAATCCTATTTTAAATTTACATATCAAATTGCAAGTTTTCATTACAATGCAAAATCTACTCCCTATTTACATTGTAAAAACATGATTTTCAATTACTATGCAAACTCTACTTCCTATTTACACTGTAAAATATGATTTTTAATTACAATGCAAACACTACATCTAATTTACATTGTAAAAATATGATTTTTAATTACAACGCAAACACTACATCTAATTTACATTGTAAAAGTATGATTTTTAATTACAATGCAAACACTACATCTAGTTTACATTGTAAAAATATGATTTTTAATTACAATGCGAACATTACTTCTAATTCACATTGTAAAAATATAATTTTTAATTACATTGTCACATTTCTACATCTAAATTACATATAAAATAAATAAATTTTATTTCTAATGTTCATTCCCATTCTATGTTACATATATATAAGAAAAATGTAAATTCTATCATACAATGAAATTGCATCCTTTAATTACATTGAAACATGTAGTTTTTGTCATACGGTATACTTTCCTATAGACATTGCATATAAAAATGTAATATTTAATACACAATGTAAATTCATGTTTTAATTACATATAAAAATGTAATTTTTATCTTACGGTGTAATTCCCTATATAATTCACATATAAAAATATAAATTTTCACATACGATGAAATTTCCATGTTAATTACAAAGGAAAATGTAATTTTTAACATATGGCATTAATTCACTTTATAATTTACATATAAAAATGTAAATTTTAACATACGATGGAATTCTCATATTAATTACAAAGAAAAATGTAATTTTTAATATACGACATAAATTCACTTTATAATTTACACATAAAAATGTAAATTTTAACATAAAGTGGCATTCACGTGTTAATTACAAAGAAAAATGTAATTTTTACAATACGGTGTATATTCCTATATAATTTATATATAAAAATGTAAATTTTATCATACGATGAAATTCCCCTTTTAATTACAGAGAAAAATGTAATTTTTAACATTCAACGTTGATTCACTTTATAATTTACATATAAAAATGTAATTTTCGTCATGCAATGTAAATTTACATTTTAATTACATAGAAAAATGTAATTTTCGTCATGCAATGTAAATTTACATTTTAATTACATAGAAAAATGTAATTTTCAACATACGGTGCAAATTTATATATAAATTACATATAAAAATGTAACTTTTGTTCATGCGGTGTTAATTCATTCTTAAATTACATAATAAAAATGTTATTTAATTCATGCGGTGTAAATTCATTCATAAATTACATAATAAAATGTAATTTATTTCATATGGACCTAATTCACAGCTAAATAACATATAAAAATGTTATTTTTATTTTACATCGCAAAAATTCATTCTTTTATTCCATATGAAAATGCAATTTATTTTACATCATAAAATTTCATTCTTTTACCTTACAATGTAAAAACATCATCTTTTTATGTACAATGTAAAAGTGTTCTCTTTTATATTTACAATGTAAAGATATCAACTTTTATACTTATAATGTAAAAATATCAGTTTTTATATTTCACAATGTAAAAATATCAACTTCTCTATTTTACAATGTAAAAATATTAACTTCTTAAATATATCATCTTTTCTATTTTACAATGTAAAAATATTAACTTTTCTATTTTACAATGTAAAAATATTATCTTTTCTATTTTCAAAACAAAGATGTGATCTTTTTATTTTCCAAAAAAAGATGTGATCTTTTTATTTTCGAAACAAAGATGTGATCTTTTTATTTTCAAAACAAAGATGTGATCTTTTTATTTTCAAAACAAAGATGTGATCTTTTTTTTTTCAAAACAAAGATGTGATCTTTTATTTATAATAAAAATATTGTTTTTTTTTATTCTCAATATAAAATGATCGTCTTTCTATTTACATCGTCAAATTTTCGTCTTTTAATTTTCAATATAAAAAGTTGATCTTTTTATTTTCATCGTCAAATTTTCATCTTTTAATTTTCAATATAAAAAGATGATCTTTTTATTTTCATCGTCAAATTTTCATCTTTTTAATTTTCCATATAAAAAGATGATCTTTTTATTTTCATCGTCAAATTTTCATTACCAATCCAACCACAACGATAAAAGGTAATCATATGATCTATTACCAACTCCAATCTAGCACTTCAATTTCAGATCTAATGTCACATCATCCAAAAACAATTCGAATTCACAACATAGAACAACATCCATCGCATATCGATTTATTTTCACCATTCAACATTAAGCACCAAAAGAATAATAATTAAATTAGTTAACATTAAATTAAAAATGAATTCTCACCTTGCTTGTTTCTGAAATGAAGGTGATTTCGATCAGATCTCGTGTTCGGAGTCACGGCGGTTTCGGATATGAAAGATCTAAATTTGAAATTCATGTGTAAATTAGAATTCTGACTTTTAACAACTGGCACTGCGACATTTAAAAGCGTCACAAAATCTAAAGTAAATTTTTACCTAATGTTCAAAACTTTGAATCGAGATAACTCGAGCTACGGTTGATGGTTTTACGAACGGTTTGTTGGAGGTCGAAGAGCTAGGAGAGGTGCATCCACGCCGGGAAGTATGGGGGGTGCGGTGGCGCTATGTGGTGGTGGCGGAGGCGCAAAGGCCGCGGGTTTGGGCACGGAATCCGAGAGCTACAGGCGACGGGAGGTGGTGATTCTTGTCGGAGATTGAAGAGCACGAAAATCTCTTTGAAACGTGTATTTATACGAAGGTTTTCGTTGAGAATTGAGGGAGAAATCGAAGAATGAATTTTTGAACAATGATGGGTTCCTTGCGGCTGAAATAAACGGAAGGAGGAAGAAGAAACCCGACGTGGTTTTTATAATTCAATATTAGGGTTATTTAATTATTATTTAATTAGCCCGTTTAAGCCCGTTTTGGTCCGAACTCAGAATTAGGCCTGCTTACTGTCGTTCTTAGGGTTTTAACGTCTTCTGAGCGCAATGGGCTATGTCTTGGGCCCCAATTCTGATGTCTGTAGCATTTTTTTTAAATCCTATTAAAAATTAATAAATTAAATATTGATCGTACATGAAAATTCACCGAGGCCACAAATTAACTTCAAAAATTCCCGAAAAATATATTTAGCTATGTTTTGATGCTGCGGACCTAGAAAAATTAATTTTGTTCAATTCTGAGCTCGTATGAGTTTTTAGTGAATTTTTAAAGTAAAAAATTGTCCGTTTACACTAAAAAATCAATTATAATTATATATTAATTCTAAAAATTACCGAAAAATCATTTTTAGCTTTGTTTTGAGGATAAGAACCCAACAAAATTATTTTCGTCGAATTCTGAGATTGTTTGAAAAATGGCTATTTTTAAGGCGTTTAAATTTAACTAAAATAGTCAAAACAGATTTTCTTTTCCCACGCTCACATATTAATTCGAAAAATTATGAAAATTGAAACCTAGCGATAATTTGACATTCCGGTTCCAACAAAAGTGGTTTCGTCGAAAACATAGGTCGTTTGAAAAATGACTATTTTTAAGGCCAGTATATTTAATATTAAAAATACATTTTTAAACAAATAATTTCCGAAACTCAAAATATATAAGTGTTTACTGTTTTTCAATGTAGAAACATCATTTCGAACTCAATGGAAGTGGTTTCGAGTTCAAATTCCTTTATATGCAAAAAGTAGCATTTTTGTCCTTTGTAAATTTACTAGCGACCTTCTAAAAATTGAATTGGCCATAACTTTTGATTTCCGCTATGAAATTTTGATTTTTCGGATTCGTTGGAAAGATATTTTTAAGTAGATTCTAATATTTTTTGTTTCACTAAAATCCGTTAAATTTTGCGTCCTGTATGGTCAGTCGAATTTCAAGTTTGACTTTCCAAATTACCGCGCTATTTCTAATTTTTTTATAATTAAAATTAAATTATTCATTCTAACTTCGATTTGAATCAAATTTGTAATCCTTATTATTTAAAATAGATTATTTTAAATATCAAAACTCATTAAAATTACTTAAAATAAATTTTAAATTTACCCCAAAATTCAGGGTTGTTACACCCTCCCCGATGTCCTCTCCCGTTTCTGGTTCACAATCGGGGTTTGAGGCTCGCGAATCAACATTACACAAAGCTACGCCACACAAGTCGTGCGATCATCAACCACAAGACTCTACTTTTCAACAGAAGCCTTGATCATTTGCCATTTAGGCATGCCACACTAGCAATTCATTCCATGCGTGTAATAACCCGGAAATATGGGCCAGTTTAAAATTTTTATTTTGGCAATTTTAGCGAATTTTGATTATTTAAAATGAATTATTTTAAATAATATCGACCAGAAATTTATTTTGAATATAATTCGAATGTATATATTCGTTTGAATCGACAATTGAATACAAATATTTATTTATATTTATAAAAGGAATTGAAAAGGGCGCGGTAGTTCGATAATTTGATTTCAAACTTCAAATGAATGTACCGGGTGCAAAATAATCCGGATTTTAGTGAAACCAAAAATAGTTGAATCTAATTGATAATATCTTTCCAACGAATCCGAAAAAATTGAAATTTCATAGAGGGAATTAAAAGATATGTCCAGTTGAAAATTCTGAATAGTCGCTATGGAATTCAGGCCCTAAAAAATGGAGATTTTGCAAACGACCTCGGATTTCGACGAAACTACTTTTGTTGGGTCCGTGATGTCGAATTATTGCTAGATTCTAAATTTCATAATTTTTCGAATCAATATGTGAGCGTGGCAACGGAAAACACGTTTGACTAGTTTTAGTTGATTTTAATCGACTGGAAAATGAACATTTTTCCAACAGCCTCAGAATTCGACGAAACTAGTTTTGTTAGGACCGTATCGTCGATATGAAGCTAGAAAATATTTTTTGGGAATTTTTCGAGTTAGTGTGCGACCCCGGTAAATTGAAATGCGCGTTCAAATTCAATATATAGAGTTATATGTTGATTTTGACGAAAACTGATCGAAACAAGCGAATTGGCTTGCGATACATATCCCATTGTGTTCAGAATGGGGGTAATTAGTTGTGGACGATAGTAGTTGGGCCTCGTTTAGAGGTCGAATGAAAAAGTCAACCTTAAGTGGAAAATTTAAATAATATAATAATTAAAATATTATAAAACACCTTCATAACCCCCCCTTCACTTTCAGTTCCACGATCAAAAAAAAAAACCGCCGCCTCCCTCGTAAACGCTTCACCACCAGGCGATCAACGACCCCCCTCCTCCTCACGACGGCGCACGCATCCTCCTACCTTCGCCCTAACTCCTCCTTCATTGTTCCTCAGGTCCCGGAAGCCCAAACCCCAAATCGACTGCAACCAGCCTCCGCCCGCCGCAGATGGTCTCCGCGCCTCCCCCTCCTCCCTCACGAACCCGCTACCACCTGACGACCCCCCGACCTCCGGCAATGGCCCCATCCTCCCATTTCCACTGTAAGCTTTTCCTTCTTTTGTTTATTTATTTTCTTTATTAATAACATGGTTTAAAAATCTGAAATTTGATTAAAATAGCATTGTTTTTAAAGAATATAACATAGTATAAAAATATGGACTTTAACTCTTTAAAGATAAGATTTTTTAATTAAGTAAAAATCAGATCTTTAAGTAAAAAAAAGGGGGATGATCTTTAAACTAGCAAGTTTGAAATTGTAATGGAGAAAGTTTGAATTTTTATATTAGTAGAAGGTTAAAAATATGATTTTTATATAATAGATAATATAAAAATTTGATCTTTATATAGTAGTGAGAATAAAAATATAATCTTTATATTTGGGAGGGCGAGAGTTTTAAAATTAAAAAGGCAAGATCTTTATATAAGTGAAAGGCGATCTTTATGATATAGAGAGGTTAAAAATATAATTTTTATACTAGTGGCAGAATAAAAATTCGATTTTTATATATTGAATAGCGGGGTAAAAATTCGATTTTTATATATTGAATAACGAAGTAAAAATTCGATTTTTATATATTGAATAACGAAGTCAAAATTCGATTTTTATATATTGAATAACGAAGTAAAAATTTGATTTTTATATATTGAATAGCAAAGTAAAAATTCGATTTTTATATATTGAATAGCGAAGTAAAAATGTGATTTTTACATATGTAGAGAATACAGGCAAAGAAAGTGGCAAGAGGCGAGAACGGCGAAAATATCTACAAAGAAGAGTCGTGGGAATGAATTAGCTAATCGGTGAGAATTTCTCACTCTTTAATTTAATTTTCTAGTTATATATATATATATATACTAGGATGCAGAAGGTGTTTAGTAGCACCCGACACCCGTCGTCCACAGACCATGGACGGCTTGTATGCTTGTTTGTTTGATTTTGATGTGTAGTTGATTGTGTGATGTGATGAGGAATAAAATAACTATATAGTTGAAATAAAATATTTTACAATGGAAAATATTTTATAGTTAAAAATAGAATTTTTAACGTGTCTATGAAATGAAATAAAAATAAACAAATCGGACGATTTGTTTATATACACACATTTGACTGACATTGATTGGGACGATAAATTTTACACATCGCCCAACTGCACAAATAAATCTGTGTTTGACTGTTTGAAACCCCACACGGGTATTGGGATGATATATGACATACACTAATCCCAATAGTTAGTTGTATGTCGATCGATTGATTGACAGACCGTTATAAGCGTTAAATATTTATATTCGATGCTTATACAGTGCAGAATGCACTTTGGATGAAGGTTGATTATTCATCGATGTTATTGTATACATGTGTTGTAGAAAATCCATATAATTAACACTATATGGTAAGTGACTGGGCCTCATTCCAGTTTAGAAATAGAATATTTGAAATAGAATATTTGAAAGTAGAAATATTTAAAAAAAGAAATATTTGAAATAGAATATTTGAAAGTAGAAATATTTGAAAGCTGTGTTGGTTAGATTGAAGCCATTTTGATGTGAACGATATTTATATCGATTTTATTCATTTTATAATGAATATCGAAAGTGATTTCAAAATCTGATTTTTTGAAAAGAAATGAATTCGAATTGAAATTGAATAGAAATGAATTCGAATTGAAATTGAGTATAAATGAATTCGAATTGAAATTGAGTATAAATGAATTCGAATTGAAATTGAATAGAAATGAATTCGAATTAAAATTGAATAAAAATGAATTCGAATTGAAATTGAATAGAAATGAATTCGAATTGAACTTGAATAGAAATGAATTCGAATTAAAATTGAGTATAAATGAATTCGAATTGAAATTGAATAGAATTGAATTCGAATTGAAATTGAGTAGAAACGAATTCGAATTGAAATTGAGTATAAATGAATTTGAATTGAAATTGAGTATAAATGAATTCGAATTGAAATTGAATAGAATTGAATTCGAATTGAAATTGAATAGAAATGAATTCGAATTGAAATTGAATAGAAATGAATTCGAATTGAAATTGAATAGAAATGAATTCGAATTGAAATTGAATATAAATGAATTCGAATGAAAATCGAGTATAAATGAATTCGAATTGAAATCGATTTGAAATGAATTTAAAACGAACTTATATTGGAATATTCAATTTTGATTTGAATGTGAATATGAAGTTGAAACCGTTTTGAAAACGAATTTAAAACGATTTATAAACTACGTTTTAAAAGGAAATCGACGAAGTATATATTATATATATTATATATATATAATATAATGGCCTGAATAGAACGCGCCGCGCCGCGGCAGTTCGCGAATTTCGACCATTGACTTCGAACAAATAATGCGGGAGATCCGACCGTCGGATTCTCCTAAAACCGGAACCGTTGGGTTCGTATCGAAAAGAGCTTTCTAATGAATATTTGAAATTTGAAATCTAACGGTTGGATTTGGAGTTACGTCCAAATCAAATTTGGAAAAGGTCGCTGTAAGTGCAGTTCGTTGGCCATTGATGGAAATCGACTGTACGGGCCTTGTTAAAATTATTAAAAATAGTAATAATTTGTGTAAGATCATAAGAAATGATTTGTGAAGAATTAGGATGAAAAACTCCATATTTGAAAAGATAAAAATATATTTTTATCGAAATGAACTAGTTTTGAACTAGAATAGTAATTTATTTATTTTTAAAATAAATAAAGTGAGTTTGAAATGGTTTTGAAATATAACCAGAATTTCCAATAATTGAATTGGAATGGATTTGAATCGAAATTGTCTTTAGAATACTTCGGTGTTGGATCTCGTGATTATACAGATGTTGTTATGGAAATTTGAAAGATATATATATATATATATCGTTATTTCCAATACGATATTTGTTGGTCTTAGAATTTGGTATTGAATATAAGCCGATATATTTTCTATTCAGAGCCTTGTATTTAATATCAAATGTGATTTGGGTTTGTCGTGAATGGTGTCTTGACTAACACTGTTCTTGAACCCAGTTGAGAAAAGATTAAATCTTTTTATTTAGATTTAATGAAGTGCACCAATTAAATAATATTTAATTGGAATTGAATTGATATTGATTTTTGGGTTTATCGTGAACAGTGTTATAAATAACACTTGTTCTTTAACCCGATAATTAATGGAATGTGATTTTGGGTTTATCGTGAACCGTGTTTTAAATAACACTTGTTCTTTAACCCGATAATTAATGGAATGTGATTTTGGGTTTATCGTGAACCGTGTTTTAAATGACACTGATTCTTTAACCCAGTTAAAGATTAAAACTAAGTGGAGTTTTAATGAATCTTTATTTAGATTGAAAAGATCGAGAATGGAGTATCACCAATTTTAATCCAGGCGATAGTTAAATCTTTAATTAGATTTGAACGTGAAATGGTAATTGAATTTACCGATAACACCGTGGTGTTAAATATGAAGTATGACCAGTTTTACTTCATGGGATTAATAGGTTGGGATTGGGAAATAAAATAAATGATTACTTCTGTGTGGTTCGCTAATTCCGACTAGTTTGAATTGATATTCAAAAAGGATATTAAAGAATAAATTTAAAGAATTTATCTTTGATAAAATTAATGGGAACCTTTCCCAAACTATAAGAATATTTGAATAAAAAGAATATTCTGAAGTGGAATGAAGCGTATGTTGTGTTTGTGTAACACTATTATAATATATACGCAAGTTATTCTGGAAGACCGGGTTTATCACATTCTGAATAACTGATTCGACATGGTGTCAAAGATGAAAACGGTGGTCAAAGACCGGAGGTCTTCACGTCGTTTGGGTAATTACTGATGATCTTGATTGGGCTGTACACCCAAGAAGATGGAAATAGTTGGTGATCGTCCAGACGTACTTGGAGATCGATGGATATGCGGGGTACTAGGTGCCTCCGGTTTCGTTCAGACCCAGAACGAACTTGTAAATGGACTATGTGTCTAACGTTGGATTTTAGTCTGTGTGGTTGATTTCTATTAAATATATATCTGTTTGGCGGCGGTGAATTTATTCTCTTGCTTAACGCCCTTCTCTGAGATGTACGAGCTCAGGGGTTATATACTGATGGATATCAAACGCATAGAGTGAATTGCCTGTGTGGCATGCCTAAGTGGCAAATGATCAAAGCTTCTGTTGAAAAGCAAAGTTTGGTGGTTGATGATCAAACCACCGCCTGTGTGGCATAGCTTTGTGTAACGTGAATTCGCGAGCCTCACACCCCGGTTGTGAACCAGAAACAGGAGAGGACCTCAGGGAGGGCATGCGTTTCTTTCTAGCTAGGGCGGTGTCAGTGACCTTCCAGCCCTGACATTTATATATTTTCACCTGTGTGGTTGTTTCTGTTGCGAGGCGCCTCGGTTAGATCGGACGATCCGGGTCCGATGGAGCCATTCGTTGGCTCATTTACGCAACAAAGGGCGGGGAAACGTAGTGTTCAGGCATAATAATCCATATCGGTGGACCGGCCCTGACGATCCAAGGCTTGCCTGCGCGCTTGCCTGAGGCTCAGGTTAGAGAGTCTCGAATCGGTAGAGGACGATCCCTGGCCTCGGTTCATAGATGGAAATCCAACTTCCAAATACGTGACATTTGCGGTTTTATTTGTAGAGCCTAGTATGGCGACATAGTGGGATGGGGCGCTTATGCCGTCTTTGATTGATACTTATGATTTGAAATTGTTTTATACACTATGCACTTATAATAGTATCTAATCACTTGTTTGAAACGTATCAAGCATTCTTTGGCTATTATAAGGTAAAAACCCTATCCTCCGGCTTGCGTTGCATTGTGTGATGGGACCTGGGTCTTATAATAGCTTCATTTTTCCTTATTTAGCATTGCGCTGTTGTTTTATGCACTGGTGTTCTTGGGAGGAAACCCGTTCCGTGTTATACGGCGTGGTCCCTTGATTTACCTAATTTTAAAATAAAGATTAATAACTGTTTTAGTTCTCACACCAGTCCCATGACTGACCTGGAGTTTATTGTTTTAACCTAAACTCTGGGTGCTCTTATTTTGACTCGGGCAGCTAGTAGTTTTGGTTTTGCAGATTTATATTCACAGGATCCTGGTTTACAGCTGGAACGATATCCGGAAAGCTTTGTATCCGTATATCCCTTCTAGTTGTATTTTGTATTAGTTTCCGCTGCTTTGTATTTAAATGTAATTTAAATCTCTGATATTTTTGTGTAATTTTTATTCATACTATGTATATTCTTGTATTCTGATGGAATTGTTGTAATATACAATGAAATGTTCTTCTGTCTGCGTTCTATTGTGGCTTGTTCTTGAACTATCCGCGCTTTCCTTCACGGGGAAGTAACGGGTTTTTACAGTTGGTATCAGAGCTTTGGTTTACAAAGCTCAGAGAACAAGACACATTAGAACCATACAAAAGAATTCATCAGATATTGGATTAGTAATATCCAACGAGAATGACTCGTTAGAGATAGGATCAGTAGTATCCTAGAACGAGTGTGAAGAGTATATTTTTAAAATGAAACGAATTTTGTTTTGAAAATTTAAAATCAATTATTTGTATTTGATTATTTATTTCATATTGATTAGGACAATCCAATATATAAAGATTTTGCGTATGCGCCTAACTAGCGTGTATTCGAAGTTTTGATATATTGGATAGATATAGAGTTACACTCTAGTCGCCCGGGGGTGATTCTGATGATTGATATATCATCATCAGAATTTATATTCGAGTGACGAACGTGTAATATTTATATATTTCCTATTGACTGGTGTGAGAACCAAAATTAGATAGGGCTTATTGTTGTGATTTTGCATCAAAAATCTGATTTTTAGACTATATATCCAAGTTATAAATTTGAAATGATAATCAACTAATTGATTGCTGATTGTGTTGTTTGATTATAGTTTGATTAATTAAAACGTTGAACCTTTAGCCAAATTGTATCAAATAGTGAATAGTGTGGAAAATTAGTCGCATTAACTTGCATATACATGTACTTACATTGAACAGGTCATAGCAAGGAGGCTAGAGCAGAGAATAAAATTTGTATTCCCAACAAATAGGTACATGTTTAACATAATTTACTGTTTTGTTTGGGTGGTGATGATTTTATGAGCCGATAAGCTAGCCGCTTGGCTTTTTCTTTTTCTTTTTGAGATCAGAGGGCCTATATGGCAATTTCGGGATTTTCCCGTGCTCCCGGTGCAGGGGAGGTTATGGCGAAATTTTTCGGAAATTTAGGGTGTTAGCCAATTTTTTGAAAATTTTGAAAAGTTCTTAGAAACTGAAAAGTTGAAAAACTTAAGCCATAATCAAAACAATGAAAGTTGAATTGATTAGTTAAACAACTTTCGGCTTCGTTCCTTTTCGGGGACGAAAAGTTTTAAGTAGGGGAGATTGTAATAACCCGGAAATCTGGGCCAGTTTAAAATTTTTATTTTGGCAATTTTAGCGAATTTTGATTATTTAAAATGAATTATTTTAAATAATATCAATGAGAAATTAATTTTGAATATAATTCGAACGTATATATTCGTTTGAATCGACGATAGAATATAAATATTTATTTATATTTATAAAAGGAATTGAAAATGGCGCGGTAGTTCGATAATTCGATTTCAAACTTCAAATGAATGTACCGGGTGCAAAATAATCCGGATTTTAGTGAAACCAAAAATAGTTGAATCTAATTGATAATATCTTTCCAACGAATCCGAAAAATTGAAATTTCATAGCGGGAATTAAAAGATATGCCCAGTTGAAAATTCTAAATAGTCGCTATGGAATTCAGGCCCTTAAAAATGGGGATTTTGCAAACGACCTCGGATTTTGACGAAACCACTTTTGTTGGGTCCGTGATGTCGAATTATTGCTAGATTCCAAATTTCATAATTTTTCGAATCAATATGTGAGCGTGGCAAAGGAAAACGCGTTTGACCAGTTTTAGTTGATTTTAATCGACTGGAAAATGAACATTTTTCCAACGGTCTCAGAATTCGATGAAACTAGTTTTGTTAGGACCGTATCATCGATATGAAACTAGAAAATATTTTTCGGGAATTTTTCGAGTTTGTGTGTGACCCTTGTAAATTGAAATGCACGTTCAAACGCAATATATAGAGTTATATGTTGATTTTGACAAAAACTGATCGAAACAAGCGAATTGGCTTGCGATACATATCCCATTGTGTTCAGAATGGGGGTAATTAGCTATGGACGACAGTCGTTGGGCCTCGTTTAGAGGTCGAATGAAAAAGTCAACCTTAAGTGGAAAATTTAAATAATATAATAATTAAAATATTATAAAACACCTTGATAACCCCCCTTCACTTTCAGTTCCACGATCAAAATAAAATAGAAAAAAATGACCGCCTCCCTCGTAAACGCTCCACCACCAGGCGATCGACGACCCCCCTCCTCCTCACGACGGCGCACCCATCCTCCTCCCTTCCCCCTAACTCCTCCTTCTCTGTTCTTCAGGTCCCCGAAGCCCAAACCCCAAATCGACTGCAACCAGCCTCCGCCCTCCACAGATGGTCTCCGCGCCTCCCCCTCCTCCCTCACGAACCCGTGACCACCTGACGACCCCCCCTGACCTCCGGCAATGGCCCCATCCTCCCATTTCCACTGTAAGTTTTTCCTTCTTTTGTTTATTTATTTTCTTTATTAATAACATGGTTTAAAAATCTGAAATCTGTTTATAATTGCATTGTTTTTAAAGAATATAACATGGTATAAAAATATGGTCTTTAACTCTTTAATGATAAGATTTTTAATTAAGTAAAAATCTGATCTTTAAGTAAAAAAAAGGGGGATGATCTTTAAACTAGCAAGTTTGAAATTGTAATGGAGAAAGTTTGAATTTTTAAATTAGTATAAGGTTAAAAATATGATTTTTATATAATAGATAATATAAAAATATGATCTTTATATAGTAGTGAGAATAAAAATATAATCTTTATATTTGGGAGGGCGAGAGTTTTAAAATTAAAAAGGCGAGATCTTTATATAAGTGAAAGGCGATCTTTATGATATAGAGAGGTTAAAAATATAATTTTTATACTAGTGGCAGAATAAACATTCGATTTTTATATATTTAATAGCGAGGTAAAAATTCGATTTTTATATATTGAATAACAAAGTAAAAATTCGATTTTTATATATTGAATAACGAAGTAAAAATTCGATTTTTATATATTGAATAACGAAGTAAAAATTCAATTTTTATATATTGAATAGCAAAGTAAAAATTCGATTTTTACATAAGTAAAAATGTGATTTTTACATATGTAGAGAATACGGGCAAAGAAAGTGGCAAGAGGCGAGAACGACGAAAATTTCTACAAAGAAGAGTCGTGGGATTGAATTAGCTAATCGGTGAGAATTTCTCACTCTTTAATTTAATTTTCTAGTTATATATATACTAGGATGTAGACGGTGTTTAGTAGCACCCGACACCCGTCGTCCACAGACCATGGACGGCTTGTATGCTTGTTTGTTTGATTTTGATGTGTAGTTGATTGTGTGATGTGATGTGGAATAAAATATCTATATAGTTGAAATAAAATATTTTATAATGGAAAATATTTTATAGTTAAAAATAGATTTTTTAACATGTCTTTGAAATGAAATAAAAATAAACAAATCGGACGATTTTTTATACACACATATTTGACTGACATTGATTGGGACGATAAATTTTACACATCGTCCAACTGCACAAATAAAATCTGTGTTTGATTGTTTGAAACCCCACACGGGTACTGGGATGATATATGACATACACTAATCCCAATAGTTAGTTGTATGTCGATCGATTGATTGACAGACTGTTATAAGCGTTAAATATTTATATTCGATGCTTATACAGTGTAGAATGCACTTTGGATGATGGTTGATTATTCATCGATGTTGTTGTATACATGTGTTGTAGAAAATCCATATAATTAACACTATATGGCAAGCGATTGGGCCTCATTCAAGTTTAAAAAAAGAATATTTGAAATAGAATATTTGAAAGTAGAAATATTTTAAAAAGGAATATTTGAAATAGAATATTTGAAAGTAGAAATATTTGAAAGCCGTGTTGGTTAGATTGACGCCATTTTGACGTGAACGATATTTATATCGATTTTATTCATTTTATAACGAATATCGAAAGTGATTTCAAAATCTGATTTTTTGAAAAGAAATGAATTCGAATTGAAATTGAATAGAAATGAATTCGAATTGAAATTGAGTATAAATGAATTCGAATTGAAATTGAGTATAAATGAATTCGAATTGAAATTGAATAGAAATGAATTCGAATTGAAATTGAATAGAAATGAATTCGAATTGAAATTGAGTATAAATGAAATCGAATTGAAATTGAATAGAAATGAATTCGAATTGAAATTGAATAGAAATGAATTCGAATTGAAATTGAGTATAAATGAATTCGAATTGAAATTGAATAGAAATGAATTCGAATTGAAATTAAAAAGAAATGAATTCGAATTGAAATTGAGTATAAATGAATTTGAATTGAAATTGAATAGAAATGAATTCGAATTGAAATTGAATAGAAATGAATTCGAATTGAAATTGAATAGAAATGAATTCGAATTGAAATTGAATAGAAATGAATTCGAATTGAAATTGAATATAAATGAATTCGAATGGAAATTGAGTATAAATGAATTCGAATTGAAATCGATTTGAAATAAATTTAAAACGAACTTATATTGGAATATTCAATTTTGATTTGAATGTGAATATGAAGTTGAAACCGTTTTGAAAACGAATTTAAAACGATTTATAAACTACGTTTTAAAAGGAAATCGATGAAGTATATATTATATATATTATATATATATAATATAATGGCCTGAATAGAACGCGCCGCGCAGCGGCAGTTCGCGAATTTCGACCATTGACTTCGAACAGATATTGTGGGAGATTCGACCGTCGGATTCTCCTAAAACAAGAACCGTTGGGTTCGTATCGAAAAGAGCTTTCTATTGAATATTAGAAATTTGAAATCTAACGGTTGGATTTGGAGTTACGTCCAAATCAAATTTGGAAAAGGTCGTTGTAAGTGCAGTTCGATGGCCATTGATGGAAATCGACAGTACGGGCCTTGTTAAAATTATTAAAAATAGTAATAATTTGTGTAAGATCATAAGAAATGATTTGTGAAGAATTGGGATGAAAAACTCCATATTTGAAAAGATAAAAAAAGATTTTTATTGAAATGAACTACTTTTGAACTAGAATAGTAATTTATTTATTTTTAAAATAAATAAAGTGAGTTTGAAATGGTTTTGAAATATAACCAGAATTTCCAATAATTGAATTGGAATGGATTTGAATCGAAATTGTCTTTGGAATATTTCGATGTTGGATCTCGTGATTATACAGATGTTGTTATGGAAATTTGAAAGATATATATATATTGTTTTTTCCAATACGATATTTGTTGGTCGTAGAATTTGGTATTGAATATAAGCCGATATATTTTCTATTCAGAGCCTTGTATTTAATATCAAATGTGATTTGGGTTTGTCGTGAATGGTGTCTTGACTAACACTGTTCTTGAACCCAGTTGAGAAAAGATTAAACCTTTTTATTTCGATTTAATGAAGTGTACCAATTAAATAATATTTAATTGGAATTGAATTGATATTGATTTTTGGGTTTATCGTGAACAGTGTTTTAAATAACACTTGTTCTTTAACCCGATAATTAATGGAATGTGATTTTGGGTTTATCGTGAACCGTGTTTTAAATAACACTTGTTCTTTAACCCGATAATTAATGGAATGTGATTTTGGGTTTATTGTGAACCGTGTTTTAAATGACACTGATTCTTTAACCCAGTTAAAGATTAAAACTAAGTGGAGTTTTAATGAATCTTTAATTAGATTGAAAAGATCGAGAATGGAGTATCACCAGTTTTACTCCAGGCGATAGTTAAATCTTTAATTAGATTTGAACGCGAAATGGTAATTGAATTTACCGATAAAACCGTGGTGTTAAATATGAAGTATGACCAGTTTTACTTCGTGGGATTAATAGGTTGGGATTGAGAAATAAAATAAATGATTACTTCAGTGTGGTTCGCTAATTCCGACTAGTTTGAATTGATATTCAAAAAGGAGATTAAAGAATAAATTTAAAGAATTTATCTTTGATAAAATTAATGGGAACCTTTCCCAAACTATAAGAATATTTGAATATAAAGAATATTCTGAAGTGGAATGAGGCATATGTTGTGTTTGTGTAACACTTTTATAATATATACGCGAGTTATTCAGGAAGACCGGGTTTATCCCATCCTGAATAACTAATTCGACGTGGTGTCGAAGATGAAGACGGTGGTCGAAGACCGTAGGTCTTCACGTCGTTTGGGTAATTACTGATGATCTTGATTGGGCTGTACACCCAAGAAGATGGAAACAGTTGGTGATCGTCCAGACGTACTTGGAGATCGATAGATATGCGGGGTACTAGGTGCCTCCGGTTTCGTTCAGACCCAGAACGAACTTGTAAATGGACTGTGTGTCTGACATTGGATTTTAGTCTGTGTGGTTGATTTCTATTAAATATATATCTGTTTGGCGGCGGAGAATTTATTCTCTTGCTTAACGCCCTTCTCTGAGACGTACGAGCTCAGGGTTATATACTGATGGATATCAAACACATAGAGTGAATTGCCTGTGTGGCATGCCTAAGTGGCAAATGATCAAGGCTTCTGTTGAAAAGCAAAGTCTTGTGGTTGATGATCAAAGCACCGCCTGTGTGGCATAGCTTTGTGTAACGTGAATTCGCGAGCCTCACACCCCGGTTGTGAACCAGAAACAGGAGAGGACCTCAGGGAGGGCATGCGTTTCTTTCTAGCTAGGGCGGTGTCAGTGACCTACCAGCCCTGACATTTATATACTTTTCACCTGTGTGGTTGTTGCTGTTGCGAGGCGCCTTGGTTAGATCGGACGATCCGGGTCCGATTGAGCCATTCGTTGGCTCATTTACGCCCCAAAGGGCGGGGAAACGTAGTGTTCAGGCATAATAATCCACATCGGTGGACCGGCCCTGACGATCCAAGGCTTGCCTGCGCGCTTGCTTGAGGCTCGGGTTAGAGAGTCTCGAATCGGTAGAGGACGATCCCTGGCCTCGGTTCATAAATGGAAATCCAACTTCCAAATACGTGACATTTGCGATTTTATTTGTTGAGCCTAGTATGGCGACATAGTGGGATGGGGCGCTTATGCCGTCTATGATTGATACTTATGAATTGAAATTGTTTTATACACTATGCACTTATAATAGTATCAAATCACCTGTTTGAAACGTATCAAGCATTCTTTGGCTATTATAAGGTAAAAACCCTATCCTCCGGCTTGCGTTGCATTGTGTGATGGGACATGGGTCTTATAATAGCTTCATTTTTCCTTATTTAGCATTGCGCTGTTGTTTTATGCACTGGTGTTCTTGGGAGGAAACCCGTTCCATGTTATACGGCGTGGTCCCTTGATTTACCTAATTTTAAAATAAAGATTAATAGCTGTTTTAGTTCTCACACCAGTCCTATGACTGACCTGGAGTTTATTGTTTTAACCTAAACTCTGAGTGCCCTTATTTTGACACGGGTAGCTAGTAGTTTTGGTTTTGCAGATTTATATTCATAGGATCCTGGTTTACAGCTGGAACGATATCCGGAAAGCTTTGTATCCGTATATCCCTTCTAGTTGTATTTTGTATTAGTTTCCGCTGCTTTGTATTTAAATGTAATTTAAATCTCTGATATTTCTGTGTAATATTTATTCATACTCTGTATATTCTTGTATTCTGATGAAATTGTTGTAATATACAATGAAATGTTCTTCCGTCTGCGTTCTATTGTGGCTTGTTCTCGAAATGTCCGCGCTTTCTTTCACGGGGAAGTAACGGGATTTTACAATGCGATTGATATCCATCAATATATAACCCCCGTGCTCGTACGACTCAGAGAAGGGCGTTAAGCAAGAGAATAAATTCTCCGCCGCCAAACAGATGTATATTTAATAGAAATCAATCACACAGACTAAAATCCAATTTCAGACACACAGTCCATTTAAAAGTTCGTTCTGGGTCTGAACGAAACCGGAGGCACCTAGTACCCCTCATATCCATCGATCTCCAAGTACGTCTGGACGACAACCAACTGATTCCCTCCTCTAGGGTGTACGGCCCAATCAAGATCATCGGTAATTATCCAAACGACATGAAGACCTCTGGTCTTCAACCACCGTCTTCATCTTCGACTTATCGTCGTATCAGTTATTCAGAATGAGATAAACCCGGTCTTTCCGAATAACTCGCGTATATAATAAACAAGTGTTACATAAACACCACATACGCCTCATTCCAATTCATCAGTCACTAACCGTAAATTAACAAGTGAACAATTCCCCAAATATTAACCCCGAAGGCCGAAATCAACATCAGATCAATACCCAGGAAACCATTCAGTTTAGCTAACCGACAGTTAGTTTTTAAATTTCACATTCTTAGAGAAAGGTTCCCATTAATTTTATCAAAGATAATCCTTTAAATTTATTCTTTAATCTACTTTTGAATATCAATTCAAACTAGTCGGGATTAGCGAACCACACCGAAGTGATCATTTATTTTATTTCCCAATCCCAGCCTATTCATCCCATGAAGTAAAACTGGTAATACTTCATATCTATCACCACGGTGTTATTGGTAAATTCAGTTACCATTTCACGTTCAAATCTAATTAAAGATTTAACTATCGCCTGGAGCAAAACTGGTGATACTCCATTCTCGATATTTTTTCAATCTAATTAAAGATTCATTAAAACTCCACTTAGTTTTAATCTTTGACTGGGTTAAAGAATCAATGTCATTTAAAACACGGTTCACGATAAACCCAAAATCACATTTCATTTCAATCAGTCCCTAACCGTAAATTAGCAAGTGAGCAATTCCCTAAATATTAACCCCAAAGGCCGAAACCAACATCAGATCAATACCCTAAAAATCATTCAACTTAACTAATCTCCAGTTAGTTTCTGATTTTCTTAACTCCTTTGAGTCTAAGAACAGTATTATTGAAGATACCGTTCACGACAACCCAAAATCACATTCCATTAATTATCGGTTTAAACAACAAGTGTTATTTAAAACACTATTCACGATAAACCCAAAAATCAATGCCAATTCAATTCCAATTAGATATTATTTAATTGGTACACTTCATTAAATCTAAATAAAAAGATTTAATCTTTTTCTCAACTGGGCTTAAGAACAGTGTTAATGAAGACACCATTCACGACAAACCTAAATTACATTTGATATTAAATACAAGGCTCTGAATAGAAAATATATTGGCTTATATTCAATATCAAATTCTACGACCAACAAATATCGTATTGGAAATAACGATATATATATATATATATCTTTCCAATTTCCATAACAATATCTGTATAATCACGAAATACAACATCGAAATATTCCGAAAACAATTTCGATTCAAATCCATTCCAATGCAATTATTGGAAATTCTGGTTATTTTCAAAACCATTTAAAATCCAATTTATTTATTTTAAAGAATAAATAAAATATTATTCTAGTCCAAAACTAGTTCATTTCGATAAAAATCTACTTTTATCTTTTCAAATATGGAGTTTTTCATCCCAATTCTTCACAAATCATTTCTTATGATTTTACACTAATTATTAATATTTTTAATAATTTTATCAAGGCCCGTACAGTCGATTTCCATCAACGGCCATCGAACTGCACTTACATCGACCTTTTGCAAATTTGATTTGGACATAATTCCAAATCCAACTGTTAGATTTCAAATTTCTAATACTCGTTAGAAAGATCTTTTCGATACGAACCTAACGGTTCCGGTTTTAGGAGAATCCGACGGTCGGATCTCCCGCAATATCCATTCGAAGTCAATGGTCGAAATTCGCGAACTGCCGCGGCGTTGCGCGTTCTATTCAGGCCATTATATTATATATATAATATATATGACATATACTTCGCCGATTTCCTTTCAAAACGAATTTTATAAATCGTTTTAAATTCGTTTTCAAAACGATTTCTACTTCATTTCAAATTCAAATCAAAAATTGGATTTTTCCTCATAAATTTGTTTTAAATTCATTTCTTATTGATTTCAATTCAAATTGATTTTAATTCAATTTCAATTCAATTAGAATTCATTTCAATTTGATTTCAAATCGAATTCAATTCTATTCAATTTTAATTTGAATTCAATTGTATTCAATTTCAATTCGAATTCAATTCTATACAATTTTTATTCAGATTCAATTCTATTCAATTTCAATTCGAATTCAATTCTATTCAAAATATCAGAATTTGAAATCACTTCCTTTTCTATGTCCATTATAAAAATGAATAAAATCGATATAAATTTCGTTCACGTCAAAATGGCGTCAATCTAGTCAACACGGCTTCATATATTTCTATTTTCAAATATTCTAGTTCAAATATTTCCTTTTTCAAATATTTCTATTCAAATATTTCTCTTCAAATATTCTATTCAAAACTGGAATGAGGCCCAATCAATTTCCACAGATTTTATTTATATGGATTTCCATACAACGCATGTATATATCAACAATGACAAATAATCGACCATCATCCAAAGTGCATTCTACATTGTATAAGCATCAAATATAAATATTTAATGTTTATAACAGCCTGTCAATCAATCGATCGACATACAACTAATTATTGGGATTAGCATACGTCATATATCATCCTAATACCCATGTGGGGTTTCAAACAATCAAACACAGATTTTATTTGTGCAATTGGGCGATGTGTAAAATTTATCGTCATTAGTCAAATGTGTGTATATAAACAAATCGTCCGACTTGTTTATAAATATTTATTCTATATACACGTTAAAAAATATATTTTTAACTATATAATATTTTCTACTATGAAATATTTTATTTCGTTTCACATCACATCACCCAATCAACTACACATCAAAATCAAGCAAACAAGCATACAAGCCGTCCATGGTCTGTGGATGACGGGTGTCAGGTGCTACTAAATACCGTCTGCATCCTAGTATATATTTCAAACTAGAAATAGATTAAAAGTGAGTTCTCACAGGGGATTCCACTCCGCCGTTCTTTGCTTCTGAACTGCTGAACCGTCTAGATTTGTTTGAAATTCCAATGCAGTCTTTACTACGCTGTTCATAATAAAAATTATATTTTTATTACTTCATTTCAATAAATAAAAAAAAATCATATTTCTATATAAAAATTATATTTTTATATTTCTACTTCATATGTAAAGATCGAATTTTTATTTCATCACTATAACAATCTTATTTTTACTTCACTATATATCTAATAAAATCAGATTTTATTTCGCTACATATATAAAGATAATATTTTTATTTTCACTTTGTTATAACAACTGAATTTTTATCTTTACTTCGTTATAAAAATTATATTTCTATATTGCTCTTCTTCTAATAAAGATTATATTTTTATAACTCTACATGAATAAAAATCATATTTTTATTCTTCCTATGATATAAAAATCATATTTTTATTAACTAAATTATATAAAAATCATATCTTTATATCTTCTATAATTTAAAAAGCGAATTTTTATTCTTTCTAAAATATAAAAATCATATTTTTATCTCTACATTATATGAAAATTATATTTTTAACCTTTTTATAATATAAAAATTTCTCCTTTTTCTATATAAAGATTTCGCCTTTCATTAGTAGGAATCTATTCTTTGATAAAAATTATACCCTTTCTATTATAAAAATTATACCTTTCCTATTATAAATAATAAATAAATAACAACAAAAAAAAAAAACTGATTTTCCTTATGTATAAAAATCGTACTCAATTCATGGAAAAAAATCGAAGAACTTACAGTATCAAATTTGGGAGAAGTGGGCTTAGTTGTCGTCGTCTGAAAGGGGGGCTGCTAACGGCGCTCAGGCGGAGGGAGGGTCCACAGGCGGTGGGGGTCCGGTGCCGGGCCTGGTGATGGCTATTGAGGATGTTGAAGAGGGGTTTGAACACGCATTACAATTTGAACACGCGTTACAATCGCTGTCTAGAATTATAGAACACTTATTATAACAATAGAGTTAAGATCGCTGTAAAACATTTATTATAGCAGTAGCATTATAATTGTTGTATAAATTTACAAAACATTTATTATAGCAGTAGCATTATAATCGCTGTATAAAAATATAACTTGTACTTATTTATTCTAATTAATAAGTAAATAGTTAAATACTTAAATTTGATTCAAAACGGAAAGTAAAAATAACCACTTTCCTAAATTCGATATAATCGAATTCCAATAAATAACTTTCTCTCAAATAATCTGTATTCGATTTATATTCTGAACATCAGAATTTATCTACTATTTCAGGTTGATTCAAATTCTAAATTCACTTTTGAATCTATCCTTTTCAAATTCTTGCCCAATTCCTTTATAACCATTTTGGTTTACCAAAACGTAATTTATTTTATATTCCAAATGTTGGAATAGAACTCATCGTTTTATTTTAAAATGATGATCCATTTCCCTTTCTCATTCACGTTCCAATTTGGATTCATATTTCAAATCCAAATTTCCTCTATAGATATTTTATTTGCCAATATTTACTTTAAACCATTGTTTACTTTAAATTCTGAATATATTTCCTTTATATACCATCATTTGGTTTTGTTCTTATAAATATTCTTTTAAACTCAAATTTTTGTTTAAAACTTCTATTCAGAATTTTCAAACAATATACTTATATTACAATAATTTAAAATCTCGTTTATGATTAACTTTGAAATTTGCTAAGTTAGATTCTCATCTCAAATATTGCTTTCAGATTTGATTTCCATTTTTTTCCCATATAAATTCAAAATTTGAATTTATATTTCAGTTTATCCAACGATAACTAATTTACTTAATTTATATGCTCGTTTAACATCAACTTCTTGTTTTAATAAAACAAGTTTCTACTTTTTAACTAACACTTCAATTTTTTTTTGGAAAAATATATTTTATTTTTGGATCTCAAATTCATTTCCTATATTTCAGAATAAGTTACGGTATTTAAATACCAAAATTTATAGGGCCAGTAGCAACAAAATCAACCATAGAATACATATCACATTATATAACGCAAATATATGAAAACAATAACATAAATGTTGAGGAACCCAGTTGGGCCCCTCCAACCTGTTCCCCTGCATCCATAGATGTTAATCACATCAATATGAGATAAAGTTTTTATAAATAAATTTAAAAACTCGTTTATATAAAATATAAACGAAGCAGAGTTTTGTGAGGTTACTCACCTTGTTCCGCAGTTGACGATTCTGCTTTTATTTTGTTTAGAATCAAACGAGCGTTTGATTTTATCACAAAATTCCAGTAGCTCGATTCTCTATGAAATCAGTTCCCAATGTTGCTCTCATCGCTACAATTTTGACGTAACCATTTTTACCTGATTTTGTTAATATATATCCAAGTTATAACCACTATAATTATATTATTTAAATAAATTAATTATTTTCCTTAATAAAAAAGGTTAAGAAAAATTACGTTTGTTTCGAAAATAACTTAATACTTCCTCTTTCTCTTCAAAACTGTCGATGCCCTTTTTTAAAAGCATCATTCCCCAAGCACCTGTCATCGTTTGAAACCGTCATTAGCTAAATTATTAATTTAAATAAAACATTAATTATTTCTTAAAAATCTCATGGTAAATTAGCAGGCCATTTTCCCCTAAACTCGCCTTCTCCATTTCCATTCAGCGACCTGTCCATGCCATCATCATTTCATGAAATCGAAACTGAACTAACCGTTAAACTACCCCTCTAAACTACTGAACTCCATCACCATTTTCATGAACCCGCTCGCCTCCCTCTTCACATTTGCATGAACAAAACTGCGCCGTCCAACCTGCTAAACACCACAATCACCGTACACAAACCTCGCTGCAAACATTGGCTCAATACTCTTGCCCTTTATTTTGTAAAACACGTCCGCTCCCCCCCTAAAATGCAGCATTTATAATCCCTCTCCACGTTTTACTCACCCACATCCATATACACCCCCTTTTGGATTACACCGCAAGCTTCTGGAAGATACACAGTTAACCTCATACCTTCACTTCTACCCGTCCGATGCTTCACCCACAAATTCATTTTCAACAGCTAGCTTCTTCTCCCATTTAAGCCGTTACTTCCGATATCTCCAACATGCCATCAACGCATGTTCAACCACCAATATCTCCTTCTACCAACCACCGTACAACGCAAGCCCCGTTCCAAACTCCTTCTCTATTTCAACAACTCCCAGTCAACACTCAAACCAAGAACCGCACCTTCTTTTCCTTTATATATTTGTTTGTTTCTCTTACTGAATAGAAATCAGTAACTTCCCATATCCAACAACATGTGACTAACACTCCCTTAACATTTCACCGACTATCCTACCCAGTCATCGACCCTAACCACTTCCAGAATTCAAAATAAACACCGAAATTTACCCCAAATTCAAACCTCCCTTGAATGCATCAACTATTGCTCGAAATTTGAAGAAGAACTGAAGCCTAAATCAGCGACTATTAACGTCGTGTTGCCACCACCAAGCACCTAAAACTCGCCTCCAGACCCGTTATAGCAGCGCCTAAGGCCTGGCCTCGGAATTGGCCTTGCGACTTCAAGAATTGTTATTTGATATATATATATATATATATATATATTTCTTTTTCCCTTGTTTTCTTGAAAGGCACAAATTGTTTTATGGAAAAGGAATTAAGGCCGGCTTCGTTTTGTTTTTGTTTTAGAGGAGAGTGGAGATGTACAGGAAGACGTATAGTATTTAAAAGGTAAAGCAGTTTGGAGCACACGCACTAAAATTACTTAGAGCACACGGTTTTTAAGACAACTTGGCATGCACAAAATAATAAATAACTAAAACTTGACACGAGAATTTGGCAGGCAAGTAGTTGAAAACTTGGCATGGTATTGAAAAGGCACATTGTTCGACTGTACAGGTATGATAGAATAAATTATTATATACATAAACAAGCATGTATACATTCTTCCTATTTTTTTTAAGCTCGAAAATGTTGCTGCGAGGGAAACCGAGGAGTAGAAATAAAGTGTAGTAAATGAAATGGGTGCATGGATAACATTACATATGTTTTAAAATGAACATTGCTCTTTTATTTTTAAATTATCTGTACCCCGCTACGTACAGTTTCGTGTTCCAAACGAGCTGTCAAGGACAAAGGTAAAAACATGATCGTGATAAGCAATGCGCCATGATTCAAAAAATATAATAATATCAATGGTTTAACTCATATTATGAAATCCCAAAATATTGATATAGGGTGCAAAATACTCCAAATAAAAAGTTGCGTATTTAATTAATTAAAAATTACAGTAAAATTATAAAAATTAAAATATCGCTACGCTTCAAAGGGCTTGTCCAAATTCAAGACCGATATTTAAATATATTTAAATAACCGTTATGGCTTATATACGATTCTACAACGACTATTTGAAAATTTGATTTGGACGTAACTTACTGTCTATAAAATGAAATCACGATTTTTCACTTCCATTAGAAAGATACAGTTCAATAGATTCAAATGTTTCTTGTTTCAAAGAAATCTGACTTTTTTTGGATCCTATATATTCAGTTGAAGTTTAAATCGTAAATTACGAACTACTGTGACTATTTCGAGCTCGTTTTAAATTATATTATAAATTATACGTTTAAATATCGTTATTAAATAATTTCTTATAAATTCCTGTATATATTTAAAAAAATATTAAATATTCAGAATTCAACGGCTAAAAATCCGGGTCGTTACAATAAGCATTAAATATAAATAATCAACGCTTACACGACTTGTCAACCAATCGAGCGACATACAACTAAATAATTGGGATTATTTTACGTCAAATATCATCCAAATACCCGTGTGGGGTTTCAATCAACAAACACAAATTTTTAGTTGTGCAGTTGGGTGATGTGTAAAATTTATTGTCCCAATTAATATCATATAAATCGATGTATACAAACAAATCGTCTGATTTGTAAATGAATATTTATTTTATTCACATACACATTAAAAATTATATTTTTAATGATCAAATATTTATTTCAACATATGAATATTTTATTTTCCATTTCACATAACAATCACAATCAATTTCCACAACACAATACAATAAAACAAGTCATTCATGGTTTATGGACGATGGGGAGCAGTTCATATATGTTGTTATATAATAAATAACTGTACAAGAAATTATAGTGAGAAGTTCTCACCCAGAAGCTAAACCAATTCGTCGCGATTCTTCTAATGTAGAAATTTGTCTTTGCGCTCGCTTTTGTCGCTCCCCGCACTTGAATTCGCCTCTTTGGCACTAGAATTTGCATACGGCCTCCAATCTTCACCAAACTTGGTCACTACCCTAAACACACTATTCCGGATAACTTTTGCCTAGTGGACTTTCTTCAAAAACTGCACCAATTCGTCGGAAATTGCAAAAAACAGCAGCAGATCCGTGATCTTCGAGCGCACTTTTCGGATAGCTCCGCAATCCAAAATAGGACTTCCATATATCTAAATCGAAGAGAAAATCATGCTCTACAAATTTGATCTAGTGGAGTTTTGGCTAGAAATGCACGGTTTGGGAGTTATTGGCGAAATAGTGGCAGGAGGTTATATGCAAAACGGGATTTTTCATGAAAAATGGGTTTTTGGTGATGGGGCCCACGGCCTGATCAGGGTGGTAGGTGGCGGCAGCGGGGCCTGCTGTCGTGGCTGGGGTAGTAGTGGTGCGGGGGTGGGGCTCGTAGTCGGTGGTTTTGGGTGCTAGGGTTCTTGAAATCAAAATGAGAGAGAGAGAGAGGAGGAGGACGCGGAGGAGGATAGTGGGGTGCGGCAACCGGTGGTGGAGGGGAGGGGGTTGATGGGGTGCGGCAGCCCATGGAAGAGGAGGGAGGCCGTTTTTTTCTTTTTTGAAGAGGAAGAGAGAAGTGAAAAAATGAAGAGAGAAAGGAAGTAAAAGTGATTATATGCTAGTTTCTCGCCTATCGTTCGAATACAAACGATCTCCGCTTGTCGCGGATTCCGAACATAACATAGTAGACGTGAAGACGAGTCTAACGAACCAAGTTTCATCGGATTCCGAGTTCGTTTGACCATCCATTAAAATTGTCAAAGATGCTCAGATATTGTTCAAAAATGCTATTTTAGCGCACCTTTTCTTCTTGCACGTCCAAACGGCTACTGCAAAAACCATGGCCTTTTAGATTTAAGAATTATTTAGCGATACGAATCCCCAAAAAAAGTAGAATCAAATTCCGAGGTCGTATCAATAATGTTCCTTTGTAAAATGACTGCCTATTTTTGAACAAATGATTTCGCCTCACACGGCTACATAATAACTCCGTTCGACGGACATTTTGGAACTCAACAATGATTTGTCATTATGAATCCAACAAAATTGGTCTCATCGAATTTTGGGCTTCCTAGCAAAATTTCAGTTTTTAAGGGCTATGTTTGACTAACCCAAAACCCAACCAAAGTGCCACAATTTTGAATCTCGGAATATATCGAAGTTTATACTTTTTGGAATCGCTAACGTCATTTTGAAATCAATGGAAGTGGTTTCGAATCCAAATTCATCCGTACGCAAAATTTGACTCTTTGGGCCATATATAATATAATGAAAATATAATTAAACTATTGAGTATCCCGTGCTTCGCACACGGGTAGTGTTTAGTTTATGTTTATTCTATATTTGAAAGGACAGAAATAATGATGGCAGTAGGGTGGTAAATAATTTTGGTTGGCTGCGTTAAAATTGCGATTGATGAAAATATTAATCGGACCGAACCTAATAAGTGAGTGGTTCGTGTTATGCACACGGGCAATTCATGGTATGAGTTTAGAAGCAAGCATGTAGCAATGAGTTATCATGTTAGACAGGGGTGGATGCAGCATGTTACCGGTGGGGGTGTAGGACCCCACTGGAATTTTACAATTTGCGTTAATTTTTTATTTTTTTTGCTTTAGAACCCCACTGAAAAAACTTTCTGGATCGGCCACTGATGTTAGATGTATAGGTATGATCCTTATTTTGTCAGATTTCATGAAATTATGTTAAATTCAATGTCTTTATGCTTGATTTTCATGTGAGATGATGGTAAGTTGGTGCTAGACTTGGGAGGTTATATTTTGGTTATATGGATTATCATGAAAATACCAATGTAAGAACCATTGTAATATTGAAGCGGTTGGGAAATAATGAAACTGAATAATGTCAAGAATGAGATAATAGGCCTGTTTTAAAAGAGTTGACTATGTTAAAATGGGGATGTCCAATTATTTCTACATGCATGTATAGTTTCAGTCAAAATTAAACTTTGAGAACTGTAAAATCATGTCTTGATAACCACATTTCCATGTATAGAATATGAAATAAACAAATTGGCCTACAAATGAAAAAAATAAAAATAAAAACCATGGTCATAAAAAGATAAAAGAGGTTTACCAAATTTGAATGTTAAGATGCAAAAAAGGTCTGACAAATTTGAGTATTTAAAAAAATTAATTGGTTCGTCAATTATTAGATTAAAAATCTATGTAAAACAATAGTTTTTAAATGGTAAACAAATAGCCAGTAGCAGGTTTATGAATTGTAAAGTGGCTCATGAAAGATCTCAGCTTTTGATTCTATAGTCGCTTCTTCCATTTCAAAATACAAATAGTAGGATATAAGGTTAAAGCTCAAAATTGTCGATCTTAATCTCCCAGATGGAAATATCAATGGATTGAAGATGATACATAACTTATGCACATAACTTATTGAGCTTGTTAGCAGTAATGGACCGACCGAAAATCTGACATTGTTTCAATCATATATCCAGGTCTGCTTTCACGATTCTTTAGCTTCTTTTGCCTTTCTGATTTTCAAACATTACAATTTAAGTTAGAGCGAAATATTGTTAATCTTAAACGAATACACTAAAAAAAACGAAACATTAATTAGAAGCATGAAAAGGATAATTAGTAAATAATGCGGTAGTTAGGTTTAGGAAAATATCAAATTTCAGATCCAGTAAGCAGCTATGATGATGCTCATTTTATTATTCGGAACTAATAATCTTATTTTATTGCTCCAGATAAGAAAAACAATTTAAGCTTTGTATCACTAATAAATTCAACAAATCTGAAGCTTGAAAGTAAAGTAGCTTTCCACTATATAGTTTTTTGTACGCTATAATGTCATGTTTTGTACATGCAGTGCTTTATAAAACCATTAGCAGCACAAGAAATTAATTAACTGTTGTCAGAAATTAATTAGTATACCATATAAAGAAATTAATTTTTAAAAGCAAGTTTAGGTAATATGTCATTTTTCTCATCATCTAATCTATTTTACTATTGTCTAGCTTTTACTATGGAATGCATGGACTACAATTGACAAACATAAATTATATGCAATTTTGGATATCACCATCGATTGCCTTGACAACCCCTTCTCCTCTCAGGGTTCATTAACAAAGTTTTTGAACAAAACAGGGGCATCAAGAATTTCAGTACAAAATCCCAAAAAGAGGAAACATCAATTTAACTGTGTAATAAGTACACAATAATTAACAAAACAAATAGTAAGAATGTAACCCAAGTGAAATGTCCTAGCATCCTCAGTGCATACTTCTCCACATCTATCTAACTTTGCCAACTGTGAGTTTATTGATGCATGCTTTTATAGCTGTTTAATACCATTAGTTCTTTCATCTTTCATTACTTTGTTTTGTAATTTTAGTGTCTTTTGATATTTTATTATTATCTTAAAGATATTGTTTAACACATGTTTGCCTAAATTTAAAACAAAAAAGGCTAATTGAAGTTTTTCATAGATAATACTGCACATGGTAATATGCGATGTAAAAATATGGTGTTGACTTCAAATTAATAAAGTTTAAGGAGGATACTCGCCATAACTATTGAAAATATAATATAGATTTGGTATTTATAGATAGAAGAATAAAGTATTTGTTATACCTATGATGCATCTGTAAGCTGCTACAATTATGCAGATGGTTCGGTCTAGATTTAATTAAATATGCACTAAACAATAAAATAAACTGATATAAAATATGGATCGAAACTTTAAAAATTCAAATGACCGGGATGAAAATGAAATCTGGAATTTTAAAGCTTGTTATGTATACATATATTTCACTTCTTTTTTTTCTCCTATGTCTACTTTGTAATCACAGTATGCATAATTGAAATGTTATACATCGTTACACCATTTACATAAACCAATTATAATATGCCTATTTACATATTGTAAATTGTTAGAGGAACTCCAACAGGTTACGTCTTTGAATATAACAACACATAATATTCAGTCTAAATATTACGTTTTGAGCCTAACAGAAAGGTGTTAGTAGAAATCTTACCACGGGAATCGTGTGAGATGGTTATTCCTCACTGAAATAAGTTCAAAAGCGCAGGAGGTTAAAAAATTCTTTACTTTAATATTTCTGAAACCGAAAAAGTGTAATAGCGTTGCATTCAATATTTAGTATATACTTGTATGCAAGCGGTCATCATGGCCAATGCCTCCCAGAACGTAACATGTAATAAATGAATTCAGATTTTTTTTGCATGAGCATGTATTTCATAAAGCTATGAAATTATAATTGAAAAAGAGAATAAGGGTAAAATTGTAGGTGAAAGGGATGGGAGACCGCTATACGGATTTAGAGTAACTGCAGAAATGGTCGACGTGGAGTTATTGAACTTGTGCTAAGTAATCTAACTATTGAATGTTGGAAAGAAATTTTAATGAAAGCCACAAGTCAGCAAACGATCATCGAGGTTTTAAAAGAAAGTAAAATGGAACATAGAAAATACAAATTTTTATCTAAAAATGTAGTAACATAACCTTGTCCACAAAATTATGATTCGTAGTCAAAAAGAGTAAAATTGTACTCTCTGAGTGAGCAAAGAAAAAAAGCGAGTAAGTACGGCTTAAATGAGAATCTAAGATGATATCTTTTAATTAGTAAAAAGTGTAAAAAATTAATAAAAATGTCAACCCTGTATATCCCGCCGTTATTCTTAACTTGTAAATTAAAATATCAAAGCCCAAGTAGAAATGGCAAAAAACAATACAACACATAACTATGTGAAATTTCAGTAGCTGGATATTTGGCACAACAATTGGTGATAAATACAAACGTATGATGATAAATATTGTAAAAAGATAAGATGCGGTAATAATAGTAACCGATAAAAAAACAAATATATGGTGTTGATCATATTGATAACTTTTGTTAAGTAATCAATAGATCGAAATGTTACTCAGTTAAACCTATACAGCATTAAATAATTGTCGTATTAAAGAATACAAAAGAGACATGCAAAAGTTTAACTTTTGTGAACTAAAGTTCGAATATTACAACATAGCAAAATAAAAATAAAAATTGCAATGTATAGTAGTAGACAAAATAAGTTGATGACAATCAATAATATATGGTTTGCAAAGAAACTATAGGTGCGGTCATATAATAACGTAAAATGCATAGAATGGATTTACTGGTAACCAAGTTGATAATGTTATTGAACAACAACCTTTTTTCAAGCAAATCACATTAACCAGCATGAGGACTTCCGCTGTTCCATATCACCAAATCTTCTCATGTCCGCTTCAAATCATGTGCCCCTACATTTTAAGGTATGTAATTAGACTTCAAGTTACCAAGGGCGGATACAGGAATTAATAAAGGGGTGGGCTGATTTACAATTTGAGAGGAATGCATTTGTAATTTTGACATTGCGTAAATAACATTTCTGGATAATGATGTCTATTTAAATTCAACATGACAACAATTTACAGTTTGTCTAAAAAACAAATAAAATTCCTTTCACATGCCAAATGATAGAATATGCGAACGCTGTCCTCAGATTACAAGTCATCATTTCATGACCGAGCTTTTATCAGGTAAGGATTCCCATGAAATTCATGCTTTTGTAAGTTAATACAGTTTATTCATGCAAAAAAATTGAACATCATACAAATTAAAAGAAATAAACTTTGCTTTTAATCTTATTTATGTATATCAGCATCTCACACTTCTTTGAACAACTAACACTAATTTAGTTTTCATTTTTTTCGCTGACCGGAGAGAAAAGGCATTCTTTACGAATATACAAAATCTTCTTAAAAATACAGTCGCCATACATGGAATAGTAATTTCAACTTCTTTTCTTCTACAATGCATCATCTCGTAGTAGCACAAACGAAAATAAGAAAAAAGGACATTTGTAATGTAGTTTACACCAAAATGCTACAACAATGACAAGTGGGAAAGACAACGCATACTGCAGATCCCAATTAAAAAAAGAGTCATGCACAGGTTCCAAAATCAATTTTCTGAAAATCCAAATTCATATATTATACAAATTATACCGTGTTCTTCTAGGTAAGGTAGTAGCCACCTCTACAGGAAAACCCTAAATTGAAAAGATCGCCTGCCCCCTTTTTATTTACTGCCTTCGTCATTCTTCCCTGGTCCCCTGACTTGAAGATTCCGAATTTGCACCACATTCAACGAACAAACAATAGGATAAGTCTGTAATGGAAGGTAATTTGCCAAGGCCCTATTTAATCTGTGCAATTTTTTTTTGACCCTGGGCTGCAGCCCAGGCCCGCCCAGGGCCAGATCCGCCATTGCAAGTTACAATATGTACCAATCACTTTAATTGAATTAATTAAATTACTTAGCAATAGTAGTACAAACAGGGTATGCAGTCAGCACTTTTGAAACTTTGACGATCAATGATCTGCTTTTAAGCAGGATTTATAAATCAGCTATGTCATATGGAAACAACTATGTGCTCAGCCACAACATTAAATGTTGGTTTACAGGATTGCACGCACGTTATAGTGAATTATAGAACTTTTTAACGAAGATAATCTAAAAAAAATCATCTTTTATGTTCACCTCGGTAATGACAACTGTGGTGTTCAATATAAACATATTGGGTAATGAACCGACTGAGAAATATGTAAGTACATGCGATGAAAGATATTCAGTTCTATCAAGAGGAATGACACATCAAAAAAAGTTGATTGGATGATATCAGAACAAATTACATATGAAATTAGCATGTACTTGGTAACATCATTAGTAATTAAATTGCAAAGTCATTCATAATTATGTAATTGAACAAGTGATTTTCAATACAAAAATCATGGGAGTACCAGAGGGGCTCTATAAAAATGTAGGGAGATGAAATAAAAGTTAGAACAAATGCAACTAGATATTTAGTCACTAAATTAGAGGTGGTAAAAAATATGCAGTAAATATATAGTAGAATAAACGCTGATTAAATTATTACTTTTACTATTTAAACAGAGATTGAAGAGGACGATTTACCAAACAATTGCAGGGTGCTATTGGTCGATACAAAAGTCGAAAATCAATAACACACTTCAATTGTGTGAAATCCATGCCTGTAAACCTGAAGGAAATAGACGAAAACAAAATTGTCAATTTAAAAGTATAAAACCTTTGGCAGATAGGTGCAAATTGTTGGAGAGTATAATAAAAGTAGAATCTTTGATGAGGGAACTGTAATAAATGGGAGAAAGAATAGATTTACCTGGAATAAGGGCAGATGGCATTGGGTATAGAAAAAGAGGAGGTAACAAATTAGGGCGTTGGCGACATGAAAATTCAGAAAGCATGAAGGCGTTGAACAAATCGGTTGATCCGATGATGGATGGTGGGAACGGCGCAAGCAAGCCGGATTAGGGATTTGGTGGAAGGAAAATTCTATAAACATGGAGGCATTGAACAAATCGGTTATTTCGATGATGGACGGAGGGAACGGCTGTAGCAAGTCAGATTTGAGTTGGTGATGGGAGCATTTATCGAACATCGGAAGAAATGGAGAGCAGAGGAAGAAGAGTGGAATAGGAAGGGGACACTTTTTCCAGTCACGTGAGGGAAGAGGTAATTAAAAATAAAATGGTGGAGAACGCACGTTGTTGGTGTATAAGGAAAAGAATGAAGCAGAAATGGGGAAGAAGAAATCGATTTTGAGAAAGGCGGGTGGTTTTAGATAGATCATGGGGGTGCATTTCGTAACTATCAGTTAAAAAAATAAATTGGCAGAAATACGTAGGAGTTCAGTATTTTTAAATAAGGAGTTCAGAGCCGTCCACATCAGCAGAGTAATTGTCCTGTTTTACTATTTAAGTAATAGATTCTATAGCGACTATTTTCAATTTTAAACTAGACACAACTTTTTATTCCCATTATGAAATCTAATTTTTTCACATTCTTTAGAAATATATAACTAAATTGATTCCAACATTTCTGGTTTTACTGAAATCAGATTTATTTTGAATCCTGTGCATTCAATTGAAGTTCAAAATCAAATTTTCACACTACCGTGCCATTTCAGACTTGTTATATAATTAAAATAAATTTATACGTTCTAATTCTATTCAAAATAAATTTCTAGTCGTTATTGTTTAAAACAAACCATTTTAAATATTCAAAATTCATTAAATAGCTAAAATAAAAATTTTAAATTGGTTCTGATTTTCCGGGTTGTTACAAAAAATTTCGTAAAGATAGTTTTTAGTAATTATTTTTTTGTTAGTAATTTAACAAAACTTTTTTAATAATTTGTATATCTAATTGTTTAAAAACAATAATCATTTAAAATTCAATATCTGTATAGAAAGATAATCTTGTATATCTTTTTAAAACAAATATATTTTTAACTTCAAAAATATTCTTAAAGGTAGTTTTTATTAAATATTTTTCCTTAGTAATTTAACAAAACTTCTTTAATAACTTGTATATCTGATTGTTTAAAGACAATAATCATTTAAAATTCAATAGCAGTATAAAAAGATGATCTTTTTTATCTTTTTTATCTTTTTAAAACAAATACATTTATGGCTTCAAAAAATTTCGTAAGGATAGTTTTTAGTAATTATTTTTTTGTCATTAACTTAACAAAATTTCTTTAATAACATGTATATGTGATTGTTTAAAGACGATAACCATTTAAAATTCAATATACGTGTAGAAAGATAACCTAATTTATCTTTCTAAAACAGATACATATTTAGCTTCAAAAATATAAAGATAATTTTTATTAAATATTTTTTCCTTAGTAATTTAACAAAACTTCTTTAATAACTTGTGTATCTAATTGTTTAATGACAATAATCATTTAAAACTCAATATCTGTATAGAAAGATAATCTTGTTTATCTTTTTAAAACAAATACATTTATAGCTTCTGTATAGAAAGATAAATCAGTCTCGATTGTTGGTGTTGGAGAATCATGTAGTAATTTGATTGAATATAATGATGATTTAGAATCTAAACAAGTTTATCTTGGTATAAAGATAAATATGATTACTTTTTAATGATGATTACTATCTTGCTATAAAGTAATTATAATTATTGTATCAGCTATAAAAACTTAAAGATAAATTCTTTTATATTTTTTATAGTAAACGATAAAATGATATCTCAATCAGTTATTTAGTTAAATATGTTTGTGCAATTTGTATATACTGAAGCAGTGATGTAACAATACAGTTTGAACATACTAAAGAAGTGTTGTTAAAACTGGCAGTTTTAGGATAATTTTCATAATCTAAGTTGTCTATTTTGGTATAAAGTAAGACAAGCATATGCTAAACTCTTAGTTCTATTTTAGTTAAACTTAAAAATTACTCATAATTACTTAAAAGATATTTTTATTTATCTTTTGAGTAATCAAAGAGGCAAAAACCATTAGTAATAATCAAACAACCCAAAAAAGGAATTACAAGCACACAGTAAAAAAAATAGTTGAAAAGTAGAGATATATAATACTTAGATGCTTCGGTAAATGTTGAATGGTAAAAAATGGAAAACTAGATTCTGACCTGTAGGGTATTAGCGATTTTACGATTTTACCTTGTTTTGGAATGTCGACTTGTATGAAAAGACCAAACCGTTTGAGAAGATCGAATTAGGGATCTAGGTTTTTACGGAATCGCCTGTTTTGAGAAAAATGAGACGTAGATGGACAATTGTTTTTTAAATTGTCCTGGAAACTAATTATTCATGGCCTGTGTCCTAGAAATAAATTTTTAACATAAAGGAGGCTCTTTAAGTGAAAATCCCATTATAAATAATTATATGAATGAGAATGAAATTTAATAGGTCGTCTTGTCCTGGAGACAAGAGGAATAATAAAACGGGTTATAATAAATGAAAAGAGAACTTATTAGTAAACCATAGTTAAGAAAACTAAGTAATAAGTAGACAACAACAACAACTTGTGATAACAGTGTAAGGTAAGGTTATGAGGAAATAAGAAAGAATAAAGTGGGCTTATTATTGGTAGACTTATAACTGAGGGATTTAAGTCTAATAATTGTAATAAATAATAAACGGAAGTCTGTTCCGGCGGCATAAGACTGAATAAGGAAAGTAAGCATCTGATTGAATGTTAATGAATCTGGTAACTTAAATGAAAAAGGAATATGTGGATAATTAGGTTAATTAGAAACCTATTGAGATAAAGAAAGTGCTCGATTAAGAGATCAGACGTAAGATCTAATAACATGTTAATGTGATACACCTGAACTAGTATGCACGTACGAAGGTGAAGAACCCAAACCCAACGGGGTATATCATCGTAGTGCTTGGAGAAACAAGAGGAGCATGTCCATCTGATTATTCTGCTTGATTTTTCTACCTGATTATTTTGTTTGATTGCTTTACAGGACTGGAAGGAAGCACACGACTTGTGCGGGACGTGTTAGGGTACTCCGTGGTGGTCCTCTACGCGGTACATGCTCAGGTTGTACTCATAGAGGTTTAGTCTATGTTGTACCGCTTGGTGAGTATACCTTGATTGCAATGGTAGTATGGCAGTCAGAAGGTTGTGATGGATGGCGGTGGGTGATTCGGCGATTTGCCTCAGAAATGCGGATCAGGACCAATACATGATAGTAACCGTCGGATACGTGTCATCTGTAGTAAGTGTGATGCGGAAAGACTAGAGATAAACCTAGAGACCATTGATCATTCACTATCGAGACGTTACTTGAGCGGCACACCAAATTGGATGTTAGATTGTTTGATAGCGGCACGTCACTTAGCTCTTGATGTAGTCTTTCACTAGTTGAGGGAGGGGCCAGGTGGGGCCATAGCCACCGTTAAATTATAGACCATGCTCGGATATCTGTATTATAAGCCTAATGAGGCGGAACTTTACAGATATTGAAAGCTCCCGACCGAGTTTCGTGCATTGGATATTATTATGGGACTTGCGTTACGTTAGAGTATGTTCGTGTGAGGGTTTAGATACATGCACTCCGTGGTGTATTGTAGACAGTAAGGTAATATTCCTTGATTCGACCAAGGAGTTTAGATATAACAATTTATATGCTTATGTGGCATAGCAATGGTTGTTCCGTGCGATTATGTGGGATTATGAAATTGATTTCCGTATTTGATTTGGTGTAGGATGGATGATGTATGCACTTCAATGGCATGACGGCGGAGACTATACGATGAGGTTACTAGGGGATGTATCTTAAGATATTGGGTATAACTACATATATACTATATCAGGTTTAATCTACCGAGGAGTAGATAGGTAAGACGTGAGTATAGAGCCTTAAGTGTTATTAACCAAAATAACCTAATAATTTAGAAAACATAACTGAACGATATAGTAGGGTTATTTTAAAATGGATAATTTGTCCAATCACCAGAACTTTGTGTTCTGACCCCCTTCTCATAACATACTTGAAGGTTACGTTTATAGCCGAGATTTTTTAGCCTTCACATATTTGTTTGACTGTGTTATTATTTTGATGTGGCTATATTTGATTATTATAGTTTATTCATTTTGTTGTGAAATTTTTTATCGAGCTCTAATATATTTATTATCTCTATCTTTTCTGCATGATACTAGACAAGCCAGCTCGAGCTTCGATAGATTGGGATTTTCGAAAAAAAATCGGTCTATTGAAATTCGAGTTGTTACATCTGCTATTAGAGCTTAGGTTTAGGATTCTCCTATAGATAGTGAGTGACCGTAATTGTATTTTTTAAAATATAAATATATTATATATACAAACTAAGATCCATAAAAGAACCAACTAAATAGGATGGGCGGCATATGCAAGGAGTTGGGATATCAGTTATGTACACTAAAGATATGGTTATGGAATTTTAGAATAGGAGACCCTTGGGTGGTTTGGGTGAAAAGTGTGCAATGTATTTTGTAATGAAAAAAAAGATATATCCCATATATTAGTATATGAAATGTTAGTATTTCGGATTAGTGGGTTGGCAGTAAAGCCTTATAAATTGGGAAAGAGTAAAAAGGGAGTGGATTAGGAATATATATATTTTTGAGAAAAATGTATTTAGGGGAATATTTAGGGAGGTCTAAGGAAGTTGGGAACCCATTTGAATCTAGCCATATTGTTAACTTTTAAAAACTTGAAATTTTAAAATCTTTTGGGCGATAGTTTACGATGTTTTTCAAGTTTTAACCTTAAAAGTTTACAATTTTAAAATTTGTACTAGCTAAATTGTGTAGAATTTTTTTTTTGAACACAGCAGAGGCATTTTTGACATTTGAAAAAAAATGTAAGAAACATATTTGACAAGTACATATTGGTTTTTTAAAATAAAAAATAAAATGGGGTGTATTTTGGAAAGGGTGATTTCTTATGAAATTTTTATCTAAAAAGAATTCTTTTAAAAAAATGTATACGTCATCGAGCATGTATAGCTCGCTAGATTTTAAGCTATTAAGTATGAAAGAATTAAATAACAAAACATAGAAAAGATTGAATTTTGTCGAAAGCTAAAATTTTTGGTAAGATTTTTTTTTATAATCTCTATTCTTTTGACAATTGTTTTGATATACACTATGGTGGGTGGACAAAATAAGTTATTAAAAATTTAGAATAGAATATATGTTGGAACCTAGTTGTAAATAATTGAACTAGCGTAATAACAATGAGTTGTTGTGAAATTAATTGAGAAACCGTTGTCCTTGTCTACTTCAGCTTTTATGATTTGAAAAAAAAATGTTTTTGTGTTCTTTTTATATGAGATGTCATTTTTATGGTTTGGCAAGAATAACTTTCAATGAAGATCAAATAATGTTTGGAAGCTTTTAATTTTTGAAGAAAAAAAGTGGTAAAGTCAAACCACGTTTTTGAATCACGGATTAGGTAAGGATTAGTACCTTGGAAAGATGGTGAATAATTTTGAGGCCATACAGTAGATAGCGAGAATTATTTTGGAACAACAGTAGATTCCCAAAGAGTGCATAAGCACTCTTTAGCTAGGTTGTTGCTTGGAAAAGACCGTGAGTACAAAGCAAGAACTAGTTGTGACTGCATGATGGTAGAGAGCAAGCAAGTTGATTAGATCGTGTGGTTTAGACATTTCTTTATCGGCGAGGACATAGTCCTAGGACTCTTAGCCCACGGTAGTAGCTATGTAGTGAGTTTGTTTTCCTATTTTAGTTTTGAAAGAATTAGAAGACCTAGTTAAAGCTTAAGCTTAGATTAGTGGCTGTTAAAATCATTCAAGTTTGTGCTTCCTTACACCATAGCGTGGTTGCCAAAAGCAAAAAGCTAGGTGCTTTTAGTTCCACATGGTGGTGCAATGCTAAAGGTACCATGTTTTATGCTTTTGCCTACCATGCCATGGTGTTAGGAAGCACGAATCGAGGTGCTTTTAGCAGTAAACTAAGTTTAATAAGCTAAGGAAAAAGTGATGACATAACTAAAAGAAAATAACAAACTAATAAAGCAATAGATATGACAAATGAGAAAAATGGAAAATTTCGAGAAATAAAAAAAAATATTTTTCCAAAGTAATTTGGAAAAAGAAATTTTATAACAAAGAATTTTATCTTATGTAAACTATGCTTGGATAAGGATATGGTACATCTTTTATATAACAGTTGCATAAAATCCAAGTACAGGTAGAAAGGGTAGATAAAAGAAAAATGGAAGTTGTGAAGTTTTCCATTTTCAACCTTTTTATAACATAAGAACTCGAATTTAGAGGATAATAATTTTCTAAACATATGCAAAGTTAAAGTTGTTTGGTAGGGTTTAGATGCACAAATTGGATGAACTACGTTTTCGCTCTATAAGAGTATGGGAAAATTTGGGTGAAGAAGTATTTTGATTTTCAAAATATTACATTCATATAGAAATTGCCCGTATATTTAGGATGCGTGCGTCATGTTTTCAAACTAATAATAATAATAATTCATATACGAGGTACTACTTAGGCATTCATTGCATTTATGTACTATTATGCTCTATTACACTTTACGCAGGTGCACAAATGGTTGCAAAATTGGATGTACACACGACTGTTGTAAATTATGCAAGAAATTACTTAATTTCACCCTTACCAAATTTTGGGAACGAAATTTCCTAAGGGTGGGAGAATGTAATATCCTGCATTTTTAATTAAATAGTAAAAGAAAATTTTGAAAAGTTTTGATAATTTGGTCATGGAATTTGCGCGTTGCGTCTGTGGCAAGTTTTTAATCCATTTCGACCTATAACTTGCAGAAAACGAATTTAATATGAGAAAGTTATTTTTAAATGAAGTTTTAGAATAAAGTGAAAGGAAGATATAGAAGAACACTAATTAGAATAATAAAAACTAATGTCTTTAGTCTTGTGAACAAAAATCCTAAGTAAGTGAGATGGTAGAGGCATGTCTCTCTAATGTGAGTGGTGCAAGTTCGAGCCTAATTAGCGTCATATTTTCAATTTTAGAGGGATGGCTAAAGAAATGCACTTTCTAAGAGAAAAATATATGCAAATGCACATATAAGGAAAATTATTCGTATAGATGGGTATAAATATATACATATATATATATACCATTATATGTGCATATATGTATATGTGTGTGTAAAAAAAATATGAATAAGAAATTCGAAAAGTTACTTGTAATCAATCAAATTGGGTAAGAAATAAATGACAGCATAACGCCGTTTCAATTTTGAAAATAAATGAATAATGTGTATAAATATATATGCATAAATTCAAAAATTGAAATCGAAAGTGTAATTTAGGAGAGGGATGCAATAAATGTACAATGGAAGAAAAAGGACAAGAAGATAGTTGCATTTGAAATTAGAACATATAAAAAAGGAAGAAAACAATGAATTGATAAGCGTTATTAATTACATTAACTTAGCAGCTATTAACGGAAAAACAATTGAAAGGTTGTATGTGTGTATACGTGCATAAATTTGAAATTTGAAATTAGATAAGTGTAAAAAGCGGAAAATAATAATTCTCATAAGGAGTAAATAGAAATAAAACGAACGTTAGTACCAATATTAAAACAAAATTAACATCGTCTAAAATCGTGTTCAGGACCCAGGCTCCAGGTCGACCTGAGCCTTACATGGGTCAACCATAGGGTAAACACACCTTTAAGGTCGGTCGAAACATGGGTCAACCTACCGGGGCCAGATCTGTATTTGGAGTGATGTGTTTTCATGGATGAACGGTTTAGATTTTATATTTTTAAATCCAATAGTCAAGAGTTTCGTATACACCTATAAATAGACTAGAAGGGCCTAGCCGCCAACCCATATTTTCTAAGACAATGCGAAGGCACTGCCATTTTCTTTCCTCTCCATATCTTTTATAATTTAGAAAATTAGCTTTAGGAAATTCTAATTTAACATTTTAAGGCAAAGAATGTAGACCTACAATATAGGTGTTCAGATAACTGATCAACGTGAGGTAATGCAACAACCTGGAAAATACGAGCCAATTTAAATTTTTTAAATTGGTCATTTCAAAGGAATTTGAACAATTGAAATAGAATATTTCAATAAAATAGTGAACTAGAAATAGTGAGTCAGTTTGAAAAATTGAATTCAAACTTTGACTGACCGTGCAGGGTGGAAAATATGACGGATTTTAGCGATACCAAAAATATTTAAATCTATTTATCAATACCTTTCTAACGAATCTGAAAAATCGAGGTTTCATAACGGGAATCAAAAGTCATGGCCGAATGAATTTTCAGAAAGGTCGCTATATAGAATTTATAGCCCTGGAAAATTGATATTTTGCAAACGACCTCGGAATTCGACGAAACCACTTTTGTTGGGTCCGGGATGTCAAATTATTGCTAGGTTTCAAATTTCATAATTTTTGAAGCTAGTATGTGAGCGTGGCAAAAGAAAATGTGTTTGGTCAATTTTTGTTAAATTGGGTTGACCAGAAAATGACCATTTTTCAAACGATCCCAGAATTTGACGAAACTATTTTTGTTGGGACCGTAGCGTCAAAACATAGCTAGATTTATTTTTCTGGAATTTTTTCGAATCAGTTTATAGCCGTGGAATATTGAAATGTACGTTCAAAGTTAAAATTAAATGTTTTATACTTTAATTTGAAGAATAACTGACTGTAACAGTCGAATTGGCCAACGAAACATATCCCATTGTGTCCGAGATGGGGGTAATTAGCTAGGGACGACAGTCATTGGGTTTGAATTGGTGTTCGTGTGGAGAAACACTATTTAAAAATTTATTGAAACCATTGGCCAATCAAAAATTTCCTTTCATTACTTTAAAAATAAAAAAACGCGAAAACCTTTTTTTCTCTCTCGACCTATGACGGAAATTATTCGCCACTTCCCCTTCAAATCGCTGCCGCCTCAGCCCCCTGCCGACGCCGCCACCACCTGCAATCGACGCCGCCGCCTCCCCTCTTCAAATCCGACCCACCCTCGTCACCTCCCTCCTCCCCATCGACGAGAATGAGGCCCAGGAAGTTCCGACCTTCCCAGCTATAACATCCCGAATTTTAACAACGTGTTAAGACAAGAATCAAGGCAGAATTAAATGTTAAAATCTGAATCAGGAGAAGCGGGCTGGGCCATTGCGTTTGTCTCGGAAAAATACGCGAAATAGAGTCCGAAATTTCGTAAATCGGAGTCCGTATGATCGAGATATGGCCTCGCGAAGTTTCACGAAAAATTCAAATTCAAAACAGATTCAAAATTTCAGAAAATCAGGGTAGGTGGGAAAAATCCCGCCCAGACCAGGTCGACCAGGGGGTCGACCTGGGTGGGACCAGGTCGACTGGGGAGTCGACCCCAGGGTCGACCTGGGGGTCGACCTGCCTGGTCGAACTCAGGCAGCCTGGTGCACCTGTTTTGCTGTTTGGCTCGGTTTTGGAGGCTTGTGACGATTTTTGAGGGCTTGGACCTATCCTAGGGTTAATCTAACGGCCTAAACTACTCCTAATCTCTATAAAAAGACCCCTAAGCCTACCCTAAACCCTCAAAAATCACTCATGCCACGAAGTGCTGCCCAAATGCCAAGTGATCATGGCCTCCATCTCCTATTCCTAGAGACTAAGCATTCAAACTAGATCTGAATCAAAAGGTGCGAGCTTGCTACACCAAATAGAGGCCAAATCAACGTTGCTACGACGGTTTCATGACGGTTCTTCTTCAAAGGAGCCACCTTTCTTCGTCGAGACGATTCATGCTAATTCGCTAAGCCACGCTATGTAAGTTCTAGCTACTTCGAGATGTTAACGGTAGTTTAATCATGGCATGGAATAAAATGTGGTTAAACATGAATGCTATAACCTATGCGAGCCTAGTTTGCTCCTTTAACATGAACATATGACTTTGGGTTATGTTTTAGCGACTAAACCATGCTATTCATGTTGCATTGGACCTAGTTTGCCATGAAAGATTGGACCTTTACTTGTAGTATGATAGCATGAACACTTAGAGCCACTTTGACTTGTGAAATAGTTGCATAAATTAGACTTTGGGGCTTATGCATGTAAATGAAACCAACCCCCTTATGATATCATGTTTATGTAAGGTCAAATCCCGTTATGATAATATGCAAATTTGTGGCCAAATCCTTTATGAAATTATGCATGCTTGTGGCCAATCACCTTTTATGTTATGCATGCTTATGGCCAATCCTTATATGACACTATCGTTCATGTTTTAAGGCCAAACCCCCTTATGATACCATGCATGTTTGGAGCCAATCCCTTTTGTGGCATCGTGCATGTTTTGGGGTCTACATGTAGCCATAATATACCTACTATGTTGACTCGCTTTTACTCAAGTGAAAACATGATTTTGGGGTAGTTAGACAAGCGTGAACGTGACGCGAAAACTTGACTTGAAAGTGGCATGAAAAGTTGACATGGGGCTTACATGAGAACATGACATTCATGATACATTTAAATATGGTCATGACACGTGGGAAAACATGGAACTTGAACTAGACATGGGTGGGTTGTAAGTGTAATATGACACTAGACCAAATATGAAAGTGGTCAACTCGAGGTTGGGTTGAGTTTGTAGCATAAATCTACCCGGACCCGCCCGGCATAAGTAGTGGCTACAAACAATAAGATCCAATGTGAGAAGTTGGTCATGTCGCGCTTAAGACCCGAGGTTAGACTAGGTTGTGGTGTAAAACTACCCGGACCCGCCCGACTTAACTAGTAACCACAACAAAGTCTAATGTGAGAGGTTGAGAGTGCATTAATTAAATTAATGCCACATGATAAGGTTAAGTAAGTTTGACTAATGACACTTGACCGATATGACACGAATGGGTAGGTGAAGTGTGACCGGGCTTGATTTCTTAATGACACTTAACCATACAAGACAATTAGGGGATGAGGTTAAGTATCTTATACTTAACCAATTATGCGATGATTTGATGAGGTTAAGTAACCTATACTTAACCAATCTAATATGCGAACCTGATAGGGTTAAGTCATAAGACCTTTTAAATATACTTAACCATTATAATACGATTAGTGGATGGGGTTAGGTTAACCTATACTTAACTAATCCGACTCGATAATCCGATGAGTTTAAGATAATCTGTGCTTAACCAATCTAACACGATAACCTGATAGGGTTAAGATAAACAAGTACTTAACCAAATTGACTTGATGATTGAATAGGGTTAAGTCATGAGCTCCTTGGTATACTTAACCAACTTGTAGGGCTAGGTCTTGGACTTGAATACTTAGCCAATCTTGACATGATTCATAGGCGGGCTAAGCCATGAACCTGAATAACAACACTTAACCCAATAGGCAAAATCCTAGTAGAGGAACTAGGTAGAAAATCGTAGTTAATCAAGGGTAACAGGGAAATGAAGCTAAGTGGTAAACCTTAGTAAGTATAACTAAGTAATAATTCTTAGCCAAGGACATGGGACTAGTTCATGGATAGATGAGTAACCCGGTACGGTAGGTCATCGCTTAAAACACGAGGAGGAGCAAATTATCTGACTTTGATAAAGGCTCCAACGAACTGGGTGACGAAGTGGTAGCTTCGGGGGACGTGAGGGTACTCTTGGCATCCCTCTGTGAGGTGGCAGGTGGTCCATAAAACCCGGCCTCACAGAGGTTAAGGTCTGCGATAAAAGAGCCAAGGGTATGCCTTGGTTGCTATGCGAGCGACCTAAAGACTGGGATGGATTAGCGTGGAGTCGACGATACTTGATTTTTCCCTGGATAGCACGTCGCCGACTACCTACCATCTTTAGTCAATTGTGTACGAACGGAAAGGCAGAGAACCCCCAACAGACCATGTTCTTGCTATCGAGTCATGGGTGAGGTTGGCCCATAGGAAAGTGGGGCTACAGTGGGGCCAGGATGTGGTTCTCATACATGATTTTTCTTGGATTGCCTTTCAGTAGTTGAGGGAGGGGTCACGTGGGACCATAGCCACGGATACAAAAACAGACCTTGATATATGCATCAACAGATGACTTAAAGCTCCCGACCGAGTTCCGTATTTCTTGATTTTCCCTGGCACGGAACTCGGATGGTACATTGAGATACATGTGCGTCTAGACATGGAAAACGATTTACGATATATACGTGGGACAAAGGGCGTGGTTGAAGGGTGGCATAATCCCTAGTGGTCCTAGGTGGCCAAAACCCAAACCGAGACACGGAAACGTTCATTAGGTAGCATAATCCCTAGTGGTCCTAGGTGGCATAAATCCTAAGTGAACACGCGATAGTTCATGGTAAGAAAACATAACCAGATCAAGGGTAGCAGTCCAAAATGACCTCAAGGATAAAATGTTTACATGGGAAAGCCCGTATGGCCTACGGCAAAGGACTGAACTTGTACGTGGAAAGAAACATACGAGTTGGAAAAACCTACATATGCTAGATATTAGGTTGACATGGACCATTACATGACATTGGGCAAGGGACATAGTTGACACAAGACGCGGGTTGGGATACTAGTACGAGAGGTGCAGAGCGAATGGACGTGACAGATACCTTGTGATAGTATACTTGATAGAAACCTGACGACGTGATACCTTGATTCTTGACACCGTAGTTTATCATGATACTTTAGTTTACCTTGCTACAGTATTTCATCCAGTTATCTTGGTTTAGCTTATCTATCTTGTTGCCATCCTTATGTTTACTTTCAGTTTATGCATGTCATGTTACCTTTACCTGTTTTTATACTGGAAGTAGATAGGACTTACCAGTCTTTATGACTGACCCCGTTTTCTTTCGCCGCTTTGTCTTCCGTTTCCCCCCAGGTTTCAGGGAGGAAATGATGTTGGTTAGTTTGGACCTCTTTTGCTTGAAGGTCATCATGTATAGCTTGGTCTTCTTTTGGCTATGGCTGCTTCACCGCTTTATTTTGGGGAATAATTTATGAAAGGTTTTTATGCTTCTTTACTATTGCAAGACAGATTTTTTATGTATTCTGATGTATAAGGCTTTAGACCTTATTTTATAAGGTAATGAAATTTGTTTTACTTCCGCTGTTTTATATATGTTCTGTCTTGTAATATTTATGTGCATGTTTACCTCGATAATGCTTCACCAAACCTAGTGCATTCCCTTTGTGAGTGACCCTAGCGGAGGTGGGGTGTTACATTTGGTATCAGAGCAGAAGGTTACCAGACTGGGCAAAAGTTTTTAAAACCTTCTGAAAACTATTTGAAAAACCGTTTACAAAGAAGCATTTTTCAAGAAAAGTTTTTAAAGACTATTCCCCAAAAGCCATTAGCACTATCCTTTGATTCCTTGATTGAATCTCTTTTCCTTTCTTTCGTCCATCTGTAGTCACAGTAGTTCTAACTGTGACTAATCTTTGTCTAGCCACGTAGGTGTTTTCCGTACGATGGAGGTGGTTTTCGAGAGACCTGTTTCCGTGGTACAAGGGAGGATAATAAGAGTAAGGATAAAGGACGCGAGCTTAAGGATAAGCAACTTGTTGGTATGGCTTAGTCCATCAAGGAGGACAAGGACAAGATCATCGGAGTGGGCAATTGTACGCTCCCATTTCTAGGGTACCTAAAAGAGATGGTACCGTTTCTGGTATAGGTTTAGTCGTTCTTTTCTATCATTGCGTCCAGACTTTGTCTTGATCATCGTAACATTTAATTCTGCTTGGATAGTTGAGTCTCTGCACCTTAGTACTAGCATGGTAGAGGATCCCCGTTTTTATCCCAAAAATCTGGTTGGAGAGTCGGTCCATTTATTCATGACTTGTTTGGAATTGAGAGTGTAAATGTCAAGTGTTGAGATTAGAAGAAATACTTCTATTGTTGAGCTATGGATGGATTCTAGGGATGAAGTGGTTATCCAGTTAGGGATACCATTCTCGGTTTTGGAAAGAGGGTAGTTAAACTCTTAACTTGCCTTGGTAATACCCTCGAAGTCTCGTGTAACCTTTTGGGTTCTGTCATGGTTAGTTACCTAGAATCTCTTGATGCATTTATCGGAAATCTCTGATCCGATCGAATAACGTTCGCCACTAAGGCGGATGGTCCATTCCGCTTAAGCATGGGTTATAGGAATCACCCTAGTAAGTGCACGTGATAACATGGATTGGCATTGGTAAACGAGATCCAGAATTCATTAGTGAATTTTGGAGAGCTTGCATGAGTACGTAGAAGTGGTTGGGCCAAGTATACTAGGGAAAGAATAAATGAAAGTGAAACGAGAGGCGACAGTGAAATGAGTTCCGACTCATACCTTGGAAATAGGAATCAAGGAGCTACGAAATCACGAAGTCAAAAGATGGTCAAGGCACCGAGGAATTAAGCTCAAGGAAACGCGACTTAGAAGATGTAAGGCTAGACACGTGCATCGTACCTCTTTTTAAAGAGGGTATCCTTGATCCTTGGTTTTTCCTGTAGAGCTTGCTCGCATGTTATCTTTTGGTGCATATCCTCTCGGTCCTGTTTCTGTTGCAAACCCCGTAAGGAGTTTGTCTTGTTTATCTTCTCGATCTCGTCTTGGAAACCTTAGGTAGAACTCTATGGATGTAAACATGTATTTGAAACATGTTATGTTTGACATGGTTGCAAATGGTTGCAAGTGGTTGCTCGTGGATGCGCGAATACACACTTGATACTAGATCGACTCAGGCACATTTCACGTTGCATATGCACGAGTATTCATACTTGTTTATGGATGAAATTGAATATGTTATCATGTGGATGTTGCATGTGGATGGATGTTTGTGCACGCATATAGTACTAATATGACTAGGACTATTTGCATACATGTTGGACTCATGGCACTAAACATATTTTGCATTAGAAAGATCATTCAGGCCTGATCATTAGCACTAGCTAAGGAGCATATACACACACGTTTTGCATATGTTCATATGGCATTAGAAATCGTCTAAGACAATGGTTGCCTGTGGATGATGTTTTGAGTAGATGGATGATGGATGGTAGGATGCGTTCTTCCTAACTTGGAGATTTTGGGGACGAAATCCTTAAAGGAGGGGAGAATGTAACAACCCGAATTTTAACAACGTGTTAAGACAAGAATCAAGGCATAATTAAATGTTAAAATCTGAATCAGGAGAAACGGGCTGTGCCATTGCATTTGTCTCGGTAAAATACGCGAAATAGAGTCCGAAATTTCGTAAATCGGAGTCCGTATGACCGAGATATGGCCTCGCGAAGTTTCACGAAAAATTCAAATTCAAAACAGATTCAAAATTTCAGAAAATCAGTGTAGGCGGGAAAAATCCCGCCCAGACCAGGTCGACCAGGGGGTCGACCTAGGTGTCAACCTGGGTGGGACCAGGTCGACTGGGGAGTCGACCCCAGGGTCGACCTGGGGGTCGACCTGCCTGGTCGAACCCAAGCAGCTTGGTGCACCTGTTTTGCTGTTTGGCTCGGTTTTGGAGGCTTGTGACGATTTTTGAGGGCTTGGATCTATCCCAGGGTTAATCTAACGGCCTAAACTACTCCTAATCTCTATAAAAAGACCCCTAAGCCTACCCTAAACCCTCGCAAATCACTCATGCCATGAAGTGCTGCCCAAATGCCAAGTGATCATGGCCTCCGTCTCCTATTCCTAGAGCCTAAGCATTCAAACTAGATCCGAATCAAAAGGTGCGAGCTTGCTACACCAAATAGAGGCCAAATCAATGTTGCTACGACGGTTTCATGACGGTTCTTCTTCAAAGGAGCCACCTTTCTTCATCGAGACGATTCATGCTAATTCGCTAAGCCACGCTATGTAAGTTCTAGCTACTTTGAGATGTTAACGGTAGTTTAATCATGGCATGGAATAAAATGTGGTTAAACATGAATGCTATAACCTATGCGAGCCTAGTTTGCTCCTTTAACATGAACATATGACTTTGGGTTATGTTTTAGCCACTAAACCATGTTATTCATGTTGCATTGGACTTGGTTTGCCATGCAAGATTGGACCTTTACTTGTAGTATGATAGCATGAACACTTAGAGCCACTTTGACTTGTGAAATAGTTGCATAAATTGGACTTTGGGGCTTATGCATGTAAATGAAACCAACCCCCTTATGATATCATGTTTATGTAAGGTCAAATCCCGTTATCATAATATGCAAATTTGTGGCCAAATCCTTTATGACATTATGCATGCTTGTGGCCAATCCCCTTTTATGTTATGCATGCTTATGGCCAATCCTTATATGACACTATCGTTCATGTTTTAAGGCCAAACCCCCTTATGATACCATGCACGTTTGGAGCCAATCCCTTTTGTGGCATCGTGCATGTTTTTGGGTCTACATGTAGCCATAGTATACCTACTATGTTGACTCGCTTTTACTCAAGTGAAAACACGATTTTGGGGTAGTTAGACAAACGTGAACGTGACGCGAAAACTTGACTTGAAAGTGGCACGAAAACTTGACATGGGGCTTACATGAGAACATGACATTCATGATACATTTAAATATGGTCATGACACGTGGGAAAACATGGAACTTGAACTAGACATGGGTGGTTTGTAAGTGTAATATGACACTAGACCAAATATGAAAGTGGCCAACTCGAGGTTGGGTTGAGTTTGTAGCATAAATCTACCCGGACCCGCCCGGCTTAAGTAGTGGCTACAAACAATAAGATCCAATGTGAGAAGTTGGTCATGTCGCGCTTAAGACCCGAGGTTAGACTAGGTTGTGGTGTAAAACTACCCGGACCCACCCGGCTTAACTAGTAACCACAACAAAGTCTAATGTGAGAGGTTGAGAGTGCATTAATTAAATTAATGCCACATGATAAGGTTAAGTAAGTTTGACTAATGACACTTGACCGATATGACACGAATGGGTAGATTAAGTGGGACCGGGCTTGATTTCTTAATGACACTTAACCATACAAGACAATTAGGGGATGGGGTTAAGTAACTTATACTTAACCAATTATACATGATGATTTGATGAGGTTAAGTAACCTATACTTAACCAATCTAATATGCGAACCTGATAGAGTTAACTCATAAGACCTTTTAAATATACTTAACCATTATAATACGATTAGTGGATGGGGTTAGGTTAACCTATACTTAACTAATCCGACTCGATAATCTGATGAGGTTAAGATAATCTGTGCTTAACCAATCTAACATGATAACCTGATAGGGTTAAGGTAAACAAGTACTTAACCAAATTGACTTGATGATTGAATAGGGTTAAGTCATGAGCTCCTTGGTATACTTAACCAACTTGTAGGGCTAGGTCTTGGACTTGAATACTTAGCCAATCTTGACTTGATTCATAGGCGGGCTAAGCCATGAACCTGAATAACAACACTTAACCCAATAGGAAAAACCCTAGTAGAGGAACTAGGTAGAAAATCGTAGTTAATCAAGGGTAACTGGGAAATGAAGCTAAGTGGTAAACCTTAGTTAAGTATAACTAAGTAATAATTCTTAGCCAAGGACATGGGACTAGTTCATGGATAGATGAGTAACCCGGTACAGTATGTCATCGCTTAAAACACGAGGAGGAGCAAATTATTTGAATTAGATAAAGGCTCCAACGAACTGGGTGACAAAGTGGTAGCTTCGGGGGACGTGAGGGTACTCTTGGTATCCCTCTGTGAGGTGGCAGGTGGTCCATGAAACCCGACCTCACAGAGGTTAAGGTCTGCGATAGAAGAGACAAGGGTATGCCTTGGTTGCTATGCGAGCGACCTAAAGACTGGGATGGATTAGCGTGGAGTCGACGATACTTGATTTTGCCCTGGATAGCACGTCGCCGACTACCTACCATCTTTAGTCAATCGTGTACGAACGGAAAGGCAGAGAACCCCAACAGACCATGTTCTTGCTATCGAGTCATGGGTGAGGTTGGCCCATAGGAAAGTGGGGCTACAGTGGGGCCGGGATGTGGTTCTCATACATGATTTTTGTTGGATTGCCTTTCAGTAGTTGAGGGAGGGACGGATACAAAAACAGACCTTGATATCTGCATCAGCAGACGACTTAAAGCTCCCGACCAAGTTCCGTATTTCTTGATTTGCCCTGGCACGGAACTCGGATGGCACATTGAGATACATGTGCGTCTAGACATGGAAAACAATTCACGATATATACGTGGGACAAAGGGCGTGGTTGACGGGTGGCATAATCCCTAGTGGTCCTAGGTGACCAAAACCCAAACCAAGACACGGAAATGTTCATTAGGTAGCATAATCCCTAGTGGTCCTAGGTGGCATAAATCCTAAGTGAACACGTGGTAGTTCATGGTAAGAAAACATAACCTGATCAAGGGTAGTAGTCCAAAATAACCTCAAGGATAAAATGTTTACATGGGAAAGCCCGTATGGCCTATGGCAAAGGACTGAACTTATACGTGGAAAGAAACATACGAGTTGGAAAAACCTACATATGCTAGATATTAGGTTGACATGGACCATTACATGACATTGGGCAAGGGACAATCATAGTTGACACATGACGCGGGTTGGGATACTAGTACGAGAGGTGCAGAGCGAATGGACGTGACAGATACCTTGTGATAGTATACTTGATAGAAACCTGATGACGTGATACCTTGATTCTTGACACCGTAGTTTATCATGATACTTTAGTTTACCTTGCTACAGTAGTTCATCCAGTTATCTTGGTTTAGCTTATCTATCTTGTTACCATCCTTATGTTTACTTTCAGTTTATGCATGTCATGTTACCTTTACCTGTTTTTATACTGGAAGAAGATAGGACTTACCAGTCTTTATGACTGACCCCATTTTCTTTCGCCTCTTTGTCTTCCGTTTCCCCCCCCCCCCCGGTTTTAGGGAGGAAATTATGTTGGTTAGTTTGGACCTCTTATGCTTGAAGGTCATCATGTATAGCTTGGTCTTCTTTTGGCTATGGCTGCTTCACCGCTTTATTTTGGGGAATAATTTATGAAAAGGTTTTATGCTTCTTTACTATTGCAAGACATGTTTTTGATGTATTCTGATGTAAAAGGCTTCAGACCTTATTTTATAAGGTAATGAAATTTGTTTTACTTCCGCTGTTTTATATATGTTCTGTCTTGTAATATTTCTGTGCATGTTTACCTCGATAATGCTTCACCAAACCTAGTGCATTCTCTTTGTGAGTGACCCTAGCGGAGGTGGGGTGTTACACCAGCGCCGCCTCCGCCGCTACAGGCGTTCGCTTCGGCCAAGACCACCACCGACCGACTCCCCTCTCCTCCCTCTTCCACATCATTACCTCTGATGCTTCCATCGTGCCTCGGTTTTCGCGAAAACTGCAACCTTAGTCTTGAACCATCGTGAAAGGTGAGTTCTTTTTGATGTTTGCACTTTGAAAAATCATATCTTTATGGTGTGTTGACGAAATTCGATGAAACAGGAAACATCGAGACCGCAAGGAAGCTCTCTACCACATAGAAGAGGCCGCGGATTTTTCTGAGTCATCTACGATTTTTAGCACTCTGAAAACCAATATGAGAAATCTAAATTAAATGTATTTGAATGGAAAATGTCGTGTGTAAATTATATAAGCGAAATATAAATTACACACTTGTTGTATACCTCATGTACATGCGTTGTGTAAGCTATATAAGCGAAGTATAAATTATACATGCATAGAATAATTGATATATGTGTTGAAATGCAAGTGATATATACATATATATATATATACACACACACTCCCCTCTTCCACAAACCATGGACGATATTTATTGTTGTGAATTGGTGTGAAATATTGGATGAAAAATACGAATGGCTGAATAATTGTTTCTGGTTGATATTGATTGGTAGTGGTTGAAAAATACCCATTGGTGATTGAAATGAATTGGAAATAATTGTGGAAATAAAAATAAAACATGCCGCCTGCGTTCGAATTAGATGCATGAATCCCCATTGTCAAAAACCGCGAGGTTTTAAGGTAGAGCGAGGAGATGTACTAAGGACGGTGCCGGTTTTAACTACCCTGCCGTTATGCTGCCGAAATTTTGAATAATATTCATGTGTTAGAATTATTTTCATATGTTGAAATTATCTTCATGCGTTGAAATTAACGTCATGTGTTGAAACTATATCCATGTGCGGAAATGCTCATGTGTTGAAAAGTGACGTGTGAAAATTAAATTCATGTGTGAATGAATGAAGTGTTTAAACTATAAAAATCACATTTTTATAATATATATGAAGTATGTAAAATATTCGTCTTATATATAAATAGCTTCACCAATAAAAATTTCATCTTTCTTATATGAACAACATATATAAAATATCCATGTGTGGAGGTGCTCTTGTGTTGAGAAATGTGTGTATTGGAAAAGTTCATGTGTTGAATAAAAAGATCGAACAATAAAAATTACTTTTTTATTGAAATTATAAAGTGTTGAAAACATTCATGTGTTGAATAAATATTTTAAATGATAAAAATATCATTTTTATCATATAAGTGATATGCTAAAGATATGCAAGAGTTGAAATAAATATTTGTCAAAGGAATATTATTTTTAACATGCATAGGAACTAAATAAAATAGTCATGTGTTGAAATATATTTTAGTTCGACAAAATTATCATCTTTGAAATGTGAAGTGTTAAAAATAGCCACTTGTTCAAATAAATATGCATGAGTTGAAATATTCATTAATTAGCTAATGATATGATTTTTGCCTATGCATGCAACATTAGAATGAATTGTGTTTTTAAAACAAAGTGAATCAAATATGAAGTTGAATGGAAAATGATAAGTGATAAGAATTGCATATATGTACATGCATATTTATTGAACAGGTTATAACAAAGAGGCTAGAGAAGAGGAATAAAATTTTGTGCCCGAAAAATAGGTACACATTTACTGTTTTGTTTGGGTGATGATTTTATGAGCCTATTGGCTAGGCGCTTGGCTTTTCCTTTTTCTTTTTGACATGAGACGCCCATGTGGCTATTTGGGAATTTTCCCAGCCCCTCCCGTACAAAGGAGATTATGCCGAAATTTTCCAAAATTTAAAGGCATTAGTGAAATATTTGAAGTGGAAACGATATAGGAATTTTTGAATGAACTATATTTATATAAATATATAAATATAAATAAAATTAAAATGAAACGTGGCCGTCAAGCTCGTGTTTTGAAACCGTGATTTCAAACGACTAGTGCGGGAAATCCAACCATTGGATTTTCCCGAAACCACAACCGTTGGGTTCGCCTTGGAAATATCTTTCCAATGGCACCAACTTTGTAGTGATCCGACGGTTGGATTGTCTAGAATGTTTAATTCAAATCTGAAGGAAAACAGCGCCAGAAACAATAATATTAATATTAATATTAATATATATATATAATTAAATTAAATCGAATAACGACGCTGCAGTTCGTAATTTGAAATCGTAACTTCAAACGACGAGTGTGGAAGATCCGACCGTCGGATTTTCCCAAAACTGAAACCGTTGGATTCGTTTTGAAATGACCTTCCTAATGATATAAAATTTGTGAAGATCCAACGGTTAGATTTTCAGATATGTGTAAAACAAATTTAGTGAAAAACAACGCCAGTGCATCGGCACGACCTGAAACGTCGTTTAATTAAATATGGCCGTTTTGAATAAGTAAAAATGGCGATATATCATAATAAAATACTATGGACGATATAGAGTGGAAATAAACCAATTTTGTTATGTTTGCAAGATATGTGATGGTTGAATGTATTCAGCATGAAAATTATAACTAGAGAACTGAAATGTGAATGTTGAATAGTCCAACCATGTGATAAATTGATTTGAAAATCTAAATATACGTGGGTTATTTGAAAAGGCCGGGTCCATCTCATTTCAAATAATCGATAGACGTTGAGAAGTCGTAGAGTCGAAGACGATTGAAGACCGACGATCTTCACATTGGATGGATGGGCGCTACTGATGCTCGTGATTGGAGTAGCTACCATGAAGGGGCTGAAGTAGTAGCCGTCCAGACATACTGTTGATTGTACGGATATGCGAGGAATTTGGTGCCTACGGTTTCGTTCAAACCCAAAACGGACTTGTAAATGGACTGTGTGTCTGACATCGGATTTTGTTCTGTGCTGATTGATCTCTGTTAAATATATATCTGTTTGGCGGTGGAGAATTTATTCTCTTGCTTAACACCCTTCCCTGAGACGTACGAGCTCAGAGGTTATGTATTGATAGAAATCAGTCGCATGGAGTGGATTGCATGTGTGGCACGCCTAATTGGCATATGATCAAGGCTTCTGTTGCAAAGCAAGGTCTTGTGGTTGATGATCAAAGCATGGTCTGTGTGACGTAGTTTGTGTATAACGTGAATTCGCGAGCCTCACACGTCGGTATGAGTCAAAAACGGGAGAAGGACCCAAGGAGTGCACGACGTTTCTTTCTAGCTATGGTGGTGTCAGTGACCTCCCATCCCTGACATTTATATATACTTTTCACCTGTGTGGTTGTTGGAATACGAGGCGCCTCGATTATAGGTCTGTAAGGACCGGGAAACGTGTGTTCCGGAATTGCCAATCCTCAAAAGTAAGAGAGGACCGGCCTTGGAGGATCCAGGGATTGCTGTGTGCCATCCCGAGGCATTTGCTAGAGTGTCTCGAACGGAGAGGAGCTTTCCCCTTGCCTCGACTCATGATGGAACCCAATTTCCAATACGAAATTTCGGAGGTGATTGTATTACTAGTACGGTGACATAGTGGTATGGGTCATTTATGCCGCCTATGATTGATATTTATGATTGAAATCGCTTTTGAAACATATATGCACTAGTAATAATATCAAACATTGTTGTTTTATTCGTATGAAGCATTTTTGGCCATTAGAAGGTAAAAACTCTATCCTCTGGCTTGCGTTGCATTGTGTGATGGGACCTGAGTCTTATAATGGCTTCATTTTATAAAAATCATTGCGATGATTTAATCATTTACTTTATTTATGCACTAGCACTCATTGGAGTAAACCCGTTCCCCGAAAGTGGCGTGGTCCTTTGATTTGCCTTATTATTGTTGTTAATAAGCTAAGTAGATTTCTCATACCAGTCCCATGACTGACTCGTAGTTTGTTTCACCTTGCGAACTCGGGTGCCCTCATTTTCACACGGGCAGCCTAGTTACAGGTATCTGGTGCACTTTTGGCTCATGGCGAGGCTTGACTACACCATGCTGACTTTGACTCTCTCCGCCATTATAGTATATGTATTATGATACCGCCATTGGCGATGTAGACTGATATTTATTTTGTGTACTCTTTATGTATGATTCCGCCTCTGGCGATGGTGGCTGATTATGTATTATTATGCACTAAGTTGTATCCCGCACTGTGCTCTCTGATGTGGTGATATCTATATGATTCCGCTGTCATATGTGTGTAAAGTATTCTATTTTATGTTTATGCTATTATCTGTGATCTGCTAATGATGATTAATGTGTTATTTTCCAATGATTATCCTTAACACCGTGTAACGGGGTTTTGGGATCGTCACAGCTGGTATCAGAGCTTTGGTTAACCTTAGTTCTGGTGTCTGACACAATAAACACTTCGTCAAAATAGAATCAGTAGTATTCTAAGGCGAGTAGCTCATTAGAGATAGGACTAGTAAAGTCCTAGAATGAGCCGAGAAGAATAGCAAAAACAATTTCATCAGTCCATCGTATCATTCCTGAAATTTTCTGCTTAACCATGCAATGAATTATCATTTCTATAAGCTGACTCTTTTCTTGCTTATACAGAATTTGGAAAATGGCTACCCGAGCAGCCGCCGCTAGAGGAGGCCGTGCCGGCCGTGGTAGAGGATGGGGAGAAGCCCCAATTGAAGAAGGACCTTTGATACAACCCCCGGCCGCTCAATACTTCAAGCTAGACCGCGTAGCCAAGAGATACAAAAACCTAGGAGGCAAGACCTTCTCGGGAACTGGCACAGTAATAGAGGCCCTTGCATGGCTCAAAACATGCGAGAATGTACTAGAAGGCCTAAGGCTTGGAGATCAAGATAAAGCTATTATGGGCGCCTGGCTTATGCAGGAACAAGCTGAACTATGTTGGGAATCTCTCACCGCCGGGAATAGAGAAGATGGAAGAACCTGGGACGGATTCAAAGAACTCTTCAAAGAGAAATATGTCCCGGAACAAGCCCTAGAACGAATGCACAATGACTTCGCCAACCTCCAACAGGGGGATCTTTCAGTGCAGGATTATCTGAATAAATTTACATAGTTGTCCCCCTATGCTCCGGAGCTTGTCGCCACTGCAAAGTCCAAGAATAAGAGGTTTATCCTCGGGCTAAAGCGACAGTATCATGATAGAGCCATGGCCCACATCAAGTTGGGATTTAATGAATTGGTGGAAATGACATGCAACTACGAAGACCTTGACCAAAGGCATCTGGAGCAGGATCGCGCTAAAAGCCAAGCCGGAAACAAACGCAAGCCCGCGGTGAATCAAGCTGAGTCAAGCCAAGCAGCATCCTCGAAACCACGGACTGGCAAGCCGCCAAGAGGAAGCTGCTATAACTGTAGAAAAATGGGGCACTTCTCTAATGTGTGCAACCCCGAAGAGGCAGAAGACAAATTCACAAGGTTCAAGCCAGGGCTCTCAGAACCCTCGCTCCTGCTTTAATTGCCGCAAGACGGATCATCTTGTCAAAGACTGTCCTTTGCTGAAGGCCGCAGTATCTCACATGTATGACGGGTCGAGCCCGCCAGCTGCTTCCGAAGGAGCAGGTAAACCCGATGTTTCGGGAGGTACCCTTACAATTAAAAATATTCCTGTTTCTGTATTGTTTGACACAGGTGCGTCGCGTAGTTTTATTGCTAGTAACACACTTCACAAATTAAAGTTAAAAAATAGAAAGCTTAAAGAATTGGTGGAAGTACATAATCCGTTAGGGGGTTCTATTATTCTCAGTTCATATTGTAAAGTGCTAGCCTCTTATTCTTTCTACAAGTTTCCTTTTGATCTGGTCGTTATGGATTTTCCCGAATTCGATATCATTCTCGGGCTGGATTGGTTAACGAAATATGAAGTTGAGGTAAAGTGTGCAGAAAGAATAGTAAAAATTCGAACGAAGCTTGGACTTATATTTATACCCTGTCATGGTTCGAATCCAGATAGAGAAGAATTTTGGTCTGCGTTAGAAGTTATCCCCACTTCCATAGAAAAGATTCCTATTGTTAGAAATTATGCAGATGTGTTTGAAGATGTCGAAAACTTACCTCCGTAAAGAGAAATAGAATTCAGAATCAATCTAATTCCCAATGCCAGACCAGTGGTATATCCAATTCGTAGAATGACTCCAAGGGAAAAAGAAGAATTAGGCGATCAAACTCGTCAACTGTTGTGGAAGGGTCTAATCAGACCTAGCTTCTCTAATTGGGGTGCAGTTGTTGTGTTTGCCCCCAAGTCAGACGGTACTCTTCGATTGTGTGTTGATTACCGAGACCTCAACAAACAGACGCTCAAAAATAAATACCCATTACCCCGCATCGACGATCTGCTAGACCAATTGAATGGGGCGAGAGTATTTTCCCGAATGGACCTAGCTACATGTTTTCGTCAATTGAGGATAGCAGAAGAGTGTGTTCCTTTGACAGCTTTCAGAGGTCCAGATACATTTTATGAATGGTTAGTAATGCCTTTCGGCCTGTGCAACGCTCCAGCATACTTTATCGATCTAATGAATAGAGTGTTCAGTGGAGTTCTGAATAAATTCGTCCTCGTATTCATCGATGATATTTTAATCTACTCCAAATCAAAACCCAAGCATGAAAAACACTTAGAACAAGTATTAGAGATTCTAAGAAAGAAGGTCTTCAAAGCCAAATTCTCTAAATGTGTCTTCTGGCAAGAAGAAGTGAAGTTTCTTGGCCATGTTGTGTCAAAGAAAGGGAATTCTGTAGATCCAAGCAAAATAACAGCGATTCAAGACTGGAAACAACCCACTACACCCACAGAGGTTAGAAGTTTTATGGGGTTGGCTAGTTATTATCGAAAGTTCGTTAAGGATTTTTCGAAGATATCCGGTCCGTTAATGAAGCTCACGAAAAAGCATGAGAAATTTAAGTGGACTTCCGACTGTGAAGAAGCTTTCCAGGAATTGAAATCGAAACTGACAACTGCTCCAGTGCTAACCATTATAGATGGCAATCAGGATTTGACGGTTTGGACAGATGCTTCTATTAGAGGTCTTGGTGCAGTGTTAACGCAAAGAGGCCAAGTAGTCACTTATGCAAGCCGCCAACTAAAACCGCATGAGAAGAATTATGTAACTCATGATCTTGAGTTGCTAGATATTGTTTTTGCGTTGAAAATCTGGAGACATTATTTATTGGGCGAGAAATTTATACTGTATACAGATCATCAATCATTGAAGTATTTATACACCCAGAAAGATCTGAATTTGAGACAGCAGCGTTGGCTAGAATTTCTTGCAGCGTATGATCTTGATATCCTGTATACGCCAGAGAAGGCTAACGTTGTAGCGGATGCGCTTAGTAGAAAAACCGCAATCGTTGCCAACCTTATAATTATGCCAGGATTGATTGATAAAATATATGTTCTTCAGAAAAGTGACAATTTTGTGAAAGAGATGATAAGGAGGATTCAAATGGGCAAAGGCTCCAGTTTCCAAGTGGATAGTGAGGGAGATATGAGATTGAATAGAAGAATATGTGTTCCCGACATTCCAGAGCTCAAAAGAGAAATGCTTGATGGATGCCATAAATCTAAACTTTGCATCCATCCTGGTGTGAGTAAAATGTACAACGATATCAAACGCACTTTCTCGTGGAAGCCAATGAAGAGGGATATTTCCTTGTATGTTAGCAGATGCCTTGCTTGTCAATTGGTCAAAAGCGACCAACAGAAGCTAGCTGGATTGTTGCAACCATTGGAAGTCCCAGGTTGGAAATGGGAACGGATTTCCATGGATTTCATAGATGGTTTGCCGCGAACCAGGAAAGGTAATGACAACATTTGGGTAATCGTAGATCGCTTCACGAAGACTGCCCATTTCATACCTGTCAGATCTAATAGAACCACTCAAAGTCTAGCACAGATATATTTCAAAGAAATCGTTAAGCTGCATGGAATTCCCATCAGCATAGTCAGTGATAGAGACCCAATATTTGCTAGAAAATTCTGGTAGGCATTCCAGACAGAATTGGGAACGAAACTGAATATGAGCACCGCTTATCACCCTCAAACAGATGGCCAAACTGAGCGGGTGAACAGAATTCTAGAAGATTTATTGCGGGCTTGTATAATTGATTTTGTTGGGTCATGGGAAGATCACTTGCATTTGGCAGAATTCTCATATAACAATAGCTATCAAGAAATTTTGGGAATGTCGTCATTTGAAGCATTATATGGCAGACCGTGCAGATCTCCAGTATGTTGGGTAGAACCTGGCAATAGACTTGTGTTAGGACCTGATATGATTCAAGAAGCGTCTGATAAAATCGAATTCATCAAAAAGCGATTGAGAAACGCACAAAGCCGACAGAAAAGTTATGCAGATTCTAGAAGAAGAGATTTGACATTTGCTGTTGGTGACCATGTTTATTTGAAAGTTTCTCCGATGAGGGGAGTAATCAGATTTGGCAAAACTGGGAAGTTGGCACCGAGATTTATTGGTCCCTTTCCTATACTTGAACGAATTGGAACTCTTGCTTATAGGGTTCAATTACCAGATTGGTTGCCTGGAGTGCATGATGTATTTCACGTATCTCAACTTAGAAGACATGTGCATGATCCGGATCTTGTTGTAGAAGAAGAAGCGCAACAGGATATAGACATAACTCAAGAATTAGCAGTCAGAAGAGAGCCATTAAAGATTGTTGGCAAAGAAACTAGAGAACTAAGAAGCAAAAAGGTTCATTTAGTTAAAGTGCAGTGGAGTAGTGATCCTAGAGACTGTACTTGGGAGACTGAGGAAAGCATTAAGCAAGCTTACCCCAAATGTAGAGTGGACATCTCTGACTAACTCCGGTGCAAGGTACCTTTACAATACTTTGCATTTACATTTGTTTCCTACTTTACTGTTGTTTCCATTTCGAGGACGAAAAGTTTTAAGTGGGGGAGATTGTAACAACCCGGAAAATACGAGCCAATTTAAAATTTTTAAATTGGTCATTTCAAAAGAATTTGAACAATTGAAATAGAATATTTCAATAAAATAGTGAACTAGAAATAGTGAGCCAGTTTGAAAATTTGAATTCAAACTTTGAATGACTATGCAGGGTGGAAAATATGACGGATTTTTGCGAAACCAAAATCTGTTTATCAATACCTTTCTAACGAATCTAAAAAATCGAGGTTTCATAACGGGAATCAAAAGTTATGGCCGAATGAATTTTCAGAAAGGTCGCTATATAGAATATATAGCCCTGGAAAATTGATATTTTGCAAACAACCTCAGAATTCGACCAAACCACTTTTGTTGGGTCCGGGATGTCAAACTATTGCTAGGTTTCAAATTTCATAATTTTTGAAGCTAGTATGTGAGCGTGGCAAAAGAAAATGTGTTTGGTCAATTTCTGTTAAATTGGATCGACCAGAAAATGGCCATTTTTTAAACGATCTCAGAATTTGACGAAACTAGTTTTGTTGGGACCGTAGCGTCAAAACATAGCTAGATTTATTTTTCTGGAATTTTTTCGAATCAGTTTGTGGCCCTGACAAATTGAAATGTACGTTCAAAGTTAAAATTAAATGTTTTATACTTTAATTTGAAGAATAACTGATTGTAACAGTCGAATTGGCCAACGAAACATATCCCATTGTGTCCGGGATGGGGGTAATTAGCTAGGGATGACAGTCGTTGGGTTTGAATTGGTGTCCGTTTGGAGAAACACTATTTAAAAATTTATTAAAACCATTGGCCAATCAGAAATTTCCTTTCATTATTTAAAAAAAAACGCGAAAACCTTTTTTTTCTCTCTCGACCTACAGCGGAAATCGTTTGCCACTTCCCCTTCAAATCGCCGCCGTCTCAGCCCCTTGCCGACGCCGCCACCTCCTGCAATCGACGCTGCAGCCTCCCCTCTTCAAATCCGACCCACCCTCGTCACCTCCCTCCTCCCCATCGATGAGAACGAGGCCCAGGAAGTTCCTACCTTCCCAGCGCCGCCTCCGCCGCTACAGGCGTTCGCTCCGGCCAAGACCATCACCGACCGACTCCCCTCTCCTCCCTCTTCCACGTCATCACCTCTGATCATCCCATCGTGCTTCGATTTTCGCGAAAACTGCAACCCTAGTTTTGAACCATCGTGAAAGGTGAGTTCTTTTTGATGTTTGCACTTTGAAAAATCATATCTTTATGGTGTGTTGACGAAATTCGATGAAACAGGAAACATCGGGACCGCAAGGAAGCTCTCTACCACATAGAAGAAACCGCGGATTTTTCTGAGTCATCTATGATTTTTAGCACTCCGAAAACCAATGTGAGAAATCTAAATTAAATGTATTTGAATGGAAAATGTCGTGTATAAATTATATAAGCGAAATATAAATTACACACGTGTTGTATACCTCATGTACATGCGTTGTGTAAACTATATAAGCGAAGTATGAATTATACATGCATAGAATAATTGATATATGTGTTGAAATGCAAGTGAAATATAGAAATATATATATATATATATATATATATATATATACACTCCCCTCGTCCACAAACCATGGACGATATTTATTGTTGTGAAATATTGGATGAAAAATACGAATGGTTGAATAATTGTTTGTGGTTGATATTGATTGGTTGTGGTTTAAAAATACCCATTGGTGATTGAAATGAATTGGAAATAATTGTGGAAATAAAAATAAAACATGCCGCCTGCGTGCGAATTAGATGCATGAATCCCTATTGTCAAAAACCATGCGGTTTTAAGGTAGAGCGAGGAGCCGTACTAGGGACGGTGCCGGTTTTAACTACCCTGCCGTTATGCTGCCGAAATTTTGAATAATATTCATGTGTTAGAATTATTTTCATATGTTGAAATTATCTTCATGCGTTGATATTAAAGTCATGTGTTGAAACTATATCCATGTGTGGAAATGCTCATGTGTTGAAAAGTGATGTGTGAAGATTAAATTCATGTGTGAATGAATGAAGTGTTTAAACTATAAAAATCACATTTTTATAATATATATGAAGTATGTAAAATATTCGCCTTATATATAAATAGCTTCACCAATAAAAATTTCAACTTTCTTATATGAACAACATATATAAAATATCCATGTGTGGAGGTGCTCATGTGTTGAGAAATGTGTGTATTGGAAAAGTTCATGTGTTGAATAAAAAGATTGAACAATAAAAATTACATTTTTATTGAAATTATAAAGTGTTGAAAACATTCATGTGTTGAATAAATATTTTAACTGATAAAAATATCATTTTTATCATATAAGTGATATGCTAAAGATATGCAAGAGTTGAAATAAATATTTGTGAAAGGAATATTATTTTTAACATGCATAGGAACTAAATAAAATAGTCATGTGTTGAAATATATTTTAGTTCGCCAAAATTATCATATTTGAAATGCGAAGTGTTAAAAATAGCCACTTGTTCAAATAAATATGCATGAGTTGAAATATTCATTAATTAGCTAATGATATGATTTTTGCCTATGCATGCAACATTAGAATGAATGGTGTTTTTAAACCAAAGTGAATCAAATATGAAGTTGAATGGAAAATGATAAGTGATAAGAATTGCATGTATATACATGCATATTTATTCAACAGGTTATAGCAAAGAGGCTAGAGAAGAGGAATAAAATTTTGTGCCCGACAAATAGGTAACACATTTACTGTTTTGTTTGGGTGATGATTTTATGAGCCTGTCGGCTAGCCGCTTGGCTTTTTCTTTTTCTTTTTGACATGAGACGCCCGTGTGGCTATTTGGGAATTTTCCCAGCCCCTCCCGTACAAAGGAGGTTATGGTGAAATTTTCCAAAATTTAAAGGGGTTACTGAAATATTTGAAGTGGAAATGATATAGGAATTTTTGAATGAACTATATTTATATAAATATATAAATATAAATAAAATTAAAACGAAACGTGGCCGTGCAGTTCGTGTTTTGAAACCGTGATTTCAAACGACTAGTGCGGGAAATCCGATCATTGGATTTTCCCCAAACCGCAACTGTTGGGTTCGCCTTGGAAATATCTTTCCAACGGCACCAACTTTGTAGAGATCCGACGGTTGGATTGTCCGGAATGTTTAATTCAAATCTGAAGAAAAACAGCGCCAGAAACGATTAAATTAATATATATAAATATAATTAAATTAAATCGAATAACGACGCTGTAGTTCATAATTTGAAATTGTAACTTCAAACGACGAGTGTGGAAGATCCGACCGTCGGATTTTCCCATAACTGAAACCGTTGGATTCGTTTTGAAATGACCTTCCTAATGATATAAAATTTGTGAAGATCCAACGGTTAGATTTTCAGATATGTGTAAAACAAATTTAGTGAAAAACAACGCCAGTGCATCGGCACGACCTAAAACGTCGTTTAATTAAATATGGCCGTTTTGAATAAATAAAAATGGTGATATATCGTTATAAAATACTATGGACGATATAGATTGGAAATAAACCAATTTTGTTGTGTTTGCTAGATATGTGATGGTTGAATGTATTCAGCATGAAAATTATAACTAAAGAACTGAAATGTGAATGTTGAATAGTCCAACCATGTGATAAATTGATTTGAAAATCTAAATATACGTGGGTTATTTGAAAAGGCCGAGTTCATCTCGTTTCAAATAATCGATCGACGTTGAGAAGTCGAAGAGTCGAAGACGATTGAAGACCGACGATCTTTACATTGGATGGATGGGCGCTACTGATGCTCGTGATTGGAGTAGCTACCGTGAAGGGGCTGAAGTAGTAGCTGTCCAGACATACTATTGATTGTACGGATATGCGAGGAATTTGGTGCCTCCGGTTTCGTTCAAACCCAGAACGGACTTGTAAATGGACTGTGTGTCTGACATCAGATTTTTTCTGTGCTGATTGATCTCTGTTAAATATATATCTGTTTGGCGGCAGAGAATTTATTCTTTTGCTTAACGCCCTTCTCTGAGACGTACGAGCTCAGAGGTTATGTATTGATAGAAATCAGTCGCATGGAGTGGATTGCCTGTGTGGCACGCCTAAGTGGCATATGATCAAGGCTTCTGTTGCAAAGCAAGGTCTTGTGGTTGATGATCAAAGCATGGTCTGTGTGACACAGCTTTGTGTATAACGTGAATTCGCAAGCCTCACATCTCGGTATGAGTCAAAAACGGGAGAAGGACCCAAGGAGTGCACGACGTTTCTTTCTAGCTATGGTGGTGTCAGTGACCTCCCATCCCTGACATTTATATCTACTTTTCACCTGTGTGGTTGTTGGAATACGAGGCACCTCGATTATATGTCTGTAAGGACCGGGAAACGTGTGTTCAGGAATTGCCAATCCTCAAAAGTAAGAGAGGACCGACCTTGGAGGATCCAGGGATTGCTGTGTGCGGTCCCGAGGCATTTGCTAGAGTGTCTCGAACGGAGAGGAGCTTGACCCTTGCCTCGACTCATGATGGAACCCAATTTCCAATATGAAATTTCGGATGTGATTGTATTACTAGTACGGCGACATAGTGGTATGTGTCATTTATGCCGCCTATGATTGATATTTATGATTGAAATCGCTTTTGAAATATATATGCACTAGTAATAATATCAAACACTGTTGTTTTATTCGTATGAAGCATTTTTGGCCATTATAAGGTAAAAACTCTATCCTCTGGCTTGCGTTGCATTGTGTGATGGGACCTGAGTCTTATAATGGCTTCATTTTATAAAAAGCATTGCGATGATTTAATCATTTACTTTATTTCATGCACTAGTACTCATTGGAGTAAACCCGTTCCGCGAAAGTGGCGCGGTCCTTTGATTTGCCTTATTATTGTTGTTAATAAGTTAAGTGGATTTCTCATACCAGTCCCATGACTGACTCGTAGTTTGTTTCACCTTGCAAACTCGGGTGCCCTCATTTTCACACGGGCAACCTAGTTACAGGTATTTGGTGCACTTTTGGCTCATGGTGAGGCTTGACTACACTGTGCGGACTTTGACTCTCTCCGCCATTATAGTATATGTATTATGATTCCGCCATTGGTGATGTAGACTGATATTTATTTTGTGTACTCTTTATGTTTGATTCCGCGTTTGGCGATGGTGACTGATTATGTATTATTATGCACTAAGTTGTATCCTGCTCTGTGCTCTCTGATGTGGTTATATCTATATGATTCCGCTGTCATATGTGTGTAAAGTATTCTATTTTATGTTTATGCTATTATCTGTGATCTGCTAATGATGATTAATGTGTTATATTCCAATGATTATCCTTAACACCGTGTAACAGGGTTTTCGGATCGTCACAGGTAAGCCCTATGAATATAAAGTATTTTGGTCTCTTTCTTTCCCTCTTCTATTAGTATCATATCCATAAATCTATGGTTATTTTAATGCTAAATTAAGTTAGGAAGTCCATGAAATCACAGATCTGAATCAGATTCACAGATTTGAATGCAGTAGAGTGGATTTAGAATTGTACCTTTTGGGTAACGGTATATTTACCGTCTGCATTCCCCGTAATTCTTAACGTCTTAAATAACTGTAATTTGTAGTAATTTCTTTTGATCTCATTAAAATAAGTTGATAATATCTTTGTTGTAATTTGTTCAATTAATTCTCTGTTTGGGTTAACAATTGCTATAATACCAAAATGGTAAACCTGATAATAGTTATGCATACAGTCTTGAGATTAGCATTCAATAGTAATTTGGAAAACATGTTAATTTGACAGTTATTTGAAAACATGTTAACTTGACAGTAATATGGAAAACATGTTAACTTGACATTGATTTGGAAAGCATGTTAGTTTGATAGGAATATGGAAAATTTACAGTAATTGAAAAAGGTAAATGGAAAATAAGAATTAACATCTAACTCGGAAAAAAAGAGAAAGTTAGTATTGGACCGGCTTAGTTGGATTTTGGGAAATGGGTACATTTCCACAACGGTTAAGCAATTAAGAACATAGTTGCAAGAAAAAATTGGAAAAGACAAGAATAGTGTGAAATAGGGGTTCTTTTACCGTATTGCATACTAATCAAATAAAATATACATGTATGTCAATAATGAAAATAAAAGAAATAGCTTGCAACTATGGATCTTGTTTGATGTGAGTTATGGAAATGGAGCTTCACATCTTTCCACAAATCGTTCTAATGAAGGGTGCGAAATGTCTTCCTGGAATAATGAGAATATACAAGATGGTAAATAAATGAATATTACTACAATAAAACTTAGGTTAATGTTAATGAACCAAGAGAAAATGAGATGAACGAGGAATATAACCTATTATAAATAATTATATAAATGAGAATGTAATTTAATAGGTCGGCTTGTCCTAGGGACAAAAGGAATTGTAACATGGGTTATAATAAATGAAAAGAGAACTTATCAGTAAACCTTAATTAAGAAAACTAAGTTAATAAGTAGACAACAACAACAACTTGTCATGACAGTGTAAGATAAGGTTATGACGAAATAAGGAATAAAGTGTGCTTATTATCGATAGACTTATAACTGAGGGATTTAAGTGTAATAATTACAATAAATAATAAGCGGAAGTCCATTACGAGGGCATAAGACTGAATAAGGAAAGTAAGCAGTCGATTGAAAGATAACGAATCCGGTAACTTAAATTAAAAATGAATATGTGGATAATCAAGTTAATTAGTAACCTACTGAGATAAAGAAAGTGCCTGATTAAGAGATCAGACATAAGATCTAATAACATGTTAGTGTGATGTGCTTGGACCAGAGGTGAAGATCCCAACGTGGTAGATCAACGTTGTGTGTGGAGAAACGAGAGGAGCATGTCTATCTAATTGTTCTAATTGATTTTTCTGCCAGATTATTCTGTTAGGTTACTTTGCGGAACTGGAAGGAAGCACGCGGCTTGTGTGGGACGTGGTAGGGTACTTCGTGGTGGTCCTCTGCACGGGACATGCTCAGGCTATACTCGTAGAGGTTTGGTCTATGTTGTACCACTTTGTGAGTATACCTTGATTGCAACGGAAGTTTGGCAGTCAGAAGGCTATGGAGGATAGCATTTGGTGATTCGGCGTTTTTCCTCGAAGAGGCAGGTCAGGACCAATGCAGGATTGTAATCCTTGAATATCTGTCATCGGTAGTCAGTGTGATATGGAAAGACTAAAGATAAACGTAGAGACCGTCAATCTTTCACTATCGAGACATTGGTTGTGGGATACACTAAATGGATGTAAGATTATTTTATATAGGCACGTCACTTTGCTCTCTATTTAGTGTTTCACTAGTTGAGGGAGGGGCCAGGGTAGGGCGATAGCCACCGTGAAAATACAGACCATACTTGGATATCTGTATTGAAGGTCTAGTAAAGCTGGCATTAATAGATATTGAATGCTCCTGACTGAGTTTCGTGTATTGGATGCATCCCTATTATGGGACTCGGGTTACAGTAGACAGTACGTTCGTAAAAAGGTCTAGATACATGCACTCGATGGTGTATTGTAGACAATAGGGCATTACTCTAAGTTGAGACTTAATTCGACCAAGGAGTTTGGATATGACGATCCATACACTTACATGGCATAGCTATGGTAGTTCTATGCAATTTCGCGGCGTAATGATATAGATTTCCGTACGAGATTTGGCGTAGGATGGATAATGTATGCGCTTCCACGGCATGACAACGGAGACCGTATAGGGAGGGGGCTAGGGGAGGTACCTTGGGATGTTGGGTATAGCTACATATACACTATATTAGGTTTAATCTACTGGGGGAGTAGATGGGTACGACTTGAGTATAGAGCTTTGAGTGTGGTTAACCCAAATAACCTAATAATTAAGAAAACATAACTGAATGGATAGGTAGGGTTATTCCATAATAAGAAATTTGTTCAATCACCAAATTCTTGTGTTTTGACCCCTTCCTCATAACATACACGCATGTTAGGTTTATGGTAGAGATTTCATAGCCTATGGACATTTGTTAATCAGTGTTTTTATTTCGGTAAGTCTATATTTAATTATTATATTTTATCCATTCCACAGTGAGATGTTTTTCGAGCTCTAATATATTTATTATCTCAGTCTTTTCTGCAGGATACCAGATAGGCTAACTCGAGCTTCGATAGAATGGGATTTACAAAAAAACATTCTATCGACATTCAGGTTGTTATAAAATGCATAGATTTATTGTAAATCTACATGTTAATGAATCTAAACTTATTATTTTAATCCATTTTCGCTATTTATATTTAGCCTAGGATTTCAAAACTGAAATAAACATAAATGGTCTTGGTTTTTTGTGACCTAACATGTAAATGTGATAAAAACAACTAATTAAGCGTATAATGTAACATAACATATCGGGATATCAAAATCAAACATCAAATAAATATATCTAATGAATAACACGATTAAAATAATTTTTACAGCAAGGAAATGAATATAAACAGCGTCAAGATGATGCAAAATATATAAATCGATGAAGACTTAATCTCTATAATGTGTTAGATGAGATTAGAAATGATTTTGAATGTGTTTTGAGATTCCGAGAGGAAGAACTAGAGAATCTTATTTCTAGTGGATGTTATGAAAATTAAGAGAAGTGGATAACCTAATATCTTCAAGCCCTATTTGCACTATAGGTCATTATCCCAAAATGGTCTAACCTAATTAGTCCATTAGCTGCTAAATAAATATGCACAACAGTCTGAAAACTTAAAACCGGTATATCTACATAACCTCTTAACCAAACCGCTAATGTAACTGCTCTACAAAATGACCAAGCATCAAATATTTCCTGTGTCCTAGGTTTAATCATCTAATTTGGCACCAATCAAAAGATATGATTGGAACAAGATAGTCAGGGGTAAAATGGTCATAAAACGATCCGTTTAAAACCTTAGATATGTAAGCATCCCAAATAACATATATTAAAATAGACCTTGTGATTTAAATAAAATTATTTAACGTTCCTCTAATATGTAAAATAGGGATTGTTATAATTACTAAAAGACTAATATGCATATATACTACATATGGAGATAGTTTAGGCTATATACCTAAGGCATAAGACTTGAACATGCTATATTTTAATTTTTTCTAAATTTAAAGTCATTTTTGAGTGGTAAACAAATTTTTTATTAGTATTTATTACCATAATTTATGGATATTAAACTGTATACTTAATGGTATAATTAACACATATACTTTGTGCATATCAGTTATATCTAACATGTTTCCATATAGGTTTAACAATTTCACGTCGTATAAATAAATTAATAGTTGTAAGAAGATATATACATGTTATAAGGAATTAAGTCCAGTTGACTAGTATGTCTATAAAACCAATATCCCTATTGAATTTGGTCACTATTAATTCCTAATATTGTTGCAAGAAATATTTATGAGAATTTAATCATTTAAACGTTACACAATTGTGCAAAATTTTTCGTCTACAAGTTAGCACATGTTATGGTATTTATTTCAATCTGACTACATACTACTTATCCAACCATTCTAGATTCATCTTCTCCATGTCGGTTTGGCATTTCTCTCTTCAATAACATTTGTTTAGATTTCCAACAGTTTCAGGAAAATCATCAAATTTAACATATGACTTCATGATGGACGATAATTTCTTAAACTTTTAAACATTACTACAACAAAATTGTTGTTTGATGACGCAAAAGGGTGTATCTTTTATGATGCTTATGCGACGCTACTAAAAATAGTGTCGCATAGTCGTAGTAAAAGACACACCCTTTTGCGTCATTAAAAACTAGTTTTGTTGTAGCTCATGCACCTCATTTATAATTCACACTTTATTTATTTTTGAACTTACCTTTTACAAACGTTATTATATTTTAAACCTTTTATAGTTACAAGGTGCAAATTTTAAGTATCTGGTCCACAAAAATTAAAACTATATCTTCTTTTATGTTTGTATTTGGTTCCATATAAGATTCCCTATCCTGAAAAGATTAATTGTCCCAATTAGAAAAATTAAAACTATTTTTTATATTTGGTTCCATATAAGATTCTCTGTCCTATCTTAGTACGTAGAGAACCTTGTATAAATTCCTGTGTAAACCACAACAAGTATCACAAATTGCATTAAACTCTAGATGGAATAGAATTCAAATTTTATGTGTTATTATGTCTTCTCTTTAATCACAATTTCTCAAGCCTTTTGCACAACAACAGCTCCAGCTCCCATGATGATTTATGGTGTCAAATTGGTATCGAACATTCATATTAAAGGACATAGAGAAATACACAATATGATTGTTACAAAAGATGTCACTTTTCCTACTGGAAATTGTTGTTCAAAGGAAAAAGTGTCCACTTCCTCCTAAGCCATCCCCTCCTTCTAAAAGCCCTCCTTGCTCACTTGGAAGTCATTGTGATGGAAAGTCTCCTGTAATTTCATCTTAAATTGTATGACCAATTTAGATTGAATGCGTGTGTTTTGGTAGCTCAAAGCACCAGAAGCAATCGTAATCAACAAATAAATGCAAGTAGTTTTAACTAAAATTATGTTCAATTCATGAAGTGTTATGTGTTTGTATCATTAGTGAAATAGTGATTTTTTTCTAGTTTCTTTTTGTTAGTTTCTTCCTCAAATGTATTACCCTAACTAAAAGTTGAAATTATATGCCATTGACATGTCTATTAGATAACTAAAAGAAAAAAAATCAAAGTATTTTACTTATTTTTCATTTTGCATTCCTCACTAACAATAATCATTGTATTTACGAAAATTATTAATTTTGATTTATAAGCTAATGCGAGAGAAAAATGTTGTAAGTTCATTTCCTTTCATCTCCCTATCTTGGAAATGAAAATTCATAGAAAATAAGTCTATTTATTAGTTTACCTCTTATACCTATTTATGAAAGATTCATTTATTGAGAATAATTAACCTAAGGTATAGGGAGTTTACAATTATTCTTATTCCCTCTAATTTTCGCTGTAACAACAAAAGTCTAAGAACTCTATGGAAATTTATCTCCTCGTTCCTGTAACACCCCACCTCCGTTAAGGTCATCACTCACAAAGGGAATGCATTAACTTTAGTGGAGCATCATAATTGTATAGAACAGATAAATTACAAAACAGAAAAAAAATTAAACAGTGGAAAATATATAAAACTTTACTTCATTGATAAAACAGGAGTATGGTAAAACAGCTTGTACAAAGATTGTTTTCCAACACCAAAACACCCTTACCCATTACAAAAAGCATCTGTCTTGTTTAACAAAATAAAGAAGCATAAAATGACAATGATATTCACCAATAAAGCATGAGCCAGCCATAGCAGTGGAAAAGAGAGTCCAAAGCAATACATCGTCTATCTTCAAGCTTGGAAAGAAAACTGAGCTATGTGGTGATATTCCCTCCCTGTGAACCTTGGGGGCGAGGGGGGAACAGAAGAAAAGAAGGCAGAGGAAAACAGGTCAGACATAAGTCTAGTAAGTCTAGTTATTATTCAGCATGTAAACAGGTAAAAGGATCGTGACATGAATAAACTGAATACCAGACATAACCATGATAATAAGCATAGCAAGACAACAAATGATGATCATTAGATATGACAAGGTAGGATACACTGAATGCGCTTCGGTTTTTTCTCTGATTTCCTAATTTCTCTGCACCACCCAACTAGCATCCCAACAAGTGTCTTTTATAGAATGATTCGTATTCCCTACTAGTGTCCCAACTAGTATCCTGTGAAAAGGATCCATATCCCCTACTAGTGACCCAACTAGTATCATGTGTTATAAATTAAGGTGATCCGAACCCCGCAATTGTGGTAGCCTTCAGGTGTACATCTAGTATGAGTATCTTACCTCAATTAGCCTAATTGCCATGAAGATATTAGATGTACCCTTACTACCCTATCGATTGGCTCCATACTTGTATTAATTTTTCCTTGTGTCTGTGTCAATCGGCCCTCTTTTGCATGTAGATACCCTGTGCTGGTCCCACCATACGGTGTATCAATCCCTATGATAGCGACCCAACAAGATTAAAGATGCACAGTGTATACTACTGATGCCCAGTGTCTGCTTTTTCACTTCGGAGCACGTGCACGCCATAATCCGTATAAACTACACTGCTGCACCTACTGCCGCTATTTTGACCGCTTATAATCAGCCCAGTAATCGTGCCCCACCCTGCCTAGTTAAGGGTACCGTGATACATGTATGTGGGTTACTACTGAAATGGGTCCCCGTTATAAGGGTTTTCTAGGGTCTATTTGTATACCCCCCAAATTGGTTAAGTGTTATCAATCCATTAAAGTAAACTTAACCCATCCACACGTCATGTCATGTTGGTTAAGTGTTTCTTTTTGACTTAACCCTTCTCATCCAATCATATTGTAATTGGTTAAGTGTTTCCCCTTAGCTTAACCCCATTTGTTCATCATGTTATAGTGGTTAAGTGTTTCCCATTTACTTAACCCCACTCGTTCATCATGTTATATTGGTTAAGTGTTTCCCATTAACTTAACCCCACTCGTTCATCATGTTATATTGGTTAAGTGTCATCAATCCAGTCGAGTTTACTTAACCCACCCACTTGTCATGTTACATTGGTTAAGTGTTTCCCTCCAGTGTTACTTAACCCTATCACACATCATGTTGTATTGGTTAAGTGTTGCGCTCTTGTGTTAACTTAACCCTACCACTTGTCATGTTACATTGGTTAAGTGTTGCCCTCTTTTGTTAACTTAACCCTACCACTTGTCATGTTACATTGGTTAAGTGTTGCCCTCTTGTGTTAACTTAACCCTTCCACTTGTCATGTTACACTGGTTAAGTGTTTCCCTCTTGTGTTAACTTAACCCTACCATTCTTAGCATGTCTGTTTCTTAGCTTTACTTCATTCATTAAAGCACCAAGCTCTCACATTAGATCTATATTGTTGCGGTCGCTGGATGTGCCAGGCGGTTCTGGGCAGTCTTACACCGCAACTCAATCTAACCTTGGGTTTCTGGGCTTAATGCGCTAACCTCTCACATTAGATCTATATTGTTACGGTTGCTGGATGTGCCAGGCGGTTCCGAGCAGTCTTACACCATAATTCAATCTAACCTCGAATTAGGCATATTCATTTTTTAATTAATTTACATATTTACAATTTGTGTTCATATGTAAATTACCCACAAGTGTTGTCAATTCAAGTCATTCCCCATTTACCCTCTAAATTATGTCCATAATTCTAGGTATACAAATTCTACTATTTCATGCTTGTAATTATTAACATGATTATGAGCCAATCTATGCCAATAGCATGTAGTTTAATATATTTTTCCCAATGCCTCCTCCGTTATTCGTTCGCATAATTCACATAGAACGTTAGGCTCGCAAATTAGCCTAACTTATAAACAAAAGGGAAAAGAAAGGGACATGTAACATTCCAGCAGGCCTAAACAATATAGATCTACATGCGTAGTATAAATTTGGGATAGAACGACATAGACTTAATTAAGCACATGAACGTGATCTTACATTTAAATTTGATCCAATTAACATGCGAACTAGCATAGATCTAATTTTATATGCATGAACTTATATAGATCTTAAGCATGTGTACTAGCTTGGATCAAAACATGTAAGCATGTATGAACATAAATTATCATGTAATTTGCATATACAGCATGGTAGGTTCAATTGTGTCTGTCCAACAGTCTCATAGGCATCGGATGTACAACATGATAAATCAATCACAACAGTTCCATAGGCATGATAGGTTTCATTTTTCAATCCAACAGTCTCATAGGCATGTTAGGTTTCATTATGTCAATCACAATAGTCTCATAGGCACGATAGGTTTCATTACATCAATCACAATATCCTCATAGGCGCGATAGCTGTCATTACATCAATCACAATAGTCTCATAGGCATAGGTGATTCAGAGTTGACAAAAGAATAGGCACGAATAGAATTAGGCATGGTTCTAGATCCAGTTATTACAGTCATGATTTCTCATTTGGTGTTCACATCTAAACAATAACTGTACTTGGAGAGAAAAAGGAAGGATCTTGATTTCTTGGATCTGATTTCTGAATTTGAAAATCTATCCTTTGATGTAGACGTTCGATTCTCTAGTTCTTCTAATTGATTCCTAATTTGAATTTGATTGTCTAGTTTAGGGTAGATGAATGGAGGCTAGGCGAGTTTGTAGACGAACAACATAACAGCTTCATAGAATGGGTTTTAGGGTTGAGGTTTGGGGTGATTATATAGAAGTCTAGGTTCAATTTTAACCTTTAGATTAGTCTAAGAGAAATCAGAGCCATCAAACCAAAGAGATG